>CM060377.1:46281475-46917271 GCA_030545235.1 Helianthus tuberosus
TTTGAAACGACGGACAAGATTTTCCAGATTCGTGACCGTCTCAAGGCTGCCCAAGATAGGCAGAAGAGTTATGCTGATCCAAAGCGTAAAGCTTTTCACTTCGAAGTAGGTGATAAAGTGTTGCTTAAAGTATCACCCTGGAAGGGAGTGATGCGGTTTGGTAAGAAAGGCAAGCTAAGCCCTAGATACATAGGACCTTTCGAGGTTATCGAACGTGTCGGGTCAGTTGCCTATAAGTTAAACTTACCTGAAGAGCTCAGTGGAATTCACAATGTGTTCCACATCTGCAATCTGAAGAAGTGCTTCGCTGATGAATCACTGGTAATACCGCATACAGATGTGCATATAGATGAGAGCTTAAAGTTTGTGGAAAAACCTTTGTCGATTGAAGATCGACAGGTAAAGAAGCTTCGAAGGAAGCATGTACCTATTGTAAAGGTCAAATGGGATGCCCGTAGAGGTCCCGAATACACGTGGGAGGTTGAATCCACGATGAAAGAAAAGTACCCTTATTTATTTCAGTAAATCTCGGGTCGAGATTTATTTTAAGGGGGTGAGGATGTAACACCTCGAAAATTCACGTCCTATAATGTGTTGACACGTGTCATATGTTTAAAACGTGTGAAAGAATATTATAGAAGGACTAAAGTTGACAAACATGGAAAGTATGTGAATATACGTATTCTAAATGTCAACAGTGAATAAATATAATGTATATTAACCCTACATGATGCTCATACCTTCAAACGAATAAATCATGGATCATGCGAAGCTAAAAGTGAGAGATTTCAAACTACAGGGGTTAAAAGTGTCAACATGTTTAAGTTATACCTCTGAGTGACCTTTTGACAAACCCGAAGCTTTGTAACTGTTAATTATGCTCACTAGAATGCACGATATAAATTTCGTAAAGTTTCGTTATCGTATGAGAAAGTTATAATCAAATTCGTGTGCGAAGGGTTAAAGCGTAAACGTCGAAAGTTAGGACTTTTCGGGTAACAACAAAGTTAACCGGGGACTTAACAAAGTGGGTATATGTTTTAAAGCCCTTATAGATCAATTATGAGGGTTCAGGATGCAAGAAACAAGTGCCTAATCAAATTTTGAAGAGCCAAGGATCAAATCGCAAAAATCAAAAATTCAGATTTGTGCAGACATGGCGTCGCGACACGCGAAGCCCAGGGGGGAAACCTTCGTGACACGCGGGGGGCGTCGTGACACGTGAAGCCCATGGGGGAAACCTTCGCGACACGCGGGGGACTGCCCAGTTCCGAATTTCTTGGGTTTTTGCCTGCTGAGTGCTTTCTGCTCGATTTCATCCGATTTTCCACATAAAGGGCGACCCCTAGACACCCCCTAAGCACTAGGAACATGTGTTGATCAGTTGTGGTGGGTTGTAGACTCATGTGTCAAAGATTTGTGGTGGATTAAACACTATATAAAGGACCATGATATGCACCATTGTTCTTCACAAATTCCTCTTGCAATCTGATCATTTATGGAGCTCCAAGGCACTCTCAAGTGATCACTAATCAAGCTTAGGACTTTTGTAAGTTTGCTAATCCTTCTTTAATAATGTTTAGCTTAGTTATTTAGCTAAAAGTCAAACCATCGTAACTACGGTTTGACTTCGAGATTAATTAATAATGGCTCAGTCAAATCTCGAATTAAAAGTAGTTATAAGTTGGTTGATCATTAATATAACTTAGTAATTAGTGTAAGGACATGTCTAAACATGTTCAACCCGATAATTTCCTGTTTAGACCCGGTTCGGAACCGAAAGTCGCATAGTTTGACTTATACTTTGACTTTCAGTTCTGACCCGTTATGGTATGTATTAGAAAAGCCTAAGATCTTTATTTGGACCAGGTTACATGCTAGTATAACCCTCTGTGATTATACACCTCGGATCATTAGTTATACAATTAATATGCATGATTCCGTTAATTGCTCATATGTTGACCATTATGCCCTTTTCACCTTAAAACATGATTTTTGGAAATGTAAAAGAGTAGAAACCTTAGTTACTGATATATAAACTTTCATACAAAATTTGACATCAGTTGAGGTGTAGGTTAAGAGTTATGCTCGTTAGCGTAAAATTAAAGCTTTATGTTAATTAAACGGCGTATTTAGCGTATAGCCTACTTAAACATACTTTTTGATATCAAACTCTTTACCCACTGATGTAATATATTATTTTGGGATTTTTAAAGATTTTTAATTAATTTTAGGCTGAGCATAACTTATAGTCGTAGGCTTAATCCGGTAATTGTCGGTTTTGCCCTTACGGGCTATAAAATGAGTTTTACATATCTAAACGACTCCAAACCTTTTGCTACTGATCACTTATGATAAATAAATTATTTTAAGCCTTCTAGAAATATAAAAATATCAGATTTATGTATCAAACCCGGAAATGGCCTCTAATCGCCTTTTTAAGTGTTTTTAACGCATAGTATGAACTAAAACTATTTTAAACATACAAGGGTTGATACCTACTGATATTTGAGGCAAATTATAATATTTTAACAGTAAGCAAAGGTTGATAAACTCAGACTTCAGTTTTGAGCTTTTCGGCTTATGTGAAATTACCAAAATACCCCTACGGGGCATAGTTTAATTGATAAATTTCACTTATATACTTTAACCTACTGATATAACTTAGAAAATTAAGTATATTTGCTGATTACATCAGGCCTGTAACTCAGGTTGACACTTAAACTCTTTTACAACCTTTAAAATGACCAAACTACCTCTACGGGGTATAGTTTGCGATTAAATTCATTTCGGGCATAATAAAAGACATCTTACTGATGTCACAACATATATGAAGCATATTAACTTAGGAAACCTGTAAATGGCTCTCATTACTACCCGTTACGCTTATTACGCGTTCGGTTCGGTTTATGTAACTAGGTTACATAAACTAGCCTAAACGGGTCAACCCTTAACGGTTTTGTCTCAAAATCCAGAATGTGTATGAAATACCCATATTAAACAAGTCTCTGAACTTGTCGGGTCAAAATCACATTCTATCCGGTCTTCGCTTAATTATGCGTACGAACCGTGTCTTTGAAACTAACCGGTCTGAGCTTAAGCTTAACTAAAGACCCGTTAGGATTCTAATAGGTTATTATAAACCTTCGTTCCAGATTAGGAGTACTAGTGAAAGCTACGTGCATTTTTCTTATTGTGATTTATACATTGCTCAGGTAAATACTTTTAACTTATTTTCCCTATACGGGCTTGGGTTACGGTATATAGCATACCGCTTGATCGGGCATCAAATCTTCCATCGTTGGGTGGTTAATTGAATAATTTGATCGGCTCGTTTAAACAGTCTTGTTACTTAAAGCCTTTGGGGGGTTAATGACCATGTCCCGGATATCCTTGGTATCATTTTACGAAATGGCCACGACTTAAGCGCGGGGTGTAGGCGTACACCCGTCAGTGCACAAAAGAATATTGTGGTGTGTCTATTGATCTTTAACCCGGACAAGATCCGGGCTACTGAACGCACAAGGAACATGTAATTCGTTCACAAGATTATATATTTAAATAATTCTCCCAAGTTAAATAAAAATGTTTATGCCACGTGCATCCAAACCAATTTTCAATCATTTTCCAAAATGAGTCAGTTGATTGTATTTACCAGTGTAAACTGACGTATTTTCCCAAAAACATTAAATGCAGGTACTATGCGTAATTGGCTGGGATTTCTCCTTAGCATCATTAGAAGTCTCGCAAGCTTAAGATGCCTGAAGTCTGTTGAACTATTGTTTCATATTTTATTTTCGATCCTTCTGTGGATAAACTTCCGAATATTGTGACATTTGATATTACAATATTAAATTCGGTTGTATTATATCTTTTAAATTGCTTCCGCTGTGCATATTAAATATTGTGTTGTTTGACTATTATGTTGCCAACCACGTCACGATACTCCCCCACCGGGCCCACCGGTGACACGTGGAAAATCGGGGTGTGACAGGTTGGTATCAGAGCCAACACTGAGTGAATTAAACACTAGCCTTTTGTGTTTAATCTCAGTTACACAATTGCACACTTCTAAACTTTCGAGTCTAGGCATATAACATAGGACAAATTCCACTTTGTTTGTGTTGTCCTTTATTTTGCATATATTTCTATTTTGTTATCTCATGCTATATTGACAGAATTAACATAATGCCGCCAAGATTCTTCCGAAGGAGAGGACGAGGAAAGGGGCCAATCACCGCCCCCAATGATAACGAGGCAGGACCCTCGAATGTACGAGCTCCTTCGACAACAGAGAGTGATGATCCCCGGCAAAACCGGAGAAACCTCTTCGAGCCGGCTAGACGGTCGGTCTCACACAGCTCAACGCCTCCAGTGCATAACCCTTACGGGCCACAGCCGGAGTACGAGCCCAACAACCCTCAACCTTCATATATACCATTACAGCGATCCTTATCGCACCACTCTTTTGGAGACCCTACACCGGTCTTCAGGGGCCGGTTTAACCCGGCCAATTATATACAAGAACCAGTGGGTTTTAACCCATTGGGCCCGGAAGACCACTTCTCGGGAGACAACGCGGAGGATATGGACGAGGACACGGATCCCGTCGAACCTGCCAGTGGTACACCAAACCATCCGATCGAGATTTCGGATGGATCTTCATTCCACGGATCACCCTATCTTGGTCCAGATAGCTTCCAAGCTATGTTTACCCGGCACGAAAGGTACTATACACCTCCTCACCATTCGTCGCCTCAGCAGCAGCAGCAGCAACAAGAGGATCCCTCTGTGGATTCCAGATTCGTGGCAGTCACGCCACCACCTCCACCGCCGCAAGTGCAGCCGGCACCTCCGCAACCGCCGAGACGTAGGAGAACCGGTGCGCGCATGTCGTCACGAGCAGGGGATTTCCATTTCAGTTCCCCACGTCAATCCAGTGGCAGCCACTATCCGCCACATCAGGAGGACCCACAAATGGGTGGACCATCTAACCCAGCTGTACCGCAGCCGCCACCGATGGGTTTTGACAACCCAATTCCAGCATACACGGGTTCCATGGCATACAACCCGTTTGAACCACCGACTCACCACAACTATGGTTACGCGGAGGCCGATCCTTACATGGTAGCGGCTAATTATAACGCTCTTCACTCAGAGGGACCATACGGAGCTCCATGGGGAGTAGGTTACCCGACTCAGGGATACCAGATACCTCCTAGACCTATTATCCGGACGCAATCGCAGCCGCCACGGTTTTCTCCCCCAGAAAGGGAGGAAATCCTACAAAGGTTGGATGAAGTAGAGCGAGGCTTCCACCGTGACCGTAGGGAGAGACAGAGCTTCTTCCAAGGATTGGCAAGCTTGATCAAAGGGAAGAAAAAGAAGGATCATTGAATCCTTCCATTAGTTGTTGAGCCCCTACGTGGGCCAGTCTTGTGGTATAAGCCCCTGCGTGGGTGTATTTGGTTGTTAAGCCCCTACGTGGGTATGTATGTTGTTTATTTTGACCCCTGCGTGGGTCTATCTTTCTGTAAACCCCTACAAGGGTATTTTATTTGTGTAAGTCCATGCGTGGACTATTATGCTTATTATTAAACCCCTGCGTGGGTATGTGTGTTATTAAGCCCCTACGAGGGTAAGTATTTATTTAAACCCCTGCGTGGGTAAGTTTGTCATTTGAAAAGACCCGTTTAGGGCAGCGTGTAATATTGTAATAAATTAATGGAATGTGTTTTATAAATTTCATGTTTGCCATTATGTGCATAGATAAATTATATATGAAATAAATAAATTAAAAACATTCCTTTTAAAAATAATCTGTCTACTTTAAATTTTTAATAAGAATCTTAAAGAGTGAAACCTAGCCTTCGGGTCATTTTAAGGCCGGGCCAAGATGGTAAGACATGTTCAAAAGATTCAAATCCCTGTTAACATCTGTATACATGTTAACGCTCCTGGCAGACGTGATTCATTTGAAATCACACACGTCATTAATATATAAGGATCTTTCTAAAGATTCCTAACCCAATTGTATGATCTCTGAATCATGGGTTTAGGTCATCAATTAAGATGATCATATTTTTACCATACGTGGTAATATAGTGCCTACGGGCCCTGCTCATTTCCATATGAGCCAAAAGACAGTGGTAGCAATGACTCCCTGTCAGATAAAGGTAATGAACTAGGTTCAAACCTTCATGCTTTGATTCTCTGAAATCATAGCTTATAATTTGTAAATGTCCTTGTGACCAGGCCTATTGTGCCAATATACCTTCATGTTTTGATTCTCTGAAATCATAACTTATAAATTAAATTGTCCATGTGTCTAGGCCTTTTGTGCCACAAATAAAACTGTTATTGTTTTATAATTAGGATAAATTATTATAGAAATCCTAAATAAATATGATTAATAAATTAACCAAATATGGTCCCTGTTGCCATGGTTAATGAATCTCCCTAAGGGGCAATTCCATAATAAACTCCCAAATAAAATATTGTCCTTGTTTTCTGTAACAGTTCAATTAAAATGGCTAACTCGGACGAGGGTAATAGTCATCCAGTGGAGAATAACGAGAACGCCCGAATTAATTTAACGGGTGCTGAATTGAAAGCAATAATAGACGGCGCAGTTACACAGGCCTTGGAAAGGCAGTACGAAGAGTATAGTGGGACTCGTAGTAGGACCCTATCTACACAGCCTTCAAAGCCACCGTCCAAGAAGGACGACTCGAAGAAAGATGATGATCGACGCTCCTCGAACCACAGTGCTCCATCTCAGTAGGTTATACTAAACCAAGGACCCCGTGAGAAGGGTTGCTCTTATAAATATTTCGTTTCCTGCAAACCCCAGGATTTCACTGGGGAGAAAGGAGCCATTGACTGTATGACGTGGCTGGATGAGATGGATACGGTTGTGGATATCAGCGGATGCGCTGAGAGAGACGTGGTCAAGTTTGTGTCGCAGTCTTTTAAGGGTGAAGCTTTAGCAAGGTGGAGATCTCTGATTCAAGCCACCGAAAAAATCCCATTGTACAACATGTCGTGGGATCAATTTGTTGCCCTTATCAGGGAAAATTACTGCCCTCAGCATGAGGTGGAGAAGATAGAGTCTGATTTTCTATCATTGGTGATGACAAACCTTGACTGTCAAGCTTACCTAACGAGCTTCAACACGATGTCCCGGTTGGTTCCTTATCTAGTAACCCCGGAACCAAAAAGAATAGCTCATTTTATCGGTGGTTTAGCCCCAGAAATCAAGGCAAGCATGAAGGCTTCTCGGCCAGCTACTTTTAGATCTGTAGCTGACATATCCCTATCCCTCACTTTGGATGCGGTCAGGCAAAGATCGCTGAGGAATAAGGAGGCTGAGAAGAGAAAACGTGAAGATGATGGTTCACGGAGATCGAACAAGAAGCACTGTGGGAACGGTGACAACAAGAAAGGATCTGAATCAAGGAAAGATGGGCATAATTCTGGTGAGAAGCCCAAATGCAAAGTTTGCAAGAAGCAGCACTTTGGAAAGTGCAGACTCGAGTCGAACTCTCAGACTCAGTTGAAAACTTATGCTTGTGGTATATGCAAGTCCACGGATCACAAAACCTTGGATTGCAAGAAGATGAAAGACGCAACGTGCTACCGTTGCAATGAAAAGGGCCACATTAAAACCAACTGCCCTAAATACACCAAGAAGCCTGAGGAGGCCAAGAAGACTAATGCCAGAGTCTTCAGAATGGACGCAAAAGAAGCGGTTCTAGACGACAACGTTATTACAGGTACTTTCCTTGTAAATGACGTCTATGCTAGAGTACTTTTTGATTCAGGCGCTGATAAGTCTTTAGTTGATAATAAGTTTTGTGAATTATTGAAATTACCTGTCAAACCCTTAAATGTGAATTATGAGGTGGAGCTAGCAGACGGCACCCTAGAAACCGTCTCAACTGTGTTAGATGGATGTGTTATATCCATTAAGAACCATTCTTTTCCTCTGTCTCTGCTTCCCTTTAAGTTGGCCGGTTTTGACATAGTTCTGGGTATGGACTGGTTATCTCATCACCAGGCCCAAATTGTCTGTAACAAGAAACAAGTGGTAATAAAGACTCCGTCTGGTGAATCACTTACCATTCGGGGAGATACCCAGTATGGGCTACCTGAGCAAGCGACTATGCTCAAGGCTTCAAAATGTTTAAAGAAGGGTTGTGTCATCTACATGGCACAAGTGATTATTGATGAGCCTAAACCGGAGATCGAAGACATCCCTGTCATCTCTGAATTCCCAGAAGTTTTTCCGGAAGAACTACCTGGTTTGCCACCAGATAGGCAAGTGGAATTCAGGATTGATATCATCCCCGGAGCAGCACCAGTTGCTAGAGCACCTTATAGGTTGGCGCCCACAGAGATGAAAGAATTGAGGACACAGCTAGACGAATTGCTAGCCAAGGGTTTCATAAAACCTAGTTCGTCTCCTTGGGGAGCGCCAGTCCTGTTTGTCAAGAAGAAGGATGGATCGATGCGTTTGTGCATCGACTATCGTGAGCTTAATAAGGTCACGATAAAGAATAGATATCCTTTGCCCATAATCGACGATTTGTTCGATCAGTTACAAGGGGCCAGTTATTTCTCGAAGATTGATTTGAGGTCAGGCTACCATCAACTGAAGGTTAGAGATGAAGACGTGCATAAAACTGCATTTAGGACTCGTTATGGTCATTACGAGTTTCTAGTGATGCCTTTTGGGCTCACTAATGCACCGGCCGCGTTCATGGATCTCATGAATCGCGTTTGCAAGCCGTACTTAGATAAATTCGTCATCGTTTTCATCGACGACATTCTCATCTATTCTAAGAACCAAGCTGACCACGAGAAACACCTTCGATGTATTCTCAAACTTCTACATCAGGAGAAGCTCTATGCCAAAAAATTCAAGTGTGAATTTTGGCTTCGAGAAGTCCAATTTCTTGGACATGTGGTGAGTGAGCGTGGTATCCAAGTGGATCCCGCTAAAGTTGAAGCTGTAATGAACTGGAAAGAGCCAAAGACGCCTACAGAGATTCGTAGCTTCCTGGGATTGGCAGGATATTACAGGCGTTTCATTGAAAATTTTTCAAGGATTGCTGCACCCCTGACTTCCTTGACTAAGAAGAAAGTAAAGTTCATTTGGGGCCCTAAGCAGCAAGAATCCTTTGATATTCTGAAACAAAAGTTGAGCAATGCCCCAGTACTGACATTGCCAGATGGAATAGAAGATTTTGTGGTTTACTGCGATGCATCGCACAGTGGCATGGGGTGTGTGCTTATGCAGAAAGGCAAAGTTATTGCCTATGCATCACGACAGTTAAAGGTGCACGAAAAGAATTACACCACCCATGACTTGGAGTTGGGTGCCGTTGTATTCGCACTAAAACTGTGGAGGCATTATCTTTATGGAATCAAGTGTGTGATCTATTCTGATCACAAGAGCCTCCAGCATCTGTTTAATCAGAAGGAATTAAACATGAGGCAACGCCGTTGGATGGAGACTTTGAATGATTATGATTGTGAAATCAAGTACCATCCCGGCAAGGCGAATGTGGTCGCCGATGCCTTGAGTCGAAAGGAGAGGGTGAAACCCATCCGAATCAATGCCAAGCGCATGCAGATAAAGAATAATTTGATTGAAAGGTTGTTAGCTGCACAGAAGGAAGCTGTGTTGGAAGCTAACTATCCTAAAGAAAACTTAGGAGTAACTGAGGAGCAGTTAACTCTTAGCAAGGACGGAATTCTAAGATTAAACGGACGAATATGGGTTCCAATTTATGGAGGACTTCGAGATGTCATCCTCCAGGAAGCCCATAGTTCCAAATACTCCGTTCATCCTGGAGCTGATAAGATGTACCAGGATCTAAAGGCAAATTATTGGTGGATAGGCTTGAAAAAGTCTGTAGCCACCTATGTAGCTAAATGCTTGACATGTGCGCAAGTCAAAGCCGAGCATCAGAAACAGTCAGGTTTGCTACAACAGCCTGAACTTCCTACGTGGAAGTGGGAAATGGTCACTATGGATTTTATCACCAAGTTACCTAAGACAAGGAAAGGAAATGATACAATATGGGTTATAGTTGATAGACTGACTAAGTCAGCACATTTCTTACCCATCAAGGAGACTTATAGCTCCGACATGTTAGCCCAGTTATACGTTGATAAGATTGTAGCCTTACATGGCATACCTGAGTCTATTATCTCTGACCGAGATACTAGATACACGTCACATTTTTGGAAGATTTTCCAACAATCTTTGGGCACACGTTTGAATTTCAGTACGGCTTATCATCCTCAGACTGACGGTCAGAGTGAGCGTACTATTCAAACGTTGGAAGACATGCTACGTGCATGTGCGATCGATTTGGGTGGTAGTTGGGATAAGAACCTACCGTTAATCGAATTCTCCTACAACAATAGCTACCATACCAGCATTAAGGCTGCGCCCTTCGAGGCATTATACGGTAGAAAGTGTAGATCGCCCGTTTGTTGGGCGGAAGTTGGAGATGTCCAATTATCAGGACCAGAGATAGTCTTTGAAACGACGGACAAGATTGTACAGATTCGTGACCATCTCAAGGCTGCCCGAGATAGGCAGAAGAGTTACGCTGATCCAAAGCGTAAAGCTTTTCACTTCGAAGTAGGTGATAAAGTGTTGCTTAAAGTATCACCCTGGAAGGGAGTGACGCGGTTTGGTAAGAAAGGCAAGCTAAGCCCGAGATACATAGGACCTTTCGAGGTTATCGATCGTGTCGGGTCAGTTACCTATAAGTTAAACTTACCTGAAGACCTCAGTGGAATTCACAATGTGTTCCACATCTGCAATCTGAAGAAGTGCTTCGCTGATGGATCACTGGTAATACCGCATACAGATGTGCATATAGATGAGAGCTTAAAGTTTGTGGAAAAATCTTTGTCGATTGAAGATCGACAGGTAAAGAAGCTTCGAAGGAAGCATGTACCTATTGTAAAAGTCAAATGGGATGCCCGTAGAGGTCCCGAATACATGTGGGAGGTTGAATCCACGATGAAAGAAAAGTACCCTTATTTATTTCAGTAAATCTTGGGTCGAGATTTATTTTAAGGGGGTGAGGATGTAACACCTCGAAAATTCACGTCCTATAATGTGTTGACACGTGTCATATGTTTAAAACGTGTGAAAGAATATTATAGAAGGACTAAAGTTGACAAACATGGAAAGTATGTGAATATACGTATTCTAAATGTCAACAGTGAATAAATATAATGTATATTAACCCTACATGATGCTCATACCTTCAAACGAATAAATCATGGATCATGCGAAGCTAAAAGTGAGAGATTTCAAACTACAGGGGTTAAAAGTGTCAACATGTTTAAGTTATACCTCTGAGTGACCTTTTGACAAACACGAAGCTTTGTAACTGTTAATTATGCTCACTAGAATGCACGATATAAATTTCGTAAAGTTTCGTTATCGCATGAGAAAGTTATGATCAAATTCGTGTGCGAAGGGTTAAAGCATAAACGTCGAAAGTTAGGACTTTTCGGGTAACAACAAAGTTAACCGGGGACTTAACAAAGTGGGTATATGTTTTAAAGCCCTTATAGATCAATTGTGAGGGTTCAGGATGCAACAAACAAGTGCCTAATCAAAGTTTGAAGAGCCAAGGATCAAATCGCAAAAATCAAAAATTCGGATTTGTGCAGACATGGCGTCGCGACACGCGAAGCCCAGGGGGGAAACCTTCGCGACACGCGGGGGGCGTCGCGACACGCGAAGCCCATGGGGGAAACCTTCGCGCCACGCGGGGGACTGCCCAGTTCCGAATTTCTTGGGTTTTTGCCTGCTGAGTGCTTTCTGCTCGATTTCATCCGATTTTCCACATAAAGGGCGACCCCTAGACACCCCCTAAGCACTAGGAACATGTGTTGATCAGTTGTGGTGGGTTGTAGACTCATGTGTCAAAGATTTGTGGTGGATTAAACACTATATAAAGGACCATGATATGCACCATTGTTCTTCACACCTTCCTCTTGCAATCTGATCATTTCTGGAGCTCCAAGGCACTCTCAAGTGATCACTAATCAAGCTTAGGACTTTTGTAAGTTTGCTAATCCTTCTTTAATAATGTTTAGCTTAGTTATTTAGCTAAAAGTCAAACCATCGTAATTACGGTTTGACTTCGAGATTAATTAATAATGGCTCAGTAAAATCTCGAATTAAAAGTAGTTATAAGTTGGTAATTATGTGGGTAATAAACCCTCAAAAGGGTTCCCCCTGATTCCCACTCTAACTAGGTCTAATGTCGGGTCAAACGTGTAATTAAAAAGTCAACAGG
Organism: Helianthus tuberosus; assembly: GCA_030545235.1. Classification (NCBI taxonomy): domain Eukaryota; kingdom Viridiplantae; phylum Streptophyta; class Magnoliopsida; order Asterales; family Asteraceae; genus Helianthus; species Helianthus tuberosus. The sequence continues at coordinate 46,293,814 of CM060377.1, forward strand.
ATGTTTAAATTGCAATTTATGGATGATTAGCAATGTAGAGCACATATAACCTGATTGATCATTAATATAACTTAGTAATTAGTGTAAGGACATGTCTAAACATGTTCAACCCGACAATTTCCTGTTTAGACCCGGTTCGGAACCGAAAGTCGCATAGTTTGACTTATACTTTGACTTTCAGTTCTGACCCGTTATGGTATGTTTTAGAAATTCCTAAGAGCTTTATTTGGACCAGGTTACATGCTAGTATAACCCTCTGTGATTATACACCTCAGATCATTAGTTATCCAATTAATATGCATGATTCCGTTAATTGCTCATATGTTGACCATTATGCCCTTTTCACCTTAAAACGTGATTTTTGGAAATGTAAAAGAGTAGAAACCTTAGTTACTGATATATAAACTTGCATACAAAATTTGACATCAGTTTGAGGTGTAGGTTAAGAGTTATGCTCGTTAGCGTATAGCCTACTTAAACATACTTTTTGATATCAAAATCTTTACCCACTGATGTAATATATTATTTTGGGATTTTTAAAGATTTTTAATTAATTTTAGGCTGAGCATAACTTATAGTCGTAGGCTTAATCCGGTAATTGTCGGTTTTGCCCTTACGGGCTATAAAATGAGTTTTACATATCTAAACGACTCCAAACCTTTTGCTACTGATCACTTATGATAAATAAATTATTTTAAGCCTTCTGGAAATATAAAAATATCAGATTTATGTATCAAACCCGGAAATGGCCTCTAATCGCCTTTTTAAGCGTTTTTAACGCATAATATGAACTAAAACTATTTTAAACATACAAGGGTTGATACCTACTGATATTTGAGGCAAGTTATAATATTTTAACAGTAAGCAAAGGTTGATAAACTCAGACTTCAGTTTTGAGCTTTTCGGCTTATGTGAAATTACCAAAATACCCCTACGGGGCTTAGTTTGGTTATAATTGATAAATTTCACTTATATACTTTAACCTACTGATATAACTTAGCAAATTAAGTATATTTTCTGATTACATCAGGCCTGTAACTCAGGTTGACACTTAAACTCTTTTACAACCTTTAAAATGACCAAACTACCTCTACGGGGTATAGTTTGCGATTAAATTCATTTCGGGCATAATAAAAGACATCTTACTGATGTCACAACATATATGAAGCATATTAACTTAGGAAACCTATAAATGGCTCTCATTACTACCCGTTACGCGTATTACGCGTTCGGTTCGGTTTATGTAACTAGGTTACATAAACTAGCCTAAACGGGTCAACCCTTAACGGTTTTGTCTTAAAATCCAAAATGTGTATGAAATACCCATATTAAACAAGTCTCTGAACTTGTCGGGTTAAAATCACATTCTATCCGGTCTTCGCTTAATTATGCGTACGAACCGTGTCTTTGAAACTAACCGGTCTGAGCTTAAGCTTAACTAAAGACCCGTTAGGATTCTAATAGGTTATTATAAACCTTCGTTCCAGATTAGGAGTACCAGTAAAAGCTACATGCATTTTGCTTATTGTGATTTATACATTGCTCAGGTAAATACTTTTAACTTATTTTCCCTATACGGGCTTGGGTTACGGTATATAGCATACCGCTTGATCGGGCATCAAATCTTCCATCGTTGGGTGGTTAATTGAATAATTTGATCGGCTCGTTTAAACAGTCTTGTTACTTAAAGCCTTTGGGGGGTTAATGACCATGTCCCGGATATCCTTGGCATCATTTTACGAAATGGCCACGACAGTGCACAAAAGAATATTGTGGTGTGTCTATTGATCTTTAACCCGGACAAGATCCGGGCTACTGAACGCACAAGGAACATGTAATTCGTTCACAAGATTATATATTTAAATAATTCTCCCAAGTTAAATAAAAATGTTTATGCCACGTGCATCCAAACCAATTTTCAATCATTTTCCAAAATGAGTAAGTTGATTGTATTTACCAGCGTAAACTGACGTATTTTCCCAAAAAGATTAAATGCAGGTACTATGCGTAATTGGCTGGGATTTCTCCTTAGCATCATTAGAAGTCTCGCAAGCTTAAGATGCCTGAAGTCTGTTGAACTATTGTTTCATATTTTATTTTCGATCCTTCTGTGGATAAACTTCCGAATATTGTGACATTTGATATTACAATATTAAATTCGGTTGTATTATATCTTTTAAATTGCTTCCGCTGTGCATATTAAATATTGTGTTGTTTGACTATTATGTTGCCAACCACGTCACGATACTCCCCCACCGGGCCCACCGGTGACACGTGGAAAATCGGGGTGTGACAAAACCAACTTCCAATAAACCTGGAACCAGCCATCCCAGAACCTTTGATTCACACCCAACCACAAGGAATGGACGAATGGTGGACCAACGATTGGCAATTCCAAAACCTACTAAATAATCCCTATACTTTTTCCCTCAGTTTGACCCAGAACCTGCACCAAATCCACCAATGAGTAATGAGAACTTAGCTGAACTTCGCCATTTTGGCGAAGAAATAATGGATGCAGGGAATAAGATTCGGGAAATAGGAGAACAAATCTCCTGGAAATACGATGAAAGGGAACATCATTTCTGAAAGACTAGCGAACTAGGGGGAGTGTGTTTGGAAACTATGTTTGTATAATAATAATAGCAATAAAAATATAAGTATGTATAATAACCTAAAAATAAAACTTTTGTAAGATAACAGGGTGTACGGATGCATATAATATATAAAAATGGAAGTTGAAAAAATCAATTTTGGCTATACGTGTTAAATGTGATTATGTGCGATTGTTTATTTTGTTTAATTATTTTATTTTATTTTATGCTAATCACTTATATAAATTAATTACCAGATGGCAAACGCTGGTAATGAACAAATTAACGAGGGTAATCAATCTGATCAACACCAGGAGGATCAATTTCTAAATAGGCAAGATATCAAGAATATCGTTGCTCAGGGAATAGCCAATGCTATTCCAGAAATCCTTGCTGCTGCTCGAAATCCAATTGCACCTCAACAAATTATTCCTAGCAAGCGTACAAATGACGATAATTTCAGTAATAGTATAAACGGAGGCGGCAATCATATTAATAACAATAATGAGGGGATACAAGCTCCACTCCTTAAGAAAATGAAAGCTGCAACACCTGGTTGCACTTATAAGGAGTTTCTTGCCTGTAAACCGGTTGAGTTTGCAGGTAACGAAGGGGCGACTGTTGCACTACGCTGGTTAGAGAAAACTGAGGCAATAATTATGATAAGTAAATGTGCTGAGGACGACAAGGTCATGTATGCGTCGCATCTTTTCAAAGAAGGGGTGCTAGAATGGTGGAATACAGTTCTACAAGCTAAAGGAAGAACTGTGGCATATGCTATAAATTGGGAAGAATTTAAAAGTCTTGTAGAAAGAAAATTATGTCCCAAATACGAAAAGGAGCAAATTGTTGGTGCATACATCTGTCGTCTTCGTCTTATGTCGAGTTTCAGTCTCATTACGAATCTGAAAGAAGATGATGTCATCATCTTTAATGATGACATCATAATAGTGATGTCATCATTGCATCACTACATATAAGACAAAAGGTTTAGAATGTTAAAGTTTGAGTTCGGTCAAAATGTTTTTTTCTAATTTCGCTAATGTGTAATATTCTGATTTCGCTCTTGTGTCAAGTGATGATTTCGCTTATGTGTCAAGTGAAGGTTTCGGTCATGTGTACATGTCTGTATGAGCGAAATCTGATCACCTATATAAAGGTTGTAAGAGCGAAATCATATTCATAGTCCTAGGTGTTGTCTTCCGGTGAGCCACGAAGTGTTGCCAAAGTGTCATCAGGTTGTAAACGTTATCCAGATCAATAATAATGACAGTTTATAGAGAATACTTGCTGAATTGTACTCGGTTTGTCTGTTTCCGCCGTTCAAACTGAGATAAACTCTTCTAAGCGACTCGTTTAGGTCCGAATACGATCCTACACAAATGACCAATAAATTCCTAAATCATCAAATGGTTGGAGTTGATTGTCGAGGGTATACTTCGACATTCTTCGAATACGCTAGAGTGGTACCAACCCTGGCTTCGCCAGAACCGGTACTTATATCTCGCTACATTTGGGGATTAATTGGAGAGATCCATAATATTGTCAAGGCTGCGAGACCCCGCACGATTGATGATGCGGTAGAGTTAGCTAACACTCTAACTGACGAACTGGTACGCACAAGAGTAGAAAACCGGAAGAAGGAAGTAGCCCAAAAGATTACCCAGGGATTCCGTATGGGTAATCGTAGTAATTTCAAAGGAAGAAGACCTGGGCAATCTTCCACTGGTCCATTTTGCAATTCCTGTAAAAGGAAGCATTTTGGAAGATGCAAAGGGTATTGCAATTTCTGCAAAATCCCGGGGCACCAAGAAGAAGACTGCAGGAAGAAGAAATCCACAGTTTGCTATAACTGTGGAGAAGCTGGACATTTGAGGCCAGACTGCCCAAAACTGGTCAAACCAGCTGATAACAAAACCAAACCTGCAGAAGGAACTACCAAGAAGAACGTAAGAGCCTTCCAGCTGACTACTCAAGAAGCCGAGCTAATTCCTGATGTGATAGCTGGTACATTTCTAGTTCACAACGTTTATGCAAAAGTATTATTTGACTCTGGTGCAAACTAAAGTTTTATAAATACTTCGTTCTGCCAAGCACTTAATTTACCTTTAACCAAACTTAGGCAGATTTTTACAGTCGAAACGACAGATGGGAATTCTGTCAACATAGATAAGGTTTTGCGAGAAGAAAAGATAGAACTTTTAGGTCATAAATTTTTGGCAAACCTGTTACCTATGAATTTAGCCGGATTCGATGTGGTGTTAGGAATGGATTAGTTGATAGCCAACCATGCTCGAATTCTTTGTGATAAGAATTCTATAGAAATTCATACACCCTCAGGAGAGTTAGTGGTGATTACAGGAGATCAGCCACGTAAGCCACTAAAGTTCATTTCAGTAATGAAAATTGCTAGTTATGAACGAAAGCAAGGAATAGTGTATATGATTTCAGTAATCATTAACACTAAGGATAAGGAACTTAAAGAAATTCCAGTAGTATCAGAATATCCAGAGGTATTCCCAGAAGAACTACCTGGATTACCACCTGATAGGGAAGTCAAATTTTGAATTCATCTAATTCCTGGAACTACACCGATAGCCAAGGCACCCTATCGATTAGCACCCACAAAAATGTTAGAATTGAAAAAGCAATTAGATGAATTATTAAGCAAAGGATTCATACAAACTAGTTCATCCCCGTGGGGAGCACCAGTATTGTTCGTAAAGAAGAAAGACAGTTCTATGCGAATGTGTATCGATTATAGAGAATTGAACAAAGTTACAATTAAGAATCGATACCCATTACCTTGAATTGATGATCTATTCGATCAACTTCAAGGAGCTAGATATTTTTCTAAGATAGATTTACGCTCCGGATATCATCAATTAAAGGTACAAGAAGAAGACATACCTAAAACTGCTTTCAGGACTAGGTACGGTCATTATGAGTTTACAGTCATGCCCTTTGGGTTAACAAATGCTTCTGCAACATTTATGGACATGATGAATAGAATCTGTAAACCGTATTTGGATAAATTTGTAATTGTCTTCATAGACGATATACTTATTTATTCCAAGAGTCATGATGAACATTGTCAGCACTTGCATGCACTCTTAACTTTGTTAAGAAAAGAGAAACTATACGCCAAATTCTCAAAGTGTGAATTCTGGCTGCAAGAAGTACAATTTTTAGGTCACATGGTAAATCATGAAGGAATTCACGTAGATCCTGCTAAGATAGAAGCAATTACCAAATGGAAGGTTCCGCAGTCAGCTATGGAAATTAGAAGTTTTATAGGTTTAGCTGGATATTATAGACGGTTTATTAAGGATTTTTCCAAGATAGTTGTACCATTAACAAAGCTAACCTGTAAAGCAGTTAAGTTTGAATGGGGATCTAAACAAGAAGAAGCTTTTAAGATTTTAAAGTATAAATTAACAAATGCTCCAATCTTAGCTTTACCGGAAGGAACAGAAGATTTTGAAGTATATTGTGATGCTTCAAAGTTAGGATTAGGATGTGTACTTATGCAACGCAAGAAGGTAATTACGTATGCATCAAGGCAATTGAAAAAGCATGAAGAAAACTATACAAGTCATGACTTAGAGTTAGGAGCCATAATTTTTGCCCTTAAAATTTGGAGACATTATTTGTATGGAAGTAAGTTTACTGTCTATACAGATCATAAGAGCTTAAGATATATATTTGGGCAAAAAGAATTAAACATGAGGCAAAGGTGATGGATGGAAATCCTAAGTGACTACGACTGTGATATTTAATATCACGAAGGATAAGCAAATGTAGTTGCAGATGCTTTAAGTCGTAAGTATCATGAAAAGCAAAAGCGAATTCGTACCCTTAGATTAAATCTACAGTTAGATTTAATGGAACAATTAAAAGATGTTCAGGAAACAGCAATCCAGGATGTTGCTGAAGGAATGAAATGACGAATAAAAGAATTGGAACAAGGAAGTGATGGAATTTGGAGATTCCATAAGCAAAGGATTTGGGTACCTAAGCAGGGAGAATTAAGAAATAAAATTTTAAAAGAAGCTCATAAATCTAGGTATACCATACATCCTGGTAACAATAAGATGTACCAAGATTTAAGGAATAATTTCTGGTGGATAGGAATGAAAAAGGACATAGCTAGATATGTTTCTAAATGTCTAACTTGTTCACAAGTTAAGGCAGAACACCAGAAACCTTCAGGTCCACTACAACAATTAGAAATGCCTGTATGGAAATGGGAACTCATAACAATGGATTTTGTTACTAAGTTACCCAAAACCAGAAAAGGTAATGATGCGATTTGGGTAATTGTGGATCGATTAACCAAATCAGCTCATTTTCTACCTATGAAAGAAACCTTTGGCATGGAAAGGTTAGCCAAGTTGTATGTAGATGAAGTTGTATCCTTACATGGAGTTCCACTCTCCATTGTATCGGATAGGGATAGTCGTTTCACTTCCCACTTCTGGACAAGTTTCCAAGAAGCTATGGGAACCCGACTAAATCTAAGTACTGCATATCATCCTCAAACAGACGGACAAAGTGAAAGGACGATCCAAACTCTAGAAGACATGCTTAGGGCATGTGTTATGGATTTTGGTGGAAATTGGGATAACCATTTACCTTTAATTGAATTCTCCTATAACAATAGTTATCATTCAAGCATCGAAGCTGCTCCATTCGAAGCACTGTACGGATGTAAGTGTAGAACTCCAGTATGTTGGGCAGAAATAGGAGAAAGTCAGTTATCAGGTCTTGAAATTGTGCAAGAAACTACCGACAAGATCAATCAAATCAAAGAAAGACTAAAGACGGCTCGAGATCGCCAAAAGAGTTATGCAGACAATATGCGTAAGCCGTTAGAATTTCAAGTCGGAGACAAAGTACTATTAAAAGTTTCTCCTTGGAAAGGAGTAGTTCGGTTCGGTAAGAAAGGAAAGCTAAGTCCGAGGTACGTAGGACCATTTTCAGTAATCCAACGTATAGGACCAGTTGCTTATCGTTTACAACTACCAGAAGAGCTAGTTGGGGTACATGATGTATTTCATGTATCCAACCTCAAGAAATGTCTATCTGACGAATCTTTTGTAGTACCTCTTCAGGATATAGAGGTAAACAAAAAGTTAAAATTTGTTGAGAAACTTCTTCAGATAGAAGACAGAAAGATCAAATTTCTCAAAAACAAGCGACTAGTGCTTATCAAAGTCAAATGGGATTCAAAGAGAGGACCCGAGTACACTTGGGAGTTGGAATCCGAGATGAAAAGAAAGTATCCTCACTTATTTAAGTAAATCTCAAGGACGATATTTTAAATAAGTTGGGGAGGATGTAAGGACTCTCAAGAATGACCCAATTGGACCATAAGCGAAAACCCGAGCTCCTGAAACACCACTGTGCATGAAAAACAAGGAAATCAGAATTTGTGAGTTTCAGGCGGGCCGCGTAAGGGTAAGCTTGGTCTTACGCGGGCCGCGTCAACATGTGGTTTGACCTGATAAGGGTTCCCGAGCCACGTGGCATACACATGGCGACCCTACTCGTGACCAACCAGACCTACGCGTAGAATAGGTGGTTAGGCGGGCTGCGTAAAGTTCGAACCAAGGTTTACGTGGGCCGCGTGAACTCTAAATTTCACCTATAAATAGCCTGTTGCATGGCTTGTTCTCTAGTGTCGAAATTCAAACACAAAAACGAATTGCTACTGTTCCAAAGTCGAAAATTCAATTAGTATAGCGAGGCGCTGCTAGGATACAGGGTATTACCTCGATCGCTGCTAGGATTCAATGTCCGATCGATTGAAACTATCCAATGGATGTTTAAGTGCTGCCCACATTAGGGTTATGCTTTGTCATTCGTCGTGAATTCGATGGATGTTTAAGTATCGCACTTTGTCATTCGTTGTGAGGGTTTAATCTCGTGAGTTATCGTAAATGCTGTATTATTTACTAACCTAGTTCGTGTGCATGTTATTTAATTTAGGTCACAAGGCTAATCAGTAGGCTAAACTCTGCCCGTATAAGTCTGCAATGTGAGTCATTCTCTTTTTATCAAAAGTATTTTACAAATACTCCATTTTCAAATGTTATAATTACAGGGAGTAAGTCGTGGTTATCTTAATCACTGGCTAGTGGGGTATTGTGCACATTACTAGTTTTCTCACGGGTTAGGCTAATAAATCCTAACAGTGATAATCATCACTACTTGGGTGACAGGACCCAATAGTGGTATGACCATCGTCACCAGGAGGTGACACGGCGCCAGATAAAAATAAGATAGAAGCCATTGTAATCGCTCTTATGCTGTAATTTATTAATGTGTGTCTTTTTCTCAAATTTGAGTGACTCGCCAGCATTTCCCCGCTGATAAAATATTTTTAAAACATGTTTCAAGTGACCTGCTGTAAATCAAGGAAAACGTGCTAAGGAGCACTAGCAAGCTTGAAGAGGTGGCTCAGTTAAAATGAATAAACATGTTTTAAATAAATCAGGGAATTTCCTAGTTAAATTCCTCTATTGTAAAATAACGGGGTTTATCTCGAATGATGAAATAAAATAATTGGGCATTTTGAGTTGTAAAAGATCCTGTTAAAATCTTCCGCTGTCGCATCATAGATACCACGGGTTCCTATCCCGCGGCTCCTGACTGGGTAAACTGGGGCTGGGGTCGTGACAAGGAGAAGGCAACACTAGTGAAAGGAAAAGGAGACGGCAAAGGAGATGGTAAGACGGTGAAAACAAAGGTAACAATGTGTTAGACAAACCATACCTACTCAAGGACCTAGCAGAGGCCTCGAAGTTCACCAGAAGGATCGCTAAGGCTCCTTTGCCTCCTAAGCTTAAGCCTCTAATTAACCTGGATAGATATGGCGGAACCAAAGATCCAGAAGATCATCTTCATGCCTTAGAGAAGCTGGTTAGGTGGGCAGGTGGTCTATGCCGACCTAGTGCCACATGTTCGTACAAACGATGACAGATGGAGCTCGACTCTAGTTTGATAACTTCCCGGCAGGAAGCATCGACAGTTATGAAGACCTCAGCGAAAAGTTCCTTAGAAATTTCAATCAGCAGTGGAAGGTGATAAAGAACCCCAACGAGATCATGCACATCCTCTAAAAGGATAATGAACGGGTAGATCAATACATGGAGAGGTTTATCAAGGAAAGTATGAACATAAAAAGGGTTCCTGAGGTGATGAAGATAAGCAGCTTCATTAATGGGCTGAAGCATACTCAGTTATGCGAGAAGCTGGGAGAGGAGTTCCCCAAGATGTTCGACGGCCTCATGGACAAGGTCAAAGCCTTTGCCAGAGGAAAAGACACCAGTAGCAAGGCCAAGGAACTCGACACCGCCCCTCGCAGAACCAACCCTATCCCAAGGTCTCAAGAAAAAGGTAATCTCTATCCTAAAAGAACTCCTTATGATAAAATGCAACATGACAGGTCCTGGTCCACTTATTCTCCCTACAAATCCCGAGGAAGGGGACTAGCCCCTTATTATGAAAACTTCACTCCTCTGACCAAAACACCAAGTGAGATATTGACAACGGAGAGGGTTAAAAACTCTTTCCCTAGACCCCCTCCCCTCAAGCCGGGACCGAAGGCCTACCCGAACGAATTTTGTGAGTTCCATAAGGGGTTTGGTCATAAAACAGACGATTGCGTGTACTTAAAAAGAGAGATTGAGTCAGCGGTTAAAACAAGGAAGTTGTCTCATTTGATAAGAGAAATAAAAGAGGGAGGAAATAGGAAGGGAAAGAACACTAAGGTGGAGGAACCAGAAATAGGATACGTGGATATGATCAGGAGAAAGGAAGAGTATGATTCGATCTGAAGTGTTAAAGCTAGGGTGCTAGGGCCCCCGGACTGTATGAAAGCCCCCATACTTATGCCACACCTAGAGGAGCACCAGGTCTATAGGCTCCCTCTCAATATTTCAGCCAAGATAGCAAGGCATAGAGTTGCTTGAATACATGTGGACGGGGGGAGTGGGGTAGAGGTGATATATGAACACTGTTTCCTCAGGTTTGACAGGGATGTAGGGGATAGACTGGAGGAAGATTACATACCTTTGGTAGGCTTCAATAACAGCATATCACACCCTTTGGAAAAAATAAGGCTCCCATTCACGGTGGGAGTGGGTGACAAAGTACGAACTATAGAGCTGACATTTACTGTGGTCAGTGCTCCGTCAAAGTATAACGCGATTTAGGGGAGATAAGGAATTGTAGATCTTAAAGCATAAGTTTTGACCCCTCACGGAGCTTTGGTGTTCCAAACTCCCAAGGGCCTGGCTTGGGTGAAGTCTTCCTATGAGGTGGTGTCATCAGTTTCAGATGAAGGAGTTGGAAAAAAGCCTCGGGAGGAAGGTATAGAAGAGTGGGTTCTTAACGAAAGATTCTCGGAACAGGTGGTAAGAGTGGGAAACACCTAAATGATAAATGCAAAAGATCCCTCAAGGAGTTGTTGCTTCTCAACATAGACGTTTTCGCGTTCCAACATGGGGACATGTGTGAGATTCCCTGAAGTTTGTGGGAACACCGACTCAACACCCACAGCTAGGTGAGGCCCGTTAAGCAAAAGAAACGTAGCATGGGGCCTAACAAAAGAAGGGCAGCTTGTGAGGAGACCAGGAAGCCTTGTGAGGAGACCAGGAAGCTCCTCAGGGCTGGCATCGTAAGGGGAGTCAGGTACCCCTCGTGGATTGCCAACCCGGTTATGGTAAGAAAAAAAGATGGTGGATGGAGGATGTGTGTGGATTACAAGGATTTAAATAAGGCTTGCCCCAAATATTGTTACCCCCTCTCCGAGATTGATGTTCAGGTGGACTCGCTGGCCAAATACCCTCTGAAATGTTTCTTGGACGCATACAAGGGATATCATCATATACAGATGTCCCTGGAGGACGACGAAAAGACGGTAATTGTAATAGACGAATGGACCTTCTGTTACACCAAGATACCCTTCGGGCTTAAGAACGTGGGGGCAACTTATCAGAGGTTTATGAATTTGTTATTCAAGGATCAGTTGGGGAGGAGCTTGGAGGTGTACATGGACGATATCATCATCAAGAGCCTCACAGGCTGCCATACTAGAGGACATAGTAGAAACAATTAAGACCATGCAAGAGGTCAATATAAAGCTGAACCCAGGAATGTGTTACTTTGGAGTTGAAGAAGTAAAGTTCCTGGGAGTGGTTGTGACAAAAGGGGGGATCAGGGCAAATCCGAAAAAAACACAAGCAGTATAGAAATTAGGTCTCCCAGATCCCTCAAGGATGTCCAGCTGTTGAATGGAAGATTGATAGCATTTAATCGCTTCTTATCAAAGGTAGCTGACAGGACGCTTCCTTTCATGAAAGTCCTGAAGGACTGACTTTAAACAAATAAGTTCCGTTGGAGTCCAGAGGCTGAGGTAGCCTTTCAAGAAATGAAGGAGCTCATGTGTAATTTGCCTACTCTTGCCACTCCCGTATATGGGGAAGATCTGCAACTGCATTTGTCTGCGTCCAAGACAACCATTAGCGCCGTGATGATGCTGGAAAGGTAAGGGAAGCAAATAACAATATACTTCATCAGCTGGACGCTCAAGGGACCGGAGGAACGGTACTTGCCCATGGAGAAGCTAACACTGTCACTGGTCTTTGCATCAAGAAGACTTAAAGGTACTTTCAGGTGCACAAGGTAATCTTGCTCACGGACCAACCCTTCTAGAAGGTACTAAGGAGGCCGGAACTCTCTGGTCAACTCGCCAAATGGGCAGTGGAGCTAGGAGAGCACGCCGTAGAGTACAGAACAAGAACATCCATGAAAGGACAAGTCCTGGCAGATTTTCTGGCAGAAGTTCCTGAGGAGGAGGAAAGAGAATTTCTCAAGTGGAAAGAGATAGAGGAGGAAGAAAGAAAGAAAGAGGAAGAGGCATTGTGGAAGTCATACACCGACGGAGCTTCCATTGAGGAAGGAAACGGGGCAGGAATCACCCTCAAAAGTCCGGAAGGGATTGAATTGACCTATGCTATCAGATTAGACTTTGAGAACACCAATAACATGGCTGAATACAAAGCGGTCCACACGGGGCTGAGGCTGGCAAAGAAAGTAAAAGCGAGAAACATTGAAGCCAACACAGACTCATAGTTAGTGGTTAAACAATATAACGGGGAATATGATGCTAAGGATGACACCATGGCCCTGTACGTGACTCAGGTGAGGACCTTGCCAAGACCTTCAACACCTTCAGGTTGGAGTACGTGCCTCGGGGAAGAAACAGAAAGGCAGATGCCCTTAGTAAATTAGCCTCCGTGGCCTTTGACCATTTGGCTAGAGAGGTGAAGGTAGAAGTCCTGATATCCCCCTCCATCTCATACAAGGAAGTTGCGTCCGTTGAAAGAACAGTAGAGTCCTGGATGACTCCCATCGTTGAGTTCCTAAGGGAGGGAGACCCTCTCGGAAGACGAAGCGTCGGCTCTGAAGATCAGGGTAAAAGCTCTTCAATATGAAATCATAGATGGGGAACTCTATCGAGGATCATACATGAGTCCTTCTCTGAAGTGAGTGAATAATGAAGAAGTGAAGTACGTAATCCAGGAAATACACGAGGGAATCTGTGGAATGCATTCGGGACCCAAGACAGTTGTAGCCAAGGTGTAATGCCCCATATTTCCGTATTTTCATGTTATTAGAAAATACGTGTTCATTTTTCTACTTTTGAAATCGTAGTCGAAATCGGATCGAGAAACGGATTTAAATCGGCATAAACGCATTTTTCTTCGAGAAATTTACTCTGGTTGGCGAACGAACGCGACAACCGACAACCGACCGTATTTTTTTGTGTTCTTAAATACTAAAATATTATTTTACGACATTACGAAGCGTTCGGATTTTTGTAAACGAGTTCGTAGAGCGTTGCGGGCCACTTAAACACAGAGTTTGGGCTTGTACGCCTTGGGCCCAAGCCCAAAGCCCACTAACTAAACCCTATATATAAAACACTAGTGAAACCCTATATATAAAACACTAGTGAAACACTATTTTGAAATCTCAGACACAAGCATACGCACAACACCACTAGTCTTACCATCTTCCTCATTTAAACCCTAGTTCCTTCTTCTATCTCTGCAGCTCTTCAAATACACCACTGACCTCTCTATCTTCCATAATTGAAACCCTGAAGAACCTAACTCAGCCAAGCTCACCTCCCTCTCCGTTCGATCTCTGGCGAACACCCACTACACCTCTCACCTTCCTCTTCTTCTTACATTACCTCGCAACCCACCATATTTCCTTAATTAACCGGCCGGCCACCACCATCTGGTGGTGGCACTCAGCGGCGAGCAGTGCAGAGAAGAGAGAGAGAGAGATGAGAGAGAGAGATCAGAGCAGGGAGAAAGAGAAAGACGGCGGAACCGTCGTTTTCCGGTGAACCTCGTCTACGGTGGTCTCACGGTGGCTCGTCTCATGGCGACTCGACTCATGGCGGCGTCGCACGACGTCGCACAGCACCGGCGGCAGCAGCAGCGGCGTTGGTGACTGATGGTGACGGTGGTGTTCTCCGACGAGATTCACGGTAAACACTTTCCCTTTCTCTTTATTTCTTACAAAACTGAAGATTGGTAGTGATCTGGTTGTTCCTATTGATGACCAGTTCATGTTCAGGTTCGAGAATATATCGGTTCTCGTTGGTTCAAGTCATGGTTCACCAGCTTAGTTACTGGGTTGAGTCTGGTTCGTGTCTCGACATCAGTTTGGTTCGGGTCTTGGCTCAGCTTAGTTCCGATTCAGTTTTGGTTCTCGGTTTGTTTCGACTCACGCGGCTCGGTTCAGATTCGGATCCAGATCGATTGGTTCAGATCCGGTTCAGTCGAGTTCAATCGGTAGTCCCTCATTTCTTTTCTTTCAGTTTGGTTACTACTATTTTCTTTAAATCCGATGAAGAATGGTTTGATTCTTATTTCGGTTCAGCAGGTTCGATTCGATGTCCCGGTCAAGCGGTTAACTGTCAGGTCAAACCGGGTCAAACTTGGTCAACTGAGGTCTTGGTGCACTCGGTATTTTAAGGACGTAAATATTCCAATTATATTGTTTTATATATCTCGTTATCATAAAACCGCATTATATATATATATATAGGGGCTGGTTAACGTACAAATGCGCTTATCGTACATTACGTACGCTACAATCTCAGCCGTCAGATCATCTTCCCGCATTGAAAATCGCATGTTGTTGTTTTTGTAACAATTTCGCATGTTGGTTTTTTAACATGCGATTTCATCAAAATTACCACATGCGAAATTGTTACAAAAACCAACATGCTATTTCATCAAAATTATCGCATGCGAAATTGAACTATCACATGCGAAATTGTTACAAAAAAAAACCTGCTATTTCATCAAAATTAACACATGCGAAATTGAATTACCACATGCGAAATTGTTACAAAAAACAACCTTCTATTTCATCAAAATTATCACATGCGAAATTGAATTAACACATGCGAAATTGTTACAAAAAAACACCTGCTATTTCATAAAAATTATCACATGCGAAATTATTACAAAAAAAAAAAACAACATGCGATTTTCATTGGGGGGAGATGATCTGACGGCTGAGATTGTAGCGTACGTAATGTGCGATAAGGGAATTTGTACACTACCCTTTACCTATATATATATATTTTTTTTTATAAAAATACATAGAAGCATACATAATTATATGTTGTTTTGTCATTGTTGAATTTTGAAATTTATATCGACACTTTGGTTGTCGGGATCATCCAAAAACAGAGGAAACTCTGCCCGTTTTTCGTAAAATTTCCGTAAAACAAAACGTGTAAATTTTATAAAACGAAATCTATCAAATTCGACTAATTTTTATAAAATAGATATAAATGTATAATTATTTTATTTTTGGCCAATATTTCAACAATACTTTTGAAAGAATAAATTATAAAATATTACTTAAACTATATAAAATATATATGTATATATTTATATATATATACATATATATAACAACCTGCTATACTCTAAATTCCAATTCAAATCCTTCGTCGTAATCTCGATTCCTCTTACACCTTCGTTTGCCCATATAGGGTGACCTCGGTGTTCCATCCCCTTAAACTCGTACACTCGTCAACACTTGGATAATCGAAAGACTTAGCAATTATGTGAGTATACTCGATCCCGTTTTCCTTTTTATCACTTTGGGATGCAACATCTATGTTATACAAAATTACACAACACATGAAACTATTTTAAACTCTATCCATGCTTAACATGAAACTATATGATGCTTGTTTAGACTTGTTATGCTAATGTAAACTATTTGTGTCGATATATGCTTCATTAACTTTGCTAGCCTACCTTAACAATTATAGCGCTATAGGAGTAATGCACCGCCCAAGATTCTTGGGGTATTGTTAAGTCAAACATGTTAACATCCCTTTATTCTAACCGGCGATAGGCTATTTTAACGCATTGGATTCTTGGGTTTGAACATATAAGTACAACGTTTCGGCATGCTAGTAAACTTGCTTAATATGATTCATGTTGGATATGAGCACTTTAAACAATTTTATTCTATATTATGCTATGTAACAAACTTGTATACTCACCTTTGTTTTTGCATTGAACTCTATTTTAATACATGTTGCAGGTTGATTGTTGAGGTCATGAAACAAGATGAAACAAGATTTAGGTGGACTTAGATACACACCTAGATTAATTTATCCATTTTGATGTTATGATTATTGTGAGACAATGTTATCTCTTGTATTTGAATAATGTATGACAATCTATTTGTTGAAATGAAACTTGAATTTAATTAATATTGTCACATAGTGTTATGAAGTCTCTTGCAATCTCATTTTCGTCTCATCTCGATGTTTCCGCCATTGGTTGAGGTGTGACAGATTGGTATCAGAGCCATAACTATAGGGAATTAGGAAAAGTAGGAATGCTTTAACCTAGTCTACAGTTTTAGAGCTTTATTCTTATGCATTGCTTGAAACTACTTGCATGCTACTTTATTTGATTTTATTTATTATCTTTTGATCTTTTAAGCATATATGTCACTTATGTGTTAACACTTGACATGCTATACTTGTTTTATTATGTGTTAATACTTGTTTCACCGTTCTATCCTTTATGTGTTATTCTCGACATACTTTTTATGTGTTAATAATTGTTTCATTATTCCGTTCTTTATGTGCTATTCTTGACATGTTTATACTTGTTCGTCTAATCTTTAACATACACTTTTCCTCATACATTTTACTCGATTATTCTAAATCCAACAACACTTATAGTATACAAACGAGACGAGTTTAACAAAATAGGCGTGAAACCCACAATTTGGTAAACGACTCTCATCCCGCTCTATTCTATTTTTCGCACGAAATTCACCATTAAGTTAGGAGTGAAATCCACATCTTAATGGAAATTTCAAATTTAAATTCTAGTGGATGCTCATCAACGTGTCGAAATTTAATTTGACCCGACGAGTGCCAACTACACTTAGGGTATGAAGTCGTCAAGTTAAGGGTGAAACCCGCACCTTGTCGACTAGTCCCACTCCTTGATTTTATAAATCCCGCCAAGTCTCGAATTTTCGATTGAATTGGGGCATGTGGTAACCGGAAGGGTGAATACCGTTAACCGACTTATCGGCGAGAGTATACCACCTATTAGGCCAAAGCATGCTTCTCAATTTCAAAAGATCTTTCGACCACTTTGGTTAGTCAATGTTCCGTTTGGAACCATCCAAGTTTTATTCGAACTTACGTTTTATTATTCTCGATCTTTTATGATAAAACCCTCCCTTGTCAATTTTGAACCATTTTTGAAATTTCATTTTGCGCACACATCATACTCTTACCTTCCTACGACTATACATTATTAGCATTCATAATTTCATGTAATTTTATTTACACTTTTTAACAACGAGTGGAGGCATATCATCAAGATAGGAGTGATTTCCTTACCTTGATGATTAACTCTGTTTCCTTTCTCATCTTACAACGACCTCACCAACAGATTAGGGGTGATTCCCTTACCTAAGTGATCGTTACCAATACTTCCTTTTAATAGACTATATTATGTAAACACGATCATGTTATATTTAAATCGTTTACCATTACAAATCTCTAATTATTTCAAAATGCATTGTTTATATAAACGAACTCCTTACCCTACAATCTATTTTTATATAGCTCACACACACAAAATTCTTAACTTTTCCACAGACGCTTGTTCCTCAAATTTCAAAACTTCACGAAATGCTATTCATCAACTTAGTCGGTCTAACAAATCCATTGCCCACGAAATTTTGTATTCAACGTCACTATTGAAACAAGCTCATTACATATCATTAAACTAGAGATTTTCTATTTTCAATAGGGAATCAAACCAACTTTTTTCGCACACGCCTATAGAATATTACAAAGATTACTCAACATTAACTAGACTTTCTATCAAAAGCAATAAAACATTTTATCAAAAGACGCGTTAACACTAAGTTCATATACCAAGATCGTTCTTCTAAGGATCAACCTTTTCACAAGAATCTATAAACTTCAAAGCTTTCTAATACAAAGTTACTTAAAACGATGCAAACTTGTTAATCCCAAGAACTTTTCAAAACCTCGCTCGATACGCCAATTAAATTCAAAACACGTGGGCAAGGAAACTTCATAAGAACCGAAAAATTTTCAACTATGTAAATTCTTTTAAAACCATAATAGCATTTCCATTCTTTTACAAAGTAACCTTTCGCATAATCCAAAGATGTTTTTTTTTTATATTCTCTTTACATTCACAAACTAGATTTTACATTCCATGACAACTCAATCTATTTTAACTTCACGTTTTGCGCAAACAACTATATATGCATATCATTTTACACGTTTTAGTCAATATCTCACAACAATCTCACGCGTGTCACTCGTTCTCTTTTCCTTTCATACTCAAAACTTTTAAATCTTTTACGCGCATAAACTCGTGTATTTTGATTTATACTATAAACAAAATCATTATTTCCTACATCCATACTTATACATTTTATGCCTTCACTTATGCTCACACTTACGCATTTATGTTATACTCATGATTCAAAATTCATACGTTTTAGGTTTATACATACACTCACAATTATACATTTACGTTGTACTTACATTCATGTTTATACTACATTCATATTCATATTCATATTCATGTTCATACATTTTATGTTTTCAAATACACTTATACAACTTTGTTTACACTTATATGCATACACATATATTTTATTTATACTTAAACCTTCATGTTTTACACCTATATTCACGTTCATATCTATACTCATACATCTTATGTTCACACTTATCCTCGTATTCATACTCATACGCTTTGTGTTGATACTTATACTCATGTTTGTACTCACATTTTTACTCATTTTTTTCATACACGTTATGCTTAACTTGTGCTTACACTCCTGTCATACGTTTTGTGCTTATGCTCACATGCGTATTCGTATTTAAACTTATACTATGCTCATGCTTTTTACTCAAAATTTATACTTTCACGCCTATACGCGAGCGAAACCCGAGGGATTCGCTTACGTTGGTCTTATACTATTTGAAACGCAAACATACTTATATGTTACATTTTTATGCACACGCGATCATATTTTCAAAATTTATGTATACCGTAATTCATACGCAACTAGTACAAGCTATGCGGATCATGCGACAATTGGTATAATCGCGGGTGCACACGGGATTGTAGTAATGGGCGTATGAGAATCATAGAGTGTACTACTGCGTATGGTAAGACACAGAATGTAACATGACACCGAATACGAGACGAACGTAATATGGTCAAAACATGGTGGATACGCCGCTGGTACATCATATATATAAGTGTTTTCGCCATGTTACCAAACTTTCGTAAAATGTGTCGTGAGAAATTCAGTGTTTTGTAGACTTTTTTAGACCTAATACAAACTTTAAACAGCTCACAAACGTATTATATCCGATTATCCACGACGAGACTTCATCCTTAACATGCTACTTTTGTCTATCCGATACATACGCTATTCTTATATTCATAATCGTTATTTGATCAATCGTTCACCCTTATACCTCAATTAGTCTCTGTTGTCTCAAACTCCAAAGCCTCAATTTTAAATAATCCTCTTCTGGTTGCCAAAACCCTTTCGGGTCTTCCTTCTGAATAAATTTCGGGACGAAATTTCCTAAAGGAGGGGAGACTGTAATGCCTCGTATTTCCGTATTTTCATGTTTTTAGAAAATACGTGTTCATTTTTTTACTTTTGAAATCGCAGTCGAAATCAAATCGAGAAACTGATTTAAATCGGCATAAACACATTTTTCTTCGTGAAATTTACTGTGGTCGGCGAACGAACGCGACAAACGACAACCGACCGTATTTTTTTATGTTCTTAAATACTAAAATATTATTTTACGACATTACGAAGCGTTCGGATTTTTGTAAACGAGTTCATAGAGCGTTGCGGGCCACTAAAACATAGAGTTTGGGCTTGTAGGCCTTAGGCCCAAGCTCAAAGCCCACTAACTAAACCCTGTATATAAAACACTAGGGAAACCCTAAGTATATGTAATACCTTAACCTCACCTTATATCTATTTTGAAATCTTAGACACAAGCATACGCACAACACCACTGGTCTCACCATTTTCCTCATTTAAACCATAGCTCCTTCTTCTATCTCTGCAGCTCTTCAAATACACCACTGACCTCTCCATCTTCCACAATTGAAATGTCACACCCCGACCACGTAAAACAACAAAGCGTGGCGGAAACGTCAGGGGGTGTTGTAACAGAATTATCGTTTCATAACCATGGATACAAAAGTGTTTCGTTTTATTGATAATATTAAACATTAACATTGTTTTAACACATAACAAACAAGTTTTATATCGTCTATCATAGATATTATGTCACTAAGGCCTCGTCCAGATCCTATGTGACGCATGCATCCTAGAACGTCAATCAAGCAACAATACCTGAAACATATGTAAAAACAAAGTCAGCAAAGAAATGCTGGCGAGTACATAGGTTTTATAAGAGTATCGGAATCATGGCTTGTTTTCATATATTGCAATACCTCGAAAACCTTGTTTTTTAAAAAGTGTATAATGTTGCAACATGATTAACCAACTCAAATCAAGATGGTTATAATTTATAAAATTTCGTAGCCATGATTCTTAACCCAAAAGCTTTTTGTTTTTAGAAAACCATCTTGTAAAACATCTAGTATAAACTCGTTAATAAAACTCGTATATTATTTCGAAAACATCGTTGAGTGACATCGTTTCAATATCGTTTACCCAAGTGAACTAAATAACGTCAGGATATGTAATATGTTGAAAACACTTATATATAAGAAGTACCAACGGCGTATCTACCATGTTTTCACCACATTACACCCGTCCCGTTATCTAAACACTAGCCAAAAACCAATCGTTTACCCAAATCGTTTAACATCGTTTCCAAATCGTTTACTCGTTTAAATCGTTTAGATCATCATCGTTTTAATTGTGAAAACTTATATATGGTCGTCTCGTTAATAACATTCAAACCTTTGTGACTCGTTCATCGTTTAACTCGTTCTTGCATTAAAAAACCTCCAAAGGGTAAGTTAACAATCATCAGATTCAGTCGTTACCCACAACACCCACACATAACCATGGGTATAGTGTAATAACGGGATTTGTCATATCCTATGGTACCATAACCTAATACTGGTCGGCTTGATCAATGCTAATGAATGTTGTTCGTTATGTAACTACAACCAACAAGTTCGTTCACATTATCGAAATCGTTAATAGTTTAGTATAAATCATTCTATTCGTTTTTGAAATCATCGTTTAAACTTTGAAAACACTTTGTACATATGAATCGCCCCAAAACAATTGAAAACAGTAAAATAGGGGAACTATGTACTCACATGTAGTGCAAGGTATCCTCAATCAATAGTACTTCAACAAACTCGAGTAAACCAGAGAAATCAAGCAGCACCTAGTAATTGAATCACTAGTCAAACAATCGACGCCTAAATCGGAAGATCGGACAGAATGAGGTCTTGTAAACAAAATGAGTGTTGGAACTCATGTGATATGGTTTAACAAGGCCTACATCCTAAATGAAACCTAACCTAAGTGCTTTCGACCTATCGCGACCCATTAAGGTAGCTTATGCTACTTTAACGCGTCGTTCGCGTGAAATGCGTTCGGAATGCCTAACTAGTCCTATGATAAGTAAAATATGCCTCAACATGTTTAATATTGTGGTCTAATCAGTTTAGATACCAAAGGTTATGTTACATATGCTTAAAATGAATTTTGGCGTAAAAAGGGCATTTTTGGTAATTTACCTAAGGCATATAAACTACCTATCATAAAACTACTTAAACGAAGCGACCATAAGGTATAACCTTGGAAGGTTATTCCCTATGCAACTATGGTCACTAACCATGTTTGGTCGGATCCTAATGATCGACCAAACGGGTCGTGTTCGAAAGTCTAAGCGGGTGTTTAGTCCGCTTGACTTACGACTCTACACAAGCACTAAACTAAAAAGTGACGAGCTAAACATGTTAGAACATGTTTAACAAGGTTTGAAAACATGTTTGGTATCAAAACAAATGGTTTTGATACCCACAAGTAGTTTGGTTAGAAAATACGCAAGAATACGTATTTTGGCCGAAACTACGACTCGTCACTAAGCCTAGATAACGTGGTAATCAGTAGGTATAGTCACAAAGGACTATAACCATCGTGATTACGCTCACGTTATGAAGTTCAAACGAACTTCACATTGACCATAAACTGGTCAATGCAGAAAGTCAAACGCAGTTTGACTTTAACGCTAAAACGAATGAAAAGAACGAAAGAACACTTACAACGGGTCCAAGAATGGAAGTTTTGAATCCGAATATTGTCAGGTATGAAGTGTTGAACACATAAACTTAGAGAACAAATTCAGATTTCAAAGGTGTGGGTTTTTGGGGTTAAGATCATGGGGTATTTATAGATTTCCTTGAACCATTAGGATCGTTCCTCGAAAACTGAGCTTTGATCTGGACCTTACATGTGTGCCCATGGTTTCTAAAACCATGGGAGCTCCTAATAATGGACTAGGTTCATTGAATACCAGCCCATGGTTTTGCAAAACCACGGGTTAAAACCACAACACTTCAAAATGGACTAGGTTAATCGAATCTGGTCAGAAATTTCAAAAATGGTCCCTGCACTTGTAAAATTTGATTTTTTTTGCATTTTTTAAGCCCCGTTAACCCCATTTCAAGGATATAAAATAAAGCTAAAGTATAGGGAACTCAAAACATGCTCAAAAGTATCTCGGATGTCGGTTCGTTTGGTCGTACGGTTGCGTTATTCGCTTAATTACGACGGAAGTCATAACGAACGCAAAAACGATCCAAATTAAGTGACGAATGGAATTTTATCATGCCAAACACTAAAATAAAATATTTTAATGCTTACATAAATTTTTTTATGTCCGGACATATTCAGAACGTAAGATATGCGCGAAAATGCAAACTTGTGCACTTTTTGACGCTTTTAGTCCCTATTGATCAATAAAGTTTACTTTAGCATACCGAACCCCTCAAAGCCTATTTATAAGCTATGTAAAGGTTATTTAGGGTATGTTTAACTTATGATCAAGTTCCGGAATATTCGTTACTATACAAATCGGCATAGTTTCGCAGTTTGACACAAATAGTCCCTGCGATCGAACAAAGTTGATTTCAACACATCAAACCATTCAAAACTTATTTCTAAGTTATGTGGAGGTTATTTAAGGTATGTTAAGCCTAGGTCACTATTCCTGAGTGTTTTTCGCGTTATACTGACTGCGTTTACGCACCAGTTTGCGTATAACCTTCCAGAACGAGATTTAAAGCTTGCAATCGGAATCGAATCGTATTGAAAAAAAAACACCAACAAAAATACACACATAGAACACCAAAACACATATAATAACATCAAAGCACATTGTTTCATTAATAATCATCATTGTTTTACCTCGTACATCGATTACCGAACACAGTTGTCACAGTCTCCCCTACTTCAGGAAATTTCGTCCCAAAATTTTAACTAGAGGAAGCTTGTGAAAACAAATGCGGATATTTCGTCTTCATCTGGTCCTCACGTTCCCAAGTAAACTATGGGCCATGTTTGGATTCCCAGCGAACTTTAACCAAATGAATCCATTTGTTCTTCACCTGTTTGTATGTACGTTCCACTATCTCCACAGTTTTCTCGACAAAGTGCATCATTTCATCGATTCGAATCTCGTCGAGAGGAATGTGTAGATCAGCGTCAACTAAACATTTTCGCAGATTGGACACGTGAAAAGTCGGGTGAATATTTCCAAGCTCTGGAGGTAGTTCTAGTCGATAGGCAACCTTTCCAATTCTTTCCACAATCTTAATTGGTCCCACATATCGAGGTGCAAGTTTTCCTTTCTTTCCAAATCTCACGACTCCCTTCCAAGGTGAAACCTTGAGTAGGACACGATCTCCGACTTGAAATTCTAAGGGCTTGCGTCCCAAATCCGCATATCTCTTTTGACGGTTTCGAGCTGTCACAAGATTATCGCGGTTTTTCTTGATTTTGTCTGTTGTTTCCAGAACGAGCTCAGGTCCAGTAAGCTGAGCTTCACCAGTCTCGTTCCAACAGACAGGTGAACGACATTTTCGACTGTAGAGAGCTTCGAATGGTGCCATATTAATGCTAGTATGATAACTATTGTTGTAAGAGAACTCGATCAGCGGCAGATGAGAATCCCAATTACCACCAAAGTCTATCACGCATGCTCTAAGCATATCCTCCAAAGTTTGAATCGTTCTCTCAGATTGGCCATCTGTTTGGGGATGATGAGCAGTGCTTAGATTTAGTTGGGTTCCCAAGGCAGATTGCATGGCCTTCCAGAAATGAGATGAAAATCGAGCATCACGATCAGAGATGATATCCAAGGGCACACCATGTTGTGTCACAATCTCATAAACATAAATCTTTGCAAGTTTATCAGCAGATAGATCCTCGCGAATCGGAATGAAATGAGCTGATTTCGTTAATCGATCGACAATAACCTAGATAGCATCATGACCTTTAGACGTACGCGGTAACTTAGTGATGAGATCCATCGCAATGTTCACCCACTTCCAAACTGGTATCTCTGGTTGTATAAGCAAGCCAGAAGGTCGTTGATGTTCGGCCTTGACTTTGAGACAAGTTAGGCATTTCTATACATACAAGGCAACATCCTTCTTCATACCAGGCCACCATTACCGAGCACGAAGATCCTTGTACATTTTATCAGCACCAGGATGGATAGAATATCGAGACTTATGAGATTCGTCCATTACCAAGGTGCGAAGATTGTCACACCCCCAAAATCCACACGCGGAGTATCATCGCTTGGAGGCGTGACTGACCAGGATCAAGCCACCAATCATATTGAACATAACAAGTAAGTAAAATTAAACCACACAATATGAAAGGTGTTTCAAACCATAACGTAGTTAAGTGTTTAGCGGAAGCATAATTGTAAAACCCAAAGTAAGTATTAAGTATGAAATAAAGTAATGTTTTTAGAATGGCACACACTGCCATGTCCCACAACGACCGCGCCTCCCTGTGCAAGCTCCAAGAGTACCTAACGACCTGCAAGGCATGTAGCAACGAATCAACAACAAAGTTGAGCGAGTTCACAGTTGGTTGTTTAGTTATAGCATTCGTTTCGTAAATCGTATGTTCGTTTTGTAAACCATGTATCGTATTGATTCGTATCGCGGTCTCCCAGACATGTTTGCGAAGATTAGTGGGGGTTTCCCATGTGTTACTAGACCACGCGTATCGACTGCTACGAAAATGTAAGAGGTGCCCTAAGTCAATGTCTATCAGCATTGACCCTTTGCCCATAGTCCATTAGTACACGCCCGTTCGGACGACACGGTGTGAGGTTTGTTAAACCTAATAGCGCTATCTAGTAATGACCCGCTCGCCATAGGCCTCGGCGATTAAGTCGATAAATGAGGGACTTAAAGTGATAGAGTGATGGTCTTATGGTTGTACGTATCCTGTTGTATGGGGGATACGCAAGTTTGTAGTTACCGTTCAGTTCTTTAACCCATTCCCAACCCTTGGGAATCCCATGCCTTGGAAAGAGTGTGAACTCACCCTGGTTTGCTCGGTATGCTAAACTATGTGCTCACAAGAAATCAGTCAAGTCCTACAGTTACACACGTATATTCAATCAGTTACACTCGTATAGATTCAGATGCAAATCTAACATCACATAGTACTTGGCAGCTAACATCATGTATCTCGTAAGCAATCAATCAGATTCATGCAATACATGCTTCATATAATGTCTTTCACAGTTTGTACTAATGTGGTTATTCAATAACACACTTGAGAGAGTTAACAGTCATAACAAAGTTAGCAACTTAACAGGATTTATATACATAACAGGAATAATAAACTAACACTTGTTAATTAACTAACAGAGTTAATCAAACAAATAGAGTTAACAGCTTAACAATTTAACAGGGGTTTAGATGCTTAACAGAGTTTGCATATTTAACAGGGTTGCAAGCTAACAGAGTTACTGTTCAGAATACTTAACTAAAACACATGCGACGAAAACACATTTTTGGGCGAAATCACCAATGACAAAATCCCTTCAGGTGGCGAAATCCCTTGGGCGACGAAATCCCTTGGGATTTCGTCGAGATGTATTTTGGTCGAGGTGGGAGGGGGTTTTCGTTGGAGTACATCATCATCAATAATACCAGTTGCAAACTACAACAACCCTAATCATCAACACAGCAATACAACTCGATCCATTCATAAAAACATTCAGTCATCATGCGTTCACTAACAAATTGGTGTGATTATCAAGAACCCTAGTCATCACTAACTGTTACAAAACTTAATCACCATCTCTATCATACATGAACATTAGTTGTAGTAAAATGAATGGGTACCAATCATATTCATAGATAACCCAAACTGTTACCAGATTCATTATCTCCTCTTGACAGAATACCAGATCATCAACGTTACATTAACTACATCATGTTGCAATCTATCATCCATTCAAATACACCAACGAAAACATACATAGATTTTTAATAACAACACAAAATCCCACTCACTAACCATGAACATGCATTCCACCAATCATAGAATCTCTCTAAATGGATATTCATATACAACATGTATCGATCAACCAAGAACTCACGTACGATTAACAATAATACAAACTAACCGAGATGTAATAAGGGTATTCTTGTGCGCTTGAGGACCTTAACGTCCCAGTCCTTGATTTCAACTGGTTCCTCGACGAATCGCAATTGATCGTCGATAGTGAGTTCCTTCAAAGGAACTATAAGGGTATCATCTGACAGGCACTTCTTCAGATTCGACACGTGAAAGACGTTGTGAACTGCACTGAGTTCTGCGGGTAATTTTAGTTTGTAGGCCACCTTGCCTATTTTCTCAATGATTTCGAATGGTCCGACATATCGCGGATTGAGCTTGCCCCGTTTGCCAAAACGAACCACACCCTTCCAGGGTGAAACTTTGAGTAGCACTCGATCCCCAACTTGGAACTCGAGTGGTTTCTAGCGCTTGTTTGCGTAGGCTTTCTGACGGTCACGAGCTGCCGCCATACGTTGTCGTATCTGAGCAATTCTTTCTGTTGCGTCTACTACAAGTTTTGGACCTGTGATCTGACTATCACCAACCTCTGCCCAACAAAGAGGTGATCGGCATTTACGCCCGTACAATGCCTCAAATGGAGCGGCCTGAATGCTGGTGTAGTAACTGTTGTTATACGAAAACTCCACTAACGGGAGATGTTTTTCCCAGTCGTTGCCGAAATTGATTACACATGCACGAAGCATGTCTTCTAGAGTTTGGATGGTGCGTTCAGACTGCCCATCCGTTTGCGGATGGTAAGCGGTGCTCATGTCTAATCGAGAGCCAAAAGATTTGTGCATTGCCTGCCACAGTTCTGAAGTAAATCGTGCATCACGATCGGAAATAATAGAGGTTGGCACCCCGTGCCTCGAAACCACATCCTTTAAATAAACGTCTGCTAAAGTTGAGAACTTGTCCGTTTCCTTGATAGCCAAGAAGTGTGCAGACTTGGTGAGTCGATCCACGATCACCCAAATAGTATCATTTCCACATTGAGATCTAGGTAGGCTAGTAACAAAATCCATGGAAATTTGCTCCCCTTTCCATTGTGGTATCTCTGGTTATTGGAGTAGGCCTGATGGTTTTTGGTATTCGGTCTTGACTCTTTCACAAGTCAAGCACTTGCTAACGTAAGTTGCTATGTGAACTTTCATGCTAGGCCACCAATACGTAGTTCTGAGATCGTGGTACATCTTATCTGAACCAGGATGTACTGAGTAGCAAGACTTATGTGCTTCATCCATCACAAGCTCGCGTAAGTTTCCATAGCGTGGGACCCAAATGCGCCCTGTAACGTAGTAGGCGCCGTCTTCCTTTTGTTCTAACCGTTGCCTTGAGCCGCGTAGGGCTTCAGCCCTGACGTTTTCTGGTTTTAATACTTCTACCTGAGCATCTCGTATCTGTGAAAGAAGACTAGACTGAATGGTGAGTTGTAAAGCACGTACGCGTCTAGGTGTAGTATCCTTTCGACTGAGGGCGTCGGCCACAACATTGGCTTTGCCCGGATGGTACTTGATGGCACATTCGTAATCATTCAATAGCTCGACCCAACGACGTTGTCGCATGTTCAACTCCTTTTGCTTGAAGATATGCTCGAGACTCCTGTGATCGGTGTAGATGGTGCACTTGGTACCGTACAGGTAATGTCTCCATATCTTGAGCGTGAAAACAACAGCTCCCAGCTCTAGGTCATGTGTAGTGTAGTTCCTTTCATGAACTTTAAGTTGGCGTGATGCGTTGGCTATGACCTTGTCACGTTGCATCAACACACATCCAAGACCCTGAATGGATGAGTCGCAATATACCACAAAATCGTCTGTGCCCTCGGGCAATGAGAGAATAGGCGTGCTACAAAGTCTATCCTTTAAGTGCTGAAATGCTGATTCCTGTGCATTTCCCCAACGATAAATAACGCCTTTCTGAGTTAGTGAGGTGAGGGGTTGTGCAATCTTGGAAAAGTCTTTGATGAACCTTCTATAGTAGCCCGCCAAACCCAAGAATTGGCGGATTTCTGTTGGTGTACGGGGTGCAGGCCAGTTCTTAATCGAGTCCACCTTGGATGGATCCACATGAATCCCATCCTTGTTTACCACGTGGCCTAGGAAATGGACTTCACGAAGCCAGAAGTCGCATTTCGATAACTTAGCATAAAGTTGCTCTGTTCGAAGCAGTTCCAAAATTAGTCGTAGATGGTGCTCGTGTTCCTCCTGACTCTTAGAATAGATCAGGATGTCGTCGATGAAAACAATAACGAATTTGTCAAGGTAAGGCCTGCACACTCTGTTCATAAGATCCATGAAAATTGCAGGCGCGTTTGTTAACCCGAATGGCATGACCAGAAACTCGTAATGGCCGTAGCGTGTTCTGAATGCTGTTTTGGAGGCGTCCTCGTCCCGGACTCTCAGTTGATGGTAGCCTGACCTCAGATCAATCTTTGAATAGTAGCTCGACCCTTGCAGCTGGTCGAACAAGTCGTCAATGCGTGGAAGAGGATAGCGATTCTTTACGGTCACCTTGTTTAGTTACCGGTAATCTATGCACATACGGAAGGTACCGTCTTTCTTTTTCACAAACAGCACTGGAGCTCCCCAAGGCAAAGATCTAGGACGAATAAAACCCTTATCTAAGAGTTTCTTGTAATTGCTTAGACAGTTCTTCCAGTTCGGTTGGAGCTAAGCAATAAGGTGCTCGAGCTATGGGTGCTGCTCCAGGAGCTAGCTCGATTTGGAATTCGACTTGGCGATGAGGCGGTAGCCCAGGTAAATCTTCAGGAAATACTTGAGGAAAGTCGCGTAGTACTGGAATATCCTCTATCTTCTTCTCTTTCGTTGATGCGTCAGTAACGAGTGCTAAAATAGCCGTGTGGCCCTTTCGCAAACACTTCTGGGCCTTAAGGAAGGAGATGATGCCACTATAGCACCACTCTTGTCGCCTTGAATTTCGAGAGGTTCTTTGCCAGAATGGGGAATACGAACAATCTTCTCTTTATATAGGATCTTTGCTTGCTGTTGGGATAACCAATCCATCCCAATGACGATGTCGAAACTACCCAGAACTATTGGAATGAGGTCGATGGAGAATGTCTGACCAGCTAAGATGAGGTTACAACCCTTGACTATGTGAGTCGCCTCTAAACTTTTACCATTTGCTAGTTCTACCATGTGCTTGGTGTTCAAAAGTGTTGGTGTGCGCTTGAGCATTTGTCTAACTTTTAGAGACACATAACTGGTATCGGCACCCGAATCAAATAATACAGTAACATAAAAGTCGTCGAGAAGGAACTTACCCATCACTACGTTAGGATCATTCCTTGCGTCACCCTGAACAATCACGAACGCTTGACCTCGGGCGCCATTGTTTCCATTGTTTTCCCCGTTGTTACCCCCATTGTTGTTTCCGTTTCCCTGATTGTGGTTGTTGTTGTTTGGATTTTGATTTAACTGAGGGCAGTTCCGCTTGAAGTGGCCTTCAGCACCACACTGAAAGCATCCCATGTTACTTCACTGTCGCTGCTGGTTCTGTGGAGCTGGTGGTTGTTGTTATTGGTTCTGATTCGCAGGTCGCGAGCTCCTACAATCCTTATCTTCATGACCCATCTTGAGACACCTCTGGCAACGACCCCTGTTGCACTGACCACTATGGTGCCTGTTGCATCTGTTGCACTTTGGGTGGTTTCCTCAATATCCACCCTGCCCTTGACTACCAGAAGACTGCTGACCAGGGCTCTGATAGTCATCAATCTTTCTCTGCTGTGCCTGGGACTGAACTGAAGTCGAACCCTTGCTGGAGGTTCCATCCCAATTTCGTTTATTGTCACTGGGAGTAGTAGAAGTAGTAGTAGTAGTAGTAGCACCGATGCGCTTAGGCAGCCTGTTCTGTTCCACTGCCTGGTCTGTGAGACGATGAGCAAGACGAGTAACATCCTGGATAGTAGCAAGGTTAGCAGCAGTCACATGGCTTTGAATCTCTGGTACTAAGCCTTTGAGGAACAGCTCAATGCGCTTGATGGGAGGATCCACCATAGTTGGAGATAACACTGCCAGTTCGTTGGATCGTTTCGTGTACGCTTCTATCTCTGACCCCGTCATCTTCAGATTAAAGAACTCCACTTCCAGCTTGTGGATGTCATCACGACTACAGTATTCACGTTTGATCAGTTCCTTAAAATCATTCCATGGGGTGGCATTAGCAGCCGCCAGCCCCAGCATCTGAACTTGCGCGTTCCACCAAGTTAGCGCAGTGCCCTCGAGAGTACCAGTGGTGTAATTCACTCTACGAGCCTCAGGGCATTCACACATCTCGAAAACAAACTCGATCTTTTCAAACCAATGGAGGAGTCCAACGACTCCTTCAGTGCCACTGAAAGTACTAGGACGACAGTCCATGAACGTCTTGAATGTGCATACAGGAGGCTGAGCGTGTTGACCTGTCGTGTGCGTAAAGGTAGACAAAAATTTAAGCACAGGTGTTGGTTTACAAAGGTAGGATCTAAGGATCCTAGAGTAAGTTGTGATGGCAGGCTATACCTCATGCCTGGGCAGCTGCGAGTACTGCAGTAACTTGTTCAGTGATCAAAGCCGCCAACTGGGCTTGAGTTAGGTTAACGCGTCCACTCATGATCTTCATATCAAAGGAAACATGAGTGAGAAAGGTTCGCGAAAGTGCGATGACAGAAGAGAGTAAGCACACATGTGTTTTCAAACAATAGTTGTTGCGTTTATCTAAGCATACCATGAGCAAGGTTCTATGTAATCTAGCAAGTAGGTAATATAAACATAAACCATATCACCTAGAATGTCGAGTCTTGCACGTGGAGTGAAGCGTCGTTGTGGATCGTTGAGCACTGTACAGGTTATAGTCTGGTTTTAACAAAAACTTTTTCCCTTATTAAAACCAAGTTCACTATAACCAATGGCTCTGATACCAATCTGTCACACCCCCAAAATCCATACGCGGAGTATCACCGCTTGGAGGCGTGACTGACCGGGATCAAGCCACCAATCATATTGAACATAACAAGTAAGTAAAATTTAACCACACAATATGAAAGGTGTTTCAAACCAAAATGTAGTTAAGTGTTTAGCGGAAGCATAATTGTAAAACCCAAAGTAAGTATCAAGTATGAAATAAAGTAATGTTTTTAGAATGGCACACACTGCCATGTCCCACAACGACCGCGCCTCCCTGTGCAAGCTCCAAGAGTACCTAACGACCTGCAAGGCATGTAGCAACGAATCAACAACAAAATTGAGCGAGTTCACAGTTGGTTGTTTAGTTACAACATTCGTTTCGTAAATCATATGTTCGTTTTGTAAACCATGTATCGTATTGATTCGTATCGCGGTCTCCCAGACATGTTTACAAAGATTAGTGGGGGCTTCCCATGTGTTACTAGACCACGCGTATCGACTGCTACGAAAATGTAAGAGGTGCCCTAAGTCAATGTCTATCAGCATTGACCCTTTGCCCATAGTCCATTAGTACACGCCCGTTCGGACGACACGGTGTGAGGTTTGTTAAACCTAATAGCGCTATCTACTAATGACCCGCTCGCCATAGGCCTCGGCGATTAAGTCGATAAATTAGGGACTTAAAATGATAGAGTGATGGTCTTATGGTTGTACGTATCCTGTTGTATGGGAGATACACAAGTTTGTAGTTACCGCTCAGTTCTTTAACCCATTCCCAACCCTTGGGAATCCCATGCCTTGGAAAGAGTGTGAACTCACCTTGGTTTGCTCGGTATGCTAAACTATGTGCTCACAAGAAATCAGTCAAGTCCTATAGTTACACACGTATATTCAATCAGTTACACTCGTATAGATTCACATGCAAATCTAACATCACATAGTACTTGGCAGTTAACATCATGTATCTCGTAAGCAATCAATCAGATTCATGCAATACATGCTTCATATAATGTCTTTCACAGTTTGTACTAATGTGGTTATTCAATAACACACTTGAGAGAGTTAACAGTCATAACGAAGTTAGCAACTTAACAGGATTTATATACATAACAGGAATAATAAACTAACACTTGTTAATTAACTAACAGAGTTAATCAAACAAATAGAGTTAACAACTTAACAGGGGTTTAGATGCTTAACAGAGTTTGCATATTTAACAGGGTTGCAAGCTAACAGAGTTACTGTTCAAAATCCTTAACTAAAACACATGCGACGAAAACACATTTTTGGGCGAAATCACCAATGACGAAATCCCTTCAGGTGGCAAAATCCCTTGGGCGACGAAATCCATTGGGATTTCGTCGAGATGTATTTTCGTCGAGGCGGGAGGGGGTTTTCGTTGGAGTACATCATCATCAACAATACCAGTTGCAAACTACAACAACCCTAATCATCAACACAGCAATACAACTCGATCCATTCATAAAAACATTCAGTCATCATGCGTTCACTAACAAATTGGTGTGATTATCAAGAACCCTAGTCATCACTAACTGTTACAAACCTTAATCACCATCTCTATCATACAGGAACATTAATTGTAGTCAAATGAATGGGTACCAATCATATTCATAGATAACCCTAACTGTTACCAGATTCATTATCTCCTCTTGACAGAATACCAGATCATCAACGTTACATTAACTACATCATGTTGCAATCTATCATCCATTCAAATACACCAACGAAAACATACATAGATTTTTAATAACAACACAAAATCCCACTCACTAACCATGAACATGCATTCCACCAATCATAGAATCTCTTTAAATGGATATTCATATACAACATGTATCGATCAACCAAGAACTCACGTACGATTAACAATAATACAAACTAACCGAGATGTAATAAGGGTTCGAGCAGTGAGCTGGAACGTTTCGGGAATGGAGATGATGTCGCTGATTGCCGTCGCACAGAGGATTAGCAAGAGAGTCCTTAGGGTTTTCTGATTAGAGTTTACGTAACCTAGCTTATATTTGAGTTGGGCTCCTACTGGGCTTAAGCCCATATGTTGTTTTCGGCAGTTAAGAGTGGACGAAAACACTAAAGTGTTTTCGGACATGGGGTGTTTTTGTGGGTGGGGTTTTCGGCTAGAGCTCCACCATCTTGTTTTCAATTATACAATTCAATAATCCAAACAGTATATACATAACATCCATACACATAACATGTATACTACCATCTACAAACAACACATGTATTGCACATCAAGTAATAATAAAAACACACTTGCAAATAAGTGATAAGTTAAGTCGAATAGAGACCTTGAAACTCGGGTTGTCACAAAGATCGTCTTCTTTCGGAATCCACAATCGATCCTTAAAATAGAGCAAACCATCGTCTTTCGCTTCGAGCATAAGCTCAAGTTGACGTGGTAATTCCGTACCCATCACATTTTGTGAAACACAAAATTGTTGAGCTTGAAGGACACGAGATTGAAGATCGGATAGAGTTCGAACAGAATGAAGCTTGACTCGTTCTTTTCGACTAAGCGCATCAGCTACGACATTCGCCTTACCAGGGTGGTAGCGAATCTCGCAGTCATAATCGTTTAAGAGTTCAACCCAACGTCGTTGCCTCATGTTCAGCTCCTTCTGATTAAGAATATGCTGGAGACTTTTGAGGTTTGTGAAAACCACACACTTCGTTCCATAGAGGTAGTGTCTCCAGATTTTAAGCGCGAAAACCACAGCTCCTAACTCAAGATCATGAGTCGTATAGTTCTTCTCGTGAACTTTCAATTGTCTAGATGCATATGCTATAACTTTACCTCGTTGCATAAGGACGCAACCAAGACCTAAGTTGGACGCATCGCAATAGACAACGAAATCATCGCTTCCCTCGGGCAGAGATAGAACATGAGCATTACATAACTTCTGCTTCAGCATTTGGAACGCTTTTTCTTGCTTGGGTC
This sequence comes from Helianthus tuberosus, assembly GCA_030545235.1. Lineage (NCBI taxonomy): Eukaryota > Viridiplantae > Streptophyta > Magnoliopsida > Asterales > Asteraceae > Helianthus > Helianthus tuberosus. The sequence continues at coordinate 46,328,550 of CM060377.1, forward strand.
CCCACTCGAAAGGCTTATTCTTCTGAGTCAAAGCAGTGAGTGGAACCGCAATCTTCGAGAAATTCGAAATGAATCGACGATAATAACCAGCAATACCAAGAAAAGATCGAATCTCTGTAGGCATCGTCGATGTATTCCAGTCCTTAATAGCAGCAATATTGGATGGATCCACATGAATACCCTGCTCATTGACTATATGACCCAAGAATTGAACTTCTTTAAGCCAGAATTCACACTTGGAGAATTTAGCAAAAAGTTGTTCCTTCTTCAGGAGTTCCAATGTTAAGCGAAGGTGTTGCTCGTGCTCGGCTCGAGATTTTGAATAAATGAGAATATCGTCGATGAACACAATAATGAACTTGTCCAAATAAGGTTTGCATACCCTATTCATTAAGTCCATAAAGATAGCTGGAGCATTCATCAAACCAAAAGGCATGACAGTGAACTCGTAATGCCCATATCTTGTGCAGAAAGCTGTTTTGGGAATATCTTCTTCGAGAACACGAAGTTGATGATACCGAGAACGCAGATCGATCTTGGAAAAGCATGAAGCACCCTACAGCTGGTCGAAGAGATCATCAATTCGAGGTAGGGGATATCGATTCTTGATGGTGAGCTTATTAAGCTCACGATAATTGATACACATTCGAAAAGATCCATCTTTCTTTTTCACGAAGAGGACAGGAGCTCCCCAAGGTGAAAAGCTCGGTCGGATGAATCCTTTATCAGATAACTCTTGAAGCTGCTTCGATAACTCTTGCATCTCCAACGGTGCAAGACGATAAGGTGCTTTTGCAATCGGGTTGGCATTGGGTACACGGCCAATATGAAACTCGACTTGACGAACTGGAGGCAAACCAGGCAGTTCATCAGGAAACATCTCCGGATAATCCCGAACAATCGGAATATCCTGAATACTCTTGCTCTTGCTTTTCTCCTTGGTGACATGTGCCAGAAAAGCAACATATCCTTTTCGTAAATACCTTTGGGCTTCCATACACGACATAAGCTTCAAACCATCTGGTGGTTTTTCGCCACGAACTTCTAGAACATCGCCAGAAGACAAAGGAATACGAACAATCTTATCGAAACAAACCACCTCAGCGTGGTGTTTGGTTAACCAATCCATTCCAATGATAATATCAAAACTCCCAAGTTGTATCGGTGTGAGGTCAATAGGAAAAAGATGGTTATCAAGGTTTAACTGACAATCACGAATAACGGAATCGAGAACAAGAGGTTTACCGGTAGCAACTTCGACAGATAAGGGTTTCCTCAGTTTAGTTCTAGGTATCGCAAGCAAAGGCTCAAAAGATAACGAAACAAAACTTCTATCGGCACCAGAATCAAAAAGAATAGACGCAGGTCGATTGTTAACAAGAAACGTACCGTTAACCACTTCGTTGTCGGCCCTCACTTTGTTTGCATTCAAATTGTACGCTCGCCCAGGAGAGGAATTCACATTGACGTTGACGTTCGCATTCGGGTTCGCATTAGCATTCGCGTTTGCATTCACCAGTCTTGGACAGTTGTTGCGGAAGTGACCATACTTTCCACAATTAAAACATGAACCCGGTGGGAATCTCACAGCATTCCCCTGACCCGGAGCTGGAACCTGAGCAACCTGATTCTGTCCTAAACGACAAACATTGGCCAAATGCCCAAGCTTACCACACGTCGTGCATTGTTTGCAAACTTGTTGTGCAATGTGATGACCGTTGCAACGAGCACAATGAGGTGCGGTACCAGCATATGCCTTCTTTGCAGGTGGTTGAGCTGGTGGGTTCTGCGGGTTCTGAGCAGTCTGTGCTGTAACAGCAAAATTCTGGGCACCCTTTCGCTTCCTTGATTTCTTCGATGACTCACCTTCCTTACCCTTATCCTTTTTCTTGTCCTTCCCTGAATCAGTCGCCTTCTTTTTATCACCCTTGCGGGTGATTTTACCCTTCCTGACTTGAGTCTCAGTCAGGGTAGCAGACAACTCGATTGCTTGACGAAGGGTAGTAGGATTAACACCGGTCACAATCTCCAGAATAGAATCGGGTAACCCATCGATATATCTCTCGATTGCTTTCTCCAGAGGGGTAACCATGGTGGGACACAAAAGACTGAGTTCCTCAAAACGATTTGTGTACGCACGGTGTTCAGCCCCATCTTGCTTTAAATCGTCAAACTCTCCCTCCAAAGCCCGAGTTTCGTGACGGGGACAAAACTCCTTCATCATGAGAGCCCGAAGCTCTTCCCATGTTTGTGCCAACGCCACTTCGGCACCCCTGTCGCGCATAATACCATTCCACTAGGTAAGCGCTCGCTTCTCAAACACGCTCGAAGCAAATTCAACCTTACGCGCATTCGGACACTGCACATGTCTGAATGTGCTCTCGATACTCTCAAACCACTGTAGGAGTGCAGTTGCTCCTTGCGACCCAGAAAACTTAAGCGGCTTCGCAGTATTGAAGCTCTTGAAGTTACACGATGCATTGTTGTTGTTATTATTGTTGTTGTATATCTCGTGGACTTGGGTCACAACGCCGGGAAGCACAGCAGCCACTTGCTGAGAGACCAGGGCTGCGATTTCTTCAATAGTGAAAGATTGTGCTTCACGTCGAGGAGGCATTGTCTAACAAGGAAACAAGAGGGTCGAGTGAGGTTGAAAATTAGGAAAAACGAAAGAGGTGTCGACAAAACACAAGGAAGGCGATCATTTGTTTGCTACCTCGAACAAAAAAACGACACGTAGTGACTAATCAAAGTAAATAGGTCAAAAATAATGTATCGCGAAGACATGCTCGCCTATAAGTGAACACTCACCCCAAGAGTTCCCAGGTAAGAGTGACTGGTCCGATTATGTGGATTTGTATGAACACTCTAGCCTTAGACAGAAAACCCAGGGTACAGGCATTCACTCTTCCAGTTTGCACGTGTTCACATTATTTAGACCCAAACTTTGACGAGATTTTGAAAACTTAGAGGGTTCAAAACCTTATAATAGAGGGTTCAAAACCTAGTAATCAATCATCCTAGAACAGATGATTAGTTTTTGAAGCGGGTTCGAAAATTGTGTTCTCGTTGTGGTTATCACCTAAGAATAGGTGACGATTTTGTTTTAAAAATCTAAACGCAAATAAACTTGCATTGGGGTCCTAGAAGTTATAGTCTAGGTCAAAGTATTACTAATAACCTAATTCCCTATAACCATTGGCTCTGATACCAACTCTTCTGTCACACCCCGACCACGTAAAACAACAAAGCGTGGCGGAAACATCGTGGGGTGTTGTAACAGAATTATCGTTTCATAACCATGGATACAAAAGTGTTTCGTTTTATTGATAATATTAAACATTAACATTGTTTTAACACATAACAAACAAGTTTTATATCGTCTATCATAGATATTATGTCACTAAGGCCTCGTCCAGATCCTATGTGACGCATGCATCCTAGAACGTCAATCAAGCAACAATACTTGAAACATATGTAAAAACAAAGTCAGCAAAGAAATGCTGGCGAGTACATAGGTTTTATAAGAGTATCAGAATCATGGCTTGTTTTCATATATTGCAATACCTCGAAAACCTTGTTTTTTAAAAAGTGTATAATATTGCAACATGATTAACCAACTCAAATCAAGATGGTTATAATTTATAAAATTCCGTAGCCATGATTCTTAACCCAAAAGCTTTTTGTTTTTAGAAAACCATCTTGTAAAACATCTCGTATAAACTCGTTAATAAAACTCGTATATTATTTCGAAAACATCGTTGAGTGACATCGTTTCAATATCGTTTACCCAAGTGAACTAAATAACGTCACGGTATGTAATATGTTGAAAACACTTATATATAAGAAGTACCAGTGGCGTATCTACCATGTTTTCACCACATTACACCCGTCCCATTATCTAAACACTAGCCAAAAACCAATCGTTTACCCAAATTGTTTAACATAGTTTCCAAATCGTTTCCAAATCGTTTACACGTTTAAATCGTTTAGATCATCATTGTTTTAATTGTGAAAACTTATATATGGTCGTCTCGTTAATAACATTCAAACCTTTGTGACTCGTTCATCATTCAACTCATTCTTGCATTAACAAACCTCCAAAGGGTAAGTTAACAATCATCAGATTCAGTCGTTACTCACAACACCCACACATAACCATGGGTATAGTGTAATAACGGGATTTGTCATATCCTATGGTACCATAACCTAATACTGGTCGGCTTGATCAATGCTAATGAATGTCGTTCGTTATGTAACTACAACCAACAAGTTCGTTCACATTATCAAAATCGTTAATAGTTTAGTATAAATCATTCTATTCGTTTTTGAAATCATCGTTTAAACCTTGAAAACATTTTGTACATATGAATCACCCCAAAACAATTGAAAACAGTAAAATAGGGGAACTATGTACTCACATGTAGTGCAAGGTATCCTCAATCAATAGTACTTCAACAAACTCGAGTAAACCAGAGAAATCAAGCAGCACCTAGTAATTGAATCACTAGTCAAACAATCGACGCCTAAATCGGAAGATCAGACAAAATGAGGTCTTGTAAACCAAATGAGTGTTGGAACTCATGTGATATGGTTTAACAAGGCCTACATCCTAAATGAAACCTAACCTAAGTGCTTTTGACCCATCGCGACCCATTAAGGTAGCTTATGCTACTTTAACGCGTCGTTCGCGTGAAACGCGTTCGGAATGCCTAACTAGTCCTATGATAAGTAAAATATGCCTCAACATGTTTAATATTGTGGTCTAATCAGTTTAGATACCAAAGGTTATGTTACATATGCTCAAAATGAATTTTGGCGTAAAAAGGGCATTTTTGGTAATTTACCTAAGGCATATAAACTATCTATCATAAAACTACTTAAACGAAGCGACCATAAGGTATAACCTTGGAAGGTTATTCCCTATGCAACTATGGTCACTAACCATGTTTGGTCGGATCCTAATGATCGACCAAACGGGTCGTGTTCGAAAGTCTAAGCGGGTGTTTAGTCCGCTTGACTTACGACTCTACACAAGCACTAAACTAAAAAGTGACGAGCTAAACATGTTAGAACATGTTTAACAAGGTTTGGTATCAAAACAAATGGTTTTGATACCCACAAGTAGTTTGGTTACAAAATACGCAAGAATAATTATTTTGGCCGAAACTACGACTCGTCACTGAGCCTAGATAACGTGGTAATCAGTAGGTATAGTCACAAGGGACTATAACCATCGTGATTACGCTCACGTTATGAAGTTCAAAGAACTTCACATTGACCATAAACTGGTCAATGCAGAAAGTCAAACGCAGTTTGACTTTAACGCTAAAACGAATGAAAAGAACGAAAGAACACTTACAACGGGTCCAAGAATGGAAGTTTTGAATCCGAATATTCTCAGGTATGAAGTGTTGAACACATCAACTTAGAGAACAAATTCAGATTTCAAAGGTGTGGGTTTTGGGGGTTGAGATCATGGGGTATTTATAGATTTCCTTGAACCGTTAGGATCGTTCCTCGAAAACTGAGCTTTGATCTGGACCTTACATGTGTGCCCATGGTTTTCTAAAACCATGGGAGCTCCTAATAATGGACTAGGTTCATTGAATACCAGCCCATGGTTTTGCAAAACCATGGGTTAAAACCACAACACTTCAAAATGGACTAGATTCATTGAATCTGGTCAGAAATTTCAAAAATGGTCCCTGCACTTGTAAAACTTGATTTTTTTGAATTTTTAAGCCCCGTTAACCCCAATTCAAGGCTCTAAAATAAAGCTAAAGTATAGGGAACTCAAAACATGCTCAAAATTATCTTGGATGTCGGTTCGTTTGGTCGTTCGGTTGCGTTATTCGCTTAATTACGACGGAAGTCATAACGAACGCAAAAACGATCCAAATTAAGTGACGAATGGAATTTTATCATGCCAAACACTAAAATAAAATATTTTAATGTTTACATAAATTTTTGTATGTCCGGACATATTCAGAACGTAAGATATGCGCGAAAATGCAAACTTGTGCACTTTTTGACGCTTTTAGTCCCTATTGATCAATAAAGTTTATTTTAGCATACCGAACCCCTCAAAGCCTATTTCTAAGCTATGTAAAGGTTATTTAGGGTATGTTTAACTTATGATCAAGTTCTGGAATATTCGTTACTATACAAATCGGCATAGTTTCGCAGTTTGACACAAATAGTCCCTGCGATCGAACAAAGTTGATTTCAACACACCAAACCATTCAAAACTTATTTCTAAGTTATGTGGAGGTTATTTAAGGTATGTTAAGCCTATGTCACTATTCCGGAGTGTTTTTCACGTTATACTGACTGCGTTTATGCACCAGTTTGCGTATAACCTTCCAGAACGAGATTTAAAGCTTGCAATCGGAATCGAATCGTATTGAAAAAAATCACCTACACAAATACACACATAGAACACCAAAACACATATAATAACACCAAAGCACATTGTTTCATTAATAATCATCATTGTTTTACATCGTACATCGATTACCGAACACAGTTGTCACATGAAACCCTGAACAACCTAACTCAGCCAAGCTCACCTCCCTCTCCGTTCGATCTCTGGCGAACACCCACTACACCTCTCACCTTACTATTCTTCTTACATTACCTCGTAACCCATCGTATTCCCTTAAATAACCGGCCGGCCACCACCATCTGGTGGTGGCACTCAGCGGCGAGCAGCGCGAAGAAGAGAGAGAGAGATGAGAGAGAGAGCAAAGCAGGGAGAAAGAGAAAGACGGCGGAACCGTCATTTTCCGGCAAACCTCGTCTACGGTGGTCTCACGGCAGCTCGTCTCCCGGCGGCTCGTCTCATGGCGGCTCGACTCACGGCGGTGTCGCACGACGTCGTACAGCACCGGCGGCAACAGCAGCGACGTTGGTGACTGATGGTGACGGTGGTGTTCACCGACGATATTCCCGGTAAACACTTTCCCTTTCTCTTTATTTCTTGCAAAACTAAAGATTGGTAGTGATTCGGTTGTTGCTATTGATGACCAGTTCATGATCGGGTTTGAGAATATATTGGTTAGCGTTGGTTCAAGTCGCGGGTCACCAGCTTAGTTACTCGGGTTGAGTCTGGTTCGTGTCTCGACATCAGTTTGGTTCGGTTCTTAGCTCAGCTTAGTTCTGATTCAGTTTTGGTTCTCGGTTTGTTTCGACTCACGCGGCTCGGTTCAGATTCGGATCGATTGGTTCAGATCCGGTTCAGTCGAGTTCAATCGGTAATCCCTCATTTCTTTTCTTTCAGTTTGGTTACTATTATTTTCTTTAAATCCGATGAAGAATGGTTTGATTCTTATTTCGGTTCAGCAGGTTCGGTTCGATGTCCCGGTCAAGCGGTCAACTGTCGGGTCAAACCTGGTCAAACTTGGTCAACTGAGGTCTCAGTGCACTCGGTATTTTAACGATGTAAATATTCCAATTTTATTGTTTTATATATCTCGTTATCATAAAACCGCATTATATATATATTTTGTTATAAAAATACACAGAAACATACATAATTATATGTTGTTTTGTCGTTGTTGAAATTTGAAATTTATATCGACACTTTGGTTGTCGGGATCGTCCAAAAACAGAGGAAACTCTGCCCGTTTTTCGTAAAATTTCCGTAAAACAAAACTTGTAAATTTTATAAAACGAAACCTATCAAATTCGACTAATTTTTATAAAATCTATAATACTATAAAAAGGAGAAGTTATGTACACACATGTAATTTTACATCGCGTCCAACACTTTAAGCGATATGTACAACTAGTGGGTGTTTGGGATTCCTTTTCAAAAGTCCTTTTAGCCCCAAAAGTCCTTTTGAGGAGAAGTAATCCCAAACATGATCTGAGAAGTTCTTTTGAAGAGAAAAGGAATCCTAAACACCATGAAATAAGTTCTTCTAGCTCCAATTATGCCTTCAATAAGTCAAAATGGAGAAGTAAGAATTTCTTGCTTATTGTTTTGAAAAGGACTTTTGAAGAAGGAGAAATGGAGAAGGAATCCCAAACACGCCCCTAACGAATGCTTGTTTTGTAAGGGTAAAATTGTCAAGAGCATAAATTTTTAAGACACTGGAAGGGTATAATCGTAAATCTCACCTACACTCACACACTCAAAATATTTTCCTTCTCTGCCCTCAAGAAAACTAACAGACATCTAACATTGGTTTGCATTTAATCAAATCCCTCTCCATATGATCGGTACATTCACTTCATCTTCATCTTCCTTCTCTCTCTATTCAATTTCCATTATATTCCCAAACAAAAGTCTATGGAGAGAGATGCTAGAATGAGAAGGCAGGGGACGTGACTTACTCCGGCAGGTGTACCAGCGACCTGACTTACTCCGGCCACGTTGTCGGTCAACCTCGGAGATAGAGACCGATACTTTGTTTTGGGGATGATCTGGTGGGGTTGAACTTATACAACAACGATGATATACCGATTCGACGACAAATCAAGTTCCGGTCAAGGCTAGGGTTCCGGCGAGTACTTTGGTAAGCTTTTTTCAGTTGTATGATTCTTTATATGATTAGATTGCTAGCGTCACAACTTGGTTTTCTGGCGATAATGCCATTGAAAAAATGGGTTTATCAATTAAACCCATGAAGCGAAACCAATGGAATTCTAAGAGCGACTATAGTGGTTTTCAAATTGGGAATTGCTAAATAATAAACTGACCCTTGATTTTGATTTCATTGGTATAGGTGATGCAGACTGTACAGACGTGACCTTACTCCATTGATAGCCAGTACAGATTATGGTTTCTTATCGATAGATATGAGTGCAATTTATCTCACTTTGGACAATTTGTTTACTTTTTATTTTCTTTAACTGATTTTTATTTATTATTTATTGTGAATTGTGAATTTATGATAAAGTTTTCATTGACATCTCTTTCATCTTCTGTTATTATCCATGTACTATTTTTCATGACCTGTGTTGCTATGTTTATTGTTTGGTTATTATTTTATAGGTTGGAAAGGATCCTAGGAATAATAACACTGATCTTCATAGGTTGATGTATGCAAAACCAAATGAGTTCACTAAAGAAGATATCAAACAACAAGACTGAGGGTATATATTGTTATTCATCATTATAACAAAAATACTATATAAAGCTGAACACAAAAATCTTTTAATTCTGATACTGAACGAAACATGTGCGGCTCCTTAACCACAAACTTATTTTGCGAAACCTCATTCGGGCAGATGCTGGCGTGAACGAGTTCTAGAAAGTGGCTTCCATCAACCCCCAAAGAACTGTTCTTGGGAGTACCTAAATCTTTGTATATAATGGATCCAAAAGGTTTTGTCGAAATGCTTATCCTTTTTCTTGAAGAAAAAGGTGTTGGAATTGTTACAGCTCCCTTCCTTGATGATGATTCTAAGGTATTTTTGTAGTTTTATATTTATTATCATCTATGCATTGACATTGTTCTTTTTAGGATGATGCAAGCCGGATCACTCCCCACCTTGGCACGTGGAAAGGTCACTCTGTAACAAAGCTTAGCAGTGTTTATGGCGCAACCGAATCTGAAGCTGACACAGTGACATCACTCGGTTTGGATGACAACGGTCAACTAATCCAGGTGCATTAGTCATTTGATCATAGATAGTTAGATAAATCAGTTTGGGTTGAGTTTGTGTATTTGATAAAACAGAATCAAACTTCGATATACAAGGGGAAAAAAGCAACCTCAAATGTGTGTTGGAAATGGACCATATCAGATAACTTGGTGACCTATGATGGCGGTTACCAGATAGCGTTACTACCTGGAGGTATGTACATGGGGTGCCCGTGTGATGTGGGAAAGCATGTGGCTGAAACCAAGTCTTTCCATTTGGAATTCTGTTGGCTCGAGTCACCTACAAGAAGGCAGAGATTGGTTCGCACTTGTGACGTGGATGGCTTGGCCGTCTCAACAACTTACTTTCTCGAGACCAAAGTATGAGTCGTTTCATGCGTTTTTATTACACTTTTGTTGGTAGATGCAGTATCACTTTATAGCTTTTACCTCTTCACCTTTTAGCTATTTTCATGCTCTCAGATTTTTTAAGAAAAAAAAGGGTAAATGTTGTTCGATACTAAAATCCACTTCATGCTTCAGTTTCGCTCTCTTTTGATTCCACCCATCGTTGCAGTAGCAATTGATTTCCCAAAGCACATCGCGTAAATATGAGTCATCGGCGGCCCCAGCTACCTCTTTACATAGCTTGTTCACCAGTCTTGCTGCGTGTTTATTCCCACCTAGAGTATGCTGCAAAACACCTGGATAATGAAGCAATTCTATGTCCTCACCAGAGTTTATTAGCCTATCAAGAAAGAATACAGAAGCCATTACATGTGGTTTGCAGCCTATCAAGTCAACTTATTAATTTTTTGGTTTGAAAATTATAACAGTGATGAAATGGAAAAAGTCATAGGTTTTCCTCTAGATACACTAGCACCATTTTGAGAACGATTGAAGATATTAGGTCGAGTTGTAAATGTAGATGACCTTCAGTTAAGTGCACCAGAAAGGAAGATTATGAATGCTTACAACGAAAAACCCGTGCTTTCACGTCCCCAACATGAGTTCTCCCAAGTAAGTATTGGATATTGGTATGCAAAAGCGGTGGGCTTTTCGTACCTGAGGCACAAGCTAATTATATATATTTTTCTATATATCCCATACGTTTTTTAGCTTTCCATACCCAAAATATAGCTATAAGTATGGTTTTTGTATGATTTTTTGTTTCGTTTTGATAGTTTTTTCGGTTTCGTTTCGGATCGGTTTCCATCCTTTCAGTTTTTTATTTCGTTTCATTTTTTTTTAAAGTACAATCTCTCTCTTTTTTAAAGAAAGCAAGTTTTAACCAACCCGACCCGAAACCCGTTCTGACCCAAACCCGTTGCCACCCAAACCAAAACAACCGTTTTTTGTAATTGACCCGTTTGACCCGAACCCGTTTTGACCCGTGACCCGACCCGAACCGACCCGTTTGCCAGGTCTACACCAGATCTCCCTAAGTGTGGCCTGAAAAATATCTCACTTAACAATATACTTTCTCTACTTTTGAATCTAGAATTATATCTAATTAAATTGATAAATGTCTTTCAGGCCAAAGCAGAACACCAACTAAGTTATAAAAGAGAATACCTAGACTATGTGTGAGGTGTTATCCACCCAGCACCGGCCTCATGTTCAACACATGTGAATGGTACTTCTGCAGGTGTTAGTTTTTTTATTTAAGCTTTAACGTTATGCATACATATGTTTGTACGTTATGTTACTCGGGAGATTGCATCACAGGAACTTCAAGGATGGGTGATGGATGGTATTTTTATCTAATTGGTCATATTTATATTTGTTTCAATTTTTTAGTTACTACAAATGAATTTGTTTGGAATTTTAAGGTGATGAAGGAAAAAAACAGAGATTTTGTTCAACTGGATCTTAAAGCAGATCATACCAATTTCATGCATAATGAACCATGAAAAAAAATATCATATTATAGGCTCTATGTCTTTGGCATCCATCTGCTGGCCATTCCCACTTTTAGGTTTGTGTTCTTTTTAAAACTTTCACACTTAAATATTGAAGTTGGTTGTTGAATGTTTAGACTTGTAATTGTTTGTTGAATGTTAAAGTGCTATTCTCAGTGATGGGAAAGAAAGGTCAAACCTGAATGGCAATGTGGCTATTCTCCGAGATGAGAAACAGTGGGTGCAGACCCGATACTTCCGTATACAATTCACTGATCACAGCTCACCTACACTCCACAGAAAAATCGAAGGCCTTATCTAAGGCGCTCGGGTACTTCGAGAAGATGAAAGTTACGGAACGGTGCAAACCGAGCATTGTGACGTACAATATTCTTTTACGAGCGTCTGCGCAGGCGAAAAACGTTGCGCACGTTGAAGCATTGTTTAAAGATCTAGAGGAGAGTATTTGCACTCCGGATATTTACACGTTCAGTCGTATGATGGACGCGTATGGAAAAAACGGGATGGTAGGTGAAATGGAAGGGGTACTCGCGCGGATGAAAAGTAATTAGGTAAAACCCGACATCATAACTTATGACTTGTTGATTGATTCGTATAGACGAAAGCAAGAATTTGAAAAGATGGAACAAGTGTTTAAGAGCTTGTTACGGTCGAAAGAGAGACCGACGGTTTCCACTTTTAATTCAATGATAATGAATTACGGGAAAGCACGACTTAGAGATAAAGCGGAAGCGGTCTTTTAGAAGATAACGAATATGGGATACGCCCCGAATTTCATAAGTATGAATGCATGATTATGATGTATGGATGTGATTGTGTATCGAAGGCGAGGGGAATATACGAAAATATGATAGGGACGGAAAAGCATTTAAAGGTTTCGACCTTGAACGCTATGTTGAATGTTTACTATTTAAATAGTTTGTCGATTGAAGCAGATAAGTTATTTGAGACTGCGTGTAACAATGGGATGTTTCGTATTGATTCTTCGACGTATAAACTTCTTTATGAATCCAACACGAAAGCGAACATGACGGACCTAATACAGAAACTGTTGAAGCATATGGATAGAGATGGCATTGTGCCGAATAAACGGTTCTTTCTAGAACCGTTAGGGGCGCTCGGATCATCACGAGGTGATCAAGATGCTATTACTGCTAAGTTAATTCGAACATGCCTGTAGATATGACCAAGATATAAGACGAAGACTTGTTCTTGTTCTAGAACTGATTTAGTAGATATTCCGAGCAGAAATCAAACGGTAATGATGCCTGCAACTGGTGGTCAACTTGTTTGGATTTCTGCATATTTCTTGTGGTTTTTAAGGCTAAATCGACCCGTCGCGTGTAGCAAAATGTGACAATTTTTCATGTAATTTTACTTGTTTAATCATATTCAAATATTTATTGTTATTTCTATCTTGTGTATGTCGAATACAGAACTAGAGGTGACAAACAAATTAAACAGATTGATTACATGTCAAAACAAGTACATGGGTAGGTTTGACAAGTCAAAATTGGTGATTTGTTCATGTCTCGCGTTATTGACTCCGCCGCAACGCGCGGGTCTCCCACTAGTAGATATAAATGTATAATTATTTTTATTTTTGGCCAATATTTCAACAATACTTTTGAAAGAATAAATTATAAAATATTACTTAAACTATATAAAATATATATGTATATATTTTTATATATATATACATATATATCAACCTGTTATACTCTAAATTCCAATTCAAATCCTTCGTCGTAATCCCGATTCCTCTTACACTTTCGTTTGCCCATATAGGGTGACCTCGGTATTCCATCCCCCTAAACTCGTACACTCGTCAACACTTGGATAATCGGAAGACTTAGCAATTATGTGAGTATACTCGATCCCGTTTTCCTTTTTATCACTTTGGGATGCAACATGTATGTTATACAAAATTACACAACACATGAAACTATTTTAAACTCTATCCATGCTTAACATGAAACTATATGATGCTTGTTTAGACTTGTTATGCTAATGTAAACTATTTGTGTCGATATATGCTTCATTAACTTTGCTAGCCTACCTTAACAATTATAGCGCTATAGGAGTAATGCACTGCCCACGATTCTTGGGGTATTGTTAAGTCAAACATGTTAACCTCCCTTTATTCTAACCGGGGATAGGCTATTTTAACGCATTGGATTCTTGGGTTTGAACATATAAGTACACCGTTTCGGCATGCTAGTAAACTTGCTTAATATGATTCATGTTGGATATGAGCACTTTAAACAATTTTATTCTATATTATGCTATGTAACAAACTTGTACACTCGCCTTTGCTTTTGCATTGAACTCTATTTTAATACATGTTTCAGGTTGATTGTTGAGGTGATGAAAGAAGATGAAACAAGATTTAGGTGGACTTAGATACACACCTAGATTAATTTATCCATTTTGATGTTATGATTATTGTGAGACAATGTTATCTCTTGTATTTGAATCATGTATGACAATCTAGTTGTTGAAATGAAACTTGAATTTAATTAATATTGTCACATAGTGTTATGAAGTCTATTGCAATCTCATTTTCGTCTCATCCCGATGTTTCCGCCATTGGTTGGCGTGTGACACAAGGCAATGAACGCTGGGTTTTATTGGAATCATATGTACCACAGTGCCATGGAAGAAATAAGGAAGTGTGATAACTCTCAAGTCCATGCCCCCATGACCCACCGTCACAAGCACCCCATGGTCCCAGTCTCAACGTCATGGCCCTTCCAGAAGTAGGCCATTGACATTATAAGACCATTTCCAGAGGTCCCAGACAGGGTGAAGTTTATGGTAGTCGCCATTGACTATTTCACTAAGTGGGTTGAAGCCAGGCCTCTGGCGAAGATCACGGGTGAACAAATGAAGTGGTTTGTCTTGGACAATATCATTTGGCGGTTTGGAATCCCTCTAGAGTTGGTTAGTGATAATTGGGTCCAGTTTGCGAGAAAGCCCTTCGGGCCCTGGTGCGAGCAAATGTAAATACACCAAGTCTTCACATCTGTTACTCATGCTCAAAGTAATGGATTGGTGGAAAAGGGCGAATCAGAGCCTAATCAAGAGAATGAAAGGGATACTAAGAAGGAAGCAAAAGGGTTGGCTAGAAGAACTATCGTTCATCCTTTGGGCATACCAAACAACTCCCAAACCCTCCAATGGGGAAACACCCTTCAGTCTGACCTATGGGACTAAGGCAGTCATCCCCGTCGAGATTCGCTCCCCTACGGCAAGAATGAAGCTAAGGGACGCAGAAAACGAATAGTACCTAAGGACAAATCTCAATATCCTGGAAGAAAGATGAGAGGTTGCCTCCATAAGGGAAACCGAGTATAAGAAGCAAATGGAGAAGTATTACAATGCAAGAATGAAAAAACTTAACCTGGTCCCGGGGATTTGGTCCTGAGAGATAACGAAGCCAGCCTGCAGGAAAACATCGAAAAGCTAGGGCCCAAGTGGGAGGGGCCCTATAGGGTCAAATGGGCCAATAGAAAAAGGACATGCAAGCTGGAAACGCTCCAGGGAAAGGGGATTCCAAGAACCAGGAAATTGATGCAACTCAGGAAATACTACATGTGAAAAACGACCCTCAGGAAAAAGAACAAGAGAGGAGGCCTAAGTTCCCATTTTGTGAAACAACTTGTAACCAAGTTCTATCTTTTTGTAATATTAACATGTACTGGAGGGCTGCTCCAATCTTTTGATAACAAATAGTTTTCTCAACAATTATTCAAGCACCTAATGACTGCTAAAACATAGTCCAATAACAGGGTAATGTACCGAGGCAGACATGCCCAATGGTTATGAACCCTACAAAAAAATATACATATATACAATATACACACGTGTACACAAGCATAAGAAACATGCCAATTAAAAGCCCGGTCGTGGGGCAGGACGAGGTCAACTAGTCCAAAAAGACAAAAAGCAGTTTATTGCTATAACAAACAATTACAAATTGAACAAACTGTCTTTTGTAAACAAGCTACAAACAAAAAGTGTTTTAACACACGCTATTCCAAACATAAAAGGGGAATGAAAACACCCCGCAAAAGGCAATTTACAGTTAATAAGTGAGATGGTGCAATCCAGGGACCAAAGGCCCAAGGTACCAGCGACGCCTGAATCCCTCCGGGACGTGAAAAATGGGCTCTAGCTACAAGAAACCCCTGCAAAAAAAAGAGAGAAGAAAGGAGGGAGTATACAAACACTCCCCACAAAGACACACACATAAGAAAAGAGCAAAAAGGCATAGCATAATATGTGGCAGGCAGCAAACAAGTCCCTAGAAGGCCCCAACACAAAGACCTCCTAGCACAAACACAAGTATCAAGATGCAACAAGTAAAGTGTTAGGTTACAACTACATCGAACTATTGTCTTAAAAAGACGTCAAGGAGATCCGTCTCCTGAAGGGGAATCACAATAAACAAGTTCAGCAGAGTCAAACGGGGATTTAAGCTCGTCAAGGGACATCAGGGGGTTATCAAAAATTTTTGCAAGAAGGGCTGGGGTTTGATCACCAAACTTCTCGTCTAACTTGGCCAACTGTTTCTTGGCCTTGGAGTTATAGTGAGGGGTCTTCTTCCTCTTCATGCCTTGGGACAGTATGTCACACCCCCAAAATACCACATGCGGAAACACCACAGGACGTGTGACGTACCAGGATCCAGCCACCAATCACATTGAACTATAACAAAATATTAAATAAAAATTTCATTTAATGCATAATGTAATTTCAAATCATAACTTAAAACCAATACGTTCAGCGGAAGCATAATGTAAATCGTCATTCAGATGTTTCAAAAACTAATGTACGAAACCAATGAACATGGTGTATCCAAGAGACTCGACCCATGACCACTCCAGCACTCCCAGATAGCAAGTTCCATGCCCATGAATCTAACGACCTGCAAGCATGCAGACAAGTGTGTCAGATGACGCTGGTGAGTTCAAAGTTTGTTATCACATTTAGTTACCAAGTATAAGTTTAAAGCTTTTCAGAAATATAATGTTGTTAATAACTCGAGTACCGCAAGATGGCTCCAGATTATTTACCCTCCCCTAATGCTCTATCAAACATTGGTCGAGTGGTTAAGGTAATTAGTTCACGCCCGTCATCCCCGGTACAGTGTGAGGGTGCCAAACCTAATAGCGCTATCAACTAATAACTCCGTTGCCTCCCCGGCAACTAATTCGGTATATGATGGGACTTAATTGATAGATAAGAGTGTATAAATCAACATCCCAAGTTCAACCCATTAACCCAGTATTCCTCCCCGGAATATCTACCAGATGTCCTTCCCTGGGATGCATGCTTGGAAAAGAGCAGTGAACTCACCTTAGATTTGCTCGGTATATCAAGTTACCCGTTCCAAGTTGGTCAACCAAACCCTTTTGTGGTTACCAATCAGGCCAGTTTCATAGTCAATTAGGTCACGTATTTATCACAGATTGCATTCATCACAGAGATCGCTGTACAACATGTAGCAAGTACCCAATTCTCATACAAGTCCACATTCCAAGTGAATAACAACACCTAACAGGTGAGTGTTCTACTCACACTAGTCAAATCAGATTTCTCATTCTCAATCAACATTGTTATCATGTATCACGAATATCCATTATCATATACATCATACACAGTTTCACTAATCTGTCCATTAGCTCTTTTGCAGCATCCTTACGAAGAATCATTCTTCGTGGGATGCCTTCACAGCGAAGAACCCCCTTTGGCGAAGTACTATTCTTTGTCTAGGAGTGTTGCGGTGAAGTGTCATCTTGACGAAGGATTATTCTTTGTCAAGATTGAGTGTGGTGAAGAACCATAGAGGTTTGTCAAGAATCAGTCGACGAAGGATCAATTCTTCGTCGACCCAGGTTTTTCGTCAGAGGATTCCTTCGTCGTCCCTTAACAGACAGTTACAACTCCTTTGATTTCGTAACAACAGTTAGCAATTTATTAACATGATTTCACAGATCAAACAACCTCTCATAGTAACAGTTACATTTATGAAATCAACTTCATGAACAACGATTAATCTGATCATTCATCATCTCAAACATCCTGACCGAATCATTAACACAATGATTACGACTTTAACATGCAACCCTAATTTCTTATGTAGAATCAAAACGGTAATAACTTGTTTATATCCGCAAACTATCAAAGGTTCACATAAAACAATCCTAGATCATCATCAAACATCATCACGTAGTTCCCTCCTAGCATTTAGTTATCACGAGTTTGTTCATCATTAGTTTCTCTAACATATGATCCTAAGCATTAACATCAAGCAAGGATAAGACCAAACTTAATCCTCATATATCAACACAACCACGTTTATCAATTCATCAAAGGTAACGATTTACTAACCGAAAGGAATAGGATGAAAGTCAAGAAGGTCTTCGAGAGTGAGTGGATTGTCGCCGGGTTCGAATGGGAGCAGAAGAGTGATTAGGGTTTGATTATGTTTCACAGGTTACGCAAGTCTTAAACAAACACAATAACAGTTGGGCCCATTCTAGGCTACGAGCCGAGATCCCTTTTTTTGGCGAAGGATCTGCTTGACGAAGACCCTTCTTCGTCGAGGTTGATGGTGACGAAGAATCATTCTTCGTCCAGCAAAGGTTGTGGCGAAGAATCATTCTTCGCCATCTTGGGTTTCCATTACACATAAAAAATTAAATATTACACATTTAAAAACAGAGCATCAGAATACTTTAATCATTCAAATAAACTACACATGACACCACGGAAAACAAATTGTAAGAAAAACAGGATTATGAAACAAGTGATGTGTAGAGGAAAGACCTTGAAATCTCGGGTTGTCACATCATCCCCAACTTGAAAGAAATTTCGTCCTGAAATTTGATAAGTGACTCAAAGCAGCAAGGTGTTAGATCAGGATGGCTGTGGATTTTCCTCGGGTGCCACACAGTATCCAGTGACGCTCCACAGCCAGCTTCTGACTGTCTTCCTGGGCAATCCCCAGATCAGCGTACATAACATCAACATCCAAAGCAGATACCGATGCAGTCTCCTTGAAATGCTTCACATCCTCCAGCAATCCACTCAGCCCGCTCCTCCACCCAAGCCCTCTCTTTCCCCTTCAGCATAGCCCCAACATTCTAAACAAGAAAAACAGTAAGAAGGCATATGTGCATATAAAAATAGGGAAGGAAGGGGGGAAAGAAAGAACATACCTCCCTCTCCAAAAGTTCTCGTTCAGCGCTCACCGCCAGTCACCGAAGTTCAGCAGCAACAGTTTGAGAAGTCTTCAGCTCGCTTACCAACCCCTCATTCTCATCCCTCAAAGATTGGACCCGCTGCAGCATACCTGCACCTCTGAAAAAGCCCTCACAATTGGACAAACTGTATTGATCATCAAAGATCTCTAGGTCCAGGGCAAAATTCATGAACCTATGTGAAGGAGGGAGAGCATGGGCCATGAAATCCCAAGAAGTTTCAGGGATGCTGACAACAATGGAAGGAGTTATCTTTCAGCGAGGAATGTAAGGAGCAGGAAAATCTTCTGGAAACAAAGGGGCTAAAGGGGTACGAGCCCTAAAGCAGGTTGGAAGCTGAAACTTACTTTGACCGGTAGCCTGGGTAGGGGAAGCAGGAATCGCAGACTCAATGGGTGTTGCACTTATCTCCGGACCCTTCCCTTTAGCCTGTGATGGTGCAGAAGCTGTTGGAATTGTAATAGGAGCCTTGGAACACCCCTACAATATAAGAAAAAAGAAAGAGGAATGGGGAGAAGAAGAATAAGACATTGAAATCAAGAATTGCAAAGGAAAAATAAAACAAGACATTGTAACCGACTTACAGGGAGAGGCCCAGAAACAAGACTTGAGGATGGCGCAGGACCTTCAGATGTTTAGATAAGGAACCTATGGTGTTGGCCGGGGGGCTTCGGACACGGTTTGGGAAACCGATTCAGATTTCTGGTTACTAGCACTTCACAACCTCAGACGAATGTTCTGGGTCTCAGGGACCACACCACTAGTATTGGCCATTGAATCTGGATTATGCTTTCAGGACATGCGTGTTGCCAGGTCTTCGTCTCCACTACTAACATCTTCCACCGGGGGAGAGTTTTTTGAACCCTCTGATCTCTTAGAGGAACCCCCCCCCCCCTCAAGAGAAGGAGTTCCCTCTTCCAGAACCAGCCCAGCATTTGAACCTCCAACATCAGGGGTACCCCCCAAGGACATCTCTTGGTTCACTACGCCCTCAACCACATATGATACTCCTCTACAGTCAGCTTGCAACAAACTCCATAGGGTCATCTCTGCACGAAACAATAAACACAAGAGATGACTGGATAGAGAGAACTAAAGGTCCCATATAAGGTACGATTAAGATTACCATTGAAGAAAGAACTCACCTTTCCCTTCGTAAAAAACTTTAGGAGGGGTCCGATAGAAGGGGCTCAAACCCCCATGGAAAGAATCCCCTCTGGGAAATTGAAGGCACGAGTAGGGTGCTCGTACATCTTCCTCCATAATACATCTTTAGCCGCCGATAAGGGAAGAACACCATCTTCTATAACTGCAACAGGCTCCCTTAAGGGAAGGGACTCAGAGATCATGGAAGGAAAAACGAAGTTGAACCTATTCTTCCACTCCTTGGGATATGTGGAAGTAGGCATGAAGGAGTAACAGGGGAGCGATATGCTATCTTTCCTCTTCTCGAAGGTAAACTAATCGCCGTCTGATCGCAGTCGGTAAAATCATCGAAATAACGGCACAGATGGCTCGCCGATGAATGAGGCACAAGAAAGTTCGAAATGGACAATCCTTAGAAAGGCCAGAGGATGCAGTTGGGAAAAGTGAATCCCGTAGTGTTTCAGAAGAGCCATCTTGAAGAATGACAGTGGATACCGGACACCATAAAAAGAGAAGGACAAGGTATAGATCACTATCCTTTCCTGGATCATCGGAACTGTGGAGTCTCGGAGCAAGCTCAGGTGGGATTCGATAGGAGGCAGCAAAGGATTCCAACTCTTCTTGAGTGATAATCGAGCGGATAGAAGATTGGCCTTTTCGGCTCATGGTGTAATATGAGAGATAGATCGAGAGAGAAGAGTGACGGAAGAAAGGGGAGGAAATGATGAGATTATAGTTGTCTTCAGGGTTTTAAAGAGAGCTTCATATATAAGGGTGGTAACTGTCCAATCTCTATTTCAAAAGCAACCCCTGATTTGATGCACGTGGGAATGCACCTCTAACCCTGGCTGTTGGATCAAGGGATTTATGCAGGATCAAGAAACTATCAGGCATCGTCATCATCACGAAGGGCCCTACTCCACAGTTGGAGCGCCGGTGCTAATTAGTCCAGGCCCACGCGCCTTGAAACTCGTAGCCCAAGACTAGATATAACTTGTCGACGAGGGTCTTTGGATTGGGGCTCCTCGTCTTGGGCCATCTTAATTAGGCTCGTCAATAAGCCCAACCATTGTTGTTAATTCCTGCAAAGGAAATAAGAGAAAAAAGCGGGAACTTGGCTCATCAGTTCTCTTGCAGAGGCATTTAATGCCTGCGACTGCAGAGAGAGATCGCCGGAATGAGTACGAGAAAGAAGCAGACTTCATTTAATGCTTATGGCATCGCACCAATGATAGCTTGGCACGTGTCTGAGTCTCCCTAAGATGCCAGGATACCGTTAGATTGCATCATTTACCGAGGTGATAAGCCATCTCTTCTATATAAGACGGACACAAGATCACCATAAGTAAGCATTGAATTCTCCCTACACTCGATTTACACTCACACTGCATTTACTCTGGACAATCTCCGGATCACATTTAATACGTTCAATTAAGGGTTCACACCAAGGATATTCCAGCGACCATTACTCGTCGGAATAAACTCCATTTTCTCCGGCAAGCTTTCTTATTCTCATGCTGGAGCTTGGTCACGGATCCCTCGGGGGCCCCTCCATGATGAGGTTATCGTGTTTTATTTTGTAGGTTAACAGAAAAGGCCCATTGGAGCATTGACGAGCCTCGTTAACCTAAAACCAGACGATCAGGGACTCGACATGGTTGTATAGACTTCAGATGACTCATTATGGTTATCAGTCGCTTCTTAGCTGCCAACGTTCTTCTTTAAGTTTCTTTTTAACTCTTACAATAAAAATGGACTAACAATTACTCTCCAAATGACAACTAGGTTGTCTTCCCAGCAACGCAAAGGCTAAGTATAAAGCTTAAATAAATGTTATACATCTTATGAGCCGAAGAGCAGGATCAGAGGCCAAGTCTGAGGCACCACTGGGTCTACAGCCAATGGCATTCGAGAAACATGTTGAGAAACCACCATCTACCACTGGCGCTCCAGCATACACATAAGAGGTGAGACACTATAAGTACCGTACATGTTGATGAGATGGCGAGGACTATGACACCATAGGTACCTTATCTCGAAAGATTGATTAAGAAAAAGATGGAAGGACAGTTCGGAAAATTTATGAACCTCATGAAACAGCTTCACGTGAATATACCATTCATTGAAGTATTGACTAAAATGCTGAAGTATTGAAAATTCGTGACTTAGAAACGAAAAAGATGAAAGATTACATTAGATCGGGCAGGGAGAAGAGCGCCTCGCTGCCATCAAAGGATTATTACTAGCAATGCCATCACTAACTTAGGCACACTCATCAACCTAATGCCATCTTTGATGTTCGGTAGGTTATGCCTACGGGGTGCTGGAATAACAGTGTGAAATTGATTTCCAAAATGAAATTAAATGGAAAAGGTTTAAATCGGATGATTCTGGGTAAAGTGGGGAACGAGGTTGATATTCGTTTTTGGATTGACACCTGGGTGGGCGATACTCCTTTCATGGAAAGATTGCCACATTTGTTTGTTTTGTATTCGTGTAAATCTTGAAGGGTTACGGATATAATGGATACGGGACAAGGAAATGGTGGTTAGTATTGGAATTGGGTGAGACAACCCGAGTCTAATACTGAGCTTAAGGAATGGCAAGAATGTAAAGATGTTATCAACATGGTGTCCGATGATAAGGATTTATGGTTATGGAACGTTGAGAAACAGGATGGTTTCTCAGTGACTTATGTGAAAAAAGGTGTTAATCTCTGATAGAGGAAACAATCATCTTCCTAACTTCGATTGGTGCAAATGGGTGCCCCTCAAATGTAATATCATGGCCTCGAGAGGTAATTTGGATAGGCTTGCTACCAGAGTCAATTTGAGAAAAAGGAACGTGGATATTTCTTCGGTTATGTGCCCTTTCTACGAAGAGTATGAGGAAACGACGGATCATTTATTCATCGCATGTTCGGTGGCTATTCGGGTGTGGGCGGCTATCAGTACCTGGTGCAACATCCCCCCGATCTTCGCTTTCAAATTCAAAGATTTAATGGATATTCATAATTCGCTTTAGGTTGGAAAGAAAAAGAAAAAGATTATCCTTGGGTTGGTTATGATTTCGTGTTGGTGTATTTGGAAAGGTAGGAACGAGTTGTCTTCAATCAGAGCATGAAAAGCCCACAAGACATTAAGATAGAGATTAAATCAAAAGGTTTTTGATGGGTTAAAAATAGATCGTCATGTAAATATATTAGTTGGAAGGAGTGGTGTAAGTATCCTATGTATATGTTGTAATTTGGTCATTTGCCCGTTTGGGTCGAGGGTACTGTTTTGTATTGGTCTTTTGCCCATTTGGGTCAGAGGTTTGTTTTATTAAAGTTTTATTTAAAAAAAATTCAATTAGTTAAGCGCTTTGTTAAATATCCTCATGGGATTTCCAAAAACCTTGTGGTAAAGGTTAGAAAATTTGTGTTTGGCAATGATTTTGTTATCTTTGACATAGAGGAGGTTTAGGAAGTCCCACTTATTCTTGGGCGACCCTTTTTAGCCAATAACATTTTTAAAACCCACTAACTTATTTAACCTTGAAACCCGCTAACTTATTATCCTATATATTAAAAAGTGAATCAAATGAAGAATAAACTATAAATATAATAAAATATTATATACAAATTTTTTATAGTTTTATTCTTAATATTATAATAATTGTTATCTACTTTACTTTTTAAGTCTGATAAGCTTGGTGTTAACCAGTACTTATATCGAAAATACCGGTTCGTTATCGGTACATGAAGGTAAAAACCAGCACCAGTCTGGTACATAAAACGCCAAAAGTCGGTACCGGATTGAGTTTGATAGACTTTTAGTTCGAGAAATTAGGTACTGCTACCCAGTACCATTTGCTTATCCCTGATCACGGGTACCGTACGAACACCAACTGTATCGTACAACTTTTTTTCTGTTTCAGGGGTAGGGATGAGCTCGGTGCCAAGTGATACCGAATCGGTATTGGTACCGAAAATACCGGTTACGGTATCGGTATATGAAGGTAAAAACCGGTACTAGGAACGCCAAACGTCAGTACCGAACTGGTACTTAGGATCTTTCGGTTCAGTAAATTCGGTACCGGTACCCATTACTATTTGCTCATCTCTGACTACGGGCTTCTACCGAACAACATCATTACCATACAACTTTTTTAGTTGATTTTCTTTCGGTTATTTTTCGGTGTTTTTTTCTACATTTTCTTTTTATTCTTATCAGCAATTCCGTGTGCAACGCGCTCGTAGTGATTTCAAACACATATAAATACAGACTAAATAACAAAAGAAGTTCGCCGCAACTCGGTGACGGTTTTTATAACTAGTTTATATTTAAAACCCAACAACCTTTATAAAAAAAACTAGCCTATCTAAACCCAATAATTTTTTAAACAAGTTAGACCATCTTAAGCCATTTAAAAAATAAACCTAACTAACCTAACGGGTTGAGTTATAATACAAAGAATTTAAAAATAAGAAGGGTAAGAAGCCATCAGAGAGTGACAAGTGTCCTAGAAGGAATTAAATGGAAAGGGTAATTTTGTCTACAATAGAAAAGAGAATATGCACATGCAAGTCACATGCTATTTCCTCCCCAATTTTTAAACGTTCATAACTTTTTTATACATCATTTAAAAAAAATTATACCATAAAATCAAGCGTTTTTTTATCTTTAATATGAGTACCATATTATTATATTTTTCAAAAAAAAAAAAAAAAATCAAAAACCCAGTTGCATATTACACAATGGACATGATGTAAAACACAATGTAAAGTAGATCAAAAACACAATCAATGACAACAGATAAAGACATAATGGACAACATACTAAAACACAATGACCATAACGTATAACACAATGACGATAACATATAACACAATAAGTATTAGACTAAATAAAAACACAATTGATGACAACAAATAAAAGACACAATTAATGACAGCAGATAAAAGACACAATAGAGAGCAGATGAAGACACAATGGAAAACAAACTAAAAACACAATACACAATAAACTAAAACACAATGAACAAGATAATAAAAAAATTGAACAAATTATTAAAACACAATGGACAACATATTAAAACACAATGAACAACATATTAAACACAATGATCTGAACTAATAACACAATTTATAGAAAACCCAGATATAACACCATCTTTATTGTGTCATATATTGTGTTATAGGTTCTTATAAAAACGCAATGGATAGAACCCAAATTAGCATTGTGTTATAGGTTTTAATAATAACACAATGTATAGAAACTCTACTAAAACGTAATGACCAAAACCCAGTTAAAAGACACAATGACCTGAACCTTTAACACAATGACAGCAGATAAAAGACACAATAGAGAGCAGATGAAGACACAATGGAAAACAAACTAAAAACACAATACACAACAAACTAAAACACAATGAACAAGATAATAAATAAAAAATTGAACAAATTATTAAAACACAATAGACAACATATTAAAACACAATGGATAACATATTAAACACAATGATCTGAACTAATAACACAATTTGTAGAAAACCCAGATATAACACCATCTTTATTGTGTCATATATTGTGTTATAGGTTCTTATAAAAACGTAATGGATAGAACCCAAATTGACATTGTGTTATAGGTTTTGATAATAACAAAATGTATAGAAACTCTACTAAAACGTAATGACCAAAACCCAGTTAAAAGACACAATGACCTGAACCTTTAACACAATACAAAAAAAAAACCCAGTAAAAATGAAATTTTTTATTTTATTTTTATATGATAATATGGTACTCATATTAAAGATAAAAAAACGCTCGTTATTATGGTGAATTTTTTTTAAAAAAAAATGTCGTATGAAAAAGTTATGGACGTTTTAAATCGATGGGGGAATTGGCATATGTCACACCCTAACCACGTAAAACAACAAAACGTGGCAGAAACGTCGGAGAGTGTTGTAACAGAATCATTGTTTCACAACCATGGATTTAAATAATTTCATTTTATTGAATTGAATGTATTACATTACATTGAAATTTGAAATAAAACATGAACAAATAGACTTTCATTTGTTATTAAGTCACTAAGGCCTCGTCCATTCCTATATGAGCATACACCAATATCATCATCGTCAACTATGGTACCTGAAACACACGTGAAAATACGTCAGCATAAAAATGCCGGCGAGTACATAGGTTTTATGTGAGTGTCGGATTGGCTCGTTTACATGTTGCGATACTTTATTTAAAATACCTTGTTTTGAAAAGTGAATAGTATTGCCACACAAATAACCAACTCAAATCAAGATGATTATAACTTTATAAAATCTCGTAGCCATGATTCTTAACCCAAAATAATTTATTTAATTAAATCAAATTGTAAAACATCTCGTTAATGAAACTCGTATGGTTTACATCTTTTAGAAGAAAAAAAACTCGTAATATAACCTCGTTTTGATAACCTTTACCCAAGTGATCTAGATAACGCAACGATATATAAAGTGTTATAAGCACTTATATATAGGAAGTACCAGCGGCGTATCCACCATGCTTATAACACATCACACCCGCCCCGTTACCTAATCACTTCCCTATCCCAACGATTCAAACAGTTACAAACGGTTCACATAAATCAAACAGATACACACGGTTCACGTAAATCAAACGGATACACACGGTTCACGTAAATCAAACGGATACACACGGTTCAAAATGTAAAAACAATGTGCTGGCATGCTAAGTGAACATACATAGCAAAACATAATGAAATCATGTACTATACGTGTACTAATGAACATAGTAGTATTCATTATGAAAGCACGAAAAACATGAAAGTAACAAGTAGGCACATGTGTTCCACCTCAAAACAGTTTGAAAACAGTAAAAGAAGGGACTATGTACTCACTTGAGGATGCTTAGAAATCTTGACTAACCACCAAGCAAAGCTAGAGGGATCACGGAAATCAAACGGCACCTAATATAGGTATCTATGTTAATAAACGGACCTAACTCGGAGGATCGGATAGAATGAGGTTTCGTAAACCAAATGAGTGTAAGGACTCATGTAATATGGTTTAACAAAGCCTACATTCTAAAACTATACCTAACCTAAGTGCTTACGGCCCATTACGACTCGTTGAGGTAGCTTACACTACTTTAACGCGTCGTTCGCGCAAAGCGCGTTTGGAACGCCTAACTAGTCCTATGATAAGTATTATATGCCTAAACATGTTTAAATATGTTGCATAATTAGTTAAGTGACAAAAGTTTGAGTTACATAAGCTTAAAATCCAATTATGCATAAAAAGGGTATTTTGGTCATTTTCCTAAGACATATAAACTACCTATCATATAACTAACTAAACGAAGTGACCATAAGGTATAACCTCGGAAGGTTATTCCCTATACAACTATGGTCACAAAATATGCTTGGTCGGATCCTAATGATCGACCAAACGGGTCGGGTTCGAAAGTCTAAGCGGTTGTTTAGACCGCTTATCTTACGACCCTATATAAGCACTAATCTAAAAGTGACGAGTTAAACATGTTAAAACATGTTTAACGAAGTTAGAAAACAAGTTTGATATCAAAACAAAAGGTTTTGATACCCAAGAATAGTTTGGTTGCAAAATACGCATAAACTCGCATTTTGACCGAAACTATGACTCGTCACTACACCTAAACAACGTGGTAATCAATAGGTATAGTCACTAGGGACTATAACTATCGTGATTACGCTCATGTTGCGAAGTTCAAACGAACTTCGTGTTGACCATAGACTGGTCAAAGCAGAAAGTCAAACACTGTTTGACTTTTACGCTTAAAAACGCATAAAAGCACGAAAGAATACTTACAAAGGGTCCAAGCTAGGAAGAACTTGATCTAAATACTCAGGTATGAAACATAAAGCTTCAACTTAGAGCATAAAAATAGATCAAGGTGTGAGGAAAATGGAATGAGAGCTTGGGTATTTATAGATTTCGGAGAACCGTTAGGATCGTTTCTCGCATTTCGTGCTCCAATCTTGGCCCTACACTTGGGCACATGGTTTTCAAAACCATGGGAATACTTAAAACCATTAAATTCCAGCCCATAGAGTGCAAAACCTTGGGTTAAAACCATCAAAACCTAAAAAATGGAGCAAGTTCAATGTATCTGCCAAAAATTTTAAAAAATGGTCCATGCACTTGTAAAACTTAATTTTTGGCACTTTTAAGCCCCGTTAACCCCATTTCAAGGCTCTAAAATGAAGTTAAAGAATAGGGAACTTGAAATGTGCTAAAAAATATCTCGGATGTCGGTTAGTTTGGTCGTACGGTTGCGTTGTTCGGTTAATTACGACGGAAATCGTAACGAACGCAAAAACGATCCAAATTACGCGACGAATGGAATTTTATCATGCCAATTAGTAAAATAAAATATTTTAATGATTACATAAATTTTTGGATGTCCGGATATATTCAGAACGTAAGATTTGCGCGAAAATGCAAACTTATGCAATTTTTGACGCTTTTAGTCCCTATTGATCAATAAAGTTTATTTTTAGCATACTGAACCCTTCAAAGCCTATTTCTAAGCTATGTAAAGTATATTTAGGGTATGTTAAGCCTATATCACGGTTCCAGAGTGTTTGTTGCATTAAACTGGTTATATTTACGCATCAGATCGCGTATAACCTTCCAGAAAGCGATTTAAAGCTCGAAATCGAACATGAATTGATATGTGCACATGATACACATATTTATACAAATCCCAAGTATGAAAACACAATATTTCATTGATTTGGTACTTGTTTGATTGTCGCGGAGGCACAAGTGTCACAGTCTCCTTACTTTAGGAAATTTCATCCCGAAATTTATTCGTAGGAGCCTGTCTGTGACTTTGTGTTAAATAACCATCAAAGATAAGGCATAATCCTAACATTTCCTTCAACGGACATTCTTCAGAAGCGAAAATGAGCAGACGGAGTCATTTTCCTCAACGGGCATTCTTCAGAAATGGAAATGAAGGAATAACCAAAAGGATATTCATTTCCTCAACGGACATTCTTCAGAAACGAAAATGAAAATGAACGGATAATCATTTTCTTCGATGGGTATTCTTCAAAAATGGAAATGAAGGAATAATCAAACGGATATTCATTTCCTCAACGGACATTCTTCAGAAACGAAAATGAAAATGAATGGATAATCATTTTCTTCGACGGGTATTCTTCAAAAATGGAAATGAAAGAATAAACAAAAGGACATTCATTTCCTTCAACGGACATTATTCAGAAACGAAAATGAACGAACGGAGTCATTTTCGATGGGTGCTTCATCAGAAATGGAAATGAATAGAATTAACTCAAAAGGATATTCATTTCCCTCAACGGACATTCTTCAGAAAGAAAAATGATCGGACGGAGTCATTTTCAACGGGTGCTTCATCAGAAATGGAAATGAATAGAATTAACTCAAAAGGATATTCATTTCCCTCAACGGACATTCTTCAGAAACGAAAATAAACGGACGGAGTCATTTTCAACGGGTGCTTCGTCAGAAATGGAAATGAAGAAACAGGATATTCATTTCCCACAACGGACTTTCTTCAGAAACGAAAATGAACAGACGGAGTCATTTTCAATGGGTGCTTCTTCAGAAATGGAAATGAAGAAACAGGATATTCATTTCCCACAACGGACTTTCTTCAGAAACGAAAATGAACAGACGGAGTCATTTTCAACGGGTGCTTCATCAGAAATGGAAATGAAGAAACAGGATATTCATTTCCCACAACGGACTTTCTTCAGAAATGAAAATGAACAGACGGAGTCATTTTCAACGAGTGCTTCATCAGAAATGGGAATGAATTGAGTCAACTCTGTGCACTAAATTCCATAATTATGTATGCATCCATAATTACGTAATTCCTTGCATAGTCCGCACAGTGCATTTCATAATGTGTAGGGGAAGAAAAATCAAGCCTGTGATGAATGTGACTAGACTACCATAGGGTCCGTTTAATTAGATCGACAAATGATCTCTTTAATTAGACCACCAAGGAGTCTTTTCAGCTATATCATCACATGATATTTCTGACCAGATTTTTGGATCAATCTGTTTAACTAGACCACTCAAGGGGTCTAATTCTGGAATAGTACTTTATAATCCAAGGGTCTTAACTATTACGTAGAAACCCATTAAGGATTTGAGGTAGTACCTTTGGATATCCTACTATGAATCCCTTATACGAAGATATGGAAGATTCTACGAGGATTTGGATAACGAAAATTCGGATTACACAAATACATAAAAGAGAATCACATAAGCACATAATCATATAATTGTTTATCTTGACCATTAATTTGTTATCTTTGGACACGGGTATTTAAAGCACACCAGGAATCCAATCCGTGGATTTCATTTGGCACTTGAAACATCTTCAAGAATCTAACCACGAAGATACGAAGATCTTAATAGGAATTCGGCTTTGTCCTTACTGAATCGTAATGTACGTATTGAATCATACAAAGAATTCAATTAAGGGCTCCGATGAACGATATCCATCCACAAGGATCTTAATTATGAGGATAGAAAGATCCTACATGGATTTTGGAATTTGTGTAACGAGAGGTGTTTCGACACCTTGCATTAGGCGTGCTTAAGTCGATACATAAGGTAGACAGTTCATGAGGTTGAGGTACTAGATATGCCAAGGCGACATATGAAGCAGAATTTGGAGGTTGTGTACTACGTATGTTAAGTCAATCATACGAGTAGGGTTGACTTGGGGTTGGTTTGGACTACCTTGGCTTGGGTTGAATCGACAAGCATTTGCCAAGTGACCGAGTCGTCCATATGATGCACACAGACGACACTGCAGGTAAGCTCGGTGAGGTGCATTACACTTGTTGCACATTGGCGCAGTACCGGCATAAGGTTTCCTTGCAGGAGGTTGAGCAGCAGTAGGATTCCAACAACTTTGTTTTGGATAGAAATGTAAGGACTCTCAAAATTGTCCTAAAAATACCCGTAAGTATAAACTCGGACCCCTGAAACCCTAAAGCATATTTAAAATCAAGAAAATTTGAAATCTGGTTCCCAGGCAGGCCGCTTAAAAGACAAGCCATGTCTTACGCGGGCCGCGTCAAGACTTGTTTGACCGGATAAGTGTTTCGGATCCACGTGGTGTCCAGCTGGCTAGCCTACTCGTGACCAATCAACCCTATTCGTAGACTAGGCGGCCTCGCGGGCCGCGTAACTGTTAACCTTGGGTTTACGCGGGTCGCGTGAACCCTATTTTTCACCTATAAATAGCTTGTTGCATGCACTGTTCTCCGGTGTCGAAATTCAATCACAAAAACGAGTTTTTACTGTCCAAAAGTTGAAAATACAACCTCAATTAGCGAGGCGCTGCTCCGATACCGGGTATTAACTTGATCGCTGCTACGATTCAATGTCCGATCGATTAAAGTATCCAATGGATGTTTAAGTACTGCCCACATTAGGGTTTATGCTTTGTCATTCGTCGTTAATTCGATGGATGTTTAAGTATCGCACTTTGTCATTCGTTGTGAAGGTTTAATCTCGTGAGTTATCGTAAATGCTGTATTAGTTACTAACCGAGTTCGTGTGCATGTTATTAAATTTAGGTTAAAAGGCTAATCAGTAGGCTAAGCTCTGCTCATATAAATCTGCAATGTGAGTCATTCTCTTTTTATCAAATTTGATTTCAAAAGCATGTTTACTTTCAAAGTTATAATTACAGGGATTAAGTCTTTGTAGTCACCAAATTACAGCCGATATGTGGGGTTTTGTATACAATACTTGATAAACTTCACCATTGGACAACGAGTTATCCAAGGGGTGATATGACCATAGTCACAGACACCATTGGACTATGAGGTTACCAATGGATGTTCGAGTGACAAATACTGTGGGTAGTTGGTTGATATATGGAAACATTGTAATCGCTCTTAATACTGTAAATTATAACCAACGCGTCGTTTTAGTAAAAAGAATGATTCACCAGTATTTCCCGCTGACAAAACCTTTTTCAAACATGTTTCAGGTGATCTGTTGTGATCCAGAAAAAGTGTCGTGAAGCACTACAAGCTTAAGGAAGTGGCTCAATATAAAATAAAGAAACATGTTTTGTAAAAATAAAGATTTCTCAGTGAAATCATACGATTGTAAACTACCAGGTCTTATCCCGAATAGTGAAATAAAATAATCGGGAAATTGCACTTTTAAAAAGATCCTGATGAAATCTTCCGCTGTTAACTCAATTAAATAAATACCACGGGATTTTCTTTCCGGCGACTCCTGAAACGGGTCAAACCGGTTCGGGGGCCGTGACAGAAAATGGTGGTATCAGAGCCACTGATTTAAGCCTATTAAGTATTTAGAAAATACTTAAATTTTTACTAATTGATATTTTGTGATTACGTGTTTTATTATTTGAATATTTGTTTACAGTATGGGTAAGCAAATACTTTCAGATATCTATCATAAATTAGATACTACACCAAAAGAAAAAGGATCATCATCCTCAAATCACTTTGCAATTCCTGAAGAAGGAATATTTGTCCGAAAGGCACAATATGAGGAACCACATTCTCCTAATAAAAGAAGTTTGATTATTAGGAAAAGTCAGGAGAAAATAAAGAAATCACAACCAAAAGAAAAGAGAGTTAATCAGAAAACCCAAGAACTAGGCAGTAAACCACCATGGGAAGACCAGTTAGATGAAAAATGGGCAGATCTCTATATGATAGCCACTGTAGCAGTAAATGTAAATCTTTACATTCTCTGACTCAAGTTTTAGCACCCTTATCACCTACAAGCCAGAAACCTTATCCAGTAAATAAATAAGTTTATAGTAAACCTTAATATGTTTTAATTATCAGTTGTCCTTTGTATTAAATTAGTCACACGGTAGGCAATAATATTTAAAGGTTATTTATGAAATTTTGTTATAATCTTTTAACTTAGAAATTTTTGTGTATTTTGCATATATGCTAAACAGCATGAATGACTTGTCTGAAGCCCTTCAAAATCTAAATCTCTATCCGGTGAAAATTGAGGTTTCTAGAGATTTTACTGGTTAGATACCAGATATAGAAGAACCTATGAAATTCAACGCTCCACCTCCAGAGAAAACCAAGCCTAAGAAAAGGAGAAGATTTGTAGGATGGAGGCGTGTGCGTAGGAGGAAACCCGCAACTAGGAAGATTCCCAAAATAGAAAATCCCTTAGATAAAGGAAAGGGGATTGAAGTCGGGGAAGGTTCTAGGCAGATAGAAATGGAGTTTGGGGAAGGTTCTAGGCAAACCTAGATGGAAATTGGGGAAAGCTCTAGACAAGTTGAGGAGTTACCATTTCAGGATGAATTGGATCGCGTATTGGCAAGCTGTGATATCGTCAGGCCTGTCAATAATAATTTCTACTCTTATCCTGTGGAAACTCAACTTCCAATGAACTTGGAACCAGCAATCCCAGAACCTATAATCCACACCCAACCTCTAGGAATGGATGAGTGGTGGACCAATGATTGGCAGTTCCAAAACCTTCTTAACAATCCTTATACCTTTCTCCCACAGTTCGACCCGGAACCTATACCAAACCCGCCAATGAGCAATGAAAATCTAGCTGAACTCCGCCACTTTGGCGAGGAGCTGGTGGATGCTGAAAATAGGATTCGGGAGGTACGAGAGCAGATCTCCTGGAAATACAACGAGAGGGAACGTCACTACTGAAATACCAACTGACTAGGGATAGTAGGATTATGAAACTGTGGTTGTATAATAATAAAAATAAACTATAATCTTGTAAAATAATGATGCGTGTGAAGTGTTATATATATTAGGTGTATATTTTAAGCCCCTTTAACACTTATTTTTAGCCAAGTTTTAAATTTATAAAACACAATATTTTACTAACACTAAACACACATATGGGCAAGTGCACCCATCGTGAGCGTAGTATAGTGTTGGCAAGATACCGAGGTCGTCCAAGGACACAAGAGCTTTTAGTACCGGTTTATCCTCAACGTCTAATCAAAATAAAAAGTTTAGAAAAATGTTTTAAACTAAGAAAAAAATAAAAACTAACTAAAATGCTGAAAATAAAAATAAAAAGAAAAACAGATAGACAAGATGAATCACTTGGTTCCGACTCGTATCTAGTGTAACCTTTGATTATTTCCGCACTTTTGCACATGATTAAGAGATTATCTTAGTTATTGTAGTAGGCCCCTCTTTTGAAGGTGACGTTACCCTCACCCCAGTAGTTTGAGTCAGCAAGGATACAATCCTAAAAGGGTGGATTATTGGAAGATAATGAATTAAGTTATTAATGCAATATTATGGTAGGCCCCTCTTTTGGAGGTGACGTTACCCTCGACTAAGTAGTCTGAGTCAGCAGGGATACAGTCCTAAATAGCCGGGTTATAGTATTAATAGTAGTTAACTTATGAGGGGATCAAAGAGTTTGGACCCCCGCCATCCAATACCGTGAAGTATTGAAGGAGATCCTACTAAATTTGACCCAGGTCCATTGCAGGACCTCTAAACGCTGAACAATGGCAAGACCTTTACCAAACCGTTCCCTTAACCCCCGACCAGGTAGCCAACATACCTCCATATAGACCGTGGAGATATGAATGGTGAAAATCTTTTATTTTATATAGACAGTAAAATAATTTCAAGACACCACGGACAAACGATAAAGAAAGATCACCTTCAACATAAGCAACTAGTTATTAAAGTCATTAATACGAAACCAAATAAAAAGTGCAAAAGATTAGAAATAAAAAGTATTACACTAGACACTTTGTCTTCACCAAGTGATGTAAGAGACTTAGGCAAACATGGCCTTGATTGTCAAGAACTCTTACGATCAATCTTGGATCCCGAGACGACTCACACACTCTACGATGGACAATGGATGATGGTGGTGGATGATGGTGTTATGGTGGTGGTGGGTGGTGGATGAAGTGTGAGAGAGGTGGTGTGCCAAGGGATGGTTTGAGCTTGAGCCAAGCACATCTATTTATAGGCTGAACAGAAGCTCGGGCACGGCCCCGTGTCCAATGGGCAAGGCCCCGTGTCCACATCCTTCTCTTTCTTCATTAAATGCAGCTTTGTCTTATTAGTTGACCACGCCCCCGTGTCCGCTGAGCACGACCCCGTGGTGCAGAAGAATCTTTGTACTATGCAGATTTGCTGGATTGTGCGAATCTTATAGTTGACCACGGCCCCGTGGTGGGCAATAGAAGCTTCTACCACTTTGTCTTTTCTGCTGACACTTGGGCACGCCCCCGTGCTGGCTGAGCACGGGGCGTGTTCAGGCTTCTGATCTCTTGTTTTGCTTGGGAAGATGCTGTCGTAGGGTCGGGCATGTCACATCTTGTTCCTTTTCTTGTATTTATGTCAGATTTTGATGTCTTTTTGCTTCTTTTGTTAATTTGAGCTCATTTAATCCTGAAAATACAAAAGGAAGACAAAAGCACACTTTTTCCAACATTAGTACTAAAAAGGGATTAGTTTTATGCCTCATTTGATGAAATTTATATGTTAATATTTGAACACATCAAATACCCCCACACTTGAATCTTTGCTTGTCCTCAAGCAAAACTCTTTAATATGTGGCTATTTACACTCCCAAATGGAATGGGTAGAGAAGAAGGTTTTTGGGCTTGTCGTAGAGTGTCGGGATTTCCAAGATTCTTTATTTAATTTTATTTTTATTTATTTACAATCCTATTCGTCATGATTTATTTAAAACTTTTCATAAGATAAATTACTTATTAGGGCATAACATGCCTTTGTAAAATTCTATTTATATACAAGTTCACATACCTCACGGGGATCACTCAACACTCGGCCGAAAATGTATTTTTGTGGATCACTCGAGAGCGGCATGGAACTTACTCCTACCATAGGCTTGCCAAGCAATCAATCCTCCTCCTTTTTAACTTATATACCTTTGTAAATATCAAGAGGACTTTGTGGGTTAAGGGTTAGGCTTAGGTTAAAGGTAGGTGGTTGGGTTGGTGGTTAGTGGTTAGTAAAAAGGGCGAAAAGCGTAACAAGTGTCGGTTTTCGTATGACTTTCTATTTTTGTAACTTTTATTTTGATGAAGCTATTTATTCAAACAAAGTTATTTTTGATGAACTTGTTTGTTTATTTTCTTTTGCTTCATCATCAACAACAAAATTTTATTTTTTTATTTTTTTTGAAAAGTCATATAAAGAACTGAACTTGTTACTAAAACAAAGGGGTAAAAATGAAAAAGGTTTTGGTGGGTAAAAAGGGTGTTTGGTTTGGGTTATGAAATGAAAAGGTTTAGGCTCAAAGGGGCTAACTTGGGGGATTTTGGGTAGGTGGTAAAAAAAAAAGAAAATAATGGTGTAGAAATAAAAAGGGTTAGTCCTAATGCCTCCATCATTTACTTACTCGGGTTTAAGTTGGTAAGGACCGGGAATGTATCGTCATGGCAAGTTCTAGAGTCGTAAGAACCAAGCGGCTATTCACACAAGAAACGAAAATGAGCATTTAGTCAAATGATATGTAAGTGTTTGCTCAATAAAGGCTCAAAACTCACTTTTGTGGGAATGGGTTTTTATGTGATCAAGTATATATAATTAAATTTTAACTAAGCTTGTCATGTCTTTTCATAATTTTCTTATGTTGGTTCTTTTTATCACGACGCTATCGGTTGTAAATTCATAAAAATATAACCTTTTTAAGAACTTGAATTTCCCGAATTAAACCTAGACAAGTAAAAAAATGAAAAAAAAAATTTTGAAAAAAATTTGGGGTGATTAGCGGTTCCAATAGAGTTTTGTGTAAGGCTTGTATTTAGGACTTGCAAGTTTCAAGGTTTTAGCATCCCCCCCACACTTAAATTACACATTGTCCTCAATGTGTCCCAAAAATAAGTTTTTAGGTTGATTGAATGTGTAAAAAGGTGTGAAAAGCAAAAATTTTGTGTTACTGGGTGCTGAACACGGTCCCGTGTGATCCGGGCACGGCCCCGTGTTCAAGTGCCAGTAACAAAATTAAACAAGAGAAACAGAAGTCTGGACACGGGGGCGTGTTGGGTGAACACGGCCCGTGTCCAGTTACCTGAACTGGGTCTTTTTCTACAGAACCTCGGGCACGGGGCGTGTTGCGGTGAGCACGGCCCCGTGCTAAACTTGCTGTAATGAAGAAAAATCGTAGGGAGGCCCAGTTTTTGTGTATGGGGTGTTGCTTCAAGCTTCCCTTATCATCCTTCACCATCCCGAGTGTGTTTTATTCCTGAAAAATAAAAGCTAAACTAGAAAACATAAAGGTTAATCTAAACTAAACTACGGATAGTTCCGCGGAATGCCTCCGTGGTGCGCCACGTTTATAAGGGTCCTTGGCTAGACCCTCCTTATCGGGTGGTTCTGGCTCATCTTCAATTAGGGGGTCATTATTGCCGAATGGATATTTCATTGACTGCTCAAGATCGACACTCTTTTTAAATGCCCCTAATTGAAGAGGTAGATTGTTATACTTCCGGCTTTTCAAAGCTTCGTGAGTTTTTACAAATGGTCGTCCCAACATTAGAGGAGCGTCATCGAGGATGACAAAGTCGGTCGGGATTACCATTTGATTTGTTTGAACCAATACATCCTCAACTATACCGATTGATTTTATTACTTTCCGATTAGATAGAAAAATGGGTATTTGAAGTGGAGAAAAATCACTAATACTTAATTTTTCGAAAATGTAGTTAGGCATTATGTTAACACAAAGATCTTTATCGATTGTGACGTTACTAATAAATGAATTTTGAAAGAAACATGGAACCGGTGTAACGTTAATTTCAAATGGGTCTTCTTTTATTAGCGATGTTTGATCATTAGTTAACTTAACACTTACCATTTCGTCAATTTTAGTGTTAGTATTTAACTCTTTTAAAAACTTAGCATGAGTGGGTACTAAACAATGATTTTCAAAAGAAGGTGACAAGAGATTAATTTCTTCAAAATTAGACTCTTCTTGAATTTTAACGTTGTTGGACTCACCTATTTCGTTGTTTAACTCGTGTGTTGGTTTTTCACTTATTTGTTCTTCCATTTTTACATTTTCAGTTATCTCTTCCTTTTTTAATTCTTCTCTTGCGCGGGACTCCTCTTCCCTTGCGCGAGATTCTCTTATACATCGATCGATAACTCTAATGTGTTCTAATATCCTATCGGTCACTTCGGTTATAGAAAAAGAATCGGGATTTTCTAAGCTTGAATCCGGTTGTTCGACCATTTGTTCCTCATAATACCCATATGAAGTCGATGGTTCGCACCATTGTTCTTCATTGTAAGCATATGATGGATAAGGTTCGTAATTTTGTTCTTCATAATACTCATATGAGGTGGGTTGTTCACGCCAAGGTTCCTCATAATAAGCATACGAAGGTGGTGGCTCATATCTTGGTTCCTCAAAGTATGAGTACGAAGGCTCATACCTTGGTTCATCAAAATATGAGTATGAGGGAGGAGGTTCATACCTTTGGTCTTCATAGGATGTGTATGAAGTTGATGGCTCGTACCTGGGCTCCTCATAGTAGGTGTATGAATTGGATGGTTGATAGTGATTATTTTGAACCGAGCGTAAGTTACGACAATTAGTGCAATAATTACCCCTATAATCATCCTCCTCATAGGTGTAGTTGTAACCTCCTGAGTATTGATCCATAAGAATCACTCAGCAGACCACAACCGAGTCTCGAGATCAGAAAACAAAAAATAAAAACGGAAACAGAGGCTGGACACGGCCCCGTGTTCAGGATCTGTATCTGGGCGTTTTAATTAAATTTACTGATTTCGTTGAGCACGGGGCGTGTTCAGTGAGCACGGCCCGTGTTCAAGCTTCTGTTACTGGATGTTTTTTTGAAAAATCTACAGCACGGCCCCGTGTTCAGTGAACACGGCCCCGTGTACATGTTGCTGTAAATGCAAATCTAAACTAAAATGCCGAAAAATGTGCGCGCGTTTTTTAAAAAGGTTTTGAAAAACTGATTAGGCCGTCGATTTTAAGATTTCTTAAAATCCTTGTGTCCCCGGCAGCGGCGCCAAAAACTTGATGCGTGTGAAGTGTTATATATATTAAGTGTATATTTTAAGCCCCTTTAACACTTATTTTTAGCCAAGTTTTAAATTTATAAAACACAATATTTTACTAACACTAAACACACATATGGGCAAGTGCACCCATCGTGAGCATAGTATAGTGTTGGCAAGATACCGAGGTCGTCCAAGGACACAAGAGCTTTTAGTACCGGTTTATCCTCAACGTCTAATCAAAATAAAAAGTTTAGAAAAATGTTTTAAACTAAGAAAAAAATAAAAACTAACTAAAATGCTGAAAATAAAATAAAAAGAAAAACAGATAGACAAGATGAATCACTTGGTTCCGACTCGTATCTAGTGTAACCTTTGATTATTTCCGCACTTTTGCACATGATTAAGAGATTATCTTAGTTATTGTAGTAGGCCCCTCTTTTGAAGGTGACGTTACCCTCACCCCAGTAGTTTGAGTCAGCAAGGATACAATCCTAAAAGGGTGGATTATTGGAAGATAATGAATTAAGTTATTAATGCAATATTATGGTAGGCCCCTCTTTTGGAGGTGACGTTACCCTCGACTAAGTAGTCTGAGTCAGCAGGGATACAGTCCTAAATAGCCGGGTTATAGTATTAATAGTAGTTAACTTATGAGGGGATCAAAGAGTTTAGACCCCCGCCATCCAATACCGTGAAGTATTGAAGGAGATCCTACTAAATTTGACCCAGGTCCATTGCAGGACCTCTAAACGCTGAACAATGGCAAGACCTTTACCAAACCGTTCCCTTAACCCCCGACCAGGTAGCCAACATACCTCCATATAGACCGTGGAGATATGAATGGTGAAAATCTTTTATTTTATATAGACAGTAAAATAATTTCAAGACACCACGGACAAACGATAAAGAAAGATCACCTTCAACATAAGCAACTAGTTATTAAAGTCATTAATACGAAACCAAATAAAAAGTGCAAAAGATTAGAAATAAAAAGTATTACACTAGACACTTTGTCTTCACCAAGTGATGTAAGAGACTTAGGCAAACATGGCCTTGATTGTCAAGAACTCTTACGATCAATCTTGGATCCCGAGACGACTCACACACTCTACGATGGACAATGGATGATGGTGGTGGATGATGGTGT
Organism: Helianthus tuberosus; assembly: GCA_030545235.1. Taxonomy (NCBI): domain Eukaryota; kingdom Viridiplantae; phylum Streptophyta; class Magnoliopsida; order Asterales; family Asteraceae; genus Helianthus; species Helianthus tuberosus. Next base: position 46,368,690 of record CM060377.1, read on the forward strand.
TATGGTGGTGGTGGGTGGTGGATGAAGTGTGAGAGAGGTGGTGTGCCAAGGGATGGTTTGAGCTTGAGCCAAGCACATCTATTTATAGGCTGAACAGAAGCTCGGGCACGGCCCCGTGTCCAGTGGGCACGGCCCCGTGTCCACATCCTTCTCTTTCTTCATTAAATGCAGCTTTGTCTTATTAGTTGACCACGCCCCCGTGTCCGCTGAGCACGACCCCGTGGTGCAGAAGAATCTTTGTACTATGCAGATTTGCTGGATTGTGCGAATCTTATAGTTGACCACGGCCCCGTGTCCGCTGAGCACGGCCCCGTGGTGGGCAATAGAAGCTTCTACCACTTTGTCTTTTCTGCTGACACTTGGGCACGCCCCTGTGCTGGCTGAGCACGGGGCGTGTTCATGCTTCTGATCTCTTGTTTTGCTTGGGAAGATGCTGTCGTGGGGTCGGGCATGTCACATCTTGTTCCTTTTCTTGTATTTATGTCAGATTTTGATGTCTTTTTGCTTCTTTTGTTAATTTGAGCTCATTTAATCCTGAAAATACAAAAGGAAGACAAAAGCACACTTTTCCCAACATTAGTACTAAAAAGGGGTTAGTTTTATGCCTCATTTGATGAAATTTATATGTTAATATTTGAACACATCAATAACTACAAATAAAACTCTGTAAGATAATGGTGTGTATTGACGCATATTATAAAATATAAAAATGGGAATCAAGAAATCGATAGTTTTGGCTATATGTGTGTTGTGAAATTTATTTTGTGTATGATTGTTTTGTGTATGATTGTTTTGTGTATGATTGTTATTTATTCAATACTTATAAATTATATATATTAATTATCAGATGGAAAACGCTAATAATGAACCAGTAAACGAGGTTAACCATTCTGAGCAACACCCGGAGGATCAATTTATGACTAGGCAAGATATAGAAAATATTGTTGCTCAAGGAATAGCCAATGCTATTCCAGCAATCCTTGCCGCTGCCCAGAAACCTGTTGAACCTCAACAAATCATTCCTAGCAAACGTATTTCTGAAGATAACTTCTGTAATAGCATAAATGGAGGCGGTAATCATACTAATCACGATAATGATTCACGGCAGGCTCCGCTCCCTAAGAAAATGAAAGCTGCAACGCCTGGTTGCACTTACACAGAATTTCTTGCTTGTAAACCCGCTGAATTTGCAGGCAATGAAGGAGCGACTGCGGCACTGCGTTGGTTAGAGAAAACCGAGGCAGTGATTACAATAAGTAAATGTGCCCAGGATGACAAGGTCATGTACGCTTCAAATCTTTTCAAAGAAGGAGCACTAGAATGGTGGAATACAGTACTTCAAGCCAAAGGAAGAAATATGGCTTATGCCATGAACTGGGAAGAATTTAAGAGTCTTGTAGAAAGAAAATTCTGTCCCGAATATGAAAAAGATCAAATGGAAAATAAGTTCCTAAATCATCGAATGATGGGTGTAGATTATCGCAGGTATACTTCGACATTCTTTGAATATGCTAGAGTGGTACCAACACTGGCTTCGCCAGAACCGATACTCATTTCTCGTTATATTTGGGGATTAATTAGCGAAATCCGTAATATCGTTAAAGCTGCGAGACCTCGTACTATTGATGATGCGGTAGAATTAGCTAACACCCTAACTGATGAACTGGTACGCACAAAAGATGAAAACAGGAAAAAGGAACTCGCTCAAAAAATTACCCAAGGATTTCGAACGGGTAATAATAACAGCTTCAGGAGAAGAGGAACAGGGCAATCTTCAACTCCGCCGTTCTGCAAGAATTGCAAAAAGAAACATTATGGAAGATGTAATGTAACCTGCAACTTCTGCAAAGTCATAGGACATCGGGAAGAAGACTGCAGAAAGAAAACAAGGGTCTGCTTTAACTGTGGAGAAACAAGACATTTTAAAACAGAATGCCCTAAGTTGGTTAAACCAGCGGACAATAAATCCAAACCAGCCGACGGAGCTACCAAGAAGAATGTTCGTGCATTCCAATTAACTACTCAGGAGGCAGAACTCATACCAGATGTGATAGCTGGTACGTTCTTAGTTCACAACATTTACGCAAAAGTAGTATTTGACTCTGGTGCAAACCAAAGTTTTATAAATACTTCATTCTGCCAAGCTCTTAATTTACCCTTAACCAACCTTAGGCAGATTTTTACAGTCGAAACGACAGATGGAAATTCTGTCAAAATAGATAAAGTTTTGCAAAAGGAAAACATAGAACTTTCAGGTCATAAATTTCATGCAAACCTATTGCCAATGAATTTAACTGGATTCGATGTCGTATTAGGAATGGATTGGTTAGTAGCCAACCATGCTCGAATCCTTTGTGATAAAAATTCTGTAGAAATTCAGGCACCTACTGGGGAAGTAATCATGATTACAGGAGATAAACCACGTAAACCCATGAGATTCATATCAGTAATGAAAGTTGCTAGTTATGAACGAAAGCAAGGAATAGTATATATGATTTCAGTAATCATTAGTACTAAGGGTAAAGAACTTAAGGAGATTCCTGTAGTCTCAGAATACCCAGATGTATTCCCAGAAGAATTACCAGGATTACTACCCGATAGGGAAGTAGAATTTAGGATTCATCTAATTCCCGAAACTACACCGATAGCTAAGGCACCTTATCGGTTAGCACCTACAGAAATGTTAGAACTGAAAAAGCAATTAAATGAATTACTAAGTAAAGGTTTCATACAACCTAGTTCATCCCTGTGGGGAGCACCAGTGTTGTTTGTAAAGAAGAAGGATGGTTCGATGAGAATGTGTATTGATTATAGAGAATTGAATAAGGTTACAATTAAGAATCGATACCCATTACCTAGGATTGATGATCTTTTCGATCAACTTCAAGGAGCTAGATATTTTTCTAAGATCGACTTACGCTCCGGATACCATCAGTTGAAGGTCCAAGAAGAAGACATACCTAAAACTGCTTTCAGAACTAGGTATGGTCATTACGAGTTTACAGTCATGCCCTTTGGGTTAACAAATGCTCCATCAGCATTTATGGACATGATGAATAGAATCTGTAAACCGTATTTGGATAGATTTGTAATTGTCTTTATTGATGATATACTTATTTATTCAAAAAGTCAGGACGAACATTGTGAGAATCTGCAGGTACTCTTAACATTGTTAAGAAAAGAAAAGCTTTACGCCAAATTCTCGAAGTGTGAATTTTGGCTGCAGGAAGTGCAATTCTTAGGTCACATGGTGAATCACGAAGGTATTCATGTAGATCCTGCTAAGATAGAGGCAATTACCAAATGGAAGGTTCCGCAATCCGCAATGGAAATTAGAAGTTTTATAGGTTTAGCTGGATACTATAGACGGTTTATTAAGGATTTTTCCAAGATAGCTGTACCATTAACTAAGTTAACCTGTAAAGCAGTTAAGTTTGAATGGGGACCTAAGCAAGAAGAAGCTTTTAGGATTCTAAAGCAAAAGTTAACAAATGCCCCAATCCTAGCTTTGCCAGAAGGAACTGAAAATTTTGAAGTTTACTGTGATGCTTCAAAACTAGGATTAGGATGCGTGCTAATGCAACGCAAGAAGGTAATTGCGTATGCTTCAAGGCAATTGAAAAAGCACGAAAAAAACTATACTACTCATAACTTAGAGTTAGGCGCCATAATTTTTGCCCTTAAGATTTGGAGACATTATCTGTACGGAAGTAAATTTACTGTTTATACGGATCATAAAAGTTTAAGATATATATTTGGGCAAAAAGAACTAAACATGAGGCAAATAATATGGATGGAAATCCTAAGTGACTACGACTGTGATATTCATTATCACGAAGGAAAGGCAAATGTAGTTGCAGATGCCTTAAGTCGTAAGTACCATGAGAAACAACGACGGTTCGTGCTCTTAGATTAATTCTATAGTTAGATTTAATGGAACAATTAAAGCATTTTCAAGAAACAGCAATCAAGGATGATGCTGAAGGAATGAAAGGACGAATAAAAGAATTAGAACAAGGAGCTGATGGAATTTGGAGATTCTACAAAAGAAGAATTTGGGTACCTAAGCAGGGTGAATTAAGAAATAAAATTTTAGAAGAAGCCCATAAATCTAGGTATACCATGCACCCTGGAAATAATAAAATGTACCAAGATTTAAGAAATAACTTTTGGTGGATAGGAATGAAAAAGGACATAGCTCGATATGTTTCTAAATGTCTTACTTGTTCACAAGTTAAGGCAGAACATCAGAAACCTTCAGGTCTACTACAACAATTAGAAATGCCTGTATGGAAATGGGAACTCATAACAATGGATTTTGTTACTAAGTTACCCAAAACCAGAAAAGGTAATGATGCGATTTGGGTAATTGTGGATCGATTAACCAAATCAGCTCACTTTTTACCTATGAAAGAAACCTTCAGCATGGAAAGGTTGGCAAAGTTGTATGTAGATGAAGTTGTATCCTTACATGGAGTTCCACTCTCCATTGTTTCGGATAGGGATAGTCGTTTCACTTCTCATTTTTGGACTAGTTTCCAAGAAGCAATGGGAACTCGACTAAATTTGAGTACTGCATATCATCCTCAGACAGACGGACAAAGTGAAAGGACAATCCAAACTCTGGAAGACATGCTCAGAGCATGTGTGATAGATTTTGGTGGAAACTGGGATGACCACTTACCATTAACTGAATTCTCCTATAACAATAGTTATCATTCAAGTATTGAAGCTGCCCCATTTGAGGCACTGTATGGAAGAAAGTGCAGAACTCCAGTTTGTTGGGCAGAAATAGGAGAGAGTCAATTATCAGGTCCTGAAATAGTGCAAGAAACTACCGACAAAATCACACAGATCAAGGAAAGATTAAAGACGGCTCGAGATCGTCAAAAGAGTTATGCAGACAATAGACGGAAGCCGTTGGAATTCCAAGTAGGAGACAAAGTACTATTGAAAGTTTCTCCTTGGAAAGGAGTAGTTCGATTTGGTAAGAAAGGAAAGCTAAGTCCAAGATACGTAGGACCATTTCCGGTAATCCAACGTATAGGACCAGTTGCTTATCGTTTACAACTACCAGAAGAGTTAGCTGGAGTACATGACGTATTTCATGTATCCAACCTCAAGAAATGCCTATCAGATGAATCTTTGGTAGTACCTCTTCAAGATATAGAGGTAAACGAAAAGTTAAAATTTGTTGAGAAACCTCTTCAGATAGAAGACAGAAAGGTGAAATTTCTCAAACACAAAAGATTGGTGCTAGTCAAGGTCAAGTGGGATTCAAAGAGAGGACCTGAATACACTTGGGAGCTGGAATCGGAGATGAAGCGAAAGTATCTTACTTATTTCAGTGAATCTCGAGGACGAGATTTAAATAAGGTGGGGAGGATGTAAGGACTCTCAAAATTGTCCTAAAAATACCCGTAAGTATAAACCCGGACCCTTGAAACCCTAAACCATATTTAAAATCAAAAAAATTTGAAATTTGGTTCCCAGGCGGGCCACGTAAAAGACAAGCCATGTCTTACGCGGGCCGCGTCAAGACTTGTTTGACCGGATAAGTGTTCCGGATCCACGTGGTGTCCAGCTGGCTAGCCTACTCGTGACCAATCAACCCTATTCGTAGAGTAGACGTATTCGTGGGCCGCGTAAGTGTTAACCTTGGGTTTACGCGGGCCGCGTGAACCCTATTTTTCAGCTATAAATAGCTTGTTGCATGCACTGTTCTCTGGTGTCGAAATTCAATCACAAAAACGAGTTCTTACTGTCCAAAAGTCGAAATACAACATCAATTAGCGAGGCGCTGCTCCGATACCGGGTATTAACTCGATCGCTGCTACGATTCAATGTCCGATCGATTAAACTATCCAATGGATGTTTAAGCGTTGCCCACATTAGGGTTTATGCTTTGTCATTCGTCGTTAATTCGATGGATGTTTAAGTATCGCACTTTGTCATTCGTTGTGAAGGTTTAATCTCGTGAGTTATCATAAATGCTGTATTAGTTACTAACCGAGTTCGTGTGCATGTTATTAAATTTAGGTTAAAAGGCTAATCAGTAGGCTAAGCTCTGCTCATATAAATCTGCAATGTGAGTCATTCTCTTTTTTATCAAATTTGATTTCAAAAGCATGTTTACTTTCAAAGTTATAATTACAGGGATTAAGTCTTTGTAGTCACCAAATTACAGCCGGTATGTGGGGTTTTGTATACAATACTTGATAAACTTCACCATTGGACAACGAGTTAGCCAAGGGGTGATATGACCATAGTCACAGACACCATTGGACTATGAGGTTACCAATGGATGTTCGAGTGACAAATACTGTGGGTAGTTGGTTGATATATGGAAACATTGTAATCGCTCTTAATACTGTAAATTATAACCAACGCGTCGTTTTAGTAAAAAGAATGATTCACCAGTATTTCCCGCTGACAAAACCTTTTTCAAACATGTTTCAGGTGATCTGTTGTGATCCAGGAAAAGTGCCATGAAGCACTACAAGCTTAAGGAAGTGGCTCAATATAAAATAAAGAAACATGTTTTTTGTAAAAATAAAGATTTCTCAGTGAAATCATACGATTGTAAACTACCGGGGCTTATCCCGAATAGTGAAATAAAATAATCGGGAAATTGCAGTTTTAAAAAGATCCTGATGAAATCTTCCGCTGTTAACTCAATTAAATAAATACCACGGGATTTTCTGTCCCGCGACTCCTGAAACGGGTCAAACTGGGTCGGGGGCCGTGACAAGAAAAGCAGCACATGTTAACCAAATGTCCCCATCGTCCACAGTGGGTACATTTGAAACAGGGTATTTAATTCAGATGATGACGGTTGTATTGATTACACCACAAAGCGGTTCCCTTATACGGCTTCATTCTCGAGGTGAGTTATGGTGATAGCTAAATCAATGGTCCTCTGGAGCTCGACGCCTATTTGCTGGGTAATTGCAGCACCTGGTTCGGAAATTTGAGTGTTGTTGCGATGAAGAGGCATCTTGAAGATAATGGAAGGCATAGGATGAAACAAGCGAAAGATAATCAAAAGAGAATGACAACGCATGAAAATTGTGACCATTTGTTTGTTACCAAAGGCAAACAAATGAGACGGTGACTAATCAAAATAAGCGGGTCCCATTAATGTATCGCGAAGACATGCTTTAGCCTATAAGTGGACACTCACTCCAAGAGTTCCCAGGTAAGAATGACTAGTCCGATTATGTGGATTTGTACGAACACTCTAGCCTTAGACAGAAAACTCAGAGTACAGGCGTCCACCCTTCCAGATTGCACGTGTTCAAATTAATAAGACCCAAACTTTGACGAGATTTTTGAAAACTTTGAAGGTTTAAAACCTTATAATAAATCATCCTAGAACAGATGATTAGTTTTCAAAGCAGATTCGAAATTTGTGTTCTTGTTGTGGTTGTCACCTAAGGATAAGTGACGGTATTGTTTTAATATCTAAACACAAGAATCTTGTGTTAGGGTCCTAGGAAGGTTATAGACTAGGTCAAAGCATTACTAATAACATAATTCCCTATAACCATGAGCTCTGATACCAACTTTTCTGTCACACCCCGACCACGTAAAACAACAAAACGTGGCGGAAACGTCAGGGAGTGTTGTAACAGAATCATTGTTTCACAACCATGGATTTAAATAATTTCATTTTATTGAATTGAATGTATTACATTACATTGAAATTTGAAATAAAACATGAACAAATAGACTTTCATTTGTTATTAAGTCACTAAGGCCTCGTCCATTCCTATATGAGCATACACCAATATCATCATCGTCAACTATGGTACCTGAAACACACGTGAAAATACGTCAGCATAAAAATACCGGCGAGTACATAGGTTTTATGTGAGTGTCGGATTCATGGCTCGTTTACATGTTGCGATACTTTATTTAAAATACCTTGTTTTGAAAAGTGTATAATATTGCAACACAAATAAACAACTCAAATCAAGATGATTATAACTTTATAAAATCTCGTAGCCATGATTCTTAACCCAAAATAATTTATTTAATTAAATCAAATTGTAAAACATCTCGTTAATGAAACTCGTATGGTTTACATCTTTTAGAAAAAGAAAAAAAAAACTCGTAATATAACCTCGTTTTAATAACCTTTACCCAAGTGATCTAGATAATGCAACGATATATAACGTGTTATAAGTACTTATATATAGGAAGTACCAGCGGCGTATCCACCATGCTTATAACACATCACACCCGCCCCGTTACCTAATCACTTCCATATCCCAATGATTCAAACAGTTACAAACGGTTCACATAAATCAAACAGATACACACGGTTCACGTAAATCAAACGGATACACACGGTTCACGTAAATCAAACGGATACACACGGTTCGCGTAAATCAAACGGATAGACACGGTTCACGTAAATCAAACGGATACACACGGTTCAAAATGTAAAAACAACGTGCTAGCATGATAAGTGAACATACATAGCAAAACATAATGAAATCATGTACTATACGTGTACTTGTTAGTCCCGAAAAACCCGTGATATCACTCAACGGTTCGATCAAACGATGAATATAAGATCAAACCGGCAAGAACAAAAAGAAATATTTTATTAAAGAACTCAGTGCCGCTGCTTAGATCGCACACAGTCTCGAAGACTGTCTGGTACGATCTCCGAGAACCTTGCACACAATCCCTAGGATTGTCTGGTACAAGGCTCTCTATTTGGGGCTACATCATTACAATGGAGAGCTCTAACCTAATAATCTAGACAAGACTATTTATAGAAGCCACTACCCCATTGGCCCAGATGGCCTAAGCCCAAGCCCAAGCCCAAGACCTAATCTAAACCAAAATAAACATAAATAAACGTAATAAAGATAAGCGTAAAACTTTTGGATCTAACAACCTCCCCCTAGTTTTATGCTCTCTTTATTACGGTTTAGACGATCTCCGACCTTGGGTCTTCTCCTTTAGTGGCCCAGTAGTGAACACGAGTCCAGCAGCGTATCTCGGATGATGGTAGAATCTATGTCGGATGAAAAATGATGATAATGAATTATGTCGGACGAATGACGGAGGTCTCGGATGAATGTGTCTCGGATAAACTTCAATGTTTTACGGATGAAGAAAGTGATCTCGAACGAAGAAGCATGATTTTGGAAAATATTTCAAATCCGAGATGAAATTACTGATTTACTAACAAGAACCCACGGATTCAAAGTAATCCGTCTGGTATTCAAGTCGTGCAAACGGATGAAATGAACCAACACAACTTCTGCCCAAGAACTAAGGTGGACTAAAAATTAGTCCTAGAATCTTGCAGATTTAATTCATGGGCCAGTATGTGTCTCAAGTTTGGAGCCAAAACAACCATACCCATATCGCAAAATATGCCCTATCATAACCCATTTGTCAATTAAATTCCATACCTGATATGTAGATTGACCCAAAAAAAAAAAATCCAGCTACCTTTGATACTGAAAATCCAAACTCACTCATGGGCCCACTATGAATCAATCCAAATTTGTAAATTAAACAACCCAATATGCGAACTGGTTCCAAGTTGTCTAGAAATAATGCCCATCAATTAGAAAACAAAACAATATCACCAGAAAGTTGCACTTCTCGGCTGCACTTGTTGGCCCCACAGAAAGGTGGTGTTTGTTTTTTGGAAGAAGAGCTTCCTGGCCTCTTCTGTCTGCACCGTGCAGACGCGGGAAGAGGTTTAGCCTCAGAAGAGTGTTTGTTTGTTTTTTCGAGAAGTGCTTTTTACCTCTCCCCAACCTCTTCTTGGGGAAGTGATGAGAGGTAAGCTTCTCCAAGCTGAGGTTTACCTCTTCTTGGCACCACCTCCACCTCCGCCACTGCTCCGCCACCACCTCCACCTCGGAACCCCTGCTCCGACCCCAAATCGAACCCCCAAATCATCAAATCGAACCCCAAATCATCAAATCGAACCCCCAAATCATCAAATCGAACCCCAAATCATCATCATCAACAACATCACAAACAAAACCCCCAAACAAAACCCCCAAATCATCAAATCGTTGCAGGCTCGGTGGTTGTGATGATGGCGGTGGAGGTGGAGGTGTGAAGGCGGAGGTGGTGACGGTGGTTGTGATGATGGCGGTGGTGATGATGGCGGTGGTGAAGTGCTGGCGGTTGTGATGATGGCGGTGGTGATGATGGCGGTGGAGGTGGAGGTGGAGGTGTGAAGGTGGTGATGGTGACGGTGGTTGTGATGATGGCGGTGGTGATGATGGCGGTGGTGATGGTGACGGTGGTTATAGACTAGAGAGAGAGTAGAGAGAGAGTGGAGGTGCAGATTGTTGTGTGGTGTGTGTTCTAAACCTAGAAGAAGAGGTTTAATATAAAAAAAAAACAAACCCTCTTCTCCTTGCAGACTGAAGACATTTGGTCCACCTCTTCTCCTGCAGATGTCTGCAGATGTGGCCTGCAGCAGAAGAGGTTTTCGTGCAGAAAAAACAAACAGCACCAAAGTTGCACTAAAATTTTAAAAAATGTCCTAACTTTCTGACCGTAGATCAAACAATCATCCAATGGCTTCACAATTAATAGGGTTTTTAGAGAATTTTGATGTGACCCATGTGCAGCCGCCACACCAACATTCTTTGCTGATGTCACGTGACATCATCATCATCCATTTCGGATCTGCTCCATCATCAGACATCATCGATACTTCATTTGATTGGTCATCCGATTTCATCCAACCTTCAACATCACACATCATTCATATTATCTTTTTAGCATCATCTGTTATCATCGTTGAAATCATCAACCCATTCTCCGATCATCTTCTTCGAACTCCGACGAACAACGTTGTTCGTTTCCGAACCACCATACTCTACCACATTCAACCACCCTGTGCCACCACCATACTGAACCACCGGAAACCACCCCCGATCGAAAACCAAACTCAGTACTTATCAACAACATTTAACAATTAATATTCTCCGTTTTGGGGGTTCCGGAAATCAAAAAAACGAGTCAAGTGATTGGTGAGTGTTACCGGATTACTTCATCAGAAAACGTACCTGGTTTGACATTGTTGTTAGAACCTGCAAACATCACTACCATCTCTGTCGACTCATACCGGAATCACCATCTACAACCAGTGGCGGACTCAGGAATTTTTTCATGGGGTGCGGAACATTTTTAAAAATTTTAGGCCCCTGGGTATATAAGTAAAAAAATCGGTTCGTATCGGGTCGGGTCATGTAAAACAAACGGACATCAAACTAATTTTATATAATCATCAAAAACATGTCAAACCTTGTTACAAACATAATTAAAACGTTGACGCCCTACGGGTTTTCATTTTTTGAAATCTATCCAAAACATCATCTAAAGCTAATTTCTTAAGCAATTCTTTCTCTATATAACATAAGTTCATCGCTCCATAACATAATATTTCAATTTTAATTTTCAACTATTCAAGCCCTAGAAATCATAACGTAAGTTGTAATCACCCTAAAAATATATAAACAACATAATCACCCTAAAAATCATCTAAACAACCATAAACAACGTCAAAACACACAAAATTTCAAACCTATTTAGCAACTTTATTACCCCTTTCTCCTATAATATCAACCAAAATCATCAAAATAACAAAGAAATTTACCCATGTTTGGATTCCGATTAGATTTGGTGTCGAACGACGGTGGTGTGGATGTTGATTACGGTGGTCGCCGGCTGCTGGACTGTTGTCGCTGGGTGATGTTGTTCGTTGGCAGTGCAGGGACGCAAGAGAGAGAGCGCGGGAGAATTTCTAAAGGTTTTGGGCTTTAATTATTTTATTATAGTTTGAAATATTGTTGGGTTTAGTTAATGGGCTAAGACTTAGTGGGCTAGCTAGTTAGGAATTATAAGTGGGTAAAGGTATGGGTATTTGGGTAATTGGGTTTAGTTAGTTAGGTATTAAAAGTTATATAATTTAGGTAGTATTTTTTTTAAAATAAGAGTTTACTAAAAAAATTTTAAAATATAAATTGATAACACTTTTTACGTAAGGGGTGCGAACGAAAAATTTCAAGGGGTGCGGTCGAAAAATTCCAAGGGGTGCGGACTAAAAATTTCAAGGGGTGCGGACGGGATTTTCGATGGAAGTTAGCACTAAATTTTTTTTTCCCCGGGGGTGCGCCCGCCCACCTTGGGCTAAGCTTGGGTCCGCCCCTGTCTACAACCGTCACTGAACACTCGCCATTGTTGTCCGATCAACTCCTTAACTCGAGTTAGTATCATCTTTTACAAACATCAATATTAACCTAACCACAACAACCAGCACCAACTGCTCCATCATCGACGCACCAATTGCTTGCTGCCGCTCTCTCTCCACAACCGCCACCTATCCTCAACCACCACCACAACCACCGTTCATCACCTTCGCTTTCAACATTCGCCGTTCAGATGTCATCAAACCGACACCGTCTTCATCGGCGACCGAAGCTGTACCAGGTTCCATGAACCAAGATCTCTTCCTTTACGAATACACATCCTTGACACTGTGCAACGCGTCTTCTTGTTCTTCGAGCGATATCAAAACCGAGCCTTTGAAAGACTTTAATGGCTCTGATACCACTTGTTAGTCCCGAAAAACCCGTGATATCACTCAACGGTTCGATCAAACGATGAATATAAGATCAAACCGGCAAGAACAAAAAGAAATATTTTATTAAAGAACTCAGTGCCGCTGCTTAGATCGCACACAGTCTCGAAGACTGTCTGGTACGATCTCCGAGAACCTTGCACACAATCCCTAGGATTGTCTGGTACAAGGCTCTCTATTTGGGGCTACATCATTACAATGGAGAGCTCTAACCTAATAATCTAGACAAGACTATTTAGAAGCCACTACCCCATTGGCCCACATGGCCTAAGCCCAAGCCCAATGTTGGTGCACTTGTTTGTCGATGTGACAACTCGAAATTTAGAACCTTTCGTTGTATCTTGACGTAATATGCTTGAACGTTATGTGACTAGTTGACATGTTGATTAATTAATGATATAAGTGAATTTATGTGATTATGTGTTGTGCTTGTATGTACGCGTGTATTTATGTAACCCGAGACACAAGGACCCGACTCGAGACCATGCGGTCTCGAGTGAACAGTAACAGTTGGGCCGGATTGGGCCATGCACCTCTTTAGTCCACCCGAAAGCCCATTAGGGTGCACCACCTTAGAACTAGTATATAACCCTTGTTGTTAGCCACACTTGCCATTTTTGGGCAACCCACACACACTCTCCATCCCTCTCACTAAAACCCTAAGTCTCAACATCTCCCTTCTCTCATTCTCTCGGATCCAAACCGGCAACACTAGGACCTTCGGTTTAAGCTTGGAATCGGCATTCGGAAATTCACCCTTCATACCCTTTAGCCGGTTAGTGTCTCATTAATTGTTTAATGACAAATACATGAGAAATTGTTGTTTATCTATGATAAAGATGTTTGCTTGATAGAAGATAGTTATTTGTTATCAAATGATGTTTATTTATCGAAGGATGTGCATGTTTTTGAAAAATAAGTTATGTAGAAATGAATGAGTGTATGCAATCATGTTCTTGAATAATCGGTTGATGATGCATGATGATGTATCTTGGTGTGACTTGATAATATGTTGGTTTGTTAAGTTTTATACGTGATGAATATGTCTTTCTTGAAGAATCGGTATTGAGATTTGTTGCTATCCATGATGAAGGTATTTGCTTGATAATATGACTAGTGTGTTACATGATATCAACATGATTTATGAATAAAAGTTGCTTTAAGTGTTTTGGAAATGACAAGATAGATCCGGTATAGCATGCCTCGAGTTGGATTCGGATGAATGATCATGATGAATAACTTGAATACATGAAGAACAACATGAATATGATATGAATGGGTCTTGAATATTTGAAAAACTAGTTGTTTGATCCATTTTAGTTGAATGTTAGACAAGAAAACATGTTTGTATGGATAGTACATAAGGTTGCATGAAATGGAAATTCTATTGGTTAGTACACTATGCAGATTCAGCAAGTACTGGGGGTCGAGACCCCTGGTTTCGACTCGAGACCAGGTAGAGGACAACTCGAGACCTCCGGTTGCGACACAGGTTGCGAGTCGAGAACCTCTAGTCTCAACTCGAGACTACACATTACCAGCACCAAAAACAGCATGACTCGAGATCATGGTTGCTAGTCCGGTTGCGACTCGAGACCATCTAGTCTCGACTAGTTCATGCATGACTCGAGAACTCGTAGGCTTTAACCCGAGATCGCACAGTCTCGACTCGAGATCTCTAGTCTCGACTCGAGACCATGTACACACACCTTCTGTTTGGACTTGCACACTGCTATGGGCCTAAGTAGTTGGGCCGCACACTTAAACCTTGGTTGTTACGTGAATGTTACTGTGGAACTTGTTACGAACTGTTGTTGAACTGCCATGATAGACATGTATGCCATGATCGTTACTTGTGTACAATACGTGTAGAACATACGTGCACTACTTGGATATGAACCTGACTTGAATGGTATCTATGTTAGGACGTAGTTGACCACTTACAACTTGATTGACCTTTCTGTGTATCTGCCGAGCAAACCAAGGTGAGTTCACACCCTCTACAAAGCATGGGATTCCCAGGGTTTGGGAATGGGGTTAAAGAACACGGATTCCTTGTCCTCTCTTGGGTAGGACAGTGTTGGTTCAGGAATATAATTCCTCGTCCTCATGGACAGATAACTCGTACTAGACCAAAACTCTATCACGAAGTCCCTCCTTTTTATATCGACATAATCGCCGGGCCAATGGCGAGCGGGTCATTAGTTAGATAGCACTATTTAGGTCTGACAAGCCTCACACCATGCCACAGAGGACGGGCGTGAACTAATGGATCTGGGCACGTCAATGATGATAGACATTGACAGTTCAGGGCACATAAACATGACTACAGTCAGCAGTCGATATGGTAACGAGTCTAGTGTATACATGGGGTAGCCCCCACGGCCGAAATGCCAGATAACTAACATGGGGTAGCCCCCACGGCTGTATTGCTAGAGTAAATGGGTGAACAAATCATGATTTCAACTATGGGGTAACCCCCACGGTAGGATGCCAGTTAAAGGAAACTGTTTTTGGAACAACTTAAAAATGAACACCCAACCGTGAACTCACTCAACTTGTTGTTGACTCGTTACTACATGCTTTGCAGGTCAATAGGTACTTAACTGGAGCTTGCATGGAAGAGAGTCGTTGTGGGACATGGACAGCTGTGTGTCATGTTAAACCTTGAAACAACTAAACTTATGTTTTGATTTTAAACGTTATGCTTCCGCTTGCTACTTAAACTATGTTTTGTTTGGACACCAATTGTATTGGTTGAACTTTTATAATTACATGCATGCTTGTTCAATATGATTGGTGGTTGGATCCTGGTCAGTCACTCCTCCAAGCCATTGGTTATAGTGAACTTGGTTTTAATAAGGGAAAAGGTTTTATTAAAATCAGACTATAACCTGTACAGTGCTCTACGATCCACAACGACACTTCACTCCACATGCAAGGCTCAACATTCTAGGTGGTATGATCTGTGTATATATTGCCTACTTGTTAGTTACATAGTACATTGCTCATGGTATGCTTGGTTAGTATAACTACTGTTACTTGAACACGTGTGTGCTTACTCCCTTCTGCCATCGCACTTTCGCGAACCTCTCTCACTCATGTCTCCCTCTTATATGAAGATCATGTCTGGACGCGTTAACATGACTCAAGCCCAGTTGACGGCTCTGATTAACGAACGAGTTGCTGCGGCACTTGCGGCTGCACACGCAGGAGGTATATCCTGCAGTCCAAACTCATTCTAGGATCTTTAGATCCTACTCTCGTGAACCAACTTTTGTGTTAAACTCTGTCTTTCTTTCACCCACATTAGGTCAACATGCTCAGCCACCTGTGTGCACTTTTAAAACTTTTATGGACTGCCGACCCACTACTTTTAGCGGCACTGAAGGAGCCGTAGGTCTCCTCCACTGGTTTGAGAAACTAGAATCTGTGTTCGAAATGTGTGAATGCCCTGAGGCGCGCAGGGTGAAGTATGCTACCGGTACTCTCGAGGGTTTAGCCCTCACATGGTGGAACGCTCAGGTTCAAATGCTGGGGTTGGTTGCTGCCAACGCCACCCCATGGGAAACTTTTAAGGAGATGATCAAGGAGGAATACTGCAGTCGTGATGACATTCATAAGCTGGAAGTCGAGTTCTACAACCTCAAGATGACGGGGTCAGAAATTGAGGCGTACACTAAGAGATCGAATGAGCTTGCCTTACTGTGTCCTACTATGGTGGACCCTCCAATTAAGCGAATTGAACTCTTTCTCAAGGGCTTGGTGCCAGAGATCCAAAGTCATGTGACTTCAGCAAACCTCGCTACTATCCAGCAAGTTGTTCAGTTGGCTCACCGTCTTACTGATCAGGCGGTGGAGCAGAACAGGTTACCCAAGCGCATAAGTGCTACAGCTACTTCGGATACTCCTAGTGACAACAAGAGAAAATGGGATGGAGCTTCAAGCAAGGGTTCAACCTCTGTGCAATCTCAGTCTCAGCAGAGAAAGACTGATGACTACAAGAGCCCCAGTCAGCAATCGTCTGGTGGTCAGAGTCATGGTGGGTACAAGGGGAATCACCCCAAGTGTAATCGCTGCAACTTACACCATAGCGGGCCATGCACCAGGGGCAACTGTCATCGGTGCAACAAGCCAGGTCACGCCGCCAAGGATTGCAGAAGCTTGTACCCCGCAAACCAGAATCGTCAACAACATGCCCCACAGAACCAGCGGCAGCAGCAGCAGGGTAACAACAAAGGGTGCTTTCAGTGTGGAGCTGACAAGAAAGATTGTCCCCAACTGAACAGGAACCAGAACAATAACAACAACAACAATAATCAGGGGAATGGTAACAATGGGAACAACAACAATGGCGCCAGGGGGCGGGTGTTCGTGATTGGTCAAGGTGAAGCTAGGAACGACCCCAACGTTGTGACGGGTAAGTTCCTTCTTGATGACTTTTATGTTACAGTTTTATTTGATTCGGGTGCCGATACTAGCTACGTGTCACTAGAAGTTAGTCGAATGCTTAAGCGTATTCCAACACCCTTGAATAACAAGCACACAGTAGAGCTAGCAAATGGTAAGAGTTTAGAGGCTGCACACGTAGTCAAGGGTTGTAAACTTATTCTCGCTGACCAGGCCTTCTCTATCGACCTTATTCCTATCGTCTTGGGTAGTTTTGATGTTGTCACTGGGATGGATTGGTTATCCCAACACCGAGCAGAGATTCTTTGCAACAAGAAGGTTGTTCGTATTCCAGGTTCTGGTAGTGAACCTCTCATGATCCGTGGCGACAAAAGGAGTGCTGTTGAGAACGTCATCTATTTCCTTAAAGCCCAGAAGTGCTTGCGAAAGGGCCACACTGCCATTTTGGCTCTCGTTACTGACACCTTGGAGAAAGAGAAGAAGATAGAAGATTTTCCAGTTGTACGCGACTATCCTGAGGTATTTCCTGAGGAATTACCCGGCCTTCCACCTCATCGCCAAGTCGAGTTTCAGATTGAACTAGCTCCTGGAGTTGCGCCTATAGCTCGTGCACCTTATCGTTTAGCTCCATCAGAGTTGGAAGAACTCTCTACACAACTACAAGAACTCTTGGATAAGGGTTTCATTCGTCCTAGCTCATCGCCCTGGGGAGCTCCAGTGCTATTCGTGAAAAAGAAAGACGGTACCTTCAGAATGTGCATCGACTACCGGGAACTCAACAAGGTGACGGTGAAGAATCGTTATCCTCTACCACGTATTGACGACTTGTTCGACCAGCTGCAAGGATCGAGCTACTACTCCAAGATTGATTTGAGATCGGGATATCACCAGCTGAGAGTCCGAGAAGAGGACGTCTCCAAAACGGCTTTTAGAACTCGTTATGGGCACTATGAGTTTTTGGTCATGCCTTTTGGGCTGACAAACGCACCTGCGGTTTTCATGGACTTGATGAATCGAGTGTGCAAGCCTTACCTGGACAAGTTCGTTATAGTCTTCATCGACGACATCCTGATCTATTCTAAGAGTCGGGAGGAACACGAGCAGCATCTACGACTTATTTTGGAACTCCTTCGAACGGAATAACTTTACGCGAAGTTCTCAAAATGTGACTTCTGGCTTCGTGAGGTCCATTTCCTAGGCCATGTGGTAAACAAGGATGGGATTCATGTTGATCCATCCAAGGTAGACTCGATTAAGAACTAGCCTGCACCTCGTACACCAAAGGAAATTCGCCAATTCTTGGGTTTGGCAGGTTACTACAGGAGGTTCATTAAGGATTTTTCCAAGATTGCACAGCCTCTCACCTCACTAACGCAGAAGGGCGTTGTTTATCAATGGGGAAATGCACAGGAATTAGCATTTCAGCATCTAAATGATAGACTTTGCAGCGCACCTATCCTTTCCTTGCCAGAGGGCACAGACGATTTCGTGGTCTACTGCGACGCATCAATTCAGGGTCTTGGTTGTGTATTGATGCAACGAGATAAAGTTATAGCCTACGCCTCACGCCAACTCAAATTTCATGAAAGAAACTACACTATGCACGTCTTAGAACTAGGAGCTGTTGTCTTTGCACTTAAGTTATGGCGACATTACTTGTACGGTACTAAGTGTGCCATCTACACCGACCACAGGAGCCTCGAGCATATCTTCAAGCAGAAGGAACTGAATATGCGACAACGACGATGGGTCGAACTACTAAATGACTACGAGTGCTCGATCAGGTTTCACCCGGGCAAGGCCAATGTTGTGGCTGACGCCCTCAGTCAAAAGGACACCGCGCCTAAGCGCGTGCGAGCGTTGCAACTCACCATACATTCTAGTCTTCCTTCCCAAATACGAGCTGCTCAGATAGAGGCATTGAAATCAGAAAACGTCAGGGCTGAAGCCCTACGCGGCTCAAGGCAACGCTTAGAACAGAAGGAAGACGGTGCTTACTACGTAACGGGACGCATTTGGGTCCCACTCTATGGCAACTTACGAGAGCTTGTAATGGATGAAACACACAAGTCTCGCTACTCGGTACACCCTGGTTCGGATAAGATGTACCACGATATCAGAACTACGTATTGGTGGCCCAGCATGAAGGCCCACATAGCGACTTACGTCAGCAAGTGTTTGACTTGTGCGAGAGTCAAGAAGGAATACCAGAAACCCTCAGGTCTACTCCAACAACCAGAGATACCACAATGGAAATAGGAGCAAATTTCCATGGATTTCGTTACTGGCCTGCCTAGATCCCAGCGCGGAAACGATACTATCTGGGTGATCGTGGATCGACTCACAAAGTCCGCACACTTCCTGGCTATCAAGGAGACGGATAAATTCTCCACGCTAGCAGAAGTATACCTCAAGGAAGTTGTTTCGAGGCACGGGGTGCCCACCTCTATTATCTCGGATCGATATGTGCGTTTTACTTCGGAGCTGTGGCATGCGATGCACAAATCCTTTGGCTCACGATTAGACATGAGCACATCGTATCACCCTCAGACGGACGGGCAGTCCGAGCGCACTATTCAAACCTTAGAAGACATGCTTCGTGCATGTGTAATCGACTTTGGCAACAGCTGGGAAAAGCATCTGCCACTTGTGGAATTCTCGTACAATAACAGCTACCACACCAGCATTAAAGCTGCTCCGTTTGAGGCATTGTACGGACGTAAATGCCGGTCACCTCTTTGTTGGGCAAAGGTGGGGGATAGTCAGATCACTGGTCCAGAACATGTGGTAGACACAACCGAACGAATTACCCAAATACGACAACGCATGGCGGCAGCTCGTGACCGTCAGAAAGTCTACGCCGATAAGGGCAGGAAACCACTTGAGCTCCAGGTTGGGGAGCGGGTACTACTCAAAGTTTCACCCTGGAAAGGTGTGGTTCGTTTTGGTAAACGGGGCAAACTTAACCCACGATACGTTGGACCTTTCGAAATCATCGAGAAAATAGGCAGGGTGGCCTACAGACTGAACTTACCAGCAGAACTCAGTGCAGTTCACAACGTTTTCCACGTGTCGAATCTGAAGAAGTGTCTGTCAGATGACACCCACATAGTTCCTCTGAAGGAACTCACTATCGACGAGCAGTTACGATTCGTCGAGGAACCAGTTGAAATCACGGACCGGGATGTTAAGGTCCTCAAGAGCACTAGAATACCTCTCGTTCGAGTTCGTTGGAACTCACTTCGCGGCCCAGAGTTCACCTGGGAACGCGAAGATCAGATGAAACAAAAGTATCCCCAACTGTTCGCAAACAGTACAGCCACTACTGAGGCTGAAGCTACGGAATTTCGGGACGAAATTCCAGATCAACGGGGGGAGGATGTGACACCCCAGGAAAACCGGGAAAACCATACAACTTAACTAGCTTCCTCAGTGAGTGCTTACCAAATTTCGGGACGAAATTTCTTTCAACTTGGGGATGATGTGACAACTCGAAATTTAGAACCTTTCGTTGTATCTTGACGTAACATGCTTGAACGTTATGTGACTAGTTGACATGTTGATTAATTAATGATATAAGTAAATTTATGTGATTATGTGTTGTGCTTGTATGTACGCATGTATTTATGTAACCCGAGACACAAGGACCCGACTCGAGACCATGCGGTCTCGAGTGAACAGTAACAGTTGGTCCGGATTGGGCCATGCACCTCTTTAGTCCACCCGAAAGCCCATTAGGGTGCACCACCTTAGAACTAGTATATAACCCTTGTTGTTAGCCACACTTGCCATTTTTGGGCAACCCACACACACTCTCCTACACACACACTCTCCCTCCCTCTCACTAAAACCCTAAGTCTCAACATCTCCCTTCTCTCATTCTCTCGGATCCAAACCGGCAACACTAGGACCTTCGGTTCAAGCTTGGAATCGGCATTCGGAAGTTCACCCTTCATACCCTTTAGCCGGTTAGTGTCTCATTAATTGTTTAATGACAAATACATGAGAAATTGTTGTTTATCTATGATAAAGATGTTTGCTTGATAGAAGATTGTAGGATCGGATTCCAACACAAACGAGTCGTTCGGAAGAGCTCTTGTCCGTTTCAAAGGCGGAAACAGAGAAACGGATGTGTAAACAGCTTGAAATACACTTTAATCCTCTTGTATATTGATTTAACAACGTTTACAATCAAAGGATAAACCGGCAGCACCTCGGTATCACTCAGCAAAATTCCGTTACAAATGAAATCTACACAAACCTATATATACTATTAAGATTTTGCTTGGAAACACTTCAAGTGAAATCCAATTGTTAACAATTCAAGCGAAAACTTCAATTATAGACTTTTGTCTTCAAGCGAAATCTTTATTAACTAACATTCTGTTTCAATTTCATGCATTATCACGTGATGTTTTCATGTGATGATGTCACCATTGTTGTCATCATTGGATATGATGACATCATGCTTGATCAAACCCGCAACGAACCCAAAACTCGACCTAAGACGAAGACGACAGATGAATGCACCAACAGACTCCCCCTCAGATGTTGACGAGTCTTAAGTGTCGAGTCTTCTCAATCTTCAGTCTTTATCAGTCTTTGTGCTCCCTTCAGGATCTCTATCTGGATCTATCCTATCTCCAATTCTCTTTCAGAATCTCTGGCTCCTAGCTCTTGCATCTTCAGACTCTCTTTCTCTAACAGACTCCCCCTCAACTTGTGCTGGGATCGTAGTCTGGCTTTCACAGGTTCAGGTATCGTAACCTGATTCACCTGCATATTCTCTACCCAAAAGTAAGTTTCATAAAAGATAAGATATAACAAATTTTGTAACTTTGCAAAACTCTTGAAGACATAACCCTGAATATAAAGATTTATCATGTCAATTTCTGATAAATCACTTGAATGATTATCATTTCCATTTATCACAACTTCAAACACAATTTTCCAAACCTGTTCGTCACGTTTAGCACTCGGAATTTTGAAAGTCAGCTTTTCAACATCAGTCGTCTAAAATCTTTTTGAATTTTTCAAAGTTTATGCTAAAACATACCGAAACTCTTTTTGGATTTTTTGAAATTACCGAAATGAAATGCAGCAAAGAAATATTTACAAACAATATTTTTGTGAGTTTGTGTAAGAGGATCATATCAGTTTATGAGACAAATCACCAACACCGTTAAGCTTTAAACATTTTAAGTTTTAAACGATTCACTTAGATTGTCAGTATACTGATCCACTTAAATTTTCACACAAAGTTCAATTGTTTCGAGATACGAGATTAATGTCTTAGATACTTAAACTTATTCGCGTGTCCCACCTCAGAATATACTCCCGTATCCAGATCCCAATAATCAGTCTTACAGGTAATTATGACACCAATGATATCTATATATAAATTAGGTAATGCGAGGGCCGAGGGATCTCAGGTCGATACTTCCGTATACGCAGAGAGATATCAGCTTCGACTTTAAGGAATGTCCCCTTTAGAGGATCTTTTAGCTACAACAGCAGCGACTATCAATTTTATTGTTTCATCAGCATGCTGAGGGTTTATGCTATGTTTCAAGCATTGCGGAAGTATTATCCAAGGACTAGGTCAGAACTACCGTTCAGCAGAAGTCCTGGAATAATACCCCAGACATTATTGAGTATAAAGACCTAGTATATCAGATTATGAGACCTTTCAAACAAGATTTCGGGGGTTACCCATATATCCGAGAGATGTTACCCATGAATTAAGCAAGTTTGAAATTTAGGTTTATATCTCGTCACAATCTACTAAATGTGCAAAAACCTACTCACACATCCACAGTGAGATCGTTTATCACATTTGACTTTCCATTTCTTTAGCATGTTGTGATAGTCCACTGATGTACTATCATTTCCTCTTTTTGCACAACAAAACTCTTTTTCATTTTATCATGTTTTTGGCTTTTTTCAAATTTTTAAATGTTTTTGGATTTTCTGAAAATTTTTACTCCCCCTAAAATGCAAACACATTTTAGGAAATTTGAAAACAAACTGTACAATAAAGTGACAACCGATATCAAATCGCTTCAATTCGCCATCCACTTGGCATAAACAATAACTCCCCCTTACAACAAACTATTTTCCCATTGTGATTTCAAAACACTTAAGTTTGTTTTAATCAAATGGTTTTTCCGGAAAATAAGTTTGATTTTACCAATTGTAGGTTAGGGGTGTGGCTCATCACATTGTCTTTCAAAATATCACTTGTAAGCATGGTCCAATCAAGTTCAACTTAATGACCTTGATTAACCATTTGTCAATGAAAACCTCTTTCAACCACTTACAGGTTCATTTCACCAACCATAATCACTTGTACATCGAAATATAACAATTTAAATATACCACCTGTACTTTACCAACTGTACCACATGTAGGATCATTTTCTAAGAGAGATGCCGATACCTGCTCCACTCTTACCAACCTGGGAGCTCCGGCAAGTCAGGAATTTATGGTGAAAATGTTGTCACCCAAGCCTGACCAGCCTTGGGTGATTTTGGTGGCAAACATCTGTCCCACCAACATTTTGATTTGTAAAATTCTTTAGCATCCTTCACTTTCCTGTCAACCATCTTTCCAAAAATATGTTTAACATTTCCATTAAAAACCTTCTCAACATCAAAATCTCCCTTATCAGCGAAGAATTGATTTGAGATCTCTACCTTTCCCACTTTCTTCATAAAATTTTCCTTTGACAATGACGGAAAGTTTTCCTCGTTCATCTCAGGAACGGAATTATCAACCTTTTTATCAACCAAAGACTCCTCTGATTTTATGGAATCAGATTCATTGTCAGAATTACCCTCAGATTTAACCACCCACTTTTGTTTACTCAAGTCACCTCTTCTTTTGTAAAACCTTTTTGAACTTTCTCCTTCCTCAGAAGTAGAATTTTCAAACTTTTTAACATTTTTCACAGGTTGTTCTTTCTTATCAACACAAGTCTTTCTCAAGACAAAGTTAGAAGAAACTTCCTGTTTTTGGTAGTTGGTCTTAGAGCAATTCCAAGCTATATGTCCAACTTCTTGGCATTTGAAACAGGTTCTTCTGTCAACTCTTTCAGCAAACCTTCTCACATTCTTCTTCACTTCAGCAAGAAACTCCTGATTCGACTGCTTCCAGAACGGTTTCTTCTGTTCATCCTCTGAACTTCCTCCTGAAACAAATTTTGTTTTTGGTTTATAAGTTTTCTGATTTTTATAATTTTCTGAAGAATTGAAACCTAATCCATTCTTTTTGTAATTATGGTTCGGTTTCTTTCGATAACCTGAACCAGAACTGTAACCCTTTTTCTTGTTCAATCTCTGTTGAACTCTTGAAGTGTACTTTTTAGGTTTTTCAGCAAGATTTAAATCTTTTATTTCAGAAATATTAATTTCTGTTAATTTGAAAACCTGTTTGATCATTTCAGTTTTAACACTTCTTATTGGAAATTCCTCATCAGAATATAATTTGTCTGAATCAAACAAAGTATAAACGACTTTGATTGACCCGTCATTCAAATTAGATTTTGATAATAGAAATTCTCTATTATAAACCCTGTTAACCAGTGAACTCGGACTCTTTTCTGACAAACTCGGACTATTTTCTGACGAACTCGAACTCTCAGATTTAGACTCCGACTTTAACTCTTCATCCGTATCCAACACCTGATCAACAACTTTCTTTATTAACTCAGACTCATGATCAGTGTCAGACTCTGTGAATGTAACATCAATATTGTCTTGTAATTCATCAATGATTTCAGACTTTAACTTGATGTTGACTGCCTTTTTTAGACGCTCCTCGTTAGGATTCCTTGGAGAATAAGTTTCATGGATCGGGGGCGGACATCTGTTATACTTGACACTTGGTTTCTTACCAGTATCAGTATCTTCAGTCTTTTTCTCCTTGAATGCCTCCAAACCTGCAACAGTAGGATAAACACGATCAATCAAATAATCACAAGAAGTGTAACTCAATAGTAATCGTTTAATCCTTTCACTCTCAATTTTCTCAAGTTCCACATCTTTCTTCAACTTAGCACAGTCTTCAATATAATCATTGATGACGCTTTGCTTTGTCATTAATGTTGCACTCATTTTATCCATCGCCTTTTCGATTTCTGAATTTGTCTTTTTCAGACGATCAACTGTGTTGTTCAGCACATCATAGGACTCCTTAACATACTTCACATCACACAGTAAATCTTCTTTTATCTTCTCTAACTCAGCAATCTTTTTATCTTTTTCTTCACAAACTTTGCAAGACTCTGAACATTTCTCACAAGGTTTAGTAACTTCAACCACCTTTTCAACTATCTTTTCGACTTCGACAGTCTTTTCAACTAATTTTTCAACTTCAACGATCTTCTCAATCTCGACAATCTTTTCAATTTCGACAAGTTTTTCAATTTCAACAATCTTTTCGACCTCAACAATCTTATCAACAACTTTCTCTACTTCGACAATTTCTTCTCCTGCTTCTGTCTTTTCAGCAGCTTGCATTTTTGCTGCTTCCAGCTCTTTCTTCAATCTTGCCATCTTCTTCTGGTACAACATCTCCATTTTATCTGCAAAAAACAAATTAAAACTAGTTAGATCAATGCCTTTTCTAGCTTTGTTGAGATGTTCTTCCTCATCATCGGTATCCACATCGCTTCCAAGATCAGGAAATATCGGGATTCTTTTCTCACTAGCCTCTTCATCTAGTATTCTAGCAACAAAGCCTGAATCAGATGGAATGTATTTGTCCCAACTAAATCCCTCTGCAACTTTTTCATCATCTTGATGAATCAGTAAAGCTTTCTTCTTTCCATCATTAGTAGCATGAGCATGTGTAATTTGAGGTTGTTGAGTAGTCTGATGGAAAATTGATTTCTGATAATAATTGTTTCTATCTTGATTCCCGGTAGCTTCTTTACTTTTGCACTCTCGTTTAAAATGACCTTTTCCTTTACAACGGAAACAGGTAACCTTTGATTTATCAAATCCCAATGGAGAGGTAGCCATTCCTCGAAATTCATCCCTACCAGTAATCTCTTGAAACTTTTCAGCTCTCCTCCAAGCACTTGCTAAGCACCATTTGATATCCATCACTTCAAGTTCTTCAGCATCAATTTGATCGTAATCTTCTTTGGTAAGCATTGGATTGCCAATCTTCCCATCGATCAAACTTTCGTAAGATTCTAACATAGTAACTAGTGATGCCATATGCTGCTTGGCAACTTCTTGAGACAAATTCTGACCATTTTGAATGTTTAAGGTAACATTGCACTGAAAGTTTGTTGAGTTTTGTCGTTGAGAACTTGATGTTGTGCTATTTGGATCAAAGCTTGAGAATAATGAAGATCCACCACTTTGAGTCACATTACTACTCTTTGTTCCAGATGAGCTGTCAGCACTAAAACCAGTTTGAATCTTTGGACTATGGCTAGGAGTAGCCTCAAACTTGTTCCCTCTGTAATACAAACTGACATCTTGTTTGGCATTTGGATTCGTCATTATAGTAGTCTTTTGAATATCCAGCTCTTGTTCCTCAATATTCTGGATAAACTGTGCCAAGTTCATACTCTCAGTCTTTCTCATGAGTTTCACAATCATCAGATAAGTTCCCCACTTCTGTTGGGGTAATGCCTCTGCTAACTTATCAACCCACTCATCATCATCTTTCTGAATATCCAATCTTTTCATTTCTAGAACCAGATGACAGTATCTATCTATCGTTTCCTTTGTAGTTTCATGATCAAATGCAGTAAATATGTCAAACGACTTCTTCAATAAGGCCTTTTTGTTTTTGATCATATCAGCACTCCCTCGGAATTTCTGAAGTAAAGCTTCCCAGATTGATCTAGCAGTTCCATTATGTTGAAGTAAGACAAAGATGTCTTCTTTAACTGCTTGCTGTAAAATGCTGATCATCATCTTCTCACTAGTGTACTTCAACTTATCAGCTTCAGTAAAATCATTGAAACCCTTTTCCAACCCACGTTCATTCTTTGGTTTCTCGTAATCTTTCAGTAAAGAACACCAAGCATCGAATCTGTAAGCCTGAACCCAATTCTCAAAACGGTTTTTCCAACCCTGAAAATCTTCAATATACATGAGCTTTGGCGGCTTTTGATGAGTCCCCGTTTCATTTTCACTGTATAAATTTTCGGTAGCTGTGACCGGAGCGACTGGTGTGGCAAACGCATTGTAGAATTCCTCTTCCATATCTTCGATAATTTGATATACTTTGGCAAACACTTTAGAAAAACACCTGGCAAGAACCTGACAATACACAAACACAACACAATCAGTTTAAATGCTTATCAATTAACTGAATAAGACTGGTACTCGAACTGGTGAATTTTCTGTGCGGACTGAATGTTGACCAACTGTGCAGACTTCTAGGA
Organism: Helianthus tuberosus; assembly: GCA_030545235.1. NCBI lineage: Eukaryota > Viridiplantae > Streptophyta > Magnoliopsida > Asterales > Asteraceae > Helianthus > Helianthus tuberosus. Next base: position 46,396,142 of record CM060377.1, read on the forward strand.
CTCGGATCAAAATCAAATGATCTTTGAAACTTTTGAACTCCAAACCTTGCGAACTGACAGAAACAGGACTCAAAACACGCGACCTCGGTACACACCGTGCGAAGTGAACATATTTGTTGCGAATGGATTTTAATGTCAAACCACACAACCTGTAGATTCTATTCAAACAATTTGAACTAAATTCGCACACGACTCGATCAACTAGCACATATAAACTAATATATCATAAGCAATTTCAAATCACACAATGCATATAATCGACAATACTCTTTTAAGATCAATTTTATTTGATCAAATGTAAACACATACAAACCCACAACAATATTTTTTTTAAAGTTTCACACACTTCTATGCACTATCACGTGAAAAACAATTCAAACGTACATTGTCATCAAATCATTCACAATCGAAATCAATCATATTTCAAGCAAGTTGATGATTTAATGAACCGATATGTGGTTAACTATGATTGGACCTCTAAACTTTAAGTCACATGCCAACTACCTCGTGACAAACAAATACACATGTATCGACAATTATCAAACAATTATCAAACTTGCTGACAACAACTAGTGACCTTACAATTTTAATGTCAGACAAACATTTTAAAAAGTCATCACATATATCGACAAAACACTTATATCAAAACAATATATCCTTCAATGAACTGACAAACTTATGATAAAAGTAGCAGACAATTACGGAAACAGTCACATGCACCTTTGAGACTTCAATATGATATTATTGGACCGAAATTAAAACCTCACATGCAACATATTTCAATTTACGAGACCTGAAATGATTATCTCACATGAATTTGACCGAACTTTATCTCTAGGAACAATAAAAACACATGCAAAGACTGACAACCTTTATCTAAACACACTCCAATTTTCTAGACTTCGTGTTTTGATACACACAACTCAAAGCACCTTCACAACAGACGATGCATGTTTTCAATCGGTGAGTCACAGATTTCAAACAAAACAAGATCAGCAATTTTCAAGCGAAATCAACAAGATGTCATATTCAAGCTAGATTACGTGAGGTTCAAGCGAAATTATGCACAAATAACATGATTTCAAGCGAAATCAGATCTAAACAGTTGCTGATGTCATCATTTGTTCGAGCAATTGAAGCGAAAATACACAAAAAATACAAGTTTTAGCTCGATTTTAAACTTGAAATTTTCAAGGATTGATTAAACCATATTTGCGCACAATATATGTGAAATTTATCCGATTTTGACCCTGAAAAGTTTTACTTTTCGGAAAAGAATGGTGTAGAAATAGAAATCGTGATGAAAACAAGCTGTTTTGGCAAGAACTCCTCGTCCTGAGCTCTGATACCAATTGTAGGATCGGATTCCGACACAAACGAGTCGTTTGGAAGAGCTCTTGTCCGTTTCAAAGGCGGAAACAGAGAAACGGATGTGTAAACAGCTTGAAATACACTTTAATCCTCTTGTATATTGATTTAACAACGTTTACAATCAAAGGATAAACCGGCAGCACCTCGGTATCACTCAGCAAAATTCCGTTACAAATGAAATCTACACAAACCTATATATACTATTAAGATTTCGCTTGGAAACACTTCAAGCGAAATCCAATTGTTAACAATTCAAGCGAAAACTTCAATTATAGACTTTTGTCTTCAAGCGAAATCTTTATCAACTAACATTCTGTTTCAATTTCATGCATTATCACGTGATGTTTTCATGTGATGATGTCACCATTGTTGTCACCATTATGATGTCATCATTGGATATGATGACATCATGCTTGATCAAACCCGCAACGAACCCAAAACTCGACCTAAGACGAAGACGACAGATGAATGCACCAACAAAGATAGTTATTTGTTATCAAATGATGTTTATTTATCGAAGGATGTGCATGTTTTTGACAAATAAGTTATGTAGAAATGAATGAGTGTATGCAAGCATGTTCTTGAATAATCGGTTGATGATGCATGATGATGTATCTTGGTGTGACTTGATAATATGTTGGTTTGTTAAGTTTTATACATGATGAATATGTCTTTCTTGAAGAATCGGTATTGAGATTTGTTGCTATCCATGATGAAGGTATTTGCTTGATAATATGACTAGTGTGTTACATGATATCAACATGATTTATGAATAAAAGTTGTTTAAGTGTTTCGGAAATGACAAGATAGATCCGGTGTAGCATTCCTCGAGTTGGATTCGGATGAATGATCATGATGAATAACTTGAATACATGAAGAACAACATGAATATGATATGAATGGGTCTTGAATATTTGAAAAACTAGTTGTTTGATCCATTTTAGTTGAATATTAGACAAGAAAACATGTTTGTATGGATAGTACATAAGGTTGCATGAAATGGAAATTCTATTGGTTAGTACACTATGCAGATTCAGCAGGTGCTGGGGGTCGAGACCCCTGGTTTCGACTCGAGACCAGGTAGAGGACAACTCGAGACCTCCGGTTGCGACACAGGTTGCGAGTCGAGAACCTCTAGTCTCGACTCGAGACTACACATTACCAGCACCAAAAACAGCATGACTCGAGATCATGGTTGCTAGTCCGGTTGCGACTCGAGACCATCTAGTCTCGACTAGTTCATGCATGACTCGAGAACTCGTAGGCTTTAACCCGAGATCGCACAGTCTCGACTCGAGATCTCTAGTCTCGACTCGAGACCACATACACACACCTTCTGTTTGGACTTGCACACTGCTATGGGCCTAAGTAGTTGGGCCGCACACTTAAACCTTGGTTGTTACGTGAATGTTACTGTGGAACTTGTTACGAACTGTTGTTGAACTGCCATGATAAACATGTATGCCATGATCGTTACTTGTGTACAATACGTGTAGAACATACGTGCACTACTTGGATATGAACCTGACTTGAATGGTATCTATGTTAGGACGTAGTTGACCACTTACAACTTGATTGACCTTTCTGTGTATCTGCCGAGCAAACCAAGGTGAGTTCACACCCTCTACAAAGCATGGGATTCCCAGGGTTTGGGAATGGGGTTAAGGAACATGGATTCCTCGTCCTCTCTTGGGTAGGACAGTGTTGGTTCAGGAATATAATTCCTCGTCCTCATGGACAGATAACTCGTCCTCATGGCGAGCGGGTCATTAGTTAGATAGCGCTATTTAGGTCTGATAAGCCTCACACCGTGCCGCAGAGGACGGGCGTGAACTAATGGATCTGGGCACGTCAATGATGATAGATATTGACAGTTCAGGGCACATAAACATGACTACAGTCAGCAGTCGATATGGTAACGAGTCTAGTGTATACATGGGGTAGCCCCCACGGCCGAAATGCCAGATAACTAACATGGGGTAGCCCCCACGGCTGTATTGCCAGAGTAAATGGGTAAACAAATCATGATTTCAACTATGGGGTAACCCCCACGGCAGGATGCCAGTTAAAGGAAACTGTTTTTGGAACAACTTAAAAATGAACACCCAACCGTGAACTCACTCAACTTGTTGTTGACTCGTTACTACATGCTTTGCAGGTCAATAGGTACTTAACTGGAGCTTGCATGGAAGAGAGTCGTTGTGGGACATGGACAGCTGTGTGCCATGTTAAACCTTGAAACAACTAAACTTATGTTTTGATTTTAAACGTTATGCTTCCGCTTGCTACTTAAACTATGTTTTGTTTGGACACCAATTGTATTGGTTGAACTTTTATAATTACATGCATGCTTGTTCAATATGATTGGTGGCTGGATCCTGGTCAGTCACGCCTCCAAGCGGTGGTATTCCGCAGGTGGATTTTGGGGGTGTGACAATCGACTTCATCTTCGTTCGAGTCTTGGAATAGAAGAGAAGTTCGAGAAGCCCAGAGACTGATAAAGACTGAAGATGCGAAGACTCGATACTTCAGACTCGTCAACATCCTTTGAATTCCTATTATCAAAGTCTAATTTGAATGACGAAACGTTTAAAGTTGCATATACTTTGAATGATTCTGACAAATTATATTTTGATGAGGAATTTCCAATAAGAGGTGTTAAACCTGACATGATTAAAAAGGTTTTCAAACTAACATAAATTAATATTTCTGAAATAAAAGATATAAATCTTAATGAGAAACCTAAAAAATACACCTCAAGAGTAAAACAAAGAGAAAACAAGAAAAAGGGTTACAGTTCTGGTTCTAGTTATCGAAAAAAACCAAACCATAACGGTAATTTCAAAAAGAAATGACTTGGTTTTATTCCTCCAGAAAATTATAAAAATGAGAAATATGTTCGAGATTTTAAATCAAAGATGGTATATGTTTCAGGGACAAGTGCTGAAGAAGAACAAAAGAGTCATTTCTGGAAGCAGTCAAACAAAGAATTCCTTGCGAAGAAGCAAGAAGAGATGAAGACTGTTGAACAGAAGAAAGAAACGAGAACCTGTTTCCAATGCAACACTATTGGACATATTGCCAAAGATTGTTCAAAGGCAATAAAATCAAAACAGGGAGTTTCTCGTAAACTGAAAGATAAAGAGATTGTGTTTGAACCACCAATTGATAGAACAAAAATATTCAAAAATTTGATTTTTGAGATTGGTGAATGTTCAAACAGGTTTTACATGAAAAGGGGAAACCTTGACAACCAAAAAAGGGTTGTTAAGAAATCTGATGATAGTTCAAGCAATGATTCTGATTCATCAAAATCAGAGGAGCTATCTTCTGGCGATGAATCTGATTCCACAAAATCAGAGGAGCCACAGGTTGGGATTAAATGTGAGAATTCAGTTCCTCCAATGGATGATGTTCATTTTCCACCATTGAAGGCTGAAAACTTTAAACAAAAAGTTGGTAAAATTGAGATTTCAAATCAATTTTTTTCTGAAAAGAAAGAATTTGATATTGAAAAAGTATTCAATTCCAAAGTTCATAACAGTTTTGGAAAAATGGTTGACAGGAAGGTAAAGGGAGTCAAGGAGTTTTACGAAAAGAAAACAAAGAAGCAAGGTAAAGTATCATCCCTGGTTCGTGACTGGGATGGTACCTACTATGAACAGTAAAATCCTGGACTTGCCGGAACTCCCAAGTTGGTAATCGCGGAGCATGAATCGGCATCATTCTTATATTGTTTGTTTTGAAAAATTGAAAATTTGGTCACAAGTATGACTTGCCGGAACTCCCAGGTTAGTAAGTGAGGAGTAGGAATCGACATTCTGAGGATTCAACCTACAAATGGTATTGGTTGGTAAGCCATGTGGTTGAAAAAGAGGTTGTGTTTTTAATTGAAGGTTAATCAAGGTCATTAGGTTGAACTTGATTGAACTATTCTTACAAGTGGTAAATCAGGGACATTAAGTTGTATCTGATTTCCTACAAGTGGTTGAAAGACAAAGTGATGAACCCCTAACCTACAATTGGTAAAATAAATCAACAAAACTTATTTTCCAGAAAAACCATTTGATTAAAACAAACTTGAGTGTTTTGAAATCAATGGGAAAATAGTTTGTTGTGATGGGGAGTTCTGATTGTTTATGCCAAGTGGATGGCGATTTGAAGTGATTCGATATCGGTTGTCAATTTACTTGTATAGTTTGTTTTCAAATTTCTAAAATGTGTTTGCATTTTAGGGGGAGTAAGAAATTTTTGAAAATCCAAAAACATTTGAAAATTTGAAAAAGCTAAAAACATGATAAAATGAAAAATTGAGTTTTTGTGTCTAAGAAGAGGAAATGATAGTACATCAGTGGATGATCACAGCATGCTAAAGAATTGGAAAGTTAAAATGTGATAAACGGTGTCACTGATGATGTGCCAGTAGGTTTTTACACATTTAGTAGATTGTGACGAGATATAAACCTAAATTTCAAACTTGCTTATATCTTGGGGAACATCTCCCGGATATATGGGTAACCCCCGAAATCTTGTTTGAAAGGTCATTCTTTCTGAGATACTAGGTCTTTATGCTCAGTGATATCTGGGGTATTATCTCGGGACTTCTGATTTTGCGGGAACAATAGTAGGGCTGTTCAAAAAACTCGAGGCTCGCAGCTCGCTCGAAGTTCGCTCGAAAAAAGTTCGAAAAAAGCTCGGCTCGAAATTTGCTCGGTTTAAAACGAGCCAGCTTGGCTCGGCTCGATTTTTAAACGAGCCGAGCCCGAGCCAAGGTAGGTTCGGTTCGTGGCTCGCCCGCTCGTTAGCTGGCTCATTGGCTCGCTCGTTAGGCTCGTATCATTATTATATTTATATATATATATATATATATATAAAGTCTATATTAAAATCATAATATATTATACACTTTCGCCGAAAGAAAAGTAAAAGGAGGGACTTGTTTCTAGAACATATGGCTCAACATCTCAATTGTAAATTATGATTAAAAATTCCTTTAAAAAACATATACAGACATCATGATTAATAAAAATTTCTTTAGAATGCAACTTTGACCTATTTTATGTTTTCTTCTCTTTCACGCCGCAAACAGACAAAAGAAAATCCTACTTTATGTTTTCTTCTTCACACACACCACCTGCAAATCTGATGGTAACCCTCTTTTTCTTGTTTTCTCCTTGCAAACCATAACAACTACTACCAATTATCACTTCGCCGGCCAACGATAAAGGGAGGCTTCAAGAAAGAACTTCATCAGTCATACGATGGAGGCTGGAAGGGTTTGATTTAGAGCTTTGTTTTAGACGTCGGTTTGTTTCCCCGCCGGCTCGACTGCCATTTTTTAACGGTTTTCCTCTTCTTAGAATAAAACGAGATGGCTCGTCGAGCCACGAGCTAGTTCGAACTTTCTTCGAGCCGAACTCGAGCCTTGATTTTCAGCTCGCTAAAATTATCGAACCGAGCCCGAGCCAGCTCGTTTAACTTCGAGCCCGAGCCCGAGCCCACCCTGGCTCGGCTCGGCTCGGCTCGTATACACCCCTAAGCAATAGCCTAGTCCCTGGAGAATACTTTACGCTTGCTTGAAATATAGCGCCGCCGTCAGCATAAAATGATGAGACAATAAAATTGCTAATCAATGTTGTTGTAAAAAAGATCCTCTAAAGGGAACACACCAAAAGTCGAGCCGTCATCTTTCTGCTGAACGGAAGTTCTGACCTGAGCTCTCACGGTTTCGCATTTTAACCCCTTACAGATATCATATGTGGTATACTCACCTGTAAGACTGAATATTGGGATCTGGATACGGGAGTATATTTTGAGGTAGGACACGCGATTAAGTTTAAGTATCTAAGACATTAATCTCGTATCTCGAAGCAGTTGAACTTTGTGTGAGAATTTAAGTGGATCAGTATACTGACAATCTACGTGAATCGTTTAGAACTTAAAATGATTAAAGCTTAACGGTGTTGGTGATTTGTCTCATAAACTGATATGATCCTCTTACATAAACTCACAAAAATATTGTTTGTAAATATTTCTTCTATGTATTTCATTACGTTCAAAAATCCAAAAAGATTTTTAGTGTGTTTTAGCATAAATTTTGAAAAACACAAAAAGATTTTCGACAACTGATGTTGAAGAACTGATTTTCAAAATTTCAAGTGCTAAACAGGATGAAAAGGGTTGGGAGTGTGCGTTTAACAGAAGAAATTTGTTTTGTGAAAGAAAAGTTTGATTAGTTAATCAAGGTTATTACTTTGAACTTGATGTAACTATTATGATTGAATGATTTCTATCAGTAAGCTTTTCTTATTGATTTAAGTAAAAACTTATGTGGTGGTGAGAAAATTTGTGCAGAAGATGAGCTGATCAGAGGTAAAGCCAGGGATTGATCTCAAGGTGATAGCTAATTCCAGACGGTGATCCCAGCATGATGAAAGGGGGAGTCTGACGAGGTTAAAGCCAAAGAGAAGATCCTGGTACATGCTAAGAAAGAAAGGAGACCGATCAAGATTGAAGAGTCGTCATGTTGAAGACTGTCACTGAAGATTCCGTCAACATCCAAGGGGGAGTCTGTTGGTGCAGTTGTCTGTCGACTTCATCTTCGTTCGAGTCTTGGATTAGAAGAGAAGTTCGAGAAGCCTAGAGACTGATAAAGACTGAAGATGCGAAGACTCGATACTTCAGACTCGTCAACATCCGAGGGGGAGTCTGTTAGTGCATACGTCTGTCGACTTAGTCTTGTATCGAGTCTTACATTAGAAGTGTTAGATCAGGGCGCGTTATACGAGGAATAGGGTAGGATTTAAGGGTATTTGAGGTATTTCATTTGAAATGGTAACTGGCATCTTCAAACGAAATTAGCATGTTTAATTTCGTTTGAAGGATGCCATGCCACCTTCAAACGAAATCAGTCCCCCTATATATACCCTACATGCGAAATCATTTGTAACCTTCTTGTTTCCGACGCCGAGGTGCTATCGAAGTGTCTACTTGCTGTAAATCGTTTCAAGATCAATAAACAAGACAATTAATAGTGAATACAAGCTAAACAAAGACAGATTCAATGAATTCCGCCTCTGATTCTGTCTGAGCACTCTTCTGATCGACTCGTTAGGTCATTTCACGATCTTACCCCCAAGACCTAATCTAAACCAAAATAAACATAAATAAACGTAATAAAGATAAGCGTAAAACTTTTGGACCTAACAGTACTAGTGAACATAGCAGTATTCATTATGAAAGCACGAAAAACATGAAAGTAACAAGTAGGCACATGTGTTCCACCCCAAAACAATTTGAAAACAGTAAAAGAGGGGACTATGTACTCACTTGAGGATGCTTAGAAGTCTTGACTAACCACCAAGCAAAGCTAGAGGGATCACAGAAATCAAACGGCACCTAATATAGGTATCTATGTTAATAAACGGACCTAACTCGGAGGATCGGATAGAATGAGGCTTCGTAAACCAAATGAGTGTAAGGACTCATGTAATATGGTTTAACAAAGCCTACATTCTAAAACGAAACCTAACCTAAGTGCTTACGACCCATTACGACTCGTTGAGGTAGCTTACGCTACTTTAACGCGTCGTTCGCGCAAAGCGCGTTTGGAACGCCTAACTAGTCCTATGATAAGTATTATATGCCTAAACATGTTTAAATATGTTGCATAATCAGTTAAGTGACAAAAGTTTGAGTTACATATGCTTAAAATCCAATTATGCATAAAAAGGGTATTTTGGTCATTTTCCTAAGGCATATAAACTACCTATCATATAACTAACTAAACGAAGTGACCATAAGGTATAACCTCGGAAGGTTATTCCCTATACAACTATGGTCACAAAATATGCTTGGTCGGATCCTAATGATCGACCAAACGGGTCTGGTTCGAAAGTCTAAGCGGTTGTTTAGACCGCTTATCTTACGACCCTATATAAGAACTAATCTAAAAGTGACGAGTTAAACATGTTAAAACATGTTTAACGAAGTTAGAAAACAAGTTTGATATAAAAAAAAAAGGTTTTGATACCCAAGAATAGTTTGGTTGCAAAATACCCATAAACGTGCATTTTGACCGAAACTATGACTCGTCACTACACCTAAACAACGTGGTAATCAGTAGGTATAGTCACTAGGGACTATAACTATCGTGATTACGCTCATGTTGCGAAGTTCAAACGAACTTCGTGTTGACCATAGACTGGTCAAAGCAGAAAGTCAAACATTGTTTGACTTTTACGCTTAAAAACGCATAAAAGCACGAAAGAATACTTACAAAGGGTCCAAGCTAGGAAGAACTTGATCTAAATACTCAGGTATGAAGCATAAAGCTTCAACTTAGAGCATAAAATTAGATCAAGGTGTGAGGAAAATGGAATGAGAGCTTGGGGATTTATAGATTTCGGAGAACCGTTAGGATCGTTTCTCGCATTTCGTGCTTCGATCTTGGCCCTCCACTTGGGCACATGGTTTTCAAAACCATGGGAATACTTAAAACCATTAAATTCCAGCCCATAGAGTGCAAAACCTTGGGTTAAAACCATCAAAACCTCAAAAATGGACCAAATTCAATGTATATGCCAGAAATTTTAAAAAATGGTCCATGCACTTGTAAAACTTGATTTTTTGCACTTTTAAGCCCCGTTAACCCCATTTCAAGGCTCTAAAATGAAGTTAAAGTATAGAGAACTTGAAATGTGCTCAAAAATATCTCGGATGTCGGTTCGTTTGGTCGTACGGTTGCGTTGTTCGGTTAATTACGACGGAAATCGTAACGAACGCAAAAACGATCCAAATTACGCGACGAATGGAATTTTATCATGCCAATCACTAAAATAAAATATTGTAATGATTACATAAATTTTTGGATGTCCGGATATATTCAGAACGTAAGATATGCGTGAAAATGCAAACTTATGCACTTTTTGACGCTTTTAGTCCCTGTTGATTAATAAAGTTTATTTTTAGCATATTGAACCCTTGAAAGCCTATTTCTAAGCTATGTAAAGTATATTTAGGGTATGTTAAGCCTATATCACGGTTCCGGAGTGTTTGTTGCATTAAACTGGTTATATTTACGCATCAGATCGCGTATATCCTTCCAGAAAGCGATTTAAAGCTCGAAATTGAACATGAATTGATATGTGCACATGATACACATATTTATACAAATCCCAAGTATGAAAACTTAATATTTCATTGATTTGGTATTTGTTTGATGGTCGCGGAGGCACAGGTGTCACAGCATGTGCCTTGTATGTGGAGAGAGAAAATCCATAAATATAGGATTCTCTTTATGCCGTTCTATTATCTTCTTTTCCCTACAACTAATCTCAACCCTCCAAATCTAAGATCAATGGACTAGAATCCTTCTTACCCTTCTTATTTATTTTATCCTTTGTATTTGATCATAACCCCTAACAATTAAATGTAAATTCGTAGTAGCGGCAATTTAGTTTTATACGTGGGACAATTCATGCTTGATGAATAGGCGAAGCATGGGGTCGATTAGTTAATTGTCTAAATGAGTCCAATCTGTGAGTGTTGATTATTGATCATCTCAAATCCAATTCGTGTCATCTCAAATCCGTGAATGTTGGATATCGATCATCTCATCTCAGTCGATCATCTCAAATCTGATTCGGTCATTCCTCAAATCCAAATTTAAGTATTTCTCAAAATTTTATTTGCTTGATTTAGTCTTTAGATAATTATGTAACTTGGTGTCGATACATATATGATTTTTAGAAATTATGCCTTCTAAATAACTATTCAGCAATAAAAAACGTAACAATAGATAAATAGATGAAAAATTAAGTAAACCTCAAGTCAGGATCTAAATAGGTTTATCGAAAGAAAACCTCGAGGTTTTTTTTCATAATCAAAATGTGCTTTTATTTATTGTTTTAAGAAGTATCGTATTGTCCTAGTGAATATTGTTTATACACATAAATTTAGCGCATTTTTGCTGGTCGCACTAAGCATCTAAAATATCATGGACAACACTACTGTAGAGGTATGGTATTGGACCCGACCCGAGCGGTCAGACTTTCCCGTTACTTATTGCTTTTATATTAATTATTTATTATTGTGCTGACTAACCCAACCGCGAGGCCCAACGCGTTGTAGTATATACTACATTGGGCTAGGGACTTGTAGAGATAACCCCTAACTGGGCCTGGCCCATTGAGGTTAGGGGAGGCCTATGTCCCCTATGTAAGGAGGTGTTCACCTCATTATTAGGGTTAGACAAGATGGAGCCGCCACACTTTTGTTACTGGAAACAGGGGTTTCTTTCCCTTACCGGTCATCTCTACAAGCTCCACTTTCTTGTCTTCTCCATTGCAGATCTAGGTTCAAGAGGAGGAACAAGGTGCGATTCTTCACCCTCATGGAGAAAGCGGTCCAGTCATCCCAGTGGTGATTCCGTGTTTCAACATTGGTGCTATCCGGTTCAAAATCTAGATCCAAGAATCACAACTTATTCTCCTTTACCCAAACCTTCAGATCTGTGTTGTTTCGCCAGATCCACACGAGATTTTCGGTTTCAAAACCCTCCTAATCTACATTTGTTGGAAGAGGGTACACACCTCGGCTCCAAAAAAGTGCAGATCTGTAGTTGTATAAGGTTTTCTCAAACCATAGTGCAGATCTGTAGTTGTACAAGGTGTACAAGGTTTTCTCAAACCATAGTGTAGATCTGTAGTTGTACAAGGTTTTCTCAAACCATAATTTGGAGATTCTGGTTTTGTGGGGGTTCTATACCTCTATTAAGGAGTTCAGCCGTCATTTATACATGAGATAAGTCATTTTTCTTTCCTTTCTTAATTTGATGCAAGCTTTTGTATAAATAAGGTATTACAAAAGTCATGTGAAACAAATGAGTTGGCTGGAAAGGGCTTTTACAAAAGGAAATAAGTTGCAAGATCTTCTTTACACTACCTGGCTACGAGATCTTAAATTCTCAAAATGGCTTTTAATTTATTATGTGATGATATTTGAGAGCTCATGTGACGGCTATTAATTAATGACTTTGATTTTTGTCTTTAAAGATCAAAGTTCTTTCAAGATATTTTAGATTATTAAATAATAAAATATAATCACTGCCATTCGTACAATTCAAAACAGATACAGCTGTAAACAATATAAAATACAGTTGTTAACCACTTTGTAAAATTGCCTGACATATGCCTGTGAATTTTATCCTCACCCGAAAATGAGAGCATCACCTATCTCTTCTTCCGTTCTTCGTTACAAAATAAGAGCACAACATTCTTTTTTTTTTCCTTTCTCTTTCTTTCTTGGCCCTTATAAACCTCTAAAGCAACCGTTCTTTCACACTGGGTTTTCGGTTAAGTATCGAATCATCAGACATACAACCCGCCAAGTCCGCGCACGCCGGACATGCTCCGCCACCCGCGCACGCCGGACATGCTCCGCCTCCCCCCGCGCACGCCAGACTTGCTTCGCCACCCCGCGCACGACGTATATCCTCCGCCATCCGCGCACAACATGCTCCGCCGCCCGCGCACGCGCGGACATGCTCCGCCTTCCCCCCACGCACGCCGGACTTGCTCGCCATCCGCGCACAACATGCTCCGCCGCCTGCGTACGCCGGACATGCTCCGCCGCCCGCACACGCCGGACTTGCTTCGCCATCCGTGCACGCCGAACATGCACGCCGGACATGCTACGCCTCGTAGCGCATGGCACGAGCACCTCCTGCCTGACATACTCCGCCTCGTGGCACTCTATCCTCCCGCCGGGCATGCTCCAATGCTCGGCCGCGTTCCGTCACTAGACTGTGCAACATATACGTTTATCCGCTGGAAGGCTGAATGTGGCATGAGTCTAAACTTATACTTGTGTCCACAAAGTTCGTTTTTGGAAGTTGCACAACTCACAGTAATCGCATTTGTTTTTGGAGTCTAAACTTATACTTGTGGACACTGCAACTTCCATAATCACACTTTAAAGCTTAAAACATTTGTTTGCATGCTTGTGGTACCGTACAAACCATGGATGCTAATGTTTTACTTAGTAGTGCTACTGATGGATTTTTAGCTTCAATGAAAGCATCGAATTATCTCAAATGAAAAAACCTGTGCTACATCAAAAATGCTTCGAACTCACTTTTGGGGACCACAAGTCCATTTTCCAAAGATGAAAGAAGCTAAAACTTTTTGGTCTGCAACATTTGTTGAAGTTCACGTTTCAAACTCGCTTTTGGGGACCACAAGTCCATTTTTCAAATATGCACCACATCTTATAATAGTGCCCCTTGCAAACATTTCAAACATACTCGTAATCCCCTATTATTTATCTAATTGAGACATACTCAGTTTTGCATTCAGGTGCATTTAGTGTGTATGACTTGTGCATATGTTATTAGCTGCCATGGAATATTTTAAGATGGCACTGATAGAATTATTTAAGAATATTTAAGAACCACTGGCACAAAAGGGTCTCAAAAATTTATTTATTTGAATTACCATAAATAAATTCCAATACAAACCAAGGTAATAGCTCTAGTTACGATGTTGACGTTTTCAAACAAAATATCAACATTCGGTCGTTTTCAAATAACATTAATGTTTTGATCCGTTGCAAGTAAAAACATAGAAGTGACATTTTATCATCACTATACCGTCATGAGTCCGTTTTTGTTTAAGCAATCATGTGACAGACGCATTACATATGTCACATTTATACATTTGTTACTTACCTACAACTAAAATGTTAGTTCACATGTCTACTTTATAATCTTGCACCATAACTTTCAAATTATGGCTCAAACACATTATTACGTGCTACAAGAGTCGGTGTACGACTTTTAAAAATGCATTTGGGCACATATCATTTTAGCTAATATATGGACAATGTTCATATGTAATCGGCTGTGAGCACTTGAATTATTTAGTAAGGCATTGCTACACGCTTTCCCCGATAACACAAACCGCCTAACGTCTAGCAAATGAAATTATTCAACGACATGGCTAGTAGTTCATCGTTTTAACGAATATTAACCTTACGATATTTCCGGCGCACACTAGTATCATTGCTTATTATCATTCAACTTCAACGCTACTGACATTTTTTAGCAGCTGCAATAAGCAAACGGGCTAGCATAGTCCAACACCATTCCGAAGTTCGAAGTTGCTTTCACATATTACGGAGTTTGGATGCATAGAACGAACTCCTCCTAAGAACAAGGTTTCGGTACAATGCTTTCACATATCAAATCCTTTGTGATAATTTACCTTGTTGACTTGTTCGCAGGACAAACAATATACGAGCACGTAAGTCGCCATACGCGCCTGCTCCTTCTACATACGAGCGAGCACACATGCGTTTTGCACGCATGCTCCTCTATTTATGAGCACGTAAGTCGCCATACGCGCCTGCTCCTTCTACATACGAGCGAGCACACATGCGTTTTGCACGCATGCTCCTCTATTTATGAGCACGTAAGTCGCCATACGCGCCTGCTCCTTCTACATACGAGCGAGCACACATGCGTTTTGCACGCATGCTCCTCTATTTATGAGCACGTAAGTCGCCATACGCGCCTGCTCCTTCTACATACGAGCGAGCACACATGCGTTTTGCACGCATGCTCCTCTATTTATGAGCACGTAAGTCGCCATACGCGCCTGCTCCTTCTACATACGAGCGAGCACACATGCGTTTTGCACGCATGCTCCTCTATTTATGAGCACGTAAGTCGCCATACACGCCTGCTCCTTCTACATACGAGCGAGCACACATGCGTTTTGCACGCATGCTCCTCTATTTATGACCACGTAAGTCGCCATACGCGCCTGCTCCTTCTACATACGAGCAAGCACACATGCGTTTTGCACGCATGCTCCTCTATTTATGAGCACGTAAGTCGCCATACGCGCCTGCTCCTTCTACATATGAGCGAGCACACATGCGTTTTGCACGCATGCTCCTCTATATACGAGCATGCAAGTCGCCATCCGCGCATGCTCCTTTACATACGAGCACGCTAGTCTCCGTGCGAGACTGCTGCTCTACATATGAGCACGTAAGTCGCCATCCGCGCATGCTCCTTTACATACGAGCACGCTATTCTCCGTGCGAGACTGCTGCTCTACACATGAGCACGTAAGCCGCTATACGCGCATGCTCCTTTACATACGAGCACGCTAGTCTCCGTGCGAGACTGCTGCTCTACACATGAGCACGTAAGTCGCCATCCGCGCATGCTCCTTTACATACGAGCACGCTAGTCTCCGTGCGAGACTGCTGCTCTACACATGAGCACGTAAGCCGCTATACGCGCATGCTCCTTTACATACGAGCACGCTAGTCTCCGTGCGAGACTTCTGCTCCACATATGAGCACGTAAGTCGCCATCCGCGCATGCTCCTTTACATACGAGCACGCTAGTCTCCGTGCGAGACTGGTGCTCTACAAATGAGCACGTAAGTCGCCATCCGCGCATGCTCCTTTACATACAAGCACGCTAGTCTCCGTGCGAGATTGCCGCTCTACAAATGAGCACGTAAGTCGCGCACGCGCGCATGCTCCTATACTTATGAGCATTTAAATCACTCACGCGCATGCTTAGTTACATACAAACACGTTTACAAAATGTAAACTGTTCTACAAATGCACGCACCACTTTGGGTATACGCAAAAACGCATTGGCTAAAACAAATTTCATTTACACCTACAGTCTTCAAGGCTAGGGTTTCCACTTTATTACCCTGACGCAACTTTACGCCAATTCTCATTCGCGACAACCTATACAAAGTGGATTAACACGTGCAAATATTGTAGACAGCAGTTTACAAAGATCCAATCACTAGTTATACGTATTCCTCAAGGCTAAAGACACGCACACCATGCGCTAACCAACATAGTCATACCAAAGGTTGAATATTTTATAGTGACTCACACGCCGTTTTGGCTCAGTTCCATACGCCATCCCATGCGCCGTTTTGGCTCAGTTCCATACGCCATCCCATGCGCCGTTTTGGCTCACTTCTGTACGCCATCTCCACGCGCTATGTGCCGTTTTGATTCAAAATTCTGCACAATTAGCAATACGGTTCAAACATACACACCAAATCTATATACAACAAAGTCAACATTACCTCAATTCTTATGAGTCCAGAATCCCTTCCGGCTGATAAACCCACCCCAAAGGTACACTGGACTGGGGGGACCTGAAGGGGTATGGTCCAAGATGCTACGTAAGTTATATGCGTGTACAGGCCATACCCACACTCAACAGCCAAAAAACACTCACCCAGTTCCAAAGTCCATGCGCGGGACATATCCACATACGTGCAACCTTGGCAGCTCATGAGAGTGAGCCAGTACAAAAGGCAGCAACCAGCCTTTGCCTAGCCATTATCTTTACTCACAACGAAAGACAGACGCAATAAACATGGCCAGCAAAGCTCTCGCGCCTCGGCGACAGGTAAACATAGAATTAATAATCCTCACTTCCCAACACTCCTAATAAGTCTAGTGCTCCTCCCAGCGCTCGCACTCGTGAGCAACACTAGACTGGGGGACTTGTAGAGGTATGGTATTGGACCCGACCCGAGCGGTCAGACTTTCCCGTTACTTATTGCTTTTATATTAATTATTTATTATTGTGCTGACTAACCCAACCGCGAGGCCCAACGCGTTGTAGTATATACTACATTGGGCTAGGGACTTGTAGAGATAACCCCTAACTGGGTCTGGCCCCATTGAGGTTAGGGGAGGCCTATGTCCCCTATATAAGGAGGTGTTCACCTCATTATTAGGGTTAGACAAGATGGAGCCGCCACACTTTTGTTACTGGAAACAGGGGATTCTTTCCCCTACCGGTCATCTCTAAAAGCTCCACTTTCTTGTCTTCTCCATTGCAGATCTAGGTTCAAGAGGAGGAACAAGGTGCGATTCTTCACCCTCATGGAGAAAGCGGTCCAGTCATCCCAGTGGTGATTCCGTGTTTCAACAGCACGGAAAACTCATAAGCTGGACATCTTGTGAAGGTGTATGTAGAAACCCATAAGATAATCTATGACCCCTCTAATTAGATCAAACAAGACAAAAACCAGTTTTTAATAAATGGTGAGGGTTCTTAGTTTCACGGTTGTCAAAAAAGGTGTAATTTGGAAGTAGAATTGAGATTGTGTGAGTTAGCGTTCACAAAAAAAATTTGGCTACGAAAATACAAAAGTTCAGTTTTGACATAAATCATCCGAGTGGAAGATCAAAGATCTACAACTACCTACAAAAAGTCATTCGTGAACATATTGAGAAAATGGATAAAGAAACCAAAGAAAAAATTTACAAAGAAACACACTCTTCAGGTGCTATTTGTTGTTGGGCCTTGCATTTGATGATATGGAGATGGCTTGCCCACATGCTACGTTGATATGATGAAGGATGCATTCGTCCAAGCCACACGTACCTACGTAGGCCTAATTGTGTGTTCCAGAGTTTGAAGTAAAGGAAAGGAAAGAAAGGAAAATAAACATTTTTTTGCATTCCCGAGTGTAGAGAAAAAGAAAGGAAAGTGACAATTTTACGATTATACCCTTTTTAGTAATACTAAAATAAAAATAACCCACACATTCTCGTCTTCTTTAAAACATTCTTTTATCTTCAATAACAAATTAAACTCCATTTCAACCAACCTAAACTTGTGTCCCATCATGCAGGAAAAGTGCTAGGAGTGCAAACGATCCAAGCCCGGGCTCAACAAAGCTCGAGCTCGTTTAACATATGAAAGCTCGAGCTCAGCTTGATTCAAGCGTTGACTTTAAAACCTCGAGCTCGGCTCGTAAGTAACTTTTCAAGCTCGCCCTCGGCTCGGGCTCGACTCGTTTAGTATTTGTTAATTAATTTTATATTAATTATAATTAAAAAATAATAATAAGTGCAAATTGAATGAAAAAGAAACAAACTGGCCTATAATTTATATCGAATATGCATTTGCCAATAGGGGTATGAACGGGTCCGTGCATCGAATATGCATCTGCCAAAAGCCCTTCCATGGTTAACGTGTTTGGGTTGCTATCACCGTACCATGTCATCGAGAACAATAGCATCCCCAACGCGATTCCCATCGGTGTTGGGACAGAAAATATAACGCACATGTAAGCCGTTGTTCCGAAATTGAATACAGCCTACACATAAAAAAAAGATAATTCAGTATAACTTATTTGAGGCGTCAATCACACTTGCAGCGTCAGGCGTTGTTCCGAATCCGAATTTGTGCTACGGGACTAAACATGCGCAGTCAATTACACTTGCAGTGTCTATTGTTGTTCCGAATCCGAATTTGTGCTACGGGACTAAACATGCAGGCGTCAATTACACTTGCAGTCTCATCAGAAGCTTCCTCCTGCCGCCCATCCTCAGCCTCCCCGGCTGCACTCCCTAACGCCCCACCACCTTCCAACCTATATATTTTTGTTACTGTCAGTGTAGATAGTGGTTACCTCTACTGCTGGGTAGTCGTAATCAAAGTATAATGAAATAGACAAAGATATATCATTTTAAACAAAGGTTGATGGATCAGTAAGCAAAATGACAAACTTAAACTTTCCATACATCACACAATGACACAAATATTTGTAATGGTCATAGGGTTGAGGTTGAAACAAATAATTTCTTTTGCCAAAAATCACAAAACCAATAATTTTTTTAGATGTGTTATAATTTTTTTTTGGAACAGTTGTTATAGTTGCATAGTTATATTAAAGAACAAATACATATTTGTGCATACAGTCATAACTCATAACATTATGTCATTATGTACATTTGATCACATACAAGGGCGTAGCTTTGTGGGGGCAGGAGGGGGCGGCCGACCCCCCGACGCGTACCGTTTCGACCCGTGCTGTTTCGACGCGAACCGTTTCGAATCGAACCGTTTAGATTTCTAGTGTTGCTGCAAATAATAGCACATCCTGCAACTATGTTAAATTACAGAAACAGCCTAATTATCTCACGCAGAAAAAGAGAGTCAAAATTAACTATTTGATGTACCCAAATCTCTAAATAATATCATGTATACACCACCGTCATTATCATAACCAATATACCATAATCATCATTAACAAAGTACAATCCCAGATCATCAAATTTAAGTTTCTTTAACTCCAATATAAGTAAATTGGTTTATATACACCATCAATCATTAAAAAAGTAATATTCAAACGAAACTGAAAGAGAACTTACCGGATACATACACCATCTCATTTTTTTGTCAAAATAGCCGAACATTATAATTATAAATTTATAACGAGCAGTTCTTCAATTAATTATCTCAAATTTTACATACAAACAGAACTGGAACTGAAATAAGTGCAGGGTCAGGCCTCATTCATACATACATACATACATACATACATACAGTTCTCAAAGGGTAAGTATTGGCCATAAATAGTCAAAGCAATCTAATTTAATCAAACTTAAACAATTCAAGAAGCTAAAACCCAAATTGGACACATTAATTTAATCACAATTTTAGATAAGGGGGACCTTTTCATATTCTTTCCTCAATTCTCGGTTTTCATATTTTTTTAACTAATGATATGATAATGGGTGTACTAGGTGCTTTTTGTTTGTTGTGAAGAGTTTGAGAGGTAAACATATGGGTTTTGTTGTTAAAATTCACATGATCCAGTATAAGAAAATCATCATAAACAATAAGCACACCTAAAAAGTTCATCTTATAAGAAGCTATATCCTCACAAAATTCATCTCAGAAACACAATTGAAACACCTATATGCAATAAATTGGATGTATGTGTGTTACCTCAAAGATGGATTCCTAATCACTGATGGAGAGTAGGTTGCAGCAACGAAGATGAACAACAGCCCTTATCAAGTTGAATCTGAAGATACGGGAAAGATCATGATCATAGGCGATTATGGGAGAGATGATGGAAGGTGGGTTGAAGATATGGCGGGATGTGGGAGATATACCCGCCATTTTTTTGACGAGGGTAAAACTGGAACCCTAAATAAGAACGGGGCTTTCACTATTCTTTTCTCTCACAATCATCCCGATTTGGGAGGAAACAACTGAACACTAAAAAGACTTCCCCTGTCTCTTCTCTTCTCTGCCTTTCTTCCTATAAAAAATCTCTGGAACACCATTACCCTCTTCTTTTCTTCCAATTCTTCTCTTCTCTAATTAAGTGAATATCTGGAACACAGTGTAAAGGTATGTTTGGCTAAGCTTTTTTAAACAACTTATTGACTTATTGGTTTTTGAAAAGTCATAAGCTTCAAAATGATGTTTGGCAATGAGGGTGTATGTGAGGGGGAAAAACCAATAAGTCAATAAGTCAATCCAGACTAACTTTTCCAAAAAGTCAATAAGTGTTGTTTTGAAAAGCTTAGCCAAACATGCCCTAAATGTGGAAGGTGGTGAGGCTGCCTTTTTAACAAAACAAAGTTATTATTTTTTTTTTCTAAAGTCTCCAACGTGCACATGGATTATAAAAAAAATCTTTCGTTTTATTTATCTTCCAATGGCACACATGTGTGATATTAAAAATAATTATTTTTTCTTTTGTCACAAATTGTATAAAAACTAGTATTAAGCCCCCCGCATTGCGGTGGGGGCCTAAAACTGTGACAAATTACACCGAGGCCACAACATCGCTAGCGACCACTAATATTGAATTTGCGACGTGTTAGTGCAAAGAAATTAGACCGAAACGTAAAACATAGAAAATAATAACTAAGTCGATTTGGGACCCGTGCGTCACGATGAACCTATCAGACACGAAAAAATAGACGACCATAAAAACGTTGAACCACACATGCACGTTGCGTAATGTTAACTCGCAAAATTTAGAGCGAAGCGTAAAACAAAACGTAAAAACGTTGAACCACACATGAACGTTGTGTCGTGTTAACTCGCAAATTTAGAATAAAATGTAAAACAATTTTTTTGTGAAATATGAAAAGTATAGGGTACCAAAGTTGAAAGTAAAAAAATTCTTAAGTTAAATTGACAAAGATAAAAAGCTTTGGGGTTAAAAGTAAAAAACCAAAATAGGTTTAGGTTGCAAGTGTAATTATATCAATTTTTTTTTTGAAAATCTTCCTAAGCATAGAGTATAACTATTCTATGCATCAACATGTTGATAATTTATAATGGATAAACAGGAAAAATAATTGCCAATGATCTCTAGATCAAGTGATAGAGGGCTTGAATTTCTCTTGTAAGATGCAGGTTCAACTCCCACTTGGCGCAGAGTGAGATACTGGTGATCAATGATAGGAGACTCAGGAAAACCTAGGTTGGATCCTTGAGTCAAACAAGTTTTATTGGTAATTTCACTGTCGTGCATACGGGCGGGTGGGTTACCGGGTTTTTCCCGGAATTGGTGGTGGACTTTGGTTACTATCGGAGTACTCTGTTTGTCCAGTGGGTGCCTCGAGAGTGCTCGGGATTGATTATGTTGGCCGTTCAAAAAAAAATAGAAAAAATAATTAATTTTTTAATTCTATTTCTCTACAGTAAGTTAAAAAAATATATATTCAGCTTCAAACTAACGGTAACGGTAAGAAAGTAAAAGAAATTAAAAATAAAAATGGATTAATTATGTTTGATTATTTTAATTATAACTAGTATTCAGAACCCGCACGTTACAGCGGAAACGTTGAAGCCGAAAAAAGTAACGTAAAAACATGCACATATGTTGCTGCGTTTTATTTGGCAAAAGTTAGACTGAATATAAAAAACAATAGCAAACTCGACTTAGCACCCACGTTGTTACGGGCCGTTAAACCGAGAAAAATACAATAAAACATTGAATCACACGCAATGGTTAACTCGCGATGTTTATACTGAAACATAAAACATTCTCATAAAAAGAAAAATAAGTCAAAATGATAAAAAAAAAACCCACGTAAAAGAGGAAATAAAAAAACTTAACTCAATTAATGAAACTAATAGTTGAACAAATGGGATCATGGTTGGGACATGATTCGTCACGTAAGAACATGAATGAAAGGCTATACCATCCCCTTCCTTAATCCACCATGTTTGCATGGATTAAACCATGACAACCATGGTCCTCCTTTCTATTTTTCAAGTAATCGTTTCCTTTTTATTTAGACAAAGATATATTAAAATAAATAAGGAATAATAATTTGGGTCATGACCACACCATTAGGGTAGTGGTTTTGGATTGTGGATTAGAGGTGAGTGACATGGAATGGACCAGGTAATGGAATGGATAAGGGAATGCAATGGATCATTACTATTCAATGTATTGTTTGGTAACCATGTATGAATGGAATGAATTATTATAGTGTATTGTTCGGTAGGCAAGAAAAACAAAGGAATAAAATCGGCGGTGAGTGGTGGTGGTGGTTGGTGGTAGTAATTGTGGGTGGTTATAGGTGGCAGTGGTGGGTGGGCGGCGGCGATGGGTGGTGGTGGTGGCGGTGATGTGACAACCGGCACAAAACCGGTAATTTCCGTACTATTTTAAATATTATTTATTATCTGCAATTATGTGGTTAGACGTCAACATTATGTGATTACTTTTCATACATATGAATTCATGCACGTTTTATACTTCAAATATTGCTTTATGCATTACTTTAAGCATTGCGTCAGAAAGACTAGTAAACTCACCGGTAAGACACACTGTGTTAGCATTTCTGCAGAAAGCAGTCAGACAATAGAATTAGGACCTACGAATAGGTCCAACATCTAAAATACATTAAAACCCAAGTGTGGATACAAGGGTTAACATATAAACTTTCCGGATACTAAACTATGCACTAAAAAGCACCCGAAACTCACTTTAAATGTAGAATTCTGCATAAATCAGCTATTTAACACTGAAATATCATGCATAATTTATGTTTTGTTGTCCAGAATAACTTACAAAGTGTCAGTAATCGAAACTGCCACAAAAGGTGCTTCATACTTAGCGAAACTGCGCAATTTAGCACTTTAACGAACCGTAATGAAACTAACAACCGAACACTATCCGAAACACCAAATTTTCACTAGAAACATTGTTTTAGTGTTACGAAGCTAGTTATGGTCACCGAACATCATATTACATCCTAATATCACTAAATACATAAAATACCTAACTAGCACCCTTACTTTCTAACTAAATCATGTAACCAAAGATTGAAATGAAACCAACACCCCCCCCCCCCATATGGACGGTTGGGACATGGGGCCCACTAGATGATTTTATTCCATTATTTAATAAGATATTGTCACACCCCGACCGCGTAAAACAACAAATCACGGCGGAAACATCGGGGCGTGTTGCAACAGAATTAATGTTTCACAACCATGGAAATTTAAGTTTCGTTTTATTGATTAAAAGTGTTACAATCTCTTAATCAAACAATGAAAATACAACATAATTAACTAGTCTTGCATCTTTTATTGTCACTAAAGCCCAAGTCTGTCTATGTGTATCTTGATCATCTTATACAACAACTCCTGAAAAACACATGTGAAAATAGGTACGTCAGCATAAAAATGCCTGTGAGATACATAGGTTTTGTGAAAATAAGATTCATGACTTATGTTTGAGAAAATGTTTAGTCATGAACCTTGTTATTTGCTTTGTCTTTTAAATCATTTGAAAAACGATAAGATCAGATGATAAGTATAAATAAATGTAAGGTTAAATGAATAACCAAGTAAAATATGTTTGCATAAGATAAGTTGTTTATAAATCAATGTCTTGTGAAAAGTATGTTATTTGTATGAAATGTTCTATGTCTCAAACTGAAATGATTCAAATAACGTTACGACATGTAATACCATACAAACACTTATATATAGGAAGTACCAGCGGCGTATCCACCATGCTTGTATCATATTACACACGCATCGTTACTTATTCACTTAATCAAACCAAACCAACCAATGTAAGAAGTCTATGTTTAAATCAATTGTCAAATGTATTGAATAATATGTCAAAGTATTCATGTCAAGATGTAAATCATGTCAAAATGTCTATGTCAAATATCCATGTCAAATGTTTATAGTCCAAAAGTAGTCAAGTAATGTATAACCAAAATGATATGTATGGTAAGTAAAATTTAGACGACTTAAACCATAAGTAAAAATGTACAAAACAAAGTATTGAAGTAAAACTTGGTTTAAATCAAAGTTATGTTTTGTAAGATATATGCATGCTATACTGAATATGAACATTTATGCGGTATTGTGAAAATTCATACATCCAAGCCTTGAGACAGACGGATAACTATGTAAAAGTGAGTTATCAAGAGAATATGTATTCGGATTCGGTCATTCCTTTTATCCCCTTTCCCTGGGATGTTCGGAACGGGATTTGTCAAGTCCTATGGTACCACTACCTACTAACGAACGGCGTGATCGGTGTTAATGAATGTATAGTATAGTTTAAACAAACCAAATGGCATACCAAAATGTAAGCATGTTTTATGAAGATAATGTACCTAGTATGCTAGAGTAAACATACAGGGTAGAGCTGTAAAACAATGTGTCCATATGTTACTGGAACATATGCAACAGAGATGCAGTATAAAACAATGTACTAAGTATGCAAAGTCATCATACATAGTAGAAAAGTCATGTAAAACAATGTACTAAGTATGCAAAGTCATCATACAAAGCATAGAACACCATGAAATCATGTACTATAAATGTACTAATGAACATAGCAAGTATATGATGTGAAAACATGAAAGCATGAAAGTAACAAGTAGGCACATGTGTTTCACCCCAAAACAGTTTGGAAAACAGTAAAAGAGGGGTCTATGTACTCACTTGAGATTGCTCAGAAGTCCTAGGATAACCACCAAGCAAAGCTAGAGATCACGGAATCAAACGGCACCTACTATAGGTAACTACATTAATAAACCGGACCTAAATCGGAAGATCGGGTAGCATTAGGGTTTGTAAACCAAACGAGTGTAGAGACTCGTGTCATATGGTTTAACAAAGCCTACATACTAAATGAAACTTAACCTAAGTGTTTACGACCCATTACGACCCGTTTAGGTAGCTTATGCTACTTTAACGCGTCGTTCGCGTGAAACGCGTTCGGACCGCCTAACTAGTCCTATGACAAGTGTTATATGCCTAAACATGTTACATAATCAGTTATGTGACAAAAGTTTAGGTTACATATGCTTAATTACCAATTATACATGAAAAGGGTATTCTGGTAATTTACCTAAGGCATATAAACTACCTATCATACAACTACTTAAACGATGTGACCATAGGGTATAACCTCGGAAGGTTATTCCCTACCTACTATGGTCACCTAATGTGTTTGGTCGGATCCTAATGATCGACCAAATGGGTCGGGTTCGAAGGTATAGGCGATTTATTAGATCGCCTACCCTACGACCCTAGACAACGTGGTAATCAGTAGGCATAGCCCCAAGGGACTATAACCAACGTGATTACACTCACGTTGCGAAGTTCAAACGAACTTCGCATTGACCATTACTGGTCAACGCTGAAAGTCAAACAAAGTTTGACTTTCTGACTCGAAAAGCAGTAAAATAAGGAAAAGAACGAAAGAATACTTACGAAGGGTCCCCGAATGCTAAACTCGATTCAAAAATCTCAGGTATGAAACAAATGTTTCAACTTAGAGTTTCTCAAATCAAGTTTCTAGTGATTTTAGCAATGGGGGGTATGGGGTATTTATAGGAATACCCGAACCGTTAAGATCGTTTCATGGAAAACGTGCCTTAATCCCATCCGTACATGTGTTGCAAAGTTATGGTGCTTAGGTGCTTAAATTCCATCCATACATGTGTTGCAAAGTTATGGTGCTTAGGTGCTTAAATTCCATCCATACATGTGTTGCAAGGTTATGGTGCCTAAGTTCCATCCTTATCCGCTGACTAAGCAAGTTTAGAATGTGTGGTTGTGAATTAAACAACGGCTAATACATCGAATCTGGTCCCGAATGCGAAAAACTGAGTTTCTGCATGTTTTCTGCCCAGAATAGGCAGTCGCGTAGCGCGACTGGTAAAGCCTATAGGGCTCGCGCTACGCTAGCATGCACCAGCTTCAGAAAAAGTTTCAAAAATGACAGTTTTGGTCCCTGCACGTGTTTAAGGCCTTTTTCGATGCGTTTGAACCCCGTTAACCTCATTTCAAGGCTCTAAAATGATGTTAAAGTATAGGGAACTCAAAACATGTTCAAAAATATGCCGGATGATGGTTCGTTTGGTCGTACGAACGCGATGTTCGCTTAATTACGACGGAATGCGCATAAGCGCGAAAAACGATCCAAAAGACGCGACGAATGGATTTTTCTTATAGCGAACACTAAAATATAATGTAGTCATGCTTACATAAATTTTTGGATGTCCAGATGTATTCAGAACGTAAGTTATGCGCGAAAATGCAAACTTGTGCACTTTTTGACACTTTTAGTCCCTGAATGACATAAAAGTTTTTTTTAGCACACCGAACCCCTCAAAGCCTATTTCTAAGCTATGTAAAGGATATTTAAGGTATGTTTAACTTATGGTCATGTTCCGGAATGTCTGTTACAGTTCAAATTGGCATACTTTCGCAGTTTGTCAAGTTTAGTCCCTGTAAGCGAATTAGCTTGTTTTTGCCATACCAAAGCCTTCAAAACTTATTTCTAAGTTATGTAAAGGTTATTTAAGGTATGTTAAGCCTATGTCACTATTCCGGAGTGTTTGTTGCATTAAACTGGTTATATTTTCGCATCGGTGCGCGTATAACCTTCCAGAAAGCGATTTAGAGTTTGAAATTGAACGAGAATTGATATGTGTAAATGATACACATATTTTTTTTTACAAATCCCAAGTATGAAATATAATATTTCATTGGTTTGGTATTTGTTTGATGGCCGTGGAGGCACAGGTGTTACAGTCTCCCCTACTTTAGGAAATTTCGTCCCGAAATTTTATCTAGAGGAAACTTGTGAGAGTTTAAAATATGAAGTTGAAAAGATCGAACAATATTGGTTAGGGTTCTGAACTTCTAGTAACCTTTAATAACATCATAATTGCAATGTAAGAGGGATACTTATATACAAGTATATGAAGCGTCATTGGTGCGTCCACCGTACCTCCATTACATCGTTCTCATTTCGTTATTGTTGTCACTATCGGTTCTTACACATAATAAATCTTACTGGGTTTCCGTGCACTAAATTTCATAATTATGTACGCGTCCATAATCAGACAATTCCTTGCATAGTTCACTCAGTCCATTTTATAATGTGCAGGGGAAAACCAAATGAACAATCCTGTGATGAGTGTGACTAGACCGCCATAGAGTCCTTTTAATTAAATCAATAAATGATCTAAATAGACTATCAAGGAGTCTGTCTAGCTACATCACTAGATGTCGTTCTTTAACCAAATTGTGAATCAATCTTTTTGATTAGACCACTAAAGGGTCTCTAATGAATCATGGAGCAGTACTATAAAATCCAAGGGTCTTAACTATTACATAGAAGCCCATTAAGGATTTAAGGTAGCACCTTTTGAATATCCTGCTACGAATCTCTCATATGAAGATATGAAAGATCCTGCGAGGATTTGGATAACGAATATCCAGAGTATTAAAAACAAAAAAATGCATAAAAGAAAACATGAGATGAATAAACACATAGTCACATAACCACAAAATTGTTTAACTAGAAGTTTGTTCTGCTAACAGAGTACATGTATTTAAAGCACACTAGGAATCCATCTCGTGGATTTCATTTGGCACTTTAAACATTATCAAGAATCTAACTATAAAGATAGAAAGATTCAAAAAGAAAATTCGATTTCGATTACTAGGAACCGAAGTGTTCGAATTAAGGTACATAAGGAATCCAATTAAGGACTCTGATTTGAACGATAATCATCCACAAGGATCTCATTGTAAAGATAAAAAGATCCCATATGAATTTTAGAAGTTGAAGATGTTTTGAAACCTTGCACTGGATGTGCTTAGGTCAAAACATGATGTAAAATGCTTATGAAGTTGAGATGCTTGATATGTCAAGGCGACATATGAAGCAGAATTTTGAAGGTTAAGTCAATGTATGAGGAAAATATTTTTGAAAACTATGCATGGGGTTCTTTAAAAAAAAATGTGTTTAACGTTTTTGAAACCTTATATATAATACTTTTTGAAATCATAAAGTAGGTGTATTAGGTAGATATATTTACAAAAATGTTTTAAAATCATGCGAGATGAATTTTGAAATTATGTATAAGGTTTTTGAAAGATATGAATGATGCTTTTCGAAATCATGCACTTGATCAGAAAATGTATTGTGTTAATATTGTCTTCAGACTATATGAAATATTTTGAAATTAGAAAGGTTGGTTTTGATAACATGGCCAATGTTTTTGAAATAACATAGACAATGCATCAAGAAAAATTGTTTGCAAACTATATGAAATGTTTTGAGATCATGAAGATTGTTTTGAAATATTGGTACTGTGTATGTTGAAAAATCAAAACGTAATGGGTATGAGATTTGAAAATACCCTTAGTTATCTAACCAAGGATTTAAAGGCACCGATGTGCGAAAAGCACGATTACTCATAATGTCACTTAATTTTCTGTACTTTGTTTCTTAGAGTGAAACAAGTACTTAAAATTTTCGAAGGAATCATGAGCGATCATTTGAAAGAGAGAATCACAAGAGTAGTTTGTAAGGATCATAGTTCCTTGATGTAGGTATCATAGGAAAAGTCATACACACATGTAATTATACTTGTATATCAGAATTGTGAACAACAACTTTTATTTATGAACAAGACATATTGTTTCACAATACACAAAAACAAAAGAAACAAAGGCATAAGACAGCAACATCCTTTGTTCAACTGAATGCTCATCCGTGGGTCGGATTTGCATTAGCAAGCTTTGGGCATCGGTTTCTGTAGTGGGTCAGATCCCCACAATTGTAACAGGCACCAGGTGGGTAGTGTGGTCGTGCAGCTTGACCCTGTTGCTGAGCAAGAGGCTGAGCAACTTGTTGAGCCGGGTTCTGAACTGGGCGATTCGGATTAGCAGGGATGCGGCAGGTGTCAGCAAGATGACCGGATCTTCCGCAGTTGGTGCACTGACGACACTGGAGGTGTGGTTGATGATGGCCGTTACACCTGTTGCACAAAGGTGCATTGCCAAAATAAGGCTTCTTGGCTAGTGGTTGCGCAGGCTGATTTGGTGCAGCTTGGGCCTGTGCAGTAATGGCATAGTTTTGGGAAACCTTACGCTTCCTTGCCCTCTTTGATGAACTAGAATCCTTCCCATTCTTGTTTCGACCTTTCTTGCTATCCTCCTTGTCAGACGACTGTTTCTCACCCTTCCTGTGTAATTTATTCTTCCGAATCTGCGACTCAGTCAATGTCGCCGATAACTCGATCGCCTGACGGAGTGTGGCAGGGTTACTACCAGTAAGGATGTCTTGTACCGAGTCAGGTAGGCCGTCGATGTACCTTTCGATAGCTATGTCAAGTGGGGTAACCATTGTCGGGCAAAGCAGACTCAACTCCTCAAACCTATCAGTATATGCCCTGTGCTCACCACTATCTTGCTTCAACTCATCAAATTCCTTCTCCAAAGCTCGCTGCTCATGACGAGGACAGAATTCCCTCATCATCAGAGCCCTAAGTTCAGCCCATGTCTGTGCGAGAGCAACTTCCGCACCTCGGTCTCTCATTACCCCATTCCACCATGTAAGAGCCCTCTTCTGAAACACGCTCGAGGAGAACTCGACCTTGCGATTAACCGGGCACTGCACGTGGCGAAAAGTATTCTCAATGCTTTCGAACCACTGAAGAAGCCCAGTCGCTCCTTCAGAACCACTAAACTTGAGTGGTTTAGCCTGGTTAAAATCCTTGTATTTGCATAGAACATTGTTGTTGTTGTTGGCTTGGTTCCATTGAGCAAAGAGGTTTGGGAATTGAGCAGCCATTTGCTGCGCAATGATTTCTGCCAATTCGGCAGTCTCTATCTGGCTTTCGCGTCGAGGAGGCATTCTGAAAGAGGAAACATGAAAGGAAACGAGAGAGAGAATTAGACGAAAAGAATGAGATGAAACAAATCTGATGAAAGCAAGGATAGTGGTCATTTGTTTGTTACTACAAAGCAACAAACGACACACAGTGACTGATCAAAGTAAATGGGTCAAAAATAATGTATCGCGAAGACATGCTCGCCTATAAGTGAACACTCATCCCAAGAATTCCCAGGTAAGCACAACTGGTCTCGCGTCTGATGAGATGTATACGAAGTGCTTGCCTAGACAGAAAACCCAGAATACAGGCATTCACCCTTCCAGTTTGCACGTGTTCACATTATTTAAAACCCAAAACCTTGACGAAATTTTGAAAATTCAAAGGGTTTCAAAACCATATAATAGAGAGTTCAAAACCTTACAATAGAGGATTCAAAACCTAGTAATTAATCATCCTAGAACAGATGATTAGTTTTCAAAGCGGTTTTGAAATTTATGTTCTTGTTGTGGTCGTCGCCTAAGGATAGGCGACGGTATTGTTTTATGACTAAACGCAAGTAAACTCGCGTTAGGGTCCTAAGAAAGGTTATAGACTAGGTCAAAGTATTACTAATAACCTAATTCCCTATAACCATTGGCTCTGATACCATCTTTTCTGTCACACCCCGACCGCGTAAAACAACAAATCGCGGCGGAAACATCGGGGCGTGTTGCAACAGAATTAATGTTTCACAACCATGGAAATTTAAGTTTCGTTTTATTGATTAAAAGTGTTACAATCTCTTAATCAAACAATGAAAATACAACATAATTAACTAGTCTTGCATCTTTTATTGTCACTAAAGCCCAAGTCTGTCTATGTGTATCTTGATCATCTTATACAACAGCTCCTGAAAAACACATGTGAAAATAGGTACGTCAGCATAAAAATGCCTGTGAGATACATAGGTTTTGTGAAAATAAGATTCATGACTTATGTTTGAGAAAATGTTTAGTCATGAACCTTGTTATTTGCTTTGTCTTTTAAATCATTTGAAAAACGATAAGATCAGATGATAAGTATAAATAAATGTAAGGTTAAATGAATAACCAAGTAAAATATGTTTGCATAAGATAAGTTGTTTATAAATCAATGTCTTGTGAAAAGTATGTTATTTGTATGAAATGTTCTATGTCTCAAACTGAAATGATTCAAATAACGTTACGACATGTAATACCATACAAACACTTATATATAGGAAGTACCAGCGGCGTATCCACCATGCTTGTATCATATTACACACGCATCGTTACTTATTCACTTAATCAAACCAAACCAACCAATGTAAGAAGTCTATGTTTAAATCAATTGTCAAATGTATTGAATAATATGTCAAAGTATTCATGTCAAGATGTAAATCATGTCAAAATGTCTATGTCAAATATCCATGTCAAATGTTTATAGTCCAAAAGTAGTCAAGTAATGTATAACCAAAATGATATGTATGGTAAGTAAAATTTAGACGACTTAAACCATAAGTAAAAATGTACAAAACAAAGTATTGAAGTAAAACTTGGTTTAAATCAAAGTTATGTTTTGTAAGATATATGCATGCTATACTGAATATGAACATTTATGCGGTATTGTGAAAATTCATACATCCAAGCCTTGAGACAGACGGATAACTATGTAAAAGTGAGTTATCAAGAGAATATGTATTCGGATTCGGTCATTCCTTTCATCCCCTTTCCCTGGGATGTTCGGAACGGGATTTGTCAAGTCCTATGGTACCACTACCTACTAACGAACGGCATGATCGGTGTTAATGAATGTATAGTATAGTTTAAACAAACCAAATGTCATACCAAAATGTAAGCATGTTTTATGAAGATAATGTACCTAGTATGCTAGAGTAAACATACAGGGTAGAGCTGTAAAACAATGTGTCCATATGTTACTGGAACATATGCAACAGAGATGCAGTATAAAACAATGTACTAAGTATGCAAAGTCATCATACATAGTAGAAAAGTCATGTAAAACAATGTACTAAGTATGCAAAGTCATCATACAAAGCATAGAACACCATGAAATCATGTACTATAAATGTACTAATGAACATAGCAAGTATATGATGTGAAAACATGAAAGCATGAAAGTAACAAGTAGGCACATGTGTTTCACCCCAAAACAGTTTGGAAAACAGTAAAAGAGGGGTCTATGTACTCACTTGAGATTGCTCAGAAGTCCTAGGATAACCACCAAGCAAAGCTAGAGATCACGGAATCAAACGGCACCTACTATAGGTAACTACATTAATAAACCGGACCTAAATCGGAAGATCGGGTAGCATTAGGGTTTGTAAACCAAACGAGTGTAGAGACTCGTGTCATATGGTTTAACAAAGCCTACATACTAAATGAAACTTAACCTAAGTGTTTACGACCCATTACGACCCGTTTAGGTAGCTTATGCTACTTTAACGCGTCGTTCGCGTGAAACGCGTTCGGACCGCCTAACTAGTCCTATGACAAGTGTTATATGCCTAAACATGTTACATAATCAGTTATGTGACAAAAGTTTAGGTTACATATGCTTAATTACCAATTATACATGAAAAGGGTATTCTGGTAATTTACCTAAGGCATATAAACTACCTATCATACAACTACTTAAACGATGTGACCATAGGGTATAACCTCGGAAGGTTATTCCCTACCTACTATGGTCACCTAATGTGTTTGGTCGGATCCTAATGATCGACCAAATGGGTCGGGTTCGAAGGTATAGGCGATTTATTAGATCGCCTACCCTACGACCCTAGACAACGTGGTAATCAGTAGGCATAGCCCCAAGGGACTATAACCAACGTGATTACACTCACGTTGCGAAGTTCAAACGAACTTCGCATTGACCATTACTGGTCAACGCTGAAAGTCAAACAAAGTTTGACTTTCTGACTCGAAAAGCAGTAAAATAAGGAAAAGAACGAAAGAATACTTACGAAGGGTCCCCGAATGCTAAACTCGATTCAAAAATCTCAGGTATGAAACAAATGTTTCAACTTAGAGTTTCTCAAATCAAGTTTCTAGTGATTTTAGCAATGGGGGGTATGGGGTATTTATAGGAATACCCGAACCGTTAAGATCGTTTCATGGAAAACGTGCCTTAATCCCATCCGTACATGTGTTGCAAAGTTATGGTGCTTAGGTGCTTAAATTCCATCCATACATGTGTTGCAAAGTTATGGTGCTTAGGTGCTTAAATTCCATCCATACATGTGTTGCAAGGTTATGGTGCCTAAGTTCCATCCTTATCCGCTGACTAAGCAAGTTTAGAATGTGTGGTTGTGAATTAAACAACGGCTAATACATCGAATCTGGTCCCGAATGCGAAAAACTGAGTTTCTGCATGTTTTCTGCCCAGAATAGGCAGTCGCGTAGCGCGACTGGTAAAGCCTATAGGGCTCGCGCTACGCTAGCATGCACCAGCTTCAGAAAAAGTTTCAAAAATGACAGTTTTGGTCCCTGCACGTGTTTAAGGCCTTTTTCGATGCGTTTGAACCCCGTTAACCTCATTTCAAGGCTCTAAAATGATGTTAAAGTATAGGGAACTCAAAACATGTTCAAAAATATGCCGGATGATGGTTCGTTTGGTCGTACGAACGCGATGTTCGCTTAATTACGACGGAATGCGCATAAGCGCGAAAAACGATCCAAAAGACGCGACGAATGGATTTTTCTTATAGCGAACACTAAAATATAATGTAGTAATGCTTACATAAATTTTTGGATGTCCAGATGTATTCAGAACGTAAGTTATGCGCGAAAATGCAAACTTGTGCACTTTTTGACACTTTTAGTCCCTGAATGACATAAAAGTTTATTTTAGCACACCGAACCCCTCAAAGCCTATTTCTAAGCTATGTAAAGGATATTTAAGGTATGTTTAACTTATGGTCATGTTCCGGAATGTCTGTTACAGTTCAAATTGGCATACTTTCGCAGTTTGTCAAGTTTAGTCCCTGTAAGCGAATTAGCTTGTTTTTGCCATACCAAAGCCTTCAAAACTTATTTCTAAGTTATGTAAAGGTTATTTAAGGTATGTTAAGCCTATGTCACTATTCCGGAGTGTTTGTTGCATTAAACTGGTTATATTTACGCATCGGTGCGCGTATAACCTTCCAGAAAGCGATTTAGAGTTTGAAATTGAACGAGAATTGATATGTGTAAATGATACACATATTTTTTTTTTACAAATCCCAAGTATGAAATATAATATTTCATTGGTTTGGTATTTGTTTGATGGCCGTGGAGGCACAGGTGTTACAGATATGTCTAGTGATTATAGAGCATAACAACCAAGAAATAAGTGATTGTTGGAAGACTTTTCTTTAAAACCATAAGACATAATCACAAGATCATTCTCAACACTTCATCTCACCACTTCACCTTCTTCCTCCTCTCCTTTGGTCTCGGCTCAAACACACCCACATCTATCCATCTTTTTCACTTCATTTACTAGCAATCCAAGGTGATTTAGAGGTGTAAGAAGCTTATCTAAGGAGGCTTGAAGTGTAGGAACTTGAAGGACCTCTTTGTGGAGCCTTTAACCACTTATTTTCTTCCATATTCATCTTCATCATTCTTGTTCCACTTCCCTAGCCATTAGAGCTAGTAGTAAGCTTCTTGATCTTGTTTTTACTTCTAATCATAATGGTTAAAGTGTTATGTAAGTGGTTAAACTCAAGAATCACAAAGAAATATGAAGATGATCACTAACATAAAGCTAAATAACATGAAATCTAAGTTGATTAAGTGTATGTATGAAACTTGTTTGTGGATTTCTTATGTTTATGATGATAATCATCATAATAACCTTGCTAGATGATAATTAAACACATGATCTAGCAAGTATAAGGATGGATCTTGAAGAAATCATAATGATTATCCTGTATGTGAATCATGCACTTGAAATGAAGTTGTTTTAGAGTATGATGATGATTGATACATGTCAAAAGTCTTGTAATTGAATGATTTCAAAAATAGTTTTCTCAAGAAACCAAAGTTAATTACAAGATTAACATCATCATCATTTTTAAAGGAAGTAAATATGTTTTTAGTGTTAAAACATGACTAGAAAAATGTTGGAAACAAGAAGAAACATTTTTAGAAAATCTTCATACAAGTTGTGAAGAACTAAAAATCACAAGAATGAGATTTATGAACAAATAACCATATTTTTAAGGGTAACTAAACCTACTAATTAACATATGAAGTTACTACAAACTTTTACAAAATTTCAAGTTCATGATGTAGTGTAAATTGCCTGATCTTGGCTCATGGTAAGTCTTGATTGAGTTATTGATGATTGTTGTTGATTTTAAAAGAAAATGATATGCTTTTAAAGTATGTTAACCTCCATTTTTAAGGGGAAATATGGCAAAATTTTTGTAGAAATTAAACACTTAGAAAAATATTTTTAAACATGTGTTTATAAGTAAATTTTGAACATGATTTCACATAAAAGTTTGCCATAATTTTTATTACAAAAATTACAAACATTGGAGGTTGATTTTTGATAAATAAAAGTGACTAAGTATATGTTTAGGAAAATATATTTAGATGTCACAATATGTGTGTTACTTGTATATTATGTGTATTAGTTATATTATTTTAGGAACTTAAAAATAATATAACACACCACTATACCAAAAATTTGGAATACAAATACTACCAAAATTCCAAGAAAATACATATATGAATTATACCCGAACATTGGACAATCGGACAAACGGACTTATGGGCTATAAGTAAACATATTCCGGAAATAAATCCGTAACTTAACGAATGTGATGAACGCTATTTTTGAAACCAAGGAAATGGCAAGATATGAATTTTTACAAATATTACAAAATATATCATATTTTGTCAAATAGAAAATATATTATTTTGGATGGAGAAAAATATATATTTTCTTAAACAAGTAAAAATATATTATTTTGGGAGAAAACTAGATATATATATATATATATATATATATATATATATATTCTAAAGCTAATCTTAAAAATATATATTATTTTTT
The DNA here is from genome assembly GCA_030545235.1 of Helianthus tuberosus. NCBI lineage: Eukaryota > Viridiplantae > Streptophyta > Magnoliopsida > Asterales > Asteraceae > Helianthus > Helianthus tuberosus. Next base: position 46,432,574 of record CM060377.1, read on the forward strand.
GAGATTAATATGGAAATATACTTATTTTTGCCAAATAAATTTATGGATATTTTTCTATTAAAACCCTCCCAAAATATGTATATTTTGAGAATATAAATTGGTGATTTTTAGTTGGCTAAAAATAATGTTCTGGAAGAATAATCACAAATTTAAGTATAAAATACTTAATGAATACAAGAAAATACGTATCCTCATACGTATAATGGCGTACCGAAATACACCACCAATACTTGGCAAAATACACAAGTATGAATATACACAAAATACAAGTATACCTATGCTTCGGAATATATATACATGTGTAGAAAATATTATACACTTTGTAATTATATAAAGTACATCAAAGATGTAACTCAATTTATACCAATGATTCCAAAATAGGTCTTAACAGACAACTAAGACTATGAGTCGTTACACGACCTAAACGGCTAATAAAACATAGTACGTGTGTAGGTAGTGATACGACGCTCAAAGCAAAACCGGTGAAGTTTACGACGCAGGATACGCAAAATTGTGAGTTCATGTCCCCACTTTTAAACCTTTACTTGTTTTCTATACTTGGGGAAAATACATGTACTATGGTATGTTAAATACAAAAACTAAGGAATGACACATAGATCATGTGATGTATAGGGTGCGATAAGCACCATTAATCAATTAGATACCTAGACCGCGGAACAAAAGATTAGATCTAATGGGTTTCAGGAAACCACACTCTTGGCCACACTTTTACCAAGAAGTGCTTTTGTGTCTCTAGTCGTGAATCGACAAATAAAAATGCCTATGGTTTGGATGCTTCCTATGTCGTTACACATGTTAATGACCTTGCAAACCATTAGCGATCTTGATTTCCTTACATTTACAGAAATACTCATTTCAATACAATTACCTACCATGTTTTCTACAACGAATGCTTAAATGTTTTATACAAAACTGCATGACTTCACACCAACATTATGTTGACGATTTTCCAAAACTTACATGTATTTCAGGTAACTAAAGTGGATGTACGTGCGGTCTTACTCTTGCTCCTAGATGTCGCTTATGTTTTTAGCTATGTTGTGTCAAGACTCCCATGCCTATTTTATGGGATTTGGTTATTATATCCCATCCCGTGTGGTGATATAAAGATCACAACCTTGATGTCTGTCTTTAAAATAAAGTTATAAACCTTCAAACAATTATTAGTCGTGTGATGTAAACACTTAACTCGAATTATGTTTTGAATATGTAACGTCAATGGCATTTTGGAGTTGTTTTATGATCATTTAGTATGTTTACCATTCGTATTCAATGAGAACCCTTCAGGATCACACCTCGTGCTTCCGCCTTTGAAAGGGGTGTGACAGGTTGGTATCAGAGCTGCGATTGTAGTGAACCGGGATTCCTTCTCGAGTCTAGACTACAATCTTTAAGATCCTCTCACGAAAACAATTTTTCAAAAACTTTTCATTGCATAAAACTTTCCGCGACATCCACTGCCTGAAATCGTTTTCAAAGAGTTAAGTAATGACACTATGAGACTTAGGGTGAACTGGGGTAGCACTTGTCTTTAACTAAGAATTACTTGCAACAATGTGTATAATTATTTGTATATTAATTAAGTAATAATAATTAATATATACATATACTATGAATAAAAATACTACAGGCACACATGTCTTCGGCTGAAAGCAGCGGCTTATCTGAAGAACGTGACCCGATGATGATTGCCTCTGACGACGAGATTGCTTCAGATGTGGAGATTCTCACGTCTGACTCCGAGAATAACCCTGAGATGATATCCGCTGGTGATGATCTCGACGATGTCTTAGCCTTGCCCTTACCTTTCCATGGCCAGCTTATCATCGGACACCCGGATGGTGAGCATCTCGTTGAGCCTATTCCCATTCATGCTATTCCTTTTGCTGCCATCCCTGCTGAGGACTGGCCATTCGTTGATGATCTGGATAATAGTATGGCCTCTCCTGTTATGTCCGTTACCGATATCTCTTCCGACTCCGACTATGAGTCTGATGCCGATTCCTTCGATTAAGTGATATCTTCGGCCCTTTTTGCTGTTGGGCTGAGAGTTTACCCGACTGGTGATGATGATGACACTATGTCTGTTGCGCCACCCTCACCCACTCCACCAGCCCATTACGTTTTCTTTGCAGGTACTTTGATGGAACAGTATTTTTGGGTATGAAGACTACAACCGAGATTTGGGAACAACATGAAGACAAGAACCGCCAATGTGAAGAAAAATATTTTGTCTTTTATATGTATTAAACTTGTACTATGGGGTGATGTAACCCTTATGCATTTTGTTTTCTTCGCAAACAATTATGTAACAAGTTGTCCTGATATATATAAAAACTTGGTGAACGAAGATTTAGCATCGATCTTTTGCCTGTCCAATTGGGTAGTTTTGATGTTGTAGTCGGCATGGATTGGCTATCTAATAGTAGAGCTGAAGTTGTTTGTTATGAGAAAATCATTCGCATCCCACTAGCGAATGATGAAACACTTATAGTACACGGCCTTCATGCAGTTGATGCGAGGACACTGAGCCCCATAAGGCGGTGGATTGTGACATCCCACATTGGTTATGAAGGCGCAGAAATGCTTACAAAAAGGATGTGTTGCATTCTTGGCGCACGTAGTAGATAAGAAGGCTGAGGAGTCGAAACTCGAGGACATTCCTGTGGTGAAGGAATTTCCTGACGTTTTTCCCAAAGATTTGCCAGGATTACCTCCGCAAAGACAAGTTGAATTCCATATAGACTTGGTTCCAGGCACCGCTCCTGTAGCCAAGGCACCCTATCGACTTGTGCCATCCGAGATGCAAGAATTATCAACACAACTCCAGGAGTTGTTGGAAAAAGGATTCATAAAGGCCGAGCTTCTCACCTTGGGGAGCTACAGTTTTGTTCGTAAAGAAAAAGGATGGAACTCTGCGGATGTGTATTGATTATAGAGAACTGAATAAGCTCACTGTCAAGAATCGGTATCCACTACCGATTCTTGACGACTTATTCGATCAGTTGCAAGGATCGAGCTACTACTCCAAGTTCGACCTTCGGTCTGGCTACCATCAGTTAAGGATCCAAGAGGAGAGTATACCGAAGTCTGCATTCAGAGCTCGTTGTGGGCACTACGAGTTCCAGGTGATGCCATTTGGGTTGACGAACGCACCAGCAGTGTTTATGGATCTGATGAATCATGTTTGCAAACCATATCTCGATAAATTTATGATTGTATTTATTGATGATATTCTGATTTATTCACGAATGAAAGAAGAGCACGAACAATACCTCAGGACCATTCTGGAGCTACTGAAGAAAGAAAAGCTTTATGCAAAGTTTTCAAAGTGCGAATTTTGGATTCGCGAAGTACAGTTCCTTGGTCATGTTGTGAACGAGAATGGTATACATGTAGATCCAGCGAAGATTGAAGCGATAAAGAATTGGGAAGCTCCCAAAACACCGACTGAAGTTCGATAATTTTTGGGATTAGCGGGCTATTACTACAGATTTATTGAGAATTTCTCCAAGATAGCTCAACCGCTGACTTCTCTTACGCAGAAAGACAAGAAGTACGATTGGGGAGATAAGCACGAAGAAGCCTTCCAACTTCTCAAGAACAAGCTATGCGATGCACCAATACTATCACTACCCATAAGGCACTGAAGACTTCGTGGTATACTGTGACACTTCGCATCAAGGATTGGGTTGCGTGCTCATGCAACACCAAAAGGTCATCGCTTACGCTTCAAGACAATTGAAAGTACATGAGAAGAATTATACCACACACAACCTGAAGCTAGGTGCGGTGGTATTCGCCTTGAAGATATGGCGACACTATTTGTATGGTACTCGATGAAATATCTTCAGTGATCACAAGAGCTTACATCACATATTTGATCAGAAGGAACTAAATATGGGTCAGTGACGCTGGGTTGAGTCGCTAAACGATTATGACTGTGATATTAAGTACCATCCCGGAAAGGCAAACGTAGTAGCAGATGCATTGAGTCGAAAAGAAAGGGTTAAGACCCTAAGGGTTCGAGCATTGGAAATGACTATTCGAACGAATCTCACTCCACGCATTCATGACGCCCAACAAGAAGCCCTTAAGAGGGAGAATCTTAGAGCTGAATATCTCCGAGGCATGGAGAAGAAATTGGTGCCAAATGAAGAGGGAACCTTATAATTTATGGGACGCATTTGGGTTCCACTCTATGGCGGTATTCGAGAAGTCATCATTGACGAAGCTCACAAGTCGATATACTCGATCCACCCAGGAACGGAGAAGATCTATCAAGACTTGAAAGAGTATTACTGGTGGCCGAGGCTCAAAAGCGATGTTGCTGTTTATGTTGGGAAGTGCCTAACCTGTGCTAAGGTTATGGTCGAATATCAGAAACAGTCTGGTCTACTGCAACAACCAGAGATACCAATGTGGAAGTGGGAGCAAATATCAATGGACTTCATAACAAAATTACCCAGGACCCCTAGAGAGCATGACATGATATGAATGATAATCGATCGATTGACGAAGGATAGCACTGGAAAGCTTGCTGAGCTGTATCTTAAGGAAATTGTGGCACGACATGGAGTGCCTATTTCAATTATTTCAGACAGAGATGGACGTTTTGTCTCAAGGATCTGGCAATCCTTCCAGGAGGCCTTTGGATCTCAACTAGATCTAAGCATGACCTTGCATCCGCAAACAGACGGTCAGAGCGAACGGACTATACAAACACTGGAAGATATGCTTCACGCATGTATTATGGATCTAGGCGGCAGCTGGGATACTCATTTACCTTTAGTTGATTTTTCCTATAATAACAGCTACCATACGAGCATAAAAGCCACACCGTTCGAAGCTCTATATGGCCGCAAGTGCCGCTCGCCGTTGTGTTGGGCAGACGCTGGAGACAAACGGTTGATTGGTCCCGAACTTGTTCAAGAGACAACCGACAAGATCATTCAGATCCGAGAACACATCAAGGCGGCTCGTAATCGACAAAAGAGCTACGCCGATCGTAGACGGAAACCCCTAGAGTTCGAGGTGGGAGACAAAGTTTTGCTGAAAGTATCACCTTGGAAAGGTGTAGCAAGATTCGAAAAACGTGGAAAACTGAATCCGTGATACATTGGACTATTCATAATCTTGGAAAGATTGGTACCGTGGCATACAAGTTGGAGTTACCGGAAGAACTTAATGGCGTACATGATACGTTCCACGTGTCCAACCTTAAAAAGAGTCCAACCCAGGAAACAGTTATCATCCCTGCGGATGAGGTACATATCGACGACACACTCCGATTTACAGAACAACCCGTTGAGGTAACGGATTGGAAGACCCATTAAACAAGGAGGAGTCGCATTAAGCTTGTCAAAGTACGTTGGAACTCTAAGCACGGACCCGAGTACACATGGGAACGCGAAGACCGGTTCAAAGCCAAGTACCCCCACCTGTTCGAGAAAGCTCCTGTGGGAGATAACTCAACCTGAATTTCGGGACGAAATTTTTTAACATGGGGAGACTGTGACAACCGGCACAAAACCGGTAATTTCCGTACTATTTTAAATATTATTTATTATCTGCAATTATGTGCTTAGACGTCAACATTATGTGATTACTTGCCATACATATGAATTCATGCACGTTTTATACTTCAAATATTGCTTTATGCATTACTTTAAGCGTTACGTCAGAAAGACTAGTAAACTCACCGGTAAGACACACTGTGTCAGCATTTCTGCAGAAAGCAGTCAGACAATAGAATTAGGGCCTAGGAATAGGTCCAACACCTAAAATACATTAAAACCCAAGTGTGGATACAAGGGTTAACATATAAACTTTCCGGATGCTAAACTATGCACTAAAAAGCACCCGAAACTCACATTTAAATGTAGAATTCTGCATAAATCAGCTATAATTCAGCTATAATCAGCTATTTAACACTGAAATATCATGCAGAATTTATGTTTTGTTGTCCAGAATAACTTAAAAAGTGTCAGGAATCGAAACTGCCACAAAAGGTGCTTCATACTTAGCAAAACTGCACAATTTAGCACTTTAACGAACCGTAACGAAACGAACAACCGAACACTATTCAAAACACCAAATTTTCACTAGAAACATTGTTTTAGTGTTACGAAGCTAGTTATGGTCACCGAACATCATATTACATCCTAATATCACTAAATACATAAAATACCAAACTAGCACCCTTACTTTCTAACTAAATCATGTAACCAAAGATTGAAATGAAACCAACACCCCCCCCCCCCCCATATGGACGGTTGGGACATGGGTCCCACTAGATGATTTTATTCCATTATTTTATAAGATATGTCTAGTGATTATGGAGCATATTAACCAAGAAATAAGTGATTGTTGGAAGACTTTTCTTTAAAACCATAAGACATAATCACAAGATCATTCTCAACACTTCATCTCACCACTTCACCTTCTTCCTCCTCTCCTTTGGTCTCGGCTCAAACACACCCACATCTATCCATCTTTTTCACTTCATTTACTAGCAATCCAAGGTGATTTAGAGGTGTAAGAAGCTTATCTAAGGAGGCTTGAAGTGTAGGAACTTAAAGGACCTCTTTGTGGAGCCTTTAACCACTTATTTTCTTCCATATTCATTTTCATCATGCTTGTGCCACTTCCCTAGCCATTAGAGCTAGTAGTAAGCTTCTTGATCTTGTTTTTACTTCTAATCATAATGGTTAAAGTGTTATATAAGTGGTTAAACTCAAGAATCACAAAGAAATATGAAGATGATCACTAACATAAAGCTAAATAACATGAAATCTAAGTTGATTAAGTGTATGTATGAAACTTGTTTGTGGATTTCTTATGTTTATGATGATAATCATCATAATAACCTTGCAAGATGATGATTAAACACATGATCTAGCAAGTATAAGGATGGATCTTGAAGAAATCATAATGATTATCCTTTATGTGAATCATGCACTGGAAATGAAGTTGTTTTAGAGTATGATGATGATTGATACATGTTAATAGTCTTGTAATTAACATCATCATGATTTTTAAAGGAAGTAAATATGTTTTTAGTGTTAAAACAAGACTAGAAAAATGTTGGAAACAAGAAGAAACATTTTTAGAAAATCTTCATACAAGTTGTGAAGAACTAAAAATCACAAGAATGAGATTTATGAACAAATAACCATATTTTTAAGGGTAACTAAACCTACTAATTAACATATGAAGTTACTACAAACTTTTACAAAATTTCAACTTCATGATGTTGTGTAAATTGCATGATCTTGGCTCATGGTAAGTCTTGATTGAATTATTGATGATTGATGTTGATTTTAAAAGAAAATGATATGCTTTTAAAGCATGTTAACCTCTATTTTTAAGGGGAAATATGGCAAACTTTTTGTAGAAATTAAACACTTAGAAAAATATTTTTAAACAAGTGTTTATAAGTAAATTTTGAACATGATTTCACATAAAAGTTTGCCATAATTTTTATTACAAAAATTACAAACATTGGAGGTTGATTTTTGTTAAATAAAAGTGACTAAGTATATATTTAGGAAAATATATTTAGATGTCACAATATGTGTGTTACTTGTATATTATGTGTATTAGTTATATTATTTTAGGAACTTGAAAATAATATAACACACCACTATACCAAAAATTTGGAATACAAATACTACCAAAATTCCAAGAAAATACATATATGAATTATACCCGAACATTGGACAATCGGACAAACGGACTTATGGGCTATAAGTAAACATATTCCGGAAATAAAACCGTAACTTAACGAATGTGACGAACGGTATTTTTGAAACCAAGGAAATGGCAAGATATGAATTTTTACAAATATTACAAAATATATCATATTTTGTCAAATAGAAAATATATTATTTTGGATGGAGAAAAATACATATTTTCTTAAACAAGTAAAAATATATTATTTTGGGAGAAAACTAGAAATATACATATATATATATATATATATATATATATATATATATTTTCTAAAGCTAATCTTAAAAATATATATTATTTTTTGAGATTAATATGGAAATATACTTATTTTTGCCAAATAAATTTATAGATATTTTTCTATAAAAACCCTCCCAAAATATGTATATTTTGAGAATATAAATTGGTGATTTTTAGTTGGCTAAAAATAATGTTCCGGAAGAATAGTCACAAATTTAAGTATAAAATACTTAATGAATACAAGAAAATACATATCCTCATACGTATAATTGCATACTGGAATATACCACCAATACTTGGCAAAATACACAAGTCTGAATATACACAAATACAAGTATACCTATGCTTGGGAATATATATACATGTGTAGAAAATATATAATAAACAAAGTTAGAAATATATTACTTCAACAATATTCCAAATAATCGGATAAATATAATTTAAGTTAAAATATTATTATTTAAACTAATAATTATACACTTTGTAATTATATAAAGTACATCAAAGATGTAACTCAATTTATACCAATGATTCCAAAATAGGTTTTAACAGACAACTAAGACTATGAGTCGTTACACGACCTAAACGGCTAATAAAACATAGTACGTGTGTAGGTAGTGATACGACGCTCTAAGCAAACCCGGTGAAGTTTACGACGTAGGATACGCAAAATTGTGAGTTCATGTCCCCACTTTTAAACCTTTACTTGTTTTCTATACTTGGGGAAAATACATGTACTATGGTATTTTGAATACAAAAACTAAGGAATGACACATAGATTATGTGACGTATAGGGTGCCATAAGCACCATTAATCAATTACATACCTAGACCGCGGAACAAAAGATTAGATCTAATGGGTTTTAGGCAACCATACTCTTGGCCACACTTTTACCAAGAAGTGCTTTTGTGTCTCTAGTCGTGAATCGACAAATAAAAATGCCTATGGTTTGGATGCTTCCTACGTCGTTACACATGTTAATGACCTTGCAAACCATTAGCGATCTTGATTTCCTTACATTTATAGAAATACTCATTTCAATGCAATTACATACCATGTTTTCTACAACGAATGCTTAAATGTTTTATACAAAACTGCATGAATTCACACCAACATTATTTTGACGATTTTCCAAAACTTACATGTATTTCAGGTAACTAAAGTGGATGTACGTGCGGTCTTACTCTTGCTCCTGGATGTCAGTTATGTTTTTAGCTATGTTGTGTCAAGACTCCCATGCCTATTTTATGGGATTTGGTTATTATATCCCATCCCGTGTGGTGATATAAAGATCAAAACCTTGATGTCTGTCTTTAAAATAAAGTTGTAAACCTTCAAACAATTATTAGTCGTGTGATGTAAACACTTAACTCGAATTATGTTTTCAATATGTAATGTCAATGGCATTTTGGAGTTGTTTTATGATCATTTAGTATGTTTACCATTCGTATTCAATGAGAACCCTTCAGGATCACACCTCGTGCTTCCGCCTTTGAAAGGTGTCACGGCCCCTGACCCGGTTTGACCCGTTTCAGGAGCCGCGGGACAGAAAATCCCGTGGTATTTATTTAACAGCGGAAGTTTCTTCAGGATCATTTTAAAACTTAAAATATTTCCCAATTATTTTATTTCACAACTCGGGAATAAACCCGGTAATTTACAATCTTGAGATTTCACGGAGAAATCTTTTATTTTACAAAACATGTTTCCTTATTTTTATACTGAGCCACTTCCTTAAGCTTATAGTGCTTCACGGCACTTTTCCTGGATCATAACAAATCACCTGAAACATGTTTTAAAAAGGTTTTGTCAGCGGGAAATACTGAGTGAATCATTCTATTTACTAAGACGACTCATTTGTTATAATTTACAGTATTAAGAGAGATTACAATGTTTCAGATATCAAACAACTACCCTCGGTATTTGTCACTCGACCCATTGGCCCATTCGTCCAATGGTGTCTGTGACTATGGTCATATCACCCCTTGGCTAACTCGTTGTCCAATGGTGAAGATTATCAAGTAATGTATACAAAACCCCACATACCGGCTGTAACTTGATGATTACATATACTTAATCACTGTAATTATAACTCTGAAAATAAACATGATTTTGAAAGTAATTTGATAAAAAGATAATGACTCACATTGCAGATTTATTATGAACAGAGCTTAGCCTACTGATTAGTCTTGATAACCTAGTTTAAATAATCATGCACACAAACTAGGTTAGTAACTTAATACAGCATTTACGATAACTCACGAGATTAAAACCCTCACAACGAATGACAAAGTGCGATACTTAAACATCCATTGAATAGTTTAATCAATCGGACATTGAATCGTAGCAGCGATCGAGTTATTACCCTGAATTACGGCAGCACTTCGTGAATCGTGTGTGTTTTATAGTGATTATACTATAACTCAGCGTACGTTTTGAGTTTTTACATCGAATTAACGCAGAATGTCAAGTCCCAGACTCTTGTATTTATACTTGAAAATCGGTTCCCCCGCGTGTCGCGGAGGGTGTCTCCGTTCCTGTCGCCTGTCGCGGGGCGTGTCAAAGTAGGGTAGGGTAGGTTAGTCACTGGTATAGGCCTGGTGAGTTGTTATTCGAACGTATCTCAATTTTGACAGCGTATTTCGAAGATAATTATTAATTAGGGTTTAGCCCCCCCCCCCCCTGAGTTTTAGGGCCCTGATTCTAATTCCACTTATTCTGAAAATTTTAGGGTTTGTTCAGAATCACTTGGGTTTCTCAATTAGGGTTTCCTATTGGTCAAATTAAAATAATAAATAGTACTTTTTGATGAGAGTTGTTACATTCTCCCCACCTTAATAAAAAATCTCGTCCTCGAGATTTACTGGAATAAATGAGGATACTTTCGCTTCATTTCTGATTCCAGCTCCCAAGTATATTCAGCTCCTCTCTTTGAATCCCATCTGACTTTGACTAAAACTAGTCATTTGTGTTTGAGAAACTTGATCTTTCGATCCTCAATTTGAAGAGGTTTCTCAACAAATTTCAACTTTTCGTTTACCTCTATATCTCGAAGAGGTACTACCAGTGATTCATCTTATAAGCATTTCTTGAGATTGGATACATGAAATACATCATGTACTCCAGCTAATTCTTCTGGTAGTTGTAAACGATAAGCAACTGGTCCTATACGTTGGATCACTGAAAATGGTCCTACGTACCTTGGACTTAGCTTTCCTTTCTTTCCGAATCTAACTACTCCTTTCCAAGGAGAAACTTTTAATAGTACTTTGTCTCCCACTTGGAATTCAAGTGGCTTGAGCCGATTATCTGCATAACTCTTTTGACGATCGCGAGCCATCTTCAGTCTTTCCTTGATTTGAGTAATCTTATCAGTCGTTTCTTGCACTATTTCAGGACCTGACAATTGACTTTCTCCTATTTCTGCCCAACAAACTGGAGTTCTGCACTTTCTTCCGTATAGTGCTTCAAATGGGGCTGTTTCAATACTTGAATGATAGCTATTGTTATAGGAGAATTCAATTAATGGTAAGTGATCGTCCCAATTTCCACCAAATCTATTACACATGCTCTGAGCATGTCTTCTAGAGTTTGGATCGTCCTTTCACTTTGTCCGTCTATTTGTGGATGATATGCAGTACTCAGATTTAGTCGAGTTCCCATAGCTTGCTGGAAGCTTTTCCAGAAATGAGAAGTAAAACGATTATCCCTATCCGAAACAATGGAGAGTGGAACTCCATGTAAGGATACAACTTCATCTACATACAATTTTGCCAACCTTTCCATACTAAAGGTTTCTTTCATTGGTAGAAAGTGAGCAGATTTGGTTAACCGATCTACAATTACCCAAATCGCATCATTACCTTTTCTTGTTTTGGGTAACTTAGTAACAAAATCCATCGTTATGAGTTCCCATTTCCATACAGGCATTTCTAATTGTTGTAGTAACCCTGAAGGTTTCTGATGTTCTGCCTTAACTTGTGAACAAGTAAGACATTTAGAAACATATAGCGCTATATCCTTTTTCATTCCTATCCACCAGAAGTTCTTTCTTAAATCTTGGTACATCTTATTGTTTCCTGGGTGCATAGTATACCTAGATTTATGGGCTTCTTCTAAAATCTTAGGTCTTAAGTCTCCCTGCTTAGGTACCCAAATTCTACTTTTGTGGAATCTCCAAATTCCATCTGCTTCTTGTTCTAATTCCTTTATTCGTCCTTTCATTCCTTTAGCATCATCCTTGATTGCTGTAGCTTGAACATTCTTCAATTGTTCCATTAAATCTATTTGTAGATTTAATCGGAGAGCACGAACCCGTCGTTGTTTCTCATAATACTTACGACTTAAGGCATCTGCAACTACATTTGCCTTTCCTTCGTGATACTGAATATCATAGTCGTAGTCACTTAGGATTTCCATCCATCTCCTTTGCCTCATGTTTAACTCTTTTTGCCCAAATATATATCTTAAACTTTTATGATCTGTATAAATAGTAAATTTACTACCATACAGATAATGTCTCCAAATCTTAAGGGCAAAAATTACGGCTCCTAATTCTAAATCATGAGTCTTATAGTTTTCTTCGTGCTTTTTCAATTGCCTTGAAGCATATGCAATCACCTTTTGGCGTTGCATAAGCACACATCCATATCCTAGTTTTGAAGCATCACAATATACTTCAAAATCTTCAGTTCCTTCGGGTAAGGCTAAGATTGGAGCATTTGTTAATTTCTGCTTCAAAATCCTAAAAGCTTCTTCTTGTTTAGATCCCCATTCAAACTTAATTGTTTTACAGGTTAGCTTAGTTAATGGTACAACTATTTTGGAAAAATCCTTAATAAACCGTCTATAGTACCCAGCTAAACCTATAAAACTTCTAATTTCCATTGCTGTTTGTGGAACCTTCCAATTGGTAATTGCATTTATCTTAGCAGGATCTACGTGAATACCTTCGTGATTCACCATGTGTCATAGGAATTGCACTTCTTTTAACCAAAATTCACACTTCGAGAATTTGGCATAAAGCTTTTCTTTTCTTAACAAAGTTAAGAGTGCATGAAGGTGTTCACAATGCTCTGTCTGACTTTTGGAATAAATAAGTATATCGTCTATAAAAACAATTACAAATTTATCCAAATATGGTTTACAGATCCTATTCATCATGTCCATGAATGCAGCAGGTGCATTCGTTAACCCAAAGGGCATGACTGTAAACTCGTAATGACCATACCTTGTTCTGAAAGCTGTTTTAGGTATGTCTTCTTGTACCTTCAATTGATGATATCTGGAGTGTAAGTCTATCTTAGAAAAGTACCTAGCTCCTTGAAGTTGATCGAATAAATCATCAATCCTAGGTAATGGGTATCGATTCTTAATGGTAACCTTATTTAATTCTCTATAATCGATACACATTCTCATTGAACCATCCTTTTTCTTAACAAATAGCACTGGTGCTCCCCACGGGGATGAACTGGGTTGTATGAATCCTTTACTTAGTAATTCATCTAATTGCTTTTTCAGTTCTAACATTTCTGTGGGTGCTAACCGATAAGGTGCCTTGGCTATCGGTGTAGTTCCTGGAATTAGATGAATTCTAAATTCCATTTCCCTATCTGGTGGTAATCCTGGTAACTCTTCTGGAAATACATCTAGGTATTCTGAGACTACTGGTATTTTCCTAAGTTCTTTACCCTTAGTGCTAATGATTACCGAAATCATATACACTATTCCCTGCTTTCGTTCATAACTAGCAACTTTCATTACTGATATGAACTTCATGGGCTTACGTGGTTTATTTCCTGTAATTGTGATTATTTCCCCAGTAGGTGCCTGAATTTCTATAGAGTTTTTATCACAAAGGATTCGAGCATGGTTGGCTACTAACCAATCCATTCCTAACACAACATCAAATTCGGCTAAGTTCATAGGTACTAGGGTTGCAGAGAATTTATGTCCTAAAAGTTCTATATTTTCTTCCTGCAAAATTTTATCTATTTTAACTGAATTTCCGTCTACCGTTTCAACTGTAAAAATCTGTCTAAGTTGGGTTAAAGGTAAGTTAAGAGTTTGGCAGAATGAAGTATTTATAAAACTTTGGTTTGCACCAGAGTCAAATAATACTTTTGTGTAAATGTTGTGAACTAAGAACGTACCAGCTATCACGTCAGGAATGAGTTCTGCCTCCTGAGTAGTTAGCTGGAATGCTCTGACATTCTTCTTTGTAGCTCCATCTGCTGGTTTAGCTTTGTTGTCTGCTGGTTTGACCAATTTCGGGCAATCTGGCCTGAAATGTCCAGTTTCTCCACAATTGTAACAAATTGTGGATTTCTTCCTACAGTTTTCTTCACGATGTCCTACCATTTTGCAAAAGTTGCAAGTTATATTACATCTTCCAAAATGTTTCCTTTTGCAATTTCTGCAGAATGGCGGATTTGAGGGTTGCCCTGTTCCTCTTCTCTTGAAGTTGCTATTATTACCCGTACGAAATCCTTGGGAAATTTTCTGAGCCAATTCTTTCTTTCTGTCTTCATCTCTTGTGCGCACCAGTTCGTCGGTTAGGGTGTTAGCTAATTCCACAGCATCGTCAATAGTGCGAGGTCTCGCAGCTTTAACAATGTTACGGATTTCGCTAATTAGTCCCCAAATATAGCGAGAAATGAGTACCGGTTCTGGCGAAGCCAGCGTTGGTACCACTCTAGCATATTCAAAGAATGTCGAAGTATATCTGCGACAATCTACACCCATCATCCGATGATTTAGGAACTTATTTTTCATTTGTTCCTTTTCATACTTGGGACAGAATTTTCTTTCTACAAGACTCTTAAATTCTTCCCAATTCATGGCATAAGCTATTATTCTTCCTTTTGATTGTAACACAGTGTTCCACCATTCGAGTGCTCCTTCCTTGAAAAGATTTGACGCGTACATGACCTGATCATCTTTGTTACATTTACTTATTGCAATCACTGCCTCGGTTTTCTCTAACCAACGCAGTGCCGCGGTTGCTCCTTCATTGCCTGCAAATTCAGTGGGTTTACAAGCAAGGAATTCTTTGAAAGTGCAACCAGGCGTTGCAGCTTTCATTTTCTTAGGAAATGGAGCTTGCCGTGGTTCATTATCTTGATTAATATGATTACCGCCTCCATTTACGCTATTACTGAAGTTATCTTCAGAAATACGTTTACTAGGAACGATTTGTTGCGGTTCGATTGGATTCTTTACAGCAGCAACGATTGCTGGAATAGCATTGGCTATCCCTTGAGCAACAATATTTTCGATATCTTGCCTAGTCATATATTGATCCCCTGGATGTTGCTCAGACTGATTAACCTCATTTACTGGTTCATTACCAATGTTTGCCATCTGATAATTAATATATATAATTTTTATTAGTATCTGATAAATAACAATTATACACAAAAATAATCAGACAATTTTCACAATACACGTATAGTCAAAATTATCGATTTCTCGATTTCATTTTATATCTTTTATAGTATGCATCACTACACACCAATATCTTACAAAGTTTTATTCGTAGTTATTTTACAGACTGATTTCACTATTACTTTTACTATTAAACAACCACGGTTTTACCCTCCTACTATCTCTCGTCACTTGTCGTCCTAAAAACGAAGCTCCCTTTCATCATACTTCCAGGCAATTTGTCCCCCTATCTCCCGGATTCTATTTCCTGCATCCATTAACTTTTCGCCAAAATGGCAGAGTTATGCTAAATTCTCGTTACTCATGGGTGGATTTGGTAATGGTTCTGGGTTAAACTGAGGAAGAAAGGAATAAGGACTATTGATTAGGTTTTGAAACTGCCAATCATTTGTCCACCATTCGTCTATCCCCAGAGGTTGAGTATGGATTATAGGGTCTGGAATTGCTGGTTCTAAGTTTATTGGTAGTTGATTTTCAATAGTAGGGTACATATTATTATTAATTGGCCGGACAACATCACAGCTTGCCAATGCTCGATCTAATTCCTCCTGAAAAGGTAACTCCTCCACCTGTCTAGAACTTTCTCCGACTTCCCTCTGGATTTGCCTAGAACTTCCTTCATATTCCATTCCTGGTGGCCTAAAATCTTCTCCTAATTCCATTTCCAGTGACCTAAAACCTTCACTAACTTCAACCCCTTTTCCTTTGTCTAAAGGATTTTCTATTTTAGGAATTTTCCTGGTTGTAGGCTTCCTCCTACGCACACGTCTCCATCCCACAAATCTCCTCCTCTTCTTGGTTTTAGGTTTCTCTGGAGGTGGTGAAGCATTGAATTCAACAGGTTCTTCTATGTCGGGTATATACCTATTGAAATCTCGGGAAACCTCTATTTTTACTGGATAGAGATTTAGGTTTTGAAGGGCGTCAGACAAGTCACTCATGCTGTTATGCAAAATACACACAATTACTAATGTATAGCAAAATTTTTCATAGGAAATCTTTTTTAATATTATTTCATACAGGGTAAATACAAAACAAATGAAAATTTAAAACACACGAGGTTTTATTTGTAAATTTATTTATTTACTAGATAAGATTTCTGGACTGTAGGCGCTAAAACTTGATTTTAAAATATTTAGAGATTCGCATTTACTGCTACAGTAGCTAGCATATAAAGATCTGCCCATTTCTCATCTAATTTGTCCTCCCAAGGTATTTTACTGGTTAATTCCTGGGTTTCCTGTTTAACTTTCTTCTCTCGGTTTTTCCTTATTTCCTCCTGACTTTTCCTAATAATCAAACTTCTTTTATTAGGAGAAAGTGGTTTCTCATAATGTGCCTTTCTCACAAATATTCCTTCTTCAGGAATTACTGAGTGATTTGAGGATTTGGGTTGGGATGAACTTCCCTTCTCATTGGATGACCTATCTAGTTTAAGATAGATGTTTGACAACTTTTGTTTACCCATACTGTAACTAACAAATAATCAGTTAATAATCCCATAATTGGTAATCAGTAAAAATTTAAGTATTTCTAAATACTTAATAGGCTTAAATCAGTGGCTCTGATACCACATTTTTCTGTCACGGCCCCTGACCCGGTTTGACCCGTTTCAGGAGCCGCGGGATAGAAAATCCCATGGTATTTATTAAACAGTGGAAGATTCTTCAGGATCATTTTAAAACTTCAAATATTTCCCGATTATTTTATTTCACAACTCGGGAATAAACCCGGTAATTTACAATCTTGAGATTTCACAGAGAAATCTTTTATTTTACAAAACATGTTTCCTTATTTTTATACTGAGCCACTTCCTTAAGCTTATAGTGCTTCACGACACTTTTCCTGGATCACAACAGATCACCTGAAACATGTTTTAAAAAGGTTTTGTCAGCGGGAAATATTGAGTGAATCATTCTATTTACTAAAACGACTCATTTGTTATAATTTACAGTATTAAGATAGATTACAATGTTTCAGATATCAAACAACTACCCTCGGTATTTGTCACTCGACCCATTGGCCCATTCGTCCAATGGTGTCTGTGACTATGGTCATATCACCCCTTGGCTAACTCGTTGTCCAATGGTGAAGATTATCAAGTAATGTATACAAAACCCCACATACCGGCTGTAACTTGATGATTACATATACTTAATCACTGTAATTATAACTCTGAAAATAAACATGATTTTGAAAGTAATTTGATAAAAAGAGAATGACTCACATTGCAGATTTATTATGAACAGAGCTTAGCCTACTGATTAGTCTTGATAACCTAGTTTAAATAATCATGCACACAAACTAGGTTAGTAACTTAATACAGCATTTACGATAACTCACGAGATTAAAACCCTCACAACAAATGACAAAGTGCGATACTTAAACATCCATTGAATAGTTTAATCGATCGGACATTGAATCGTAGCAGCGATCGAGTTATTACCCTGAATTGCGGCAGCACTTCGTGAATTGTGTGTGTTTTATAGTGATTATACTATAACTCAGCGTACGTTTTGAGTTTTTACGTCGAATTAACACAGAATGTCAAGTCCCAGACTCTTGTATTTATACTTGAAAATCGGTTCCCCCGCGTGTCGCGGAGGGTGTCTCCGTTCCTGTCGCGGGGCGTGTCAAAGTAGGGTAGGGTAGGTTAGTCACTGGTATAGGCCTGGTGAGTTGTTATTCGAACGTATCTCAAATTTGACAGTATATTTCGAAGATAATTATTAATTAGGGTTTACCCCCCCTGAGTTTTAGGGGCCCTGATTCTAATTCCACTTATTCTGAAAATTTTAGGGTTTGTTCAGAATCACTTGGGTTTCTCAATTAGGGTTTCCTATTGGTAAAATTAAAATAATAAATAGTACTTTTTGATGAGAGTTGTTACAAAAGGGGTGTGACAGATTGGTATCAGAGCTGCGATTGTAGTGAACCAGGATTCCTTCTCGAGTCTAGACTACAATCTTTAGGATCCTCTCACGAAAACAATTTTTCAAAAAGTTTTCATTGCATAAAACTTTCCGCGACATCCACTGCCTGAAATCGTTTTCAAAGAGTTAAGTAATGACACTACGAGACTTAGGGTGAACTGGGGTAGCACTTGTCTTTAACTAAGAATTACTTGCAATAATGTGTATAATTATTTGTATATTAATTAAGTAATAATAATTAATATATACATATACTATGAATAAAAATACTACAGGTACACATGTCTTCGGCTGAAAGCAGCGGCTTATCTGAAGAACGTGACCCGATGATGATTGCCTCTGACGACGAGATTGCTTCAGATCTGGAGATTATCACGTCTGACTTCGAGAATGACCCTGAGATGATATCCGCTGGTGATGATCTCGACGATGTCTTAGCCTTGCCCTTACCTTTCCATGGCCAGCTTATTATCGGACACCCGGATGGTGAGCATCTCGTTGAGCCTATTCCCATTCATGTTATTCCTTTTGCTGCCGTCCCTGCTGAGGACTGGCCATTCGTTGATGATCTGGATAATAGTATGGCCTCTCCTGTTATGTCCGTTACCGATATCTCTTCCGACTCCGACTATGAGTCTGATGCCGATTCCTTCGATTCAGTGATATCTTCGGCCATTTTTGCTGCTGGGCTGAGAGTTTACCCGACTGGTGATGATGATGACACTATGTCTATTGTGCCACCCTCACCCACTCCACCAACCCATTAGGTTTTCTTTGCAGGTACTTTGATGGAACAGTATTTTTGGGTATGAAGACTACAACCGAGATTTGGGAACAACATGAAGACAAGAACCGCCAATGTGAAGAAAGATATTTTGTCGTTTATATGTATTAAACTTGTACTATGGGGTGATGTAACCCTTATGCATTTTGTTTTCTTCGCAAACAATTATGTAACAAGTTGTCCTGATATATATAAAAACTTGGTGAACGAAGATTTAGCATCGATCTTTTGCCTGTCCAATTGGGTAGTTTTGATGTTGTAGTCGGCATGGATTGGCTATCCAACAGTAGATCTGAAGTTGTTTGTTATGAGAAAATAATTCGCATCCCTCTTGCGAATGATGAAACACTTATAGTACACGGTCTTCATGCAGTTGATGTGAGGACGCTGAGCCCCATAAGGCGGTGGATTGTGACATCCCACATTGGTTATAAAGGCGTAGAAATGCTTACAAAAGGATGTGTTGCATTCTTAGCGCACGTAGTAGATAAGAAGGCCGAGGAGCCGAAACTCGAGGACATTCCTTGGGTGAAGGAATTTCCTGACGTTTTTCCCGAAGATTTGCCAGGATTACCTCCGCAAAGACAAGTCGAAGTCCATATAGACTTGGTTCTAGGCATCACTCCTGTAGCCAAGGCACCCTATCGACTTGCGCCATCCGAGACGCAAGAATTATCTACACAACTCCAGGAGTTGTTGGATAAAGGATTCATAAGGCTGAGCTTCTCGCCTTGGGGAGCTCCAGTTTTGTTCGTAAAGAAGAAGGATGGATCTCTGCGGATGTGTATTGATTATACAGAACTGAATAAGCTCACTGTCAAGAATCGGTATCCACTACCGAGGATTGACGACTTATTCGATCAGTTGCAAGGATCGAGCTACTACTCCAAGATCGACCTTCGATCTGGCTACCATCAGTTAAGGATCCAAGAGGAGAGTATACTGAAGACTGCGTTCAGAACTCGTTATGGGCACCACGAGTTCCAGGTGACGCCAATTGGATTGACGAACTCACCAGCAGTGTTTATGGATCTGATGAATCGTGTTTGCAAACCATATCTTGATAAATTTGTGATTGTATTTATCGATGATATTCTGATTTATTCACGAATGAAAGAAGAGCACGAACAACACGTCAGGACCATTCTGGAGCTACTGAATAAAGAAAAGCTTTTTGCAAAGTTTTCAAAGTGCGAATTTTGGATTCGCGAAGTACAGTTCCTTGGTCATGTTGTGAACGAGAATGGTATACATGTAGATCCAGCGAAGATTGAAGCGATAAAGAATTGGGAAGCTCCCAAAACACCCACTAAAGTTCGACAATTTTTGGGATTAGCGGGCTATTACTACAGATTTATCGAGAATTTCTCCAAGATAGCTCAACCGCTGACTTCTCTTACGCAGAAAAACAAGAAGTACGATTGGGGAGATAAGCATTAAGAAGCCTTCCAACTTCTCAAGAACAAGCTATGCGATGCACCAATACTATCTATACCCATAAGGCACTGAAGACTTCGTGGTATACTGTGACGCTTCGCATCAAGGATTGGGTTGCGTGCTCATGCAACGCCAAAAGGTCATCGCTTACGCTTCAAGACAATTGAAAGTACATGAGAAGAATTATATCACCCACAACCTGAAGCTAGGTGTGGTGGTATTCGCCTTGAAGATCTGGCGACACTATTTGTATGGTACTCGATGTACTATCTTCACTGATCACAAGAGCTTACATCACATATTTGATCAGAAGGAACTAAATATGCGTCAGCGACACTGGGTTGAGTCGCTAAACGATTATGACTGTGAGATTAAGTACCATCCCGGAAAGGCAAACGTAGTAGCAGATGCATTGAGTTGAAAAGAAAGGGTTAAGACCCTAAGGGTTCGAGAATTGGAATTGACTATTCGAACGAATCTCACTCCACGCATTCATGACGCCCAACAAGAAGCCCTTAAGAGGGAGAATCTTAGAGCTGAATATCTCCGAGGTATGGAGAAGAAATTGGTGCCAAATGAAGAGGGAACCTTATAATTTATGGGACGTATTTGGGTTCCACTCTCTGGCGGTATTCGAGAAGTCATCTTTGACGAAGCTCACAAGTCGAGATACTCGATCCACCCAGGATCGCACAAGATGTATCAAGACTTGAAAGAGTATTACTGGTGGCCGAGGCTCAAAAGCGATGTTGCTGTTTATGTTGGGAAGTGCCTAACCTCTGCTAAGGTTAAGGTCGAATATCAGAAACCGTCTGGTCTACTGCAACAACCAGAGATACCAATGTGGAAGTGGGAGCAAATATCAATGGACTTCATAACAAAATTACCCAGGACCCCTAGAGAGCATGACATGATATGGGTGATAGTCGATCGATTGACGAAGTTTGCACACTTCTTACCAATCCGAGAGAAGGATAACACTGGAAAGCTTGCTGAGCTGTATAAAGGCATTTGTGGCACGACATGGAGTGCCTATTTCAATTATTTCAGACAGAGATGGACGTTTTTTCTCAAGGATCTGGCAATCCTTCCAGGAGGCCTTTGGATCTCAACTAGATCTAAGCACGGCCTTCCATCCGCAAACAGACGGTCAGAGCGAACGGACCATACAAACACTGGAAGATATGCTTCGCGCATGTATTATGGATCTAGGCGGCAGTTGGGATACTCATTTACCTTTAGTTGAGTTTTCCTATAATAACAGCTACCATACGAGCATAAAAGCCTCAATGTTCGAAGCTCTATATGGCCGCAAGTGCCGCTCACCGTTGTGTTGGGCATACGCTCAAACAAGATTTCAGCCTAGATCTCCACCAGGCAGATACGAGAGACCTAGAAGCAGTTCACCAAGAATGAACAATCATAATTCTAATAATTTCAGAAGTCAAGGTCAATATCAAAATCGATACCAAAATAATGGTGGTCGAACTTTTTATAACAATGGCTTTAGAAATTACAACAATAATGCTTCTTGGAATCAAAATTCAAGATATCAAAATCAAAATTTCCAAAGGTCAAATAGTCCAAATACATATAGGAACCCTCAGGACCATAGACCTTATGGAAATCAAAACCCATTTCCATCAACAGGTCTAAGATCCAAGACTCCAGTTAGGAGTAATGGATATTGGATGGATGTTCCAGTGGTTGGTGAATTTGGACGACCTAAGACCATTAAGGCTTGGGTCCCCCAATCTAACTAATTTCTTAGTTGGTGTGTGCAGGAGCTGCTAAGGAGGATTATCAACTTATGTTGATAGTGGCTGCTTTAGGCACATGAAGGGGGATGTGAAATTGTTGATATATTTATACTGATTGATTTAAATTGAAGTTCAAAGTGTTGAGTTGACACACTAGATAACCTGGCAGATCTTTATACTAAAGCTTTTGACAGGGCTCGCTTTGAACATTTAGTCAATCTCAACGGGATAAGGAATCCTGAATAACTGGTTTTTCATAAGAATTTTGTAAATAGTTTACTGTTTTCTTAAAAATAAAAAAATACAAAAACATTGAAAAATCAAAAACATAAAAAAATAAATAGAAAATCAAAAATGAGCTATTATTGTGTGAAAAAAGGAGAAATGATAGTACATCGGCAAGTTAGACTGTCACACTGAAACTGAAATTAAATTGCTTAAGTGTGATAGCAGCTTCATCATACGATGTACCAGTACGCAAAAAGCATGAAATAATCAACTTACCAATGTGATATAAACCTAAATGAACTGTGTATGAGTGGGGAACACATCAGTGGTGTATGGTTTAATGACCTTAAATCTTGCGTTGATAGATTGCCAAAATCTGAAGTTTTGGGTCTTTATACTGTTATTTCATCTGGGGATATCAGGGGTGTCCTTCTGCTGCATCCAGATATATGCTGACCTAGACACACCCAGGATATCTTAAAAGAGCTACAAATGCCAAAACCTTGAAAATGAAGAAGCTCTCATAGAGAGTCATTCAAAAAATGCAAAATGCATAATTCGTACCAAAAATGGTATCTGTCTTAGCCCTCGATAAGATATTCTGGTCTCTCTGCTGTACGGGAGTACTGACCTGTTCACCAATTATCTAAACGTTGAAATACAAAACGGATGAATTCAGTATACTCACCTACTACGATGAATCTTTGTGCATACCTTGATCGCGGGGGTATATCCTGAAGTGGGACACACTAGTATTTCAGTAATTAAAATTACCTTAATGTATCATATGGTAATGGTACTTGAAATGTTCATGCATTATGTTTAAGTGGACAAACATACTGGTAATCGTCTTGGACTGCTTTTCATGAAAAATTAAATAAAGAATTATCTAATAGTGTGAAAACAGTTTGATTGTGCTGATATGATCTTCTTACCAGTGATTCTCACAAAAATAGACTGTTTATTGCTTTTGTTATTTACTTGCTTTCAGAAAATATAAAAAATCCAAAAATAGTGTCATTTTCTGTTTAAAATTCTTAATGTACGAAAGACTGTTAATCTTGGAGGAATTGTTACTGATAGGGGGAGACGGTGTTGGAAAGTGAGTTCAAAATTTTAAATCACGCGGGTTATAGGGTGTGTGATTAAAAAGTTTTGAGTGTTTGTGATAAGTTGAAAATGTTTAATCTGTGATACAGTTTAACTATCTCTTGAATAATAATAATTTATTTAACTGTGTTGAAAAATTCTTATGGTTTCTCGAGATGTTTGTTTTATAGTATACAGATTGAAGCTGTGTGTTGCTGAGAAGTTAAAGTGATGAGTTGCTGTGAAGAGATGAGAGTTTGATTGGATGCATGGTAGAACCTCCTTTCTACATTGCAGACAAGTTGAAGAGTTTGAAGATTGCTATACAAATGCTGAACTGGAGTTTACTCAAACGCTAAAGTTTTTGAAGAATTGGTGATTGGATGCATCAGCTTAGGGGGAGTCTGTTGCTGACAGAAGCTATTGAAGCTGAAGCTATCCAAAGACCAAAGACAGTGCAAGACTACATGAAGATTGCAAGATGACTGAAGACAAAGTTATTTGATGAAGCTATTGTCAAGGGGGAGTTTGTTGGTGCATGTTTGTGACAACAGCTTAGATTTGGTCTTTGGATATCTTGTAATTAGTTAAACCATAAACAGTTAGCGGGTTTAGCTTTGTGATAGTTTGGTTATAGTGTTTCGGCTAAACAAAACCCAGTTGGGACAAGGGTGGACGAATTGGGCTTGCCCATGTAGGAAACCTTAGCCCAAGTAGCAACCTTGTGTTATATAAACAAGGTTAGGCTTTAGGGTTGAGGTTAATCAACCAAAACAATATTTGAGAGAGAATTCGTGAGAGACATAGTCTTGAACGAATTTGTGGTTTGTGTTAGGGTTTAGATTGATTGTAATACGTTTGTTTGATAATCAATAGAAACCCAGTTTGAAAGTGATTTGCTGTTTCTACTCATTCTGATATATTCTGATCAAGAGGATTTCACACTCTTGATTAGATTGACAATTCTGTGAAAGATCCATACATCAAGGGGACCTACAAAATACTACCAAAATTCCAAGAAAATACATATATGAATTATACCCGAACATTAGACAATCGGACAAACGGACTTATGGGCTATAAGTAAACATATTCCAGAAATAAATCTGTAACTTAACGAATGTGACGACCGGTATTTTTGAAACCAAGGAAATGGCAAGATATGATTTTTACAAATATTACAAAATATATCATATTTTGTCAAATAGAAAATATATTATTTTGGATGGAGAAAAATATATATTTTCTTAAACAAGTAAAAATATGTTATTTTGGGAGAAAACTAGAAATATATATATTTTCTAAAGCTAATCTTAAAAATATATATTATTTTTGATATTTATATGGAAATATACTTATTTTTGCCAAATAAATTTATAGATATTTTTCTATAATAACCCTCTCAAAATATGTATATTTTGAGAATATAAATTGGTGATTTATAGTTGGCTAAAAATAATGTTCTGTAAGAATAATCACAAATTTAAGTATAAAATACTTAATGATTACAAGAAAATACGTATCCTCATACGTATAATTGCATAACGGAATACACCACCAATACTTGGCAAAATACACAAGTATGAATATACACAAATACAAGTATACCTATGCTTGGGAATATATATACATGTGTAGAAAATATATAATAAACCAAGTTAGAAATATATTACTTCAACAATATTCCAACTAATCGGATAAATAGAATTTAAGTTAAAATATTATTATTTTAACTTATAATTATACACTTTGGAATTATATAAAGTACATCAAAGATGTAACTCAAATTATACCAATGATTCCAAAATAGGTCCTAACAGACAACTAAGACTATGAGTTGTTACACGACCTAAACGGCTAACAAAACATAGTAGGTGTATAGGTAGTGATACGACGCTCTAAGCAAACCCGGTGAAGTTTACGACGTAGGATACGCAAAATTATGAGTTCATGTACCCACTTTTAAACCTTTACTTGTTTTCTGTACTTGAGGAAAATACATGTACTATGGTATGATGAATACAAAAACTAAGGAATGACACATAGATCATGTGACGTATAGGGTGCCATAAGCACCATTAATCAATTACATACCTAGACCGCGGAACAAAATGTTAGATCTAATGGGTTTCAGGCAACCACAGTCTTGGCCACACTTTTACCAAGAAGTGCTTTTATGTCTCTAGTCGTGAATCGACAAGTAAAAATGCCTATGGTTTGGATGCTTCCTATGTCGTTACACATGTTAATGGCCTTGCAAACCATTAACGATCTCGATTTCCTTACATGTACAGAAATAATCTTTTCAATACAAATACATTCCATGTTTTCTACAACGAATGCTTAAATGTTTTATACAAAACAACATGAATTCACACCAACATTATGTTGACGATTTTCCAAAACTTACATGTATTTCAAGTAACTAAAGTGGATGTACGTGTGGTCTTACTCTTGCTCCTGGATGTCGCTTATGTTTTTAGCTATGTTGTGTCAAGACTCCTATGCCTATTTTGTGGGATTTGGTTATTATATCCCATCTCGTGTGGTGATATAAAGATAAAAACCTTGATGTCTGTCTTTAAAATAAAGTTGTAAACCTTCAAACAATTATTAGTCGTGTGATGTAAACACTTAACTCGAATTATGTTTTGAATATGTAATGTCAATGGCATTTTGGAGTTGTTTTATGATCATGTAGTATGTTTACCATTCGTATGCAATGAGAACCCTTCAGGATCACACCTCGTGCTTCCGCCTTAGAAAGCGGTGTGATAGGTGAGTGGCGGTGAGATGGCGACGACGAGTGGTGGTGGCGGCAAGGCGGCCATTGATGGTGGGTGGCGGCAGAGGTGGCGGTTGGTGGCGTCGGCGGCGGCGGTTGGTGGTGGCGTCGACGATGCTGGTGGGCAGTGGCGGTGAGTGGCTTTGGCGGTTGGTCGCGGCTGTGGGTGATAACGGTGGCGGGTGGGTGGCGACGGCGGTGACGATGGCTGTCGGGGTGAGGTGGTGGAGAGTGTCGGCAATGGCGTGGGTGGTGGTGGTGGATTGTGGCGAAGGTGGTGGGTTGTGGTGTTGTTGATGAATGGTGCAAGAGAGGATGTAATGAAAAAAAAATATGGCGCGTGGATGAAATGATTTTGAGGGAATCGAATGCCTTTTGAAATAAGTGATTTCATTCCATTGACCAACCAAACACCATTTTCTTCATTCCCCCCGTAATCATCCATTCCATTTCATCTCTCATTCCTGCATACCAAACACTACCTAAGAGTTTATTAAAATTTAAGCTAAAGATAAGAATTATATTGTATTTTTTAGGATACATCTAAAATATAGCATTGATGAAAATCAATACTAAGTCACAATTTTGACAAGTAATTACCATATTTATAAATGTGCATATTAATTTTTTTTTGAAGAAAACGCATACTCAGAAAACCTCATATTCATATCAATGACATATAGTCTTTCTTTTCCCATTTGAAAAATAACTAAACAAACCAGTGCCACGGCCCGTTTCTCTATTTCCATCGGTTACCTACAACACAAACACCACCGTCACCCCGCCTTAAACCACCATGGTCAGCACTCTTATTCTTCATCTTCAGATCTAGAGAGAAAAGCACCAGCTCCGGCCACCACGACTCTCCTTTTTCACAGATGAAGGTTTTCTCTATCTTGCCACTACCATCACCTCCATAGCTTGCAAACTCCAACGACAATGGGTGCAACTAATAGAACCCGTATTTATGGAAGCGATTTATGTTAATATTGTATTAGCTTAGCTGTATATATCATCTCCAAATATAGGAGATTCGTTTGTACCTTTATATTGTCGGTTAATTGTAATGAAAGGCAGCTTGGCAATTATACTGTTCTACATGGTATCAGCCTAAACCCTGATCCTACCTACCCTCCCTTCGAACTCCTCCCTGCCGCCGGATCTTTTTTCAGCCGTCGGCCCTCCCTCCGTCACCTCTCAATGGCAGACAACAAACTTCACCCAGCCGTCACTGTGTCAAACATCAGAACCCTCATCCCAGTCACCCTTGACAACGAAGCAGCCGACTACAACACCTGGTCCGAGCTGTTTCGTATCCACTGCATTGCCTACCTCGTTTCTGACCACCTCGAATCTCGCACACCACCTGCTTCTTCTTAAAAAACTGCTGATGCTGACAAACAACCCGCTGCCCTCTCGTCCGCTGACTTGTGGGAACGTCTAGATGCCATAGTCCTTCAATGGATCTATGGCACTATCTCCACGGGTTTACTCAAAACCGTTATAAAAAAAAACCACGGCATACGACGCCTGGAAAGCCATTGAATCCCTGTTTCAAGACAACAAAGCCGCCCGTGCTCTTCATCTCAAACAGAAGTTCGCTACCACTCGGTTGGAAAACTTCCCCAACATGAGTGCTTATTGTCAAGAACTCAAGGTCTTGTCGGATCAACTCTCTAATGTTAATGCATCCATCGACGAACAAGACCTTGTTCTCCAAACCCTTGCTGGCCTTACTGAGCAATACGAGACCGTAGCCACCATTCTCCAAAACACTAAGCCATTGCCATCTTTCTTTGAGATTCGTTCCCAACTATGCATGAACAAAACCACAAAATCCAATCAAGCCCTCCACTCCGCATCTCAAGTCGCCACGACACTTCACACTCAAAGCCGACCTGTTTCCTCTTCGGCCACTCCTTCCCCACCCACTGTTGACACCCGCTCTGATTACACACGGGGCCGTGGACGTTCCCGCGGACGTGGTCGCGGCAGATCCTCTCCCTCCACCGGTCGCGGCATGACTTCCTACTCGAACCAAGCCTAGCACCCATTCATTCTCTTCCCCAATAACTGGATAAACAATAAATGGGCCTCTCTTCTAAATCATGCCCAGACATACTACCCATAACAAAGCCCAAACCCGCCCTACCCATACCCGTCCACCCTTAGGCACACTAATGGCCAGGGCATTCTTGGGCCGTGACCGGATCAAGCCCACATGGCTACATACAGCCCAACACCTACTGATATTGCCTAAGACCTCTATACTCTTTCTATGGGCCAGCAACCCGAACCAGTCGACATTATGGACACAGGAGCAACAGGACATATGCAACAACCGGGTAACCATTCTCCGTCTGTTTTTAATTCTTGCACTAACAAATAAATTGTTGTAGGTAATGGTACGACCATCCCGGTACTTGGACAAGGCAATCAAACCTTACCACCACCTTTCCCACCATTTAAATTAAACAATGTCATAAATGCTCCTAACCTTATTAATAACCTCATCTCTGTCCATCGTCTAACGACTGACAATTTACTTTCCATAGAATTTGATCCTTTTGTTTTTCTTGTGAAGGATCTCAAGACCAAGGCTCCTATCCTACGATACAATAGCGATCTCTACCCTATGACCACCAACTTTATCAAGTCTTTCACTTTTCCCATTCCTCTCGCTGTTGTTACTCAAGAACGTTGGCATCACCGCCTTGGGCACCCGGGGGCCAATCTATTGCATTCATTAAAATCTTCTTCTTTTATTAATTTTGTTAAACCTACTGATACAATTTGTCAATCCTGTGTTTATGGGAAAAGTGTCAAACTACCTTTTTATGATTCCATTAATAAAACTTGTTCGCCATTTGATATAATTCATAGTGATTTGTGGACATCCCCAGTGATCAGAACTGGTGGACATTGTTATTATATCTTGTTTCTCGATGACTTTACCGATTTTCTTTGGATATACCCACTTGCTAATAAATCTAATGTTTATCCCACATTCACCCAATTCTATAATCTAATTCAAACCCAATTTGAAAGGAAAATATAGCAATTCCAATGTGACAATGGCACTGAATACACTAACCACAATTTCAAAAAAATTTTCCAACTCAATGTAATACAATTTCGTTTTTCATGTCCACACACTTCTTCGCAGAATGGTAAAGCAGAACGTCAAATCCGTACCATCAACAATATGGTCCGCACACTTTTAGCCCAAGCCTCTCTCCCACCTTCTTTCTGGCACCATGCACTGGAAACCGCCACCTACCTCCTCAATATCCTACCAAAGAAAAACCACAAATTTCTAACTCCCACCACCCTTCTTTACAACGCCCTCCCCACATACGAGCACCTCCGTGTGTTCGGTTGCTTATGTTACCCTATCCTTCCATCCACCACTATTCACAAACTCGCAAACCGCTCTCAACCTTGTGTTTTCCTCGACTATCCTTCAAACCATCGTGGCTATAAATTTTTTGATCTCACTACACATCAAACATTTATTTCTCACCACATTCATTTCAAAGAATACGTCTACCCATTCTCGGTTCAACACCCGATCGCCCCCACTCATACGACTTTCTTTCTCCCTCTCTTTCCCCACTGTTGTGGCCTTACCTTCACCCATCACCCCCGACCCGTCTTCCGCCAGCCCACCTACACCCCTTACTACTCCAACTCCCGGCCCACTAAACACCGGCCCAAATATACCCAACTCCCCATCACACCCGACCGGCCCATCCTCACCAGGCTTAAACCCTCCTGTTTCCACACCCTCCCCAATCCAACCCACTGCCACTACCCAACCGTTGCTTCAACCTCACACCATCCAACCTTCCCGAACCATGCACACCCGAGCCATGGACGGTATCACCAAACCGAAACAACTTTTCAACCTCAACGCCACCACACTCGTCCCTATTCCAAAAACCCCCCAGGTTTCCTTGTCCACACAGGAATGGTTCAACGACATGACCAACGAGTTTAGTGCACTTATTAAGAACGGGACTTGGGAACTGGTGCCTCGTCGTCCTGATACGAATATTATCCATAGTATGTGGTTATTCAAACATAAGTTTCGGTCTGATGGCACTTTGGAGAGGTACAAAGCAAGGTTGGTGTGCGATGGTCGCAGTCAACAGGTTGGCGTCGACTGAGGAGACACTTTCAGTCCGGTGGTTAAACCCACCATTATCAGGACCGTCCTCACGTTGGCACTATCGCAGTCATGGCCAATTCACCAATTGGATGTAACAAATGCATTTCTTAATGGGAACTTACAGGAGACAGCTTTCATGTTTCAACCTATAGGGTTTCGTCACTGCGACTATCCTGATCATGTGTGTCGTTTGAAAAAGTCTCTTTACGGTCTCAAACAGGCTCCGCGCGCCTGGTATCAACGGTTCACCGATTTCGTTGTACAGCAAGGATTTTCTCAGAGCAAATTGGACAACTCCTTGTTTATTTACCAGCACGGACGCGACATTGCTTACCTTCTTCTTTATGTCGACGACATCCTCCTCACTACTTCAACTGACTCTCTCTGGTAGAAGCTCATGTCTATTCTTACAGGAGAATTTGCCATGAAAGATTTGGGTCCGCTTACATATTTTTTGGGCATCTCTGTCACTCGCACCGGTAACTGCTTATTTCTCTCTCAACATGCTTATGCAAAAGACATTATTAATCGGGCAGGCATGGATACTTGTAAACCTGCTGCAACACCAGTTGACACACAAAGCAAGTTGAGTAGTGAACCCGGTCCTCTGTTTGAAGACCCTACCACCTATCGCAGTCTTGCCGGTGCGCTGCAGTATCTTACGTTCACCAGGTCGGACATTACATACGCCGTTCAACAAATCTGCATGCATATGCACGCTCCTTGCCTTTCTCACTGGAATGCTCTAAAACATATAATTCGGTATCTCCAAGGCACTTCTGAGTTTGGTCTCCACCTCGGCTCCTCTTCTGCTATGTCTATCCGTGCCTATACCGATGCTGATTGGGCTGGTTGTCCTGATACCCGCCGCTCCACCTCAGGTTACTGCGTCTACCTAGGCGACAATCTTGTCTCCTGGTCCTCTAAACGTCAGTCTACCATTTCCCGCTCTAGTGCCAAAGCAGAATATCGCGGCGTAGCAAACGTGGTTGCCGAGATCTGCTGGCTACGCAACCTTCTTCTTGAGCTATGTCACCCGGTTTCTAAAGCTTCTCTAGTGTACTGTGACAACATCAGCGCCATCTACCTCTCCGGCAACCCCGTGCAACATCAACGTACAAAGCACATTGAATTAGATATCCACTTTGTCCGAGAGCACGTTCAGAAGGGGCTGGTTCGCATTCTGCATGTTCCGTCTCGCTTCCAAGTTGCTGACTTTTTCACTAAAGGCCTTCCTCGGATTCTCTTTGACGATTTTCGCTCTTGTCTAACCATCCGTCCTCCTCCCGCTTCGACTGCGGGGGTGTAATAGAGCCTGTATTTATGGAAGCAATTTATGTTAATATTGTATTAGCTTAGCTGTATATATCATCTCCAAATATAGGAGATTCATTTGTACCTTTATATTGTCGGTTATTGTAATGAAAGGCAGCTTGGCAATTATACTGTTCTACAGTAACACATGTTTCAACAAACTACGATGGCGTTAGTTTCTACTCCCTATTCCAGTGAAAGATCAAAACCAAAAGCAGCTTCTTCTCGTTTCTATTCGTAGCCGACGGTGGTGTTGTGAGCAGCGAAAATGAAGTGAACCATTGGAGTTACCCGTTGCATTAAAAAAAATTAGTAGATAGCATGGCCCAATTAGCATGCCCCCACCTTGGGCATTTTCTGCCATGTGGCAGTACAGTCAGCAAGGGCATTATTGGGCGTTTTTCTAAAATGGGTGTAGTGGGGATGTGGGTATTATGTTAAAAGGGTGTAGAGAATTAAATAAAATAAAAAACCCAACAAAAAAAGCTATTGGCCAAGAAAAATGAAGATTTAATGTGATTGGTCCTTCAAATTTGGACATAGCGTTATTTAAAAAACGCCTAGGGGGAAGTTTTGATCAATAACGCCCAATAATGCCCAGGGGGTGGGGGGCGTGATTGGACGTGATTGAGGGCAAATTTTGAAAAAATCATGTCCACTACGCATGGTCTAATAGAAACAAACCAAAATTGAACAGTGAATCTGTAAGACAAGCAAAAGTTGATAGATAATGGAGGGTTAATTAATTAATATTACTTTATATTCTTAATAATACAAAAATAGAAAATGGATTAGAAACAAAAAGTAGAAATTGGTGATTATGTGGAAATGTAAATATTACTAAGAATGTTTGTAGAGTTGGAGAGAAATTAAGATACATTTAACACCTTGCACTGGTGATGCTATTACTCCCATCTCGGAATCAGATCAAGGGAAGAATTCCTTCTCTCTATAGCGAGTCTCGCTGTCGCTTCATGTGTGGTTCTTGAAGGGGGAAAATCACAAAATTAACCTTTTTTACAAAGATAATTAAGATAATAACCTTGACTTTTTAGAATTATTAAAATAGCCATCCTGTGCCAACCAACTTTCTTCCTGCACCAAAACCATTTCTTCCTGCGCCAATCATCTAGACTTCCTACAACATTAAATTTCATCTAATGCGCCATATGGCGCAACACACCTTCTTTTTGCGCCGTAGCATGCTCATTCGCCATTCAAAAATTCAGTTTGCTTCCGTCTTCAATGCACCAGCCTTCTCCTATGCCACACCATCTTGCGCCACCCTTTTCTGCTGCGGCATTGTTGTCCTCCTGCGCTGATGATATAAAAAATTTGATGGCTACTTTGGTAATCTTTGTAGTCAACTTGGCTGATTTGGTGATTTTCCCTTTCTTAAAGTAAAAATTCCATCCAGATGTTCAACTCTCCAACACTATTACTAAGCACTTAGTCCTATACCAATGCCTTTTTCCCCAATGTTTGGTGGCATCTATGGAACTAGCTTATGCTTAATATTGTCAGAACTTCAAGGATTAAACCAAACAAACAAATAAAGTGCAGATTTATTCAAAAACTTCTTCCTCAAATTAGTACAAGGAAATCAACCAGTTATCACAGATTGACTGGTGTAAACAAACGAATCAAAAGATTAACAATGAACAAGAATTCCTCACGAATGAACATGTGAGGTATGGGCGTTCATCGAATCGAATATCGAATTTTTGAATTATTCGAATAATTTTAATTTTCCCTTGAATTCGTATTCGATTCGAATTCGATTAAAACTTACCGAATTCGATTCGAATTCGCATTCGAATAAAAAACCCAATTCGTATTCGATTAAAAATTCAAATTTGAATCGAATTCGAATAAATTCGATTTAATTCAGATTCTTTAAAAACATGTACAAACTATCAAAATGAAACATAAATTTTAAAGCAACCATAAAGCAAAATATCACATTAAAAAGTTCAAAATAAAGTACCATAAGTCTAAAATTCAAAACGAGAAGTCGGGAATAAGCACACCACTTTAAAAGTTAATATTTATAGTGTTATAAATCTATTGAAAGATCTGTTACTTAGGTTTTAGTTATGGGCCATGCAGTGGGTTTGGAAATGGGTAATTTTAATACTTGGAAAAAAAATTTGAAAATAATTTATAGTATAGCTTAATAAAAGTTATATATGAATTATATATAAAAATAATAAATAAAAATGTATAATTTTTATTCGAATTTCGATCGAATCGAATTTGAAATTATAAATTCGTATTCGATTTGAATCGAATTCGAATTCTTTTATTCAAAATGAATTCTTGACAATTGAATCGAATTTAAACGAATTTTGAATTTTTCAAATTCGAAACGAATTCTGAACACCCCTAGTGTAACACCCTGCTTCTTCATACTTTCCATAAATAGAAAGTCTTGTTTGTATTTCTATTTTTGGAAGTCTTGTGTTCTTGTAATCGTTCTTTCTTTGTAATCGTTGTAAAATCCGAGACTTGGATCATAAATAAAACTTGTATCTTGTTAAATTCATGTTGTACATACTTTATAAATGCTCATACATTCAGTTTCGTGGAACAATTGATGCTTATTCGTAATTCTTGGAAACTATGTGCTAAACTTGCAAATACGTGAAACTTATGCATAAAACGTCTTTTGAACATATACGAAACTTAAATACGACATTCATACACTTAATTATACTTGAATTATGTTCATCATACTTAATTTACCTTCGTACTATGCTTTTTATGGCGAAAATAGCCCCTAAAACACTTAAAAACCCTAATTTATAAACTTCAGGGGCCAAATTATAATTAATTGAAACTTCAGCCTCCCCCTTGTTTCCAGCCGCGAAGACCACCCCTAAAGTCTTCACTGGCCACGAGAAAACCCCCAGATCAGACTCCCCAAATCAGTTCGCGATTTTGAGCGGGATTAAGGCTTTAACTTGAGTTTAAAGTCGTTTTTAACATTAAATACCCAACTACCAACCACCATAAATCTCCCCTATAAATACCACGCCTCCTCCAAGCTCAAATCACTTTACAAACACTTCCAATTCACTCAAAAACACTCTCTAATCAACTGATTATCTCAAGTTCGAGCAGATTGTTGCATCTTCACCAAAGTGAGCATAACTCACTCAATACTTGTCCGATTTAGTTCATTCTTTTTCCTATGTGCTTGGATTGACCTTAGCTTCGATTCCATGGGTTTTTTCACAATAAATAAGTCCCTGGAACTCTTGCAAAAAGGCTCCAAAGTTCACTGTTCATTTCTGATTTCATCTAATCTTTACTAAACTTGTTCAACTTGAGTCTAACTCATCTCAAACCTATGTCCTTATGCTTATAACCACTTCTAGGGTTAGTTAGGCTTAAAAACAAGGTTGAGACATTCAAAATCAGAGGTTAAACCTCATATACATTTTGTTTTGTTTAGGGTTTTTAACCCACAAGTAATGTTTAAGTCCAAGACTTAATGTAGGTGTGATTATGGACAAACTTGGGTTGTCCAACATAAAATCCCCACATTGCTTGATAATTTCTTATAGAGTAATTGTTTATATTCTTGTATTATTCATAGTTCATGACCCTCCTTGAATGTGTTTACATCAAGTGTAGTGGTGAACACTTTGAGGTACCTAAATGGAAGACTACTCTTCCTACCTCCTACATGACTTCCATGAAACTTAGAGGTACCTAAATGAAGATTTAATCTTCTACCTCATGCTTGAAATATTGGAGATAATAATAATAATAAATATATAATATATGAAATATATGAAATATATGAAATATATAAACATATAATCCGAATAATCGAATTATTGATGATGAACTAGTGTTCATATGTCAAGGTACTAGATTATATCATCCTAGACTTTGATAAATTGTCACGATTCTAATGGAACCTTGTTCCATGAAAACATTTAAACTTGTTAGAGTTTCCTAGTGTCAAGAATAATTATCATAAGTACTAGGTGATTATTTTCATATGTTATTTTCACATTGTTTAAATTCTGAATCCTTAATCTTCCGATTTCCCCAAACTCATACACTTTGTTCTTCGTGTAGAAGGACTTGGTGCTCCACTCTAATCAACCAAATTTCTCGCAGATTCAAGTAGGAACAACTTGCAAAACCGTGAGTATACTCGAATTCCCCTCTTTACGTTTACCACTTTTTGTGGTGTAACATGTTTACTTACCAAAACTTACACATGAACATTTTACTTAATGCACAAACATTCCTATAAACATGCTTGTATACATGGTTGCTTGATTCATTAAACTTGGGTTAATTACATCTTGTGTTAGACTTATCATTAACTTCGTACGAGCCTATCCGTGACATATATAGCGCTATAGGATTAACGCACCGCCCGTAGACTTGTAGTTATGTCATGAGCATATTGCGTTTCATCATTGGTTTGATATGTTAGACACATGCCGAATTTAAGGTTTATCTTGTATCACATGCTTGCTATGAGGAATTGTTTAATCATCTTTTTATGCTATGTACGTATCAAACTTGTGTACTCGCCTTTGCTTTTGCATTGAACTTTATTTTAAATATGTTACATGTTGAGGATGACGATGCTATGAAATGAAGTAGTGTTGATGCCTAGATACACATATAGACGCTTAGGTTTAAAACGTTGTATCAATTTTGCTTATGTTGTTATGTATTTCTTTTGAACTTGTTGTTATTTAAATTTCTTGTAATGTTTGACAATCTACTTTATGAAATGAAATTGGTTTATTAAATATTGTCACCAATAGTGTTATGAAGTCTCTTGCAATCTTGTTTTCGTCTCACTCCGATGTTTCCACCATCGGTTGGGGTGTGACAGATTGGTATCAGAGCCATAACTATAGGAAATTAGGTAGAATTGCCATGTTCGACCTAGTCTATAGTAGGAACCATGATTTGACCATTCTTGTTTCATGCTTAAAATTTTATGCTTCCTTCTTTGCTTCTTTCTCTTCTTTTGGTCTTAATACTTACTTAATGTCTTTCCTAAGACATTTTACACAATACACTTGAAGACTTGAAGACACTCTTTATACAAAAGAGATGAGTTTACCAAAATAGGCATGAAACCCATAATTTGGTGAACGACTCTCTTCCCGATTATACTTTATACTTTTGCACGAAATTACGCCATTTAGTTAGGAGTGAAATCCACATCTTAATAGTAAATTTCCAACTCAAACTCTAGTGGACCCTCATCAAAGTGTCAAAATTATATTTTGACCCGATGAGTACCAACCACATTAGGGTACGAAATCGTCAAGTTAGGGGTGAAACCCGCACCTTGTCGATTGAGTCTCATTCCGCGATTTTCAATCTTGCCAAAGTTTCGATTGTTTCAATCGATTAGAGACTTGTAGTAACTGGAAGGGTAAGATACCGTTAATCGCTTCTCGACGAGAGTATCTTACCTATAGGCCAAAGCACGTTTCTCTAATTTGAAAGGACTTTCGATTCACTTTGGAATAGTCGATGTTTCTAAACCCGAAACAATCCTATGTTTTATGAGCCTCTCTTTTATGTGATTCAATTTATATGTGATTTTATACTTGTTACCTCATTCATTTCAAAACCGTTACACGTTTCGTACGTCTCGCGTAATAAAAAACAATAATAATTCTCGTAAACAAACTAAATTTATACTCTTTATACGCATTCTTACGTGTTTATACTTGTGAATACATGTTGAAAACTCATGCTTTTGTGTGAATTATACGTGATACATGAACATTACATGTTTATACGTGACAAACTTTATTTCAAATTTATGGTCAAGTCTCATCCTTTTCTTTTCTTTCAAACTTCTAGATGCCTTCTTCAAGCTCCTCCGAAAAGCCCAAGTCCAAGAAGGGTTCTCGCTTAGGTTACATCTCCAAGAAGGAACTCGTAGGCATCATTGCTGAACAGATGGCTGATCAAATGGCTCGAGTTATCCCTGACATCGTTAGCCGCATTCAAACCAACCCCGATTCACCTCATGGCTCTGTGGACTCCAAGGTGGAAAAACCAAAAACACCCTTTCTCCTCAAGCAATTCATGGCTTGCAAACCATTGGAATTCACCGGAAAGGATGGTGCTACCGCACTACTCACTTGGTTTGATGTCATGGAGATCACTTTTTGTCAGAGTGGTTGTCCTGATGAATTGCACACCCAAAATGCTACTGGGGTGTTCCGATCAAGGGCGCTTGATTGGTGGACCTCTGAATGCAGCACAAGAGGTGAGGACGCCGCCCACACATTGCCATGGGCTGAATTAAAAAGGATTATGAAGGAAGAGTTTTGTCCGCCTCACGAGCTGAGGAAATTATAAAGTGAGTTTTGGCACCTGAAGCAAGTTGACGATGACAACGATGGTTTAACCCTTCGTTTCAAGCAGCTTAGCATTCTTTGTCCCAGCTAGG
The DNA here is from genome assembly GCA_030545235.1 of Helianthus tuberosus. Lineage (NCBI taxonomy): Eukaryota > Viridiplantae > Streptophyta > Magnoliopsida > Asterales > Asteraceae > Helianthus > Helianthus tuberosus. The sequence goes on from CM060377.1 coordinate 46,470,967, forward strand.
TCGATACCCCTGAGAAAACCGTCAACAAGTACATCCATTGCTTACCCAACTTGTTCATGAACCTCGTAGAGGCAGCTTGCCCAGCTAACATCAAGGAAACCTTTCGTTTGGCCGCCTGTTTAAACAGTAACCATGTCATGCGTAGAAATGCCGCGAAATCGTCATTGAAAAGCGCACACCAAGCCACCGTCGAACCCACCATTGAACCCGCTGTTGAACCCTCCTCATCCACCAAGAAAACTGAGGCAAGAAGCAGAAGGCTTCAAGCCAGAATTGCGTGGTTGTCACTCCACCAAACCCTCAACCCCTGCAATCTATGCCTGTTGTTCCTAACATTGATCCTACCTGCAAAGGTTACATTGGGACTCAACCAAAGTGTGGCCAATGCCAGTACCATCACCCTCCTAACGTTCCGTGCCGCAAGTGCGCCAACTGTGGCCGATATGGGCACTTTTTTCAAAACTGCCGTATAGCGCCTACGGCCAATCAAAACCAAGCCTTGGTAGCTCAGAACCCTGTCCCCAATCAAGCTCAGAACCAAGTCGCTCCTGTGCGAGCGTGTTTTAAGTGTGGTGATGTCAATCATATGGCTAACGTCTGTCCCAACGAAACCAACCTCAACAGCAACAACAATAACAGCCACTGCAACAGCAGCAGCATCAGCAACAACAGGCTCAACAACCCGCTCGAGGCAGAGCCTTTCTTCTCACTACTGCTCAGGCTCAAAACGTGAACGACATCATTACTGGTACGTTCCTTGTGAACCATTTCTATGCTTCTTGTCTATTTGATATTGGCGCCAATAAAAGTTTTGTGTAGTTAGAATTCAAATCTTTGCTTATGTGTAAACGCTCTAAGTTGCCAAGATCTTTCGCTGTCGAAGTCGTTGATGGTAAAACCGTCGTTGTTGATTCCGTTCTTTCCAATTGTTCTTTGATCCTTAACGATCATACGTTCTCAATCAATCTTATACCTATGCAAATGGGTAGTTTTGACGTCATAGTAGGTATGGACTGGCTTAGGCGAGTTCGTGCTGAAGTTGTCTGTTCTGATAAGTTTATTCGTCTTCCTCTTCCAAAAGGTGATTCCCTACACGTCTATGGTGAAAAACCTTCTCAAGGTCTTAAGCTTATGTCGTGTATCCAAGCGAAGAAATTCTTGCGCAAGGGTACCTTCGCCTTTCTCGCCCACATTGTGGAAAAGAAGAACAAAGGCCCAAGCATAAGTGACGTTCCCGTCGTACGTGATTTCCCTGATGTGTTTTCCGACGATCTTCCTGGTCTGCCTCCTGCTCGTTCTGTCGATTTTCGCATCGATTTAGTGCCTGGCGCTACGCCTGTCGCTAAGTCTCCTTACCGTTTAGCACCCTCTGAGATGCAAGAGCTCTCAAGTCAACTTCAAGAGCTTCTTGATAAAGGATTTATACACCCTAGTACTTCTCCTTGGGGCTCTCCAGTTCTGTTTGTCAAGAAAAAAGATGGGTCATTCCGAATGTGTATTGACTATCGTGAGCTCAACAAACTTACTGTCAAGAACCGATGCCCACTTCCTCGCATCAATGACCTCTTTGATCAATTACAGGGCGCGACCTGCTTCTCAAAGATCGATCTTCGTTCTGGGTATCATCAACTTCGAGTCCTCGAAGAAGATATACCTAAAACCGCCTTTCATACACGATATGGTCACTATAAGTTCGTGGTCATGCCCTTTGGTTTGATCAATGCACCTGCTGTTTTAATGGATTTGATGAACCGCGTGTGTAAAGCATACTTGGACCGTTTCATGATCGTCTTCATCGACGATATCCTTATCTACTCCAAGACGCGAGGGGAGTATGAGCAACACTTGCGTCTTATCCTTCAACTTCTTCGCACTGAACGTCTATACGCTAAATTCTCCAAGTGTGAATTTTGGTTAAAAGAGGTTCAATTCCTTGGTCATACTATCAACGAACTTGGTATTCACGTTGACCCCGCTAAAATCGAAGCTGTGAAGAATTGGATTTCATCGAAATCTTCGTCCGAAATCCGTTTGTTTCTTGGTCTCGCTGGTTATTATCGTCGATTTATCTCCAACTTCTCGAAAATTGCCGTCCCTTTGACTTCTTTGACTCAAAAAGGGAAACCTTTTGTTTGGGGTCCCGAACAAGAGGAGTCTTTTCAAACTCTCAAGGACATGTTTTGTAATGCTCCTATCTTAGCGCTTCCTGATGGTAACGACGACTTCATCGTGTACTGCGATGCTTCAAACCTTGGACTTGGTTGTGTCCTTATGCAACGATAAAAGGTTATCGCTTACGCATTAAGACAACTCAAAATACACGAGAAAAACTATACTACTCACGACCTTGAACTTGGCGCAGTTGTTTTTGCGTTGAAGATTTGGTGACACTACCTATATGGTACTAAGTGTGTGGTCTTCGCCGACCATAAGAGCCTCCAACATATCTTCGATCAAAAGGAATTGAACATGCGTCAACGTCATTGGGTAGAACTATTAAACGACTATGACTGCGACATTCACTACCATCCTGGTAAGGCGAATGTAGTGGCCGACGCTCTTAGTCGTAAAACTCATGTGAAGAGTGTTCGTTGTCTCCAACTCGTTAACGATCTTCAACGTCGCATCCGTGAAGCTCAATATGCCTCCATTAACGAAGGTAGTCTCTCTGTTGAGATACGAGGCACTAAGGAACATGAGCTCGTGTCTAAATCCGATGGTATTCTATACTATCTCAATCGTATCTGGATCCCTAATTGTGAAAACCTCCTAGACTTTCTCATGAATGAGGCACACAAAACAAGGTATTCCGTTCACCCTGGTGCTGATAAGATGTACCACGATATGCGTACATCCTATTGGTGGCCTGGAATGAAGAGAGATATCGCCTCTTACGTTGCGAAATGTCTTACCTGCTTAAAGGTCAAAGTTGAGCATCAACGTCCCTCTGGCTTACTCGAACAACCAGATATTCCTATCTGGAAATGGGAGAGCATTGCCATGGATTTCATCACTAAGCTCCCTCGAACTTCTTATGGTCATGACAGCATTTGGGTGATCGTCGATCGATTGACCAAATCAGCTCATTTTCTTCCCATTCGTGAAGATTTCAAAGTCGAGAAATTGGCTAGAATCTACACTGATGAGATCATCTGTCATCATGGTATCCCCATTGACATCAATTCCGATCGTGATGCTCGTTTTACGTCCCGTCTTTGGCAAACTTTTCAATCTGCTATGGGTACTGTTCTTGACCTTAGCACTGCTTTTCACCCTCACTCAGACGGTTAAACCGAGCGCACTATCCAAACTTTAGAGGATATGCTTCGTTCTTGCGTAATAGATTTTGGTGGCAACTAGAATTCACATTTGCCTTTGATCGAATTCTCGAACAATAAAAGTTATCATGCGAGTATTCAAATGGCACCTTTCGAAGCATTGTATGGTCACAAGTGTCGTTCGCCTATTTGTTGGCACGAGATTGGTGAATCTCAATTCACTGGGCCCGAGCTTATACAAGAAGCGACGGACAAGATTTTACAGGTTCGAGACAATTTACTGAAAGCCAGGAGCCGATAAAAGAGTTACGCCGACAAGCGTCGCAAACCCTTGGAATTCGAGACAGGTGACTTCTAACTTCTCAAGGTATCCCCTTGGAAGGGCGTGGTTCGATTTGGCAAGAAACGGAAAATCGCACCTCGCTATGTTGGTCCTTTCAAGATCCTTGAAAGGATTGGCAAGGTTGCATATAGACTGGACCTACCTGAAGAAATCAACAACGTACATCCTGTCTTACACTTGTCCAACTAAAAGAAGTGTCTAGCTGACGAAGGACTTCAAGTCCCACTCGAGGACCTCCAAGTCAACGAAACCTTTCATTTTGTGGAAAAACCCCTCGAAATCATGGATCAAGGAGTCAAGTTATTAAGGCGCAGTAAAATTCCTATCGTTAAGGTTCGATGGGAAGGAAAACGTGGCGCTGAATTTACTTGGGAACTCAAGAGTGAAATGAAGACGAAGTATCCATATCTATTCGCTACTTCTTCCTAAATTTCAGGACAAAATTCCCTAAAGGAGGGGAGACTGTAACGCCCTGCTTCTTCATACTTTCCATAAATAGAAAGTCTTGTTTGTATTTCTATTTTTGGAAGTCTTGTGTTCTTGTAATCGTTCTTTCTTTGTAATCGTTGTAAAATCCGAGACTTGGATCATAAATAAAACTTGTATTTTGTTAAATTCATGTTGTACATACTTTATAAATGCTCATACATTCAATTTCGTGGAACAATTGATGCTTATTCGTAATTCTTGGAAACTATGTGCTAAACTTGCAAGTACGTGAAACTTATGCATAAAACGTCTTTTGAACGTATACGAAACTTAAATACGACATTCATACACTTAGTTATACTTGGATTATGTTCATCATACTTAATTTACCTTCATACTATGCTTTTATGGCGAAAATAGCCCCTAAAACACTTACAAACCCTAATTTATAAACTTCAAGTGCCAAATTGTAATTAATTGAAACTTCATCCTCCCCTTTGTTTCCAGCCGCGAAGACCACCCTAAAGTCTTCGCTGGCCGTCAGAAAACCCCCCAGATCAGACTCCCCAAATTAGCTCGCGATTTTGAGCGGGATTAAGGGTTTAACTTGAGTTTAAACTCGTTTTAGACATTAAATACCCAACTACCAACCACCATAACCCTCCCCTATAAATACCACGCCTCCTCCAAGCTCAAATCACTTTACAAACACTTCCAATTCACTCAAAAACACTCTCTAATTAGCTGATTATCTCAAGTTCGAGCAGATTGTTACATCTTCACTAAAGTGAGCATAACTCACTCAATACTTGTCCAATTTAGTTCATTCTTTTTCCTATATGCTTGGATTGACCTTAGCTTCGATTCCATGGGTTTTTCACAGTAAATAAGTCCCTGGAACTCCGGCAAAAAGGCTCCAAAGTTCACTGTTCATTTCTTATTTCATCTAATCTTTACTAAACTTGTTCAACTTGAGTATAACTCATCTCAAACCTATGTTCTTATGCTTATAACCACTTCTATGGTTAGTTAGGCTTAAAAACAAAGTTGAGACATTAAAAATCAGAGGTTAAACCTCATATACATTCTGTTTTGTTTAGGGTTTTTAACCCACAAGTAATGTTTAAGTCCAAGACTTAATGCAGGTGTGATTATGGACTAACTTGGGCTGTCCAACATAAAATCCCCACATTGCTTGATGATTTCTTATAGAGTAGTTGTTTATATTCTTGTATTATTCATAGTTCATGACCCTCCTTGAATGTTTTTACATCAAGTGTAGTGGTGAACACTTAGAGGTACCTAAATGGAAGACTACTCTTCCTACCTCCAACATAACTTCCATGAAACTTAGAGGTACCTAAATGAAGATTTAATCTTCTACCTCATGCTTGAAATATTGGACATAATAATATATATAATATATGCAATATTTAAACATATAATCCGAATAATCGAGTCTTTGATGATGAACAAGTGTTCATATGTAAAGGTACTAGATTATATCATCCTATACTTTGATAGCTTGTCACGATTCTAATGGAACCTTGTTCCATGAAAACATTTAAACTCGTTAGAGTTTCCTAGTGTCAAGAATAAGTATCATAAGTACTAGGTGATTATTTTCATATGTTATTTTCATGTTGTTTAAATTCCGAATCCTTAATCTTCCAATTTCTCCAAACTCATACACTTTGTTCTTCGTGTAGAAGGACTTGGTGCTCCACTCTAATCAACCAACTTTCTCGCGGATTCAAGTAGGAACAACTTTCAAAACCGTGAGTATACTCGAATTCCCCTCTTTACGTTTACCACTTTTTGGGGTGTAACATGTTTACTTACCCAAACTTACACATGAACATTTTACGTAACGCACAAACATTCCTATAAACATGATTGTATACGTGATTGCTTAATTCTTTAAATTTGGGTTAATTACATCTTGTGTTAGACTTATAATTAACTTCGTACGAGCCTATCTGTGACATATATAGCGCTATAGGATTAACGCACCGCCCGTATACTTGTGGTTATGTCATGAGCATATTGCATTTCATCATTGGTTTGATATGTTAGACACATGTCGAATTTAAGGTTTATCTGTCACACCCTGACTTTTGCGGAAGCGTGCTTTGGTGTGACTTGTTTAATATCATTGCATTCAACCATAACAAACAACTATATGATAAAACCATGATGTCATCCATAAATTAAGTTTCGAAATGTTACAATCGTCATTGATTAACAACAAAACAAGCCTTCAATTTCTGGTACAGAACAATCCCAGTTTTAAGTTTCAAACTGGACTTAACAAAAGACACCAACAACCTAGGTTTCGAGCCATGTATTTTACCCAAGATAAAATACATAACCCAAACCCTTCGACTTCGGATGACACCTTTTATTATTAGTGACATGACTTGAAAACTTCAATGCCCGCCAGATCCATACTTATTTTCCTGAAATACATGTAGTTTGAAAACATCAACAAAAGTTGAGCGAGTTCATGTGATTTGTATGTGTGCATGAATCATCCTTGAAAACATTTGTAAGTATGTATGTATGTATTTGTAAATTGGTATGAAGCAACAAGGAACATATCAATTAATGTGTAGCTAATACATTAACAAGTGTGAAACGGCGTAGGAAGGCTCAAACCTAGCAGATTTGTACCGGGCCTCCCGCTGTAAGACATAGTCACCTCATGGGCCGCCCTGGTCCACATGGGTGTGGGCTCGCTACACCCAAATAGATCTATCACTCATGTCCCTAGGTCCTAAAACGAGGATTAATGGTCTTAAGAGTGCCCCTACCCATTCACATGATCTAACAGTATTTTCCTTAGCTAACCATACCATTTGTAATTGTTTGTAAGCATTTAGTAACCATACCAGAGTTATAAAACTGAAAATAGTTAAAAGAAAAGGGGGACATGAACTCACAGTTTTGCGTTCTTCGTATCCAATGTAACTCAAACCTTCCTCTAGAACGCACGACTACCTACATGGGTACTACGGTCCATTAGACGAGCGGGTCATGCCTTGACTTAGTATAAATTAGTGTCTTTGAGTTACGTTTCTTCGTGTCTTCAATATTATTCCAAGTTATATAATTATTTGTTAAAATAATAAATATTTTAACTTAAATTATATTTACTAAGTTTTGGAATAATAGTTAAAACGATATTTTTTTAACTTAATATACTTCCTAAGTATTTATACTTGTATATCCTTCCCTAGGATGGGCGTATTTGTATTCGTATTCTTGTATTTATATATTTTTGCCATGTATTGTGGTCGTAATCTGGTGTGTATTTATACGTATGAGAATACGTATTTTTATTGTATTCATATACTTAATTTCGTATTAATTTTTCCGGAATAATATCCATAGTAAAAATCCATATATATTTCCAAAATATATATTTAAGAAATACTACTTAGGAAAAATTATTTATAATTTTTCACTTGGCAAAAATATTTGTATTTTCATATAAGTTCCAAAAATAATATATTTTCAAGTCTAACTTAGAAAATATTTATAAACTCATTTTTCTCTAAAAATGATATATTTCATATTTATTTTGAGAAAATACATCTTTCATCCCAAAAATATTGTACTTCATGGTTGTTTAAGAAATGTATATATTTTTTCTCAAAAATAATACATCTTCTAATAATTCCAAGAAAAATATATATTTATACTTGCCCAAAAATAATATATTTTTCCTTTGTCAAAAATATGATATATTTTTGTAGTAATTGTGAAAATCGTATTTTTGTTTCCTTTGATGTCCAAAATAATAATTACCAAAATATACTTGTGAATATATTTTGTGTACATGTGTATGTTCATATTCTTGGAATTTTGGTAATATTTTGGATTGTAATTCTTGATATTTTGATGTGTTATATTATTTCAAGTCCTAAAATAATATAACTAATACACATAATATACAAATAATCACACACATGGTGACTTCTAAATATATATTTTCCTAAATACATATTTAGTCACTTTTATTTATGAAAACCAACCTCCAATAATTATAATTTTTGTGAGAAAATTTATGGCAAAGTTTTTGTAAATCTCCATGGTTTAGAATATAGTTGTAAGTGTATGTTAATAAATATTTTTCTAAGTGTTTAGATTTTTAGAAAATTTTGCCATAGTTTCCCCTAAAAATGGAGGTTTCCATGCTTTCAAGCATATCATTTTCTTTTGTAAAAATCAACACAATTAATCCACAATCAACAATAAACAATTTATACTTACCAACCTTGCCAAAAATAAGCATAATCTACTACTTTATGAACTTGAATCTTTGTAAAAATTTGTAGGAACTTACTAGTGTTCTTAGTAAGCATTGTTACCTTCTAAAGTGTGATTAGTTCTTTAAAAACTTCATTTTTAAGGAATATGGATCTTTACAACTTGTGATCATCATTTCTAAAAATGTTTCTTTATGAATTCTTCTTGTTACACAAGTGTTTCTACACTTGTTTAACCACCAAAAATAAGGTTTGTTTATGTAAGAACCAAGATTTAGTAAAACTTATATTTTTAACTTGGTTTCTTTAGAAATCATCCATGAAATTTTTAGATCTACATGATTAACAACTTACTTTGATCATTTCTTAACAAGAAACAACTTTATTCTTTCAAGTTCATGCTTCATGTGTGGATGATCTATCATCCTACAACATTTTCATTCTCTCATCTTGCTAGATTATGTTTTTAATCATGATCTAGCAAGATCATATGATGATCAACATCAAATATATGTACAAATAACAATCAACAAGCAAATCAACTCATAAACAACTTAGTTTCTTCATTAATCATGCTTATGTTCAAGTTTACTTCTTGTGATTCTTAGTGTTCTTCAAGATTATGATTATGAACCTTCTTTTAACCACTTAAAATGGAAGTAAAATAGCAAGATCAAGGTTCTTACCACTAGCACAAGACTAGGGATGATCAAGTGAAGAAATCAAGTGGATAAAAGCAAATAAGAGAGGTCCTTGAACTTCCGAAAGCTCCTAGCTCCTTTATGTGACCTCTAACACCTTTGTATGAGCTTGGAATGGTTGTAAGATGGATGATTGATGGTGGTGTTGTGGTTGTTGTTTGGTTCGAGAGTAGACATGGGAGGAAGAGGAAGAAGTTTCAAGTGTGGGTGTGAGAATGGAAATGATGATCTAATGGGTTTATTTATAAACTTTCATCCACCACTTAATCTATTGTGTATTATGCTCAAAAAAAGGGGAACAAGATCTATTTTTATAACCAAATAAAATCTATGGTGGGGCCACCATGTTGGACGGTCATAGGTGGGGGGGGGGGGGGTCTAGAGTAGGTTGTAACTAATAGGTAGTTAAGTTAGTTGGAAATCAAGTATTTAGTTAGGGATCTAGTTATTAGATATTTATATAGTGTGTTATGATGTTCGGGGACCATAACTAGCTTGGCAATGTTAAAACAGTGCTTCTAGTAAAAATTTGGTGTTTCGGGTATTGTCCGGTTGTTCGGTTGGTTACCGGTTCGTTAAGGTGTTAAACTACGCAGTTTATTGTGTTTTATGTTACCTTTATGACAGTTTTGATTCCCGACACTTAGGAAAGTATTCAGGACCATTTAACCATATTTCTGCGTGATATTAGATTGTTTATATGCTGAATTCCACAGAATTCTGCAGTTTATGTGAGTTTTAGGCACTTTCCGGCACTTAAACTATCACTAGGAAGGCAGTTTTGTGATCCTTACTTTCCTACACATTATACTAGTGTGCTACTTGGTTTCTGGCTCATTCTGTGTCTCAATACAATGTCTGTCTATCCACTGCGTTCTGACAGCATTTTTCTGATTTGTCTGATAATTGTGCTAACTGTGTTTCGTGCATCATTTGAGTCAATAAATGTTTGCATGCAATAATGATATGTTATTTGCAATATGTGATGCACATGTATGTATAAGGCAATAATCAGGAAGCAATTCAAGTGATTAATTGTAATTCAGCACAGTCATTCAGCACTAATCATTGTTTAATAATTGTACGGATGCATGCACATTTGACAGTTGTCACATTCTCCCCCTGTTAAGAAAATTTCGTCCTCGAAATTTAAGCTACATTAACTTCTTAGGGTTATGTTATACATGCATGGATATGAATAATACCACAGTAAATAACCACAAAACCGCATCAAGGCCTATTGAATTAAGTGAATCCAAGGGCATATTACTGCATTAGGTACCCAACAGTTTAAAAGGTATGTGTTGTAGAACTTGTTATCAAGGTGTAGACGTATTAATTAGTGTGTCTTAGTTATCAGGGGTTCAACGTAAGAGGTGTCTCGACCAATAGAATTCCAAACGATTGTTTTCAACATGCAAATGAGTTTTCAGAAACAATAGCATCCACTAGGTGAATTTAAAACCAACTACTCAAACATGGTAGTAACGTGAAAATGATCTGTCAAATTTCGGACGCATAAATGGTTAAGGTTAGTGTCTTGACATTCTTGAATTGCGAGAATACACCGAAATGAAATACAATAGAATCCGGTGTATCATTGTCATGATTCGTAGTTGCATTAAGAATGTTTAAATGACAGGTCAAACAAAAGTATGTGTAGTTTCGAGTGAAACGGTCGACCATGATTAGCATAAGCTATAAGTTTGTACCGACACCACAAAGTGTCACAATAATATAATTTAATAATAGCGGTGACCGAACAAGTTCACCGTGTTTGAATTCAAATGAAAGTGTAATGAAGCAACCTGAAAATTTTTGACTAAAATTGCATCGCAGGATTTTTCAATCGAATATAGAACACCAAAGGACTACTGTTTCCGATCGAAGAAAATAAAGCAATCAATACCGCAAGACATTCGATCAATAAAGAAGGAACCGTTAGGAGGTACATTGAAACCTAAAATGAACTTATGTACCATTGTCTTGACACACAATTGTGCTAAGACTGCTTTAATCATGATAAAACAGAACGGATTTAGAGCAAGTCAATTAAATAAACAATTAAATCCGTACGTGAAATGCATAACCGTGATTAGCACAAGCTTCAATTGAGTGAAAACACTACTACAATGTGTCGAAACCAACAAACGATTTAATGAAGCCGTGGACCTAACAAGTCTACTGCGACTTGGAACAAATGAAATGCTTGCAAAAATGACTTTGAATATGATGTTCTCAATACATCATATGGTTTCTTGAATTGAATATGCGAAATGGACAAGTTCAAGCAATTGAACTTGGTTTCAGTGCAATCAGACATTAAACATATGTATCGACAAGGGAATTTTCGGCATGGTTACAATGATATACCATGTATGTAACTGAAAAGAATGAAATTTCAAGAATGTGTGTTGACTTGATAGCAAAGGAGCCAATAATTACAATAATGTAGGTCATTCGAATCACAAATCAATAATTAGATGTAGCAAAATAATGGTTGAACTTTGATGAAGCGCTTATTCGATACGAAACCGCATGCGTAACAAACGATTGCATGTGTGTCATATGAACTCCCAAGAAATGAAATAATGAGTATTTGCTAAAGTGAAGAAATGACCAAGTATTAAGACAAGGGAGTGTTTGATTTAATGAAGAAAGTTGTCGTGATGCAACTACCATTAAGAAAAGTAGAGATGCAAAATTCTACTTGCTAGAAGCAAAAGTGCAAATTTCAATATAAGAAATTTGAGTGCTTTATCTGTTCGGTTAACGGAGATAGCATATATGTTAGAATAATGGGGTTTGCTCTAGTTAATAGACGTAATTTCCATGTGATATCCTTTAATGAGTTTTACCCTAAGTCCCCGAAGGTCCTAAGTACGTGTCTCCTAGATCCTCCAAGTTTTGTATTTTGTGTATGTCTAAAAGCAACTTGCCGACTCGCTGTTCTTTGGTATACTTTCTCCCTGAATTCACAACTAATGATACTCGATCAACGATCAATCTTAGAATAGTAGTTGGATCCTTGCAGTTAGTTAAATAAATAGTTAATCCTCGGCATGGGATTCCGGTTCTTGATGGTTGACTTGTTCAGCTCTTGGTAGTCGATATTCATTCAAAAGTTACCACCCTTCTTTTCGACGTGCAATACTGGAGTTCCCAAAGCGAGAAGCTTGGTCTTATAAATCCTTTATCTAACAATTCTTGAAGCTGCGTTGACAACTCTTGCATCTCTGAAGGCACAAGTCGATAAGGTGCCTTAGCTATAGGCGCGGTGCCTGGAACCATATCAATGTGGAACTCGACTTGTCGTTGAGGAGGTAATCTTGACAAGTATTCGGGGAAGACTTCAGGATATTCCCTTACCACAGGGATATCTTCGAGCTTTGGTTCTTCGGCTTCTTTGTCAATGACATGAGCCAAGAAGGCAATACACCTTTTACGCAAAGACTTCCGTGTCACACCCCGACCACGTAAAACAAAAACCCGTGGCGGAAACGTCGGGGAGTGTTGTAACAGAATTATTGTTTCAAACCATGGATACAAAGAGTTTCGTTTGATTGAATATTAAACATTGTCTTAAAGTTAAAGAAGCAAGTCAAACATAGTTTATCATCGTTATTAAATCACTAAGGCCTCGTCCAGTCCTAAGTGAGCATGCATCCTATTGGCAATCAACATTAAGCAACATCACCTAAAACATATGTGAAAACAAAGTCAGCAAAGAAATGTTGGCGAGTACATAGTTTTTGTGTGAGTATCAGATTCATGGCTCGTTTGTATGTTGAAACAACTTGTACAACTTCGTTAATTGATATTAGAAAACCTTGTTTTGTAAAATGTTTGTATTGTAAATGAATAACCAAGTCAAAATAGATTGGTCATAATTTATAAACCTCGATGCCATGAATCTTAACCCAAAACATTTGTTTATGTAAACCAAATCATAAATCGTTCTTGTAATAAAACTCGTATGGTTTATATAATTTCGTAAACATCGTTGTGTAATATTGTTTAACTCATTCTCGTTATAGAACATCGTTCATTCTTTTAAATCGTTCCAAATCATTCAATTCATTCACTCGTTCAAATCGTTCTTGATTTAGTTGTGAAAACTACTTTTGGTCGTCTCGCTAATAACATTCAAACCATTGTGACTTATCCATCGTTCAACTCGTTTTCGTATTAACAAACCATCAAAGGGTAAGTTAACAATCATCAGATTCAGTCATTACCCACCTAACCCACACATAACCATGGGTGCGGTCTGATAACGGGATTTTTCAGATCCTATGGTACCATAACCTAATACTGGTCGGCTTGATCAATGCTAATGAATGTCATTCGTTATGTAACTACCACCAACAAGATCGTTCACATTATCGAAATCGTTATTAGTTTTGTATAAACCATCTCAATCGTTTTGAAACCATCGTTAGAATATTGAAATCGTTTTGATACATATGAATCACCCCAAAACAATCGAAAACAGTAAAAAGAGGGGATCTATGTACTCACCTTTGGGTGCGTTTTTATACACAATCCCTCAAATTGTTTATTCATCCTAAATTAAATAAGAATGATTTAATAATCAAAAACCCACAAAAATACCGAAGTTTCTCCGATACTTAAAATTTTCACCTAACTGTGAGATTTCTTGAAAAGTTATTATTTTTGATTATTTTGGTGTATTTGTATATATGTACTCGAGCGTAACACACATAATATTGTCAATACTAACACATGATCATAAACATATTGAAAAACACATAGCACATTGTAACACATGAAATAACCCATAAACAACCCATTCTAGTGTATGTCGAAAAACACTTATTTTAGCGATTCGGTGACATTTTTGGGCGTCGGAAGTCACGTATGACCAACCAAACACCAAGTAAACTTAATATAAGTTAAAATACTTATTTTTATACCAAATATATCAGTTTGGTTACTGATCTAAAACAGTTTGATAAAAATCCTCCGAAAATGCGATTTTTAACCGTTTTACCGCATAGTTTTGCATCAAACATTACCCGAACCATCCCAAATAGAAATTGCTTGATATTTTAACACAACCCATGTTATTTACTGAATAAAATAATGGTTATACTCATGATAGTGCAGGTCTTAAACAAAGCATATAAATCATGCAAATTTCATATAATTTACCACTTTTTAAGCTATATGTACAACATGCAAAGCTATCAAACCTTTGTCAAAGTTTCATGCCACTATAATACATCAAATAATATTATTTTTAGTGTTTATAACTAGATCTAAAACAGTTTTTGTCATTTAACCATTTTTCATCATCTCTTGAGCTTTACATCATCATATTTTCACATGTACAAGTGCCTAAAGCATACCATCATAGCAACACCATTTTTTTATGAGTTTAAAAGCATCAAATATGAGATTTATTCAGATTTATTTGCTGAAGTAATTTACATTTAACATATCACCCATAAATCACCAAATACTTGCATTTTTACCACCATTCAAGAACATGTAACAACATAGACAAGTATTTAACAAGAAATCGAACTTCAAGACTCATACACACACATATATATGTACGGTTTATACATACATATATAAATCACCATTTTTATTTGTTTTAAGACCCACTTCATTTTAGATTTCAAGTTTAGTGAAAATCCCAAGATAAGAGAAACTTCAATCATCAAGAACAACCAAGAATCAAAAGTATGATTTAAACATAATGTTATACCTTCAAGATTCAAGTAGGTTGTAGGATGAGATTTTGATGATAGGAAGCTTGTAATCACTTGACAACACCTTGGAATCACCTTAGATCTTCACACAAACTTGAAGGTTGCTAGAAAGGGACATGAACATGAAGAATAAGACTTGAAGATATGAAGAAGATGAAGTTAGAGAGAGAGAGAGAGAGAGAGATGGGACGGTTGGGAGGGAGAGAGAGTGAGGTTGAGTGAAGTGTTGAGTGAGGAATGATCTTACTTAGATTTAGAGAAGATGTATAAAGGATTTGGATTTGGCATGCATCACCAAGTGTCACCAAAGATCAAAATGAAATATTTTGCAAGATCTTACAAAAATTTGGTGGGGCCACACTTGATATGACCGAAAATATCAAGGGGGGAGGGGCCAAGGTGCGAATTTTTATATAAACATGCCATATGTAGGCTAAAACGGGTGTTTAACTGGGTACCGGGTATTTTATCTAGCGTTTACATCCCGGTTTATGGCGTTCTAAATTATTTTTATTATACTATAAAAATAAACCTGCCAAAATGTTACTGAAATAAATTTCAGTTGCCTAGATTTGGCAGTGTTGTCTACGTTTTGCTGTAGAAGCACTTTGTCGCGCAGAAACACACGGTACGCGCTTAAACTTGAAAAAAAATAACTTTTTTAAGCATTTTAATTTATTTTTCAACACGGACCTGATTAAAAATAAAATTTTAATCATAACAGAATATTTTGGGATTTAAATATTATCCGGGCGGTCACGTTCGTTTCGCATTTTTGTCGTAAATAATCCTTAGTTCAACTAAACATGTTTTTGCCATACCGAATCCTTCGAAAGTTATTTCTAAGTTATATAAAGGATATTTAGGGTATGTTTGGCTTATGTCACAGTTCCAGAGTGTACGTCGCGTTAAACTGATTGCGTTTATGCACCGGTTTGCGTATATCCTTCCAGAAAGTGACTTAAAGCTTGAAATCGGAATCGAATCAAATTGAAATTCATTAAACACAATAACACATATAATAACACCAAAACACATTTTTTTATTGATAACTGACATTGTTTTACATAATACGATGATTACAGAACACAGTTGTCACAGTCTCCCCTACTTTAGGAAATTTCGTCCCGAAATTTTATTTAGAGGATTCTTGTGAAAACAAATGCGGATATTTCGCCTTCATCTGGTCCTTACGTTCCCAAGTAAACTTGGGGCCACGTTTAGATTCCCAGCGAACTTTGACTAAATGAATCCGTTTGTTCTTCAACTGTTTGTATGTACGTTCCACTATCTCCACAGGTTTCTCGACAAAGTGCATTATTTCATCGATTTGAATCTCGTCGAGAGGAATGTGAAGATCAGCATCAGCTAAACACTTTCGCAGATTGGACACGTGAAAAGTCGGATGAATATTTCCAAGCTCTGGAGGTAGCTCTAGTCGATAGGCAACCTTTCCTATTCTTTCAACAATCTTAAATGGTCCAACATATCGTGGTGCAAGTTTTCCTTTCTTTCCAAATCTCACCACTCCCTTCCAAGGTGACACCTTGAGTAGGACACGGTCTCCGATTTGAAATTCTAAGGGCTTGCGTCCCAAATCCGCATAACTCTTTTGACGGCTTCTAGCTGTCACAAGATTATCGTGAATTTTCTTGATTTTGTCTGTTGTTTCCAGAATGTGCTCAGATCCAGTAAGCTGAGCTTCACCGATCTCATTCCAACACACAGGTGAACGACATTTTCGACCGTAGAGAGCTTCAAATGGTGCCATATTAATACTAGCATGATAACTGTTGTTGTAAGAGAACTCGGTCAGTGGAAGATGAGAATCCCAATTACCACCAAAGTCTATCACGCATGCTCTAAGCATATCCTCCAAAGTTTGAATCGTTCTCTCAGATTGTCCATCTGTTTGGGGATGATAAGCAGTGCTTAGATTCAGTTGGGTTCCCATAGCAGATTACATGGTCTTCCAAAAATGAGATGAAAATCGAGCGTCACGATCGGAAATGATATCTAAAGGAACACCATGTCGTGATACAATCTCGTCTACGTAGATCTTGGCAAGCCTTTCAGCAGAGAAATCCTCACGGATTGGTAAGAAGTGAGCAGACTTTGTCAAACGATCAACTACAGCCCAAATAGCATCGTGACCTTTAGACGTACGCGGTAACTTAGTAATGAGATCCATGGCAATGTTTTCCCATTTCCAAACCGGTATCTCTGGTTGTACAAGCAAATCAGAAAGTCGTTGATGTTCAGCTTTGACTTTGAGACAAGTTAGGCATTTCGATACATACAAGGCAACATCCTTCTTCATACCAGGCCAGCAATACTGAGTACGAAGATCCTTGTACATTTTATCAGCACCAGGATGGATAGAATATCGAGACTTGTGAGATTTGTCCATTACCAAGGTGCGAAGATTGTCCTGATTCGAAATCCACAAACGATCCTGGAAATATAGCAACCCATCGTCCTTCGTTTCGAGTTTAAGCTCAAGTTGAAGTGGTAGCTCATTTTTCAATAAGCCTTTGATCACACAAGATCGTTGAGCTTGAAGGACACGAGATTGAATATCAGATAGAGTTCGAACAGAATGAAGCTTGACTCGTTCCTTTCGACTAAGTGCATCGGCCACGTCATTCGCCATACCAGGATGGTAGCGGATCTCGTAATCATAATCGTTTAAGAGTTCAACCCAACGCCGTTGCCTCATGTTCAGCTCCTTCTGATTGAGAATATGCTGGAGACTTTTATGATCTGTAAAAACCACACACTTCGTTCCATAGAGGTAGTGTCTCCAGATTTTAAGTGCAAAAACCACAGCTCCTAACTCAAGATCATGAGTTTTGTAGTTCTTCTCGTGAACTTTCAATTGTCTAGACGCATAAGCTATGACCTTACCTCGTTGCATAAGAACGCAACCAAGTCCTAGATTCAACGCGTCACAATAGACCACAAAATCATCGTTTCCCTCAGGTAGAGATAGAACAGGAGCATCACAGAGCTTCCGTTTCAGTGTTTGGAACGCTTCTTCTTGCTTAGGTCCCCACTCAAAAGGCTTATTTTTCTGAGTCAAAGCAGTGAGTGGAACCGCGATCTTTGAAAAGTTAGAAATGAACCGTCTATAATAACCAGCAAGACCAAGAAAAGAACGAACTTCTGTAGGTGTCGTCGGTGTATTCCAATCCTTAATAGCTGCTATTTTGCAAGGATCCACACGGATACCCTGCTCATTGACAATATGACCCAAGAACCGAACTTCTTTAAGCCAGAATTCACACTTGGAGAATTTAGCAAAAAGTTGTTCCTTCTTCAGAAGTTTTAATGTCAAACGAAGGTGTTGCTCGTGCTCTGCTTGAGACTTTGAATAAATGAGAATATCGTCGATGAACACAATGATGAACTTATCTAAATAAGGTTTACAAACCCTATTCATTAAGTCCATGAAGATAGCTGGGGCATTTGTCAAACCAAAAGGCATGACGGTGAACTCGTAGTGCCCATATCTTGTATGGAAAGCAGTTTTGGGAATATCTTCTTCGAGAATACGAAGTTAATGATACCCAGAACGCAGATCGATCTTGGAAAAACATGAAGCACCTTGCAGCTGGTCGAAGAGATCATCAATTCTAGGTAGGGGATATCGATTCTTGATGGTAAGCTTATTAAGCTCACGATAATCGATACACATTCGAAAAGATCCATCTTTCTTTTTCACAAAGAGGACAGGAGCTCCCCAAGGTGAAAAGCTTGGACGGACGAATCCTTTATCAGACAACTCTTGAAGCTGTTTCGATAACTCTTGCATCTCCGATGGTGCAAGACAATAAGGCGCTTTCGCAATCGGATTGGCATTGGGTACAAGGTCAATATGAAACTCGACTTGACGAACTGGAGGCAAACCAGGCAGTTCATCGGGAAAAACCTCTGGATAATCCCGAACAATCGGAATATCCTGAATACTCTTGCTCTTGCCTTTCTCCTCGGTGACATATGCCAGGAAAGCAACATATCCTTTTCGCAAATATCTTTGGGCCTTTGTACACGACAAAGCTTCAATCCACCAGATGGTTTCTCGCCACGAACTTCTAGAACATCGCCAGACGGAACACGAATATGAACAATCTTATCGAAACAAACCACCTCAGAATGATGTTTGGTTAACCAATCCATCCCCACGATAATATCGAAACTTCCAAGTTGCATCGGTGTGAGGTCAATGGGAAAAAGATGGTTATCAAGGTTTAACTGGTAATCACGAATAACAGAATCGAGAACAAGAGGTTTACCAGTAGCAACTTCGACAGATAAGGGTTTCCTCAGTCTAGTTCTAGGTATCGCAAGCAAAGGTTCAAAAGATAATGAAACAAAACTTCTATCGACACCGGAATCAAAAAGAATAGATGCAGGTCGATTGTTAACAAGAAACGTACCATTAACCACCTCATTGTCAGCCCTCGCTTCGTTAGCATTCAGATTATACGCTCGTCCACGAGCGGGATTCACATTTGCGCTGACATTCGCATTCGGTTTCGTATTAGCATTTGCGTTTGCATTCACTAGCCTTGGACAATTGTTGCAGAAGTGACCAAACTCTCCACAATTGAAACATGTACCCGGTGGGAATCTAGCAGCATTCCCCTGAACTGGAGCTTGATTCTGAACAATCTGATTCTGACCCAAACGACAGACGTTGGCCAGATGCCCAAACCTACCACACGTTGTGCATTGCCTACAAGCTTGTTGTGCAACATGATGACCGTTGCAGCGAGCACAATGAGGTGCGGTACCAGCATACGCTTTCTTCGCAGGTGGTTGAGCTGGTGGGATCTAAGGATTCTGAGCAGTTTGTGCAGTTACTGCAAAGTTCTGAGCACCCTTTCGTTTCCTCGACTTCTTCGATGACTCACCTTCTTTAACCTTACCCTTCTTCTTGTCCTTCCCAGAATCAGTCGCCTTCTTTTTATCACCCTTGCGGGTGAGTTTACCCTTCCTGACTTGAGACTCAGTCAGGGTAGCAGACAACTCGATTGCTTGGCGAAGGGTAATAGTATTAACACCGGTCACAATATCCAGTATGGAATCGGGTAGACCATCGATATACCTCTCTATCGCTTTCTCCAACGGGGTAACCATAGTAGGACACAAAAGACTGAGCTCCTCAAATCGATTCGTATACGCACAATGTTCTCCCCCGTCTTGTTTGAGATCGTCAAACTCTCGTTCCAAAGCTCGAATTTCATCACGGGGACAGAACTCTCTCATCATGAGAGCTCGAAGCTCTTCCCATGTTTGTGCCAATGCCACTTCGGCACCCCTGTCGCGCATCACTCCGTTCCACCATGTAAGAGCACGCTTCTCAAACACACTTGATGCAAATTCAACCTTACGCCCATTCGGACATTGCACATGTATGAATGTGTTCTCGATACTCTCGAACCATTGAAGGAGTGCAGTCGCCCCTTGTGACCCAGAAAACTTTAGCGGCTTAGCAGAATTAAAATTCTTGAAGTTACACGGTGCATTATTGTTGTTATTATTGTTGTTGTTGTATATCTCGTGGACTTGGGTCACAACACTGGGAAGCACAGCAGCCACTTGCTGAGAGACCAGGGCTGCGATTTCTTCAATAGTAAAAGATTGTGCTTCACGTCGAGGAGGCATTGTCTAACAAAGAAACAGGAGAATCGAATGAGGTTGAAAATTAGGAAAAACAAAAGAGGTATTGACAAAACACAAGGAAGGCGATCATTTGTTTGTTACCTCGAACAAACAAACGACACGCAGTGACTAATCAAAGTAATGAATCAAAATAATGTATCGCGAAGACATGCTCGCCTATAAGTGAACACTCACCCCAAGAGTTCCCAGGTAAGAGTGACTTGTCCGATTATGTGGATTTGTACGAACACTCTAGCCTTAGACAGAAAACTCAGGGTACAGGCATTCACTCTTCCAGTTTGCACGTGTTCACATTATTTAGACCTAAACTTTGACGAGATTTTGAAAACTCAAAAGGCATTAAGCCAAAAATGAGTCAAACTGGAAGGGTTCAAAACCTTATAACAGAGGGTTCAAAACCTAGTAATCAATCAACCTAGAACGGATGATTAATTTTCGAAGCAGATTCGGATTTTGTTTTTAAAATTCTAAACGCAAATCAACTTGCGTTGTGTCACACCCCGACCACGTAGAACATACAAAACGTGGCGGAAATGTCGGGGAGTGTTGTAACAGAATTAATTGTTTCAAATCCATGGCAATTGAAGTTTCGTTTTATTAATCAAACATGAAAGTTTACATTGTTTTAAACAAGAACCAAAGAGTACATAACATAAATTAACTAGTTCTTGTCTCGTTTTAAGTCACTAAGGCACAGGTCCGCCTAAGTGTGTCTTGATAAGTCCTATGCGTCATCTCCTGAAAACACATGTGAAAATAGGTACGTCAGCATAAAAATGCCTGTGAGATACATAGGTTTTGTGAAAACAGAATTCATGACTTATGTTTGAGAAAATGTTTAGTCATGAACCTTGTAATTTGCTTTGTCTTGTAAATCATTTGAAAAACGATAAGATCAGATGATATGTATAAATAAGAGAATAATGTATGGTTAAATGAATAACCATGTAAAATGAGTTTGAATAAGATAAGTTGTTTGTAAATCAATGTCTTATGAAAAGTATGTTATTTGTATAAAATGTTATATGTCTCAAATTGAAATGATTCAAATAACGCTACGATATGTAACACCATACAAGCATTTATATATAGGAAGCACCAGCGGCGTATCCACCATGCTTGTATCATATTACACACGCCTCGTTACTTAGATCACTTACTCAAACCAAACCACCAAGATGTAATGTTTAACAATTTTAGAAATGTTTATGTATAGTCAAATGTCTATCGTCAAATGTAAATCATGTCAACAGATACAAATGGTTCACACGGTTCAACAGTTACAAACGGTTCACACGGTTCAACAGTTACAAACGGTTCATAAAATCAAATGGTTACGATGGTTTACATAGTCAAATGGTTACAACGGTTCAAAATGTAGTATAATGTGTTCATAGGCTGGATGAGCATATGCAACAAAAATGCAAGGTAAAACAATGTACTAAGGATGCACGTAATTGGACATACATAGCATAAATGTAATGTAAAACAATGTACTAAGTATGCACACAATGGACATACATAGCATAAAATGTAATGTAAAATGATGTACTAAGTATGCACACAATGGGCATACATAGCATAAAATGTAATGAAATCATGTATTATAAATGTATTAATGAACATAGCAAGTATATGATGTGAAAACAGGAAAGCATGAAAGTAACAAGTAGGCACATGTGTTTCACCCCAAAACAGTTTGGAAAACAGTAAAAGAGGGGTCTATGTACTCACTTGAGATTGCTTAGTAGTCCTCGAGTAACAACCAAACAATGCTAGAGATCACGGATATCAAACGGCACCTAATATAGGTAACTATGTTAATAAACCGGACCTAAATCGGAGGATCGGATAGAATGAGGGTTCGTAAACCAAACGAGTGTGGAGACTCGTGTAATATGGTTTAACAAAGCCTACATACTAAATGAAACCTAACATAAGTGCTTACGACCCATTACGACCCGTTTAGGTAGGTTATGCTACTTTAACGCGTCGTTCGCGTGAAACGCGTTCGGGACGCCTAACTAGTCCTATGACAAGTAAAATATGCCTTAATATGTCTAATATGGTTACCAAATCAGTTTAGATACCAAAAGTTATGTTACATATGCTTAAAATGAGTTTTGGCGTAAAAAGGGTATTTTGGTAATTTACCTAAGGCATATAAACTACCTATCATACAACTACTTAAACGAAGCGACCATAAGGTATAACCTTGGAAGGTTATTCCCTATATACTATGGTCACCTAATGTATTTGGTCGGATCCTAATGATCAACCAAATGGGTCGGGTTCGAAGGTATAAGCGATTTATTAGATCGCTTATCCTTATGACCCTAGACAACGTGGTAATCAGTAGGCATAGTCACAAGGGATTATAACCATCGTGATTACAATCACGTTGCGAAGTTCAAACGAACTTCGCATTGACCATAAACTGGTCAACGCAGAAAGTCAAACAAAGTTTGATTTTCGGACTCGAAAAGCAATAAAAGAACGAAGGAATACTTACGAAGGGTCCCCGAATGCTAATCTCGATCCAAGTAGCTCAGGTATGAAACAATGGTTTCAACTTAGAGCTTCTCAAATCAAGATTCTTGTGGGTTTTGAATGGAAGGGGGTTGGGTATTTATAGGATTTCCTGAACCGTTAGGATCGTTTCTTGGAAAACGTGCTTCAATCTTGGCCATACACTTGCACCCATGGTATTGTAATACCATGTGCACATCAAAACCAGCCCATAGATTCCCCAAAACCATGTGCAACAAGTGGAATGGACCAGATTTGATGTTTCTGAGTTTCTGCTGTCTACAGACCCCTTGCGCACCGTAAGGGTTGAGTCTTGCGGTGCGCAAGCCTGTAAGTTTGGCAGAATTACAGTTTTGGTCCCTGTTATGCATTTAAGCCATTTCTGACACGTTTAAGGCCCGTTAACCCCATTTCAAAGCTCTAAAATGAAGTTAAAGTATAGGGAACTTAAAATGTGCTCAAAAATATCTCGTATGTCGGTTCGTTTGGTCGTACAATCGCGATGTTCGCTTAATTACGACGGAATGCGCATGAGCGCGAAAAACGATCCAAATGACGCGACGAATGGATTTTTTTTATGCCAAACACTAAAATAAAATATTTTAGTGCTTACAAAAATTTTTGGATGTCCGGATGTATTCAGAACGTGAGTTATGCGCGAAAGTGCAAACTTGTGCACTTTTTGACACTTTTAGTCCCTGAATGACCCAAAAGTTTATTTTAGCATACCGAACCCCTCAAAGCCTATTTCTAAGCTATGTAAAGGATATTTATGGTATGTTTAACTTATGGTCATGTTCCGGAATGTTCGTTACAGTTCAAATTGGCTTACTTTCGCAGTTTGCCAAATTTAGTCCCTGTAAGCGAATTAACTTGTTTTTGTCATACCAAAGCCTTCAAAACTTATTTCTAAGTTATGTAAAGGTTATTTAAGGTATGTTAAGCCTATTTCACTATTCTGGAGTGTTCGTTGCATTAAACTGGTTATATTTACGCATCAGTGCGCGTATAACCTTCCAGAAAGCGATTTAGAGCCCGAAATCGAACAAGAATTGATATGTGAAAATGATACACATATTTGTACAAATACCAAGTATGAAATACAATATTTCATTGGTTTGGTATTTGTTTGATGGTCGCAGTGACCCAGGTGTCACAGTCTCCCCTACTTTAGGAAATTTCGTCCCGAAATTTATTCGTAGGAGTCTATTTGTGACGTTGTGTCAAATAACCACCAGAGATATGTAAGGCATAATCCTGTTATTTCCTTAACGGACATTCTTCAGAACGAAAATGAAGGAATAATCAAACGGGGATTCATTTCCTCAACGGACAATCTTCAGAAACGTAAAATGAACTTACGAAGTCATTTTCAACAGGTGCTTCATCAGAAATGGGGATGAAAAGGATAATCAAACGGATATTCATTTCCTCAACGGAAAATCTTCAGAAACGAAAATGAACAAACGGAGTCATTTTCAACGGGTGCTTCCTCAGAAATGGAAATGAAAAGGATAATCAAACGGATATTCATTTCCTCAACGGACAATCTTCAGAAACGAAAATGAACAAACGGAGTCATTTTCAATGGGTGCTTCCTTAGAAATGGAAATGAAAAGGATAATCAAACAGATATTCATTTCCTCAACGGACAATCTTCAGATACGAAAATGAACAAACGGAGTCATTTTCAAATCGTGCTTCCTCATAAATGGAAATGAAAAGGATAATCAAACGGATATTCATTTCCTCAACGGACAATCTTCAGAAACGAAAATGAATAGAGTTAACTTCTAGGCACATGACAAAACTTGCTGTGGTTTCTGTGCACTAAATTCCATAATTATGTATGCATCCATAATTACTTAATTCCTTGCACAGTCTGCACAGTTTGTCTTGAAATGTTTAGGGGAAGAAAATCAAATCTGTGATGAGGGTGACTAGACTACCATAGGGTCCTTTTAATTAGATCGACAGATGATCTGTTTAATTAGACCACCAAGGAGTCTTTTCAGCTATATCATCACATGATGTTCCTAACCAGATTTTTGGATCAATCAGTCTAACTAGACCACTCAAGGGGTCTAATTATGGAGTAGTACTTTATAATCCAAGGGACTTAACTACAACATAGAAGTCCATTAAGGATTTTAGATAGTACCTTTGGGTATCCTACTACGAATCCCTCATATGAAGATACGAAAGGTTCTACGAGGATTTGGATAACAAAACTTGGATTACACAAAAACAAAAAAGGAAACACATAAGCACTTAATCACATAGTTGTTTAACTCGGTTATTAATTTGTTATTAACTTGTTATCGATTGAAAATGGATATGGAAACCAGTCAATGGACTTCAATGTCCTCTGGGATCTATCTGAAAAGATATGAAGATCTCCCAAAATTCGATTTTGTTTTCAAAGAAACGTAATATTCGAATTAAGGAACACAACAATTTTAGGATTTACGAAAATACCCTTAGGTACCCTATTAAAGATTTATAGTGGTACTTTGGATATTCGTCCAGTGTTGTAACTTGCGCCTTTTACTTCGTTTCCTTGGGAGAAACGGGTACTTAGGAATTTCGTGGACAACGCAAGAGATCATAAAATAGAAAAATCTTGGGGGGGTAGTTTGCTTTTCAAGGAATACGATTCCTTGATTGTCGGTATTGTAGGGGATAGGTTCTTTATACATACAACCACATAAATACATTGCAATGTAAATAAAAGATTTATTTATAAACAATGATAACAACTGTTTCATGGACCATGACAACAAAAGAAAATAATACATAAGACGTGATTATTTCAACACGATGTTGTCGGTCAGATGCTCATCCCTGTGCTGGATTTGCATTAGCAAGCTTTGGGCAATTTCTTCGGAAATGACCCATCTCGTCACAGTTGAAGCAAGAACCTGGTAGGAAACGACTTTGAGCAGGATTGTTGCCAGCTTGGTTTGGTGCAGCTGCAGCTGGGCAGACTCTTGCTGTATGGCCTATAAGTCCACAAGTTTGGCATTTGCGGCACTTTACATTGGCATGATGATGGAGGCTACATTGGTTGCACAAGGGTGCAGTTCCATTGTATGGCTTCCTAGCAGGGGGTTGAGCTGGTCGGTTGGGGACGGCTTGACCATTGTGAGCGACCACGGCGAAGTTCTGAGAAGCCTTTCGCTTCTTTGACTTCTTAGGGGATCCAGTCTGTTCATCCATGGTCTTTGATTCCTCGATTGGGTTCGATTCCTCGACCGGTTTCTTGTCACCTTTTCGGAAAAGTTTACCTTTCCTGATCTTTGATTCAGTCAAGGTTGCAGATAGCTCAATGGCCTGTCTCACTATAGTAGGGTTGCTACCAGTCACAATGTCTTGTATTGAGTCAGGGAGGCCATCAATGTACTTTTCGATTGCCTTATCCAAAGGCGTGACCATGTTTGGGCATAAAAGACTTAACTCCTCATAACGGTCTGTGTAGGCTCGATGCTCACCGCTATATTGCGTAAGATCGTCAAATTCCCTTTCCAAGGCCCTGATCTCGTGACGTGGACAGAATTCCTTCATCATAAGGGCCCTAAGTTCAGCCCATGTCTGTGCTAGAGCAACTTCTGCACCACGATCTCTCATAACCCCGTTCCACCACGTAAGGGCCCTCTTCTGGAACACACTCGAAGAAAACTCGACCTTGCGATTGTCAGGACACTGCACGTGGCGGAAAGTATTCTCAATGCTCTCGAACCATTGAAGAAGCCCAGTCGCTCCCTCAGAACCACTAAACTTGAGTGGTTTAGCCGAGTTAAAACTCTTGAAATTGCATGGATCATTGTTGTTGTTGTTGGCTTGGTTCCATTGAGTAAAGAGGTTTGGGAATTGAGCAGCCATTTGCTGTGCAATGATTTCTGCCAGTTCGGCAGTCGCTATCTGGTTTTCACGTCGAGGAGGCATTCTAAAAGAGGAAACATGAAATGAAACGAGTGAGAGAATTAGACGAAAAGAATGAGATGAACAAATCTGATGAAAGCAAGGATAGTGGTCATTTGTTTGTTACTACAAAGCAACAAACGACCCCGGTGATTCATCAAAGTAAATAGGTCAAAAATAATGTATCGCGAAGACATGCTCGCCTATAAGTGGACACTCACCCCAAGAGTTCCCAGTTAAGAGTGACTGGTCCGATTATGTGGATTTGTACGAACACTCTAGCCTTAGACAGAAAACTCAGGGTACAGGCACCCACCCTTCTAGTTTGCACGTGTTCACATTATTTAGATCAACTTTGACGGGATTTTGAAAACTTAAAGGGTTCAAAACCATATAATGAATCATCCTAGAACAGATGATTAGTTTTCAAAGCGGTTTTGAAATTTATGTTCTTGTTGTGGTCGTCGCCTAAGGATAGGTGACGGTATTGTTTTATGACTAAACGTAAGTAAACTTGCGTTAGGGTCCTAAGAAGGTTATAGACTAGGTCAAAGCATTACTAATAACCTAATTCCCTATAACCATTGGCTCTGATACCAACTTTTCTGTCACACCCCGACCACATAGAACATACAAAACGTGGCGGAAATGTCGGGGAGTGTTGTAACAGAATTAATTGTTTCAAATCCATGGCAATTGAAGTTTCGTTTTATTAATCAAACATGAAAGTTTACATTGTTTTAAACAAGAACCAAAGAGTACATAACATAAATTAACTAGTTCTTGTCTCGTTTTAAGTCACTAAGGCACAGGTCCGCCTAAGTGTGTCTTGATAAGTCCTATGCATCATCTCCTGAAAACACATGTGAAAATAGGTACGTCAGCATAAAAATGCCTGAGAGATACATAGGTTTTGTGAAAACAGAATTCATGACTTATGTTTGAGAAAATGTTTAGTCATGAACCTTGTAATTTGCTTTCTCTTGTAAATCATTTGAAAAATGATAAGATCAGATGATATGTATAAATAAGAGAATAATGTATGGTTAAATGAATAACCATGTAAAATGAGTTTATATAAGATAAGTTGTTTGTAAATCAATGTCTTGTGAAAAGTATGTTATTTGTATAAAATGTTATATGTCTCAAATTGAAATGATTCAAATAACGCTACGATATGTAACACCATACAAGCATTTATATATAGGAAGCACCAGCGGCGTATCCACCATGCTTGTTTCATATTACACACGCCTCGTTACTTAGATCACTTACTCAAACGAAACCACCAAGATGTAATGTTTAACAATTGTAGAACTGTTTATGTATAGTCAAATGTCTATTGTCAAATGTAAATCATGTCAACAGATACAAATGGTTCACACGGTTCAACAGTTACAAACGGTTCATAAAATCAAATGGTTATGACGGTTTACATAGTCAAATGGTTACAACGGTTCAAAATGTAGTATAATGTGTTCATAGGCTGGATGAGCATATGCAACAAAAATGCAATGTAAAACAATGTACTAAGGATGCACGTAATTGGACATACATAGCATAAATGTAATGTAAAACAATGTACTAAGTATGCACACAATGGACATACATAGCATAAAATGTAATGTAAAATGATGTACTAAGTATGCACACAATGGGCATACATAGCATAAAATGTAATGAAATCATGTACTATAAATGTACTAATGAACATAGCAAGTATATGATGTGAAAACAGGAAAGCATGAAAGTAACAAGTAGGCACATGTGTTTCACCCCAAAACAGTTTGGAAAACAATAAAAGAGGGGTCTATGTACTCACTTGAGATTGCTTAGTAGTCCTCGAGTAACAACCAAACAATGCTAGAGATCACGGATATCAAACGACACCTAATATTGGTAACTATGTTAATAAACCGAACCTAAATCGGAGGATCGGATAGAATGAGGGTTCGTAAACCAAACGAGTGTGGAGACTCGTGTAATATGGTTTAACAAAGCCTACATACTAAATGAAACCTAACATAAGTGCTTACGACCCATTACGACCCGTTTAGGTAGCTTATGCTACTTTAACGCGTCGTTCGCGTGAAACGCGTTCGGGACGCCTAACTAGTCCTATGACAAGTAAAATATGCCTTAATATGTCTAATATGGTTACCAAATCAGTTTAGATACCAAAAGTTATGTTACATATGCTTAAAATGAGTTTTGGCGTAAAAAGGGTATTTTGGTAATTTACCTAAGGCATATAAACTACCTATCATAAACTACTTAAACGAAGCGAACATAAGGTATAACCTCGGAAGGTTATTCCCTATATACTATGGTCACCTAATGTATTTGGTCGGATCCTAATGATCGACCAAATGGGTCGGGTTCGAAGGTATAAGCGATTTATTAGATCGCTTACCCTTACGACCCTAGACAACGTGGTAATCAGTAGGCATAGTCACAAGGGACTATAACCATCGTGATTACAATCACGTTGCAAAGTTTAAACGAACTTCACATTGACCATAAACTGGTCAACGCAGAAAGTCAAACAAAGTTTGACTTTCGGACTCGAAAAGCAATAAAAGAACGAAGGAATACTTACGAAGGGTCCCCGAATGCTAATCTCGATCCAAGTAGCTCAGGTATGAAACAATGGTTTCAACTTAGAGCTTCTCAAATCAAGATTCTTGTGGGTTTTGAATGGAAGGGGGGTTGGGTATTTATAGGATTTCCCGAACCGTTAGGATCGTTTCTTGGAAAACGTGCTTCAATCTTGGCCATACACTTGCACCCATGGTATTGTAATACCATGTGCACATCAAAACCAGCCCATAGATTCCCCAAAACCATGTGCAACAAGTGGAACGGACCAGATTTGATGTTTCTAAGTTTCTGCTATCTGCAGACCCCTTGCGCACCGTAAGGGTTGAGTCTTGCGTTGCGCAAGCCTGTAAGTTTGGTAGAATTACTGTTTTGGTCCCTGTTATGCATTTAAGCCATTTCTGACATGTTTAAGGCCCGTTAACCCCATTTCAAAGCTCTAAAATGAAGTTAAAGTATAGGGAACTTAAAATGTGCTCAAAAATATCTCGGATGTCGGTTCGTTTGGTCGTACGATCGCGATGTTCGCTTAATTACGACGGAATGCGCATGAGCGCGAAAAACGATCCAAATGACGCGACGAATGGATTTTTCTTATGCCAAACACTAAAATAAAATATTTTAGTGCTTACATAAATTTTTGGATGTCCGGATGTATTCAGAACGTGAGTTATGCGCGAAAGTGCAAACTTGTGCTCTTTTTGACACTTTTAGTCCCTGAATGACCCAAAAGTTTATTTTAGCATACCGAACCCCTCAAAGCCTATTTCTAAGCTATGTAAACGATATTTATCGTATTTTTAACTTATGGTCATGTTCTGGAATGTTCGTTACACTTCAAATTGGCTTACTTTCGCAGTTTGTCAAATTTAGTCCCTGTAAGCGAATTAACTTGTTTTTGTCATACCAAAGCCTTCAAAACTTATTTCTAAGTTATGTAAAGGTTATTTAAGGTATGTTAAGCCTATTTCACTATTCCGGAGTGTTCGTTGCATTAAACTGGTTATATTTACGCATCAGTGCGCGTATAACCTTCCAGAAAGCGATTTAGAGCCCGAAATCGAACAAGAATTGATATGTGCAAATGATACACATATTTGTACAAATCCCAAGTATGAAATACAATATTTCATTGGTTTGGTATTTGTTTGATGGTCGCAGTGACCCAGGTGTCACACGTTGGGGTCCTAGAAAGTTATAGTCTAGGTCAAAATATTACTAATAACCTAATTCTCTATAACCATTGGCTCTGATACCAACTCTTCTGTCACACCCCGACCACGTAAAACAACAAACCGTGGCGGAAACAGCGGCGATTGTTGTAACAGAATTATTGTTTCAAACCATGGATACAAAGAGTTTCGTTTTATTGAATATTAAACATTGTCTTAAAGTTAAAGAAGCAAGTCAAACATAGTTTATCATCGTTATTAAATCACTAAGGCCTCGTCCAGTCCTAAGTGAGCATGCATCCTATTCGCAATCAACATTAAGCAACATCACCTAAAACATATGTGAAAACAAAGTCAGCAAAGAAATGCTGGCGAGTACATAGTGTTTGTGTGAGTATCAGATTCATGGCTCGTTTGTATGTTGAAACAACTTGTACAACTTCGTTAATTGATATTAGAAAACCTTGTTCTGTAAAATGTTTGTATTGTAAATGAATAACCAAGTCAAAATAGATTGATCATAATTCATACACCTCGATGCCATGAATCTTAACCCAAAACATTTGTTAATGTAAACCAAATCATAAATCGTTCTTGTAATAAAACTCGTATGGTTTATATAATTTCGTAAACATCGTTGTGTAATATTGTTTAACTCGTTCTCGTTATAGAACATCATTCATTCGTTTAAATCGTTCAATTCATTCACTCGTTCAAATCGTTCTTGTTTTAATTGTGAAAACTACTTTTGGTCCTCTCGCTAATAACATTCAAACCTTTGTGACTCGTCCATCGTTCAACTCGTTTTCGTATTAACAAACCATCAAAGGGTAAGTTAACAATCATCAGATTCAGTCGTTACCCACCTAACCCACACATAACCATGGGTGCGGTTTGATAACCGGATTTGTCAGATCCTATGGTACCATAACCTAATACTGGTCGGCTTAATCAATGCTAATGAATGTCATTCGTTATGTAACTACCACCAACAAGATCGTTCACATTATCGAAATCATTATTAGTTTTGTATAAACCATCTCAATCGTTTTGAAACCATCGTTAGAATATTGAAATCGTTTTGATACATATGAATCACCCCAAAACAATCGAAAACAGTAAAAAGAGGGGATCTATGTACTCACATTTGGGTGCGTTTTTATACACAATCCCTCAAATTGTTTAGTCGTCCTAAATTAAATAAGAATGATTTAATAATAAAAAACCCACAAAAATACCGAAGTTTCTCCGATACTTAAAATTTTCACCTAACTGTGAGATTTCTCGAAAAGTTATTATTTTTGATTATTTTGGTGTATTTGTATATATGTACTTGAGTATAACACACATTATCTTGTCAATACTAACACATGATCATACACATATTGCAAAACACATAGCACATTGTAACACATGAAATAACCCATGAACAACCCATTCTAATGTATGTCGAAAAACACTTATTTTAGCGATTCGGTGACATTTTTGGGCGTCGGAAGTCACGTGTGACCAACCAAACACCAAGTAAACTTAATATAAGTTAAAATACTTATTTTTATACCAAATATATCAGTTTGGTTACTGATCTAAAATAGTTTGATAAAAATCCTCCGAAAAGGCGATTTTTAACCGTTTTACCGCATAGTTTTGCATCAAATATTACCCGAACCATCCAAAATCAAAATGACTTGAAATTTTAACACAACCCATGTTATTTACTGAATTAAATAATGGTTATACTCATGATAGTGCAGGTCTTAAACAAAGCATACAAATCATGCAAATTTCACATAGTTTACCACTTTTTAAGCTATATGTACAACATGCAAAGCTATCAAACCTATGTTAAAGTTTCATGCCACTATAATACATCAAATAATATTATTTTTAGTGTTTATAACCAGATCTAAAACTGTTTTTGTCATTTAACCATTTTTCATCATCTCTTGAGCTTTACATCATCATATTTTCACATGTACAAGTGCCTAAAGCATACCATCATAGCAACATCATTTTTTTATGAGTTTAAAAGCATCAAATATGAGATTTATTCAGATTTATTTGCTGAAGTAATTTACATTTAACATATCACCCATAAATCACCAAATACTTGCATTTTTACCACCATTCAAGAACATGTAACAACATAGACAAGTATTTAACAAGAAATCGAACTTCAAGACTCATACACACACATATATATGTACGGTTTATACATACATTTATACATCACCATTTTTATTTGTTTCAAGACCCACTTCATTTTAGATTTCAAGTTTTGTAAAAATCCCAAGATAAGAGAAACTTCAATCATCAAGAACAACCAAGAATCAAAAGTATGATTTAAACATAATGTTATACCTTCAAGATTCAAGTAGGTTGTAGGATGAGATTTTGATGATAGGAAGCTTGTAATCACTTGACAACACCTTGGAATCACCTTAGATCTTCACACAAACTTGAAGGTTGCTAGAAAGGGACATGAACATGAAGAATAAGACTTGAAGATATGAAGAAGATGAAGTTAGAGAGAGCGAGAGATGGGACGGTTGGGAGGGAGAGAGAGTGAGGTTGAGTGA
Source organism: Helianthus tuberosus (assembly GCA_030545235.1). Lineage (NCBI taxonomy): Eukaryota > Viridiplantae > Streptophyta > Magnoliopsida > Asterales > Asteraceae > Helianthus > Helianthus tuberosus. The sequence continues at coordinate 46,504,217 of CM060377.1, forward strand.
CGTGTTGAGTGAGGAATGATCTTACTTAGATTTAGAGAAGATGTATAAAGGATTTGGATTTGGCATGCATCACTAAGTGTCACCAAAGATCAAAATGAAATATTTTGCAAGATCTTACAAAAATTTGGTGGGGCCACACTAGATATGACCGAAAATATCAAGGGGGAGGGGCCAAGGTGTGAATTTTTATATAAACATGCCATATGTAGGCTAAAACGGGTGTTTAACTGGGTACCGGGTATTTTATCTAGCGTTTACATCCCGGTTTCTGGTGTTCTAAATTATTTTTATTATACTATAAAAATAAACCTGTCAAAATGTTACTGAAATAAATTTCAGTTGCCGAGATTTGGCTGCGTTGTCTGCGTTTTGCTGTAGAAGCACTGTGTCGCGCAGAAACACACGGTACGCGCTTAAACTTGAAAAAAAATAACGTTTTTAAGCGTTTTAATTTATTTTTCAACACGGACCTGATTAAAAATAAAATTTTAATCATAACAGAATATTTTTGGGATTTAAATATTATCCGGGCGGTCACGTTCGTTTCGCAGTTTTGTCGTAAATAGTCCTTTAGTTCAAATAAACATGTTTTTGCCATACCGAATCCTTCGAAACTTATTTCTAAGTTATATAAAGGATATTTAGGGTATGTTTGGATTATGTCACAGTTTTGGAGTGTACGTCGTGTTAAACTGATTGCGTTTATGCACCGGTTTGCGTATATCCTTCCAGAAAGTGACTTAAAGCTTGAAATCGGAATCAAATCAAATTGTAAATTCATTAAACACAATAACACATATAATAACACCAAAACACATTGTTTTATTGATAACTGACATTGTTTTACATAATACGATGATTACAGGACACAGTTGTCACATTTCGTGCCTTCAAACAACTAATAATCTGTAGGGGCGTATCCGGCTTCTCCCCATGAATCACGATCGTCTCTCCATTTGCCAATGGAATTCGGATAATCTTCTCATAACACACGATCTCAGCTCAGTTACTTGACGACTAGTCCATTCCGACTATGACGTCGAAGCATTCCAGCTCAACTGGCAGAAGATCTATCGAAAACTCACACTCTCCAAGTTCTATCACACAACCTCTAATTACTTCGTTGGCATTCCACTAGCTTCCCATTAGCTTGTTCTATCGAGTACGGGATATCTAACTTACTTGTTACTAAGCCAAGTATACTCTTAAGCCCTAGGGGTACGAAGCTATAGTCGTTACTAGTATTAAACAACACAGATGCAATGTATTGGTTGGTAGGGAACGTACCAGCAACCACGTCTGGATTCTGGCATGCTCCGCGAGCTCCTATGTCGAACACTATTCTATGAGCTGGGTTCTCTTTCGGGCAATCTTTCCTGAAGTGCCCCACGTCATCACAGTTAAAACACCCTTGTCCACGTGCTTGTTTGTCGCCATTTCTGCCTTGATAGTTACCGTTATCGTTGTTTCCTCCGTGATTTCCATTACCATCTCGACCTCGATTTCTGCGTCCCGTCCGGTGCCAACACGTCTCCTTGCAGTGTCCCACCTTGCCACAGTTATCACACTTTCCATTTCCACATTGCCTGGTATGATGACGTCGACATTTGTCGCACTTAGGTAGTTTACCCATGTACTCTTTTCCCTTTTTGGCCTTGTTCTTGTTATTCGTCCGATCACCTTCTTGGAAATCAGTGAGCTTCCTTTTGTTCCTTCTAGATGACTCCACCTGAGTTTCCTTCTTCTCGTCAGGGGTCGAAATTTTTTCCAATCTAAGTGCTTCCTTAGCGAGCGCCAAACTCAAGATACTCGCATCAATAGTTGTTGGTGGCGTTGATGCCGTCATCAGGCTAAGGATCTGAGGCGCCAGTCCCCAGATGAATGGCTCCATCCTTTTCAACTCTGGTTCCACCAGATATGGAACAACTCGTGACAAATCATGAAGTCTCTGCACGTACTCCACCACCTTTGGACCTTCCATCATCAGGTTCCAGAATTCAATTTCCAGCTTCTGGACCACCATCTGAGAACAATACTCCCTCCGCATCATTTCATTCATTTCATCCCATGTCAAAGCATACGCATTAGCCTCGCCCATTATCGGAACCCGAAGGTTCCACCGCAACAGAGCCTCATCTTGGAATAATCTAGAAACGTATGGGATTTGTTGCTCTTGTGTACATCCGCTCATTTGCAAAACAGGATCCATATTCTTGATCCATTTCACAAAGGCTACGGCACCTCCAGTGCCGTCGAAATTTAGAGGCTTGCAGTCTAGAAACTGCTTGTAGGTACAACCTGTACCCAAGCAACATCATCACAGAAAGCATTAGCAAAGCACTTTCGGAAATGTCCAAACGTATTGTAATGTTTCTTCGGTGACTTAAACATTACCGTTAGGTGGGTTATTCCCTGAGGTACTTTCGCTGCGTTTGTAGCGAAGAACCTCGTACCGAGCTATGGCCCGTGAGACGTGCGCTTGCCATTCTGCCTTGGTCAGCCGAATGATCTCTTGATGAGACATCTTCTAAGAAGAAGTTCGGATTGGTCAGGTCTTATTTTTTCAGGGAATGCATATAGTTGTTTAGAGGTCATATATACGTACACATATTATATCAAGTAATTAGGAATATGTTTAATGAGTACATAACAAACAAGCACGTAACATCACAATCATAGCACAAATATGTACATCAACAACGTGTTTAACGAGAACATGATGATTGAGCTTTCATTAACCATCGACCACAAATATTGTTACATGTTTTACAAAGTGCATTGTATCAAAAGGAACACAGGGTCACACTACCCTTGTCCAACAAGTCTACCAATCTATAAAAGTCATACAATCAAAAGTGATTTCCAAAAGGCTTCACAAGCTCAGCTTAATAGTGGTGCTCTCATCACAGGTAACGCATCTGCATAAAACTAAAAACTTATTGTACTGATGGCGGAGGAGGAGGAGGGAGGTAAAGCAAACAGAGAATATGTGTGAGCTCCTCCTCGAGCTTGCACACATGATGTAGCAAGTAACTGATCTGTTGCTCGACGGTAAGGAAACGAGCGTCAAAACCTTGTATGGGTGTGGGAGCAGCAGATGAATGAGCAAAAGGAGACGGTGATGAATGTGGGGGAACAAATGTAGACTGACAAGGACACTGTGGGGGACACGGTGTCGACTCAAGCTCCAAAACTCTGCGACTCATAACCTCAAGTCAAAACTGAAGCGAATAAAGTAATTCATCCTGTGTATAGCCAGCAAAATGAGAGGAATGGTAGAGATCAGAAATCGGCGCTGAATATGGTGGGAACCATCTGAATGGCTTATCAAGTGGTGAAGAAGTAAAAGGAGTAAATGGTGTCAACTGAGGTATGTGTGGAAAATCTACTGAAACATAAGGATCATGACTAGGCTGCTGGCCTGAAGAACCTTCCCCTGGACGGGGTGCGGGTATGTCCTGCAAGAAAACGATAGGTGGATCAACTTGATGAACATCAGACTCATGTAGTGCCCTCCCCAGTGGAGTCTCTAGGTGAAAAGGAGCAACATCAACAGGTGAAGGTGCTAGTGGAGGAATAAGTGGCTCAACAATAGGAGGACCGACGGGTGTAGGAACTGAGTCAGGTGTGAGGGGTGCAATGTCGAGTATGCCAAAAGGAATAGGGTCATGATCAGGTAAAGGCTCAGGATCAGCAGGTGCAACATCGGGCTGATCATTAGGAACAAAATCTGGATCAAGACCAGGCTCAAACTCGTGTGGAGGGGATGGTGCAGCTGACATGGCCGTATCATCGTCAGAATCAGTGGCATAGCGTTGCAATCCAGCTGCCTGCAAGGCTGAAGGCATTACAGACTCAAAGGAATCTGAGGTTGAGCGTAAGCTATAGTCAGAGGAAATCTCAATAACAGGGATCTCAAAAAGTGGAATAGCAACAACGTCCTTATCTAGCTCTCTATCACCATGGGCATCATCAGGAGGACCATCAACAAACAAATCAACGTCAACATCAATCAAATCGTCAAAAGGCAAATCCTCGAGAGGAATGTCCACTAAAGGAACGGGTGCGAGGATCGGTGCCATAACATGCTCACCATCGGGATGATCGATGATATGATGATCATGGACTGGAATGGGAGCAACATAAAGAACCTCCTCTGGAATGCCATCAGCAAGTGGTAAGTCATCTCCAAAGCCAGGCAACGCGAATGGTTGCAAATCATTGTCGTCATCGGACATCATATATGGGTCACTCTCTGTATCTGATGTGAAAATCTCCGGCTCTGGCATAACCTCATCGTTGGGGATTACAGCCATGGGGTCATGGTCTCCAGGCAATCCGCTATCGGACGACGACATGGTGTCTGTAACAAAACAATCACAATATATGTACACTTATTATCTACCAACATTAAGTATGTAAGCAAAGTCGTTTTGTTATGAAATCATGTATCCTTCCTAGTCTCCCAGACTAAATTACCCAGTCTCCCAGACTAAATCACCTAGTTTCCCAGACTAAACCACCTAGTCTCCCAGACTAAACCAACCAGTCTCCTAGACTAAGCCAACCAGTCTCCCAGACTGAACCAACCAGTCTCTCAGACTGAACCACCCAGTCTCTCAGACAGAACCACCCAGTCTCTCAGACTGAACCACCTAGCCTCTCAGACTGAACCATAACATAAACCTTGAAATGTGTTTCGTGTCTTTTCTTTATAAAAATGTTTGTTTCTTGGATCTGGGCGTTTCATGTATGCAATGAAAACATGTTGTAAAAATATTTTCGTGAGAGCCCTAATGATTGTAGTCTAGACTCGAGAAAGAATCCTAGTTCGCTACAATCGAAGCTCTGATACCAAACTGTCGCACCCTGACTTTTGCGGAAGCGTGATTTGGTGTGACTTGCTTAATATCATTGCATTCAACCATAACAAACAACTATATGATAAAACCATGATGTCATCCATAAATTAAGTTTCGAAATGTTACAATCGTCATTGATTAACAACAAAACAAGCCTTCAATTTCTAGTACAGAACAATCCCAGTTTTAAGTTTCAAACTGGACTTAACAAAAGACACCAACAACCTAGGTTTCGAGCCATGTATTTTACCCAAGATAAAATACATAACCCAAACCCTTCGACTTCGGATTACACCTTTTATTATTAGTGACATGACTTGAAAACTTCAATGCCCGGCAGATCCATACTTATTTTCCTGAAATACATGTAGTTTGAAAATATCAACAAAAGTTGAGTGAGTTCATGTGATTTGTATGTGTGCATGAATCATCCTTGAAAACATTTGTAAGTATGTATGTATGTATTTGTAAACTGGTATGAAGCAACAAGGAACATATCAATTAATGTGTAGCTAATACATTAACAAGTGTGAAATGGCGTAGGAAGGCTCAAACCTAGCAGATTTGTACCGGGCCTCCGGCTGTAAGACATAGTCACCTCATGGGCCACCCTGGTCCACATGGGTGTGGGCTCGCTACACCCAAATAGATCTATCACTCATGTCCCTCGGTCCTAAAACGAGGATTAATGGTCTTAAGAGTGCGCCTACCCACTCACATGATCTAACAGTATTTTCCTTAGCTAACCATACCATTTGTAATTGTTTGTAAGCATTTAGTAACATGTACTTCACCCCCGGAGTTATAAAACTGAAAACTGTTAAAAGAAAAGGGGGACATGAACTCAAAGTTTTGCGTTCTTCGTATCCAATGTAACTCAAACCTTCCTCTAGAACACACGACTACCTACATGCGTACTACGGTCCATTAGACGAGCGGGTCGTGCCTTGACTTAGTATAAATTAGTGTCTTTGAGTTACGTTTCTTCGTGTCTTCAATATTATTCCGAGTTATATAATTATTTGTTAAAATAATAAATATTTTAATTTAAATTATATTTACTAAGTTTTGGAATAAAAGTTAAAACGATATTTTTTTAACTTAATACTTCCCAAGTATTTATACTTGTATATCCTTCCCAAGGATGGGCGTATTTGTATTCGTATTCTTGTATTTGTATATTTTTGCCATGTATTGTGGTCGTATTCCGGTGTGTATTTACACGTATGAGAATACGTATTTTTATTGTATTCATATACTTAATTTCGTATTAATTTTTCCGGAATAATATCATTAGTAAAAATCCATATATATTTCCAAAATATATATTTAAGAAATACTACTTAGGAAAAATTATTTATAATTTTTCACTTAGCAAAAATATTTGTATTCTCATATAAGTTCCAAAAATAATATATTTTCAAGTCTAACTTAGAAAATATATATAAATTCATTTTTCTCCAAAAATGATATATTTCATATTTATTTTGAGAAAATACATCTTTCATCCCAAAAATATTGTATTTCACGGTTGTTTAAGAAATGTATATATTTTTCCCAAAAATAATACATCTTCTAATAATTACAAGAAAAATATATATTTATACTTGCCCAAAAATAATATAGTTTTCCTTTATCAAAAATATGATATATTTTTGTAGTAATTGTGAAAATCGTATTTTTGTTTCCTTTGATGTCCAAAATAACAATTACCAAAATATACTTGTGAATATATTTTCTGGAATATTTTATAAGTTTTTTCCATAGTTCGGTTTCGCCAATATTTTGTGTACATGTGTATGTTCATATTCTTGGAATTTTGGTAATTTTTGGATTGTAATTCTTGATATTTTGATGTGTTATATTATTTCAATCCTAAAATATTATAACTAATACACATAATATACAAATAATCACACACATGGTGACTTCTAAATATATATTTTCCTAAATACATATTTAGTCACTTTTATTTATGAAAACCAACCTCCAATAATTATAAGTTTTGTGACAAAATTTATGGCAAAGTTTTGTAAATCTCCATGGTTTAGAATATACTTGTAAGTGTATGTTAATAAATATTTTTCTAAGTGTTTAGAGTTTTAGAAAATTTTGCCATAGTTTCCCCTAAAAATGGAGGTTTCCATGCTTTCAAGCATATCATTTTCTTTTGTAAAAATCAACACAATCAATCGACAATCAACAATAAACAATTTATACTTACCAACCTTGCCAAAAATAAGCATAACTACTACTTCATGAACTTGAATCTTTGTAAAAATTTGTAGGAACTTACTAGTGTTCTTAGTAAGCATTGTTACCTTCTAAAGTGTGATTAGTTCTTTAAAAACTTTATTTTTAAGGAATATGGATCTTTACAACTTGTGATCATCATTTAATGTTTCTTTATGAATTCTTCTTCTTACACAAGTGTTTCTACACTTGTTTAACCACAAAAAATAAGGTTTGTTTATGAAAGAACCAAGATTTAGTAAAACTTATATTTTTAACTTGGTTTCTTTAGAAATCATCCATGAAATTTTTAGATCTACATGATTAACAACTTACTTTGATCATTGCTTAACAAGAAACAACTTTATTCTTTCAAGTTCATGCTTCATGTGTGGATGATCTATCATCCTACAACATTTTCATTCTCTCATCTTGCTAGATTATGTTTTTAATCATGATCTAGCAAGATCATATGATGATCGACATCAAATATATGTACAAATAACAATCAACAAGCAAATCAACTCATAAACAACTTAGTTTCTTCATTAATCGTGCTTATGTTCAAGTTTACTTCTTGTGATTCTTAGTGTTCTTCAAGATTATGATTATGAACCTTCTTTTAACCACTTAAAATGGAAGTAAAATAGCAAGATCAAGGTTCTTACCACTAGCACAAGGCTAGGGATGACAAGTGAAGAAATCAAGTGGATAAAAGCAAATAAGAGAGGTCCTTGAACTTCCGAAAGCTCCTAGCTCCTTTATGTGACCTCTAACAACTTTGTATGAGCTTGGAATGGTTGTAAGATGGATGATTGATGGTGGTGTTGTGGTTGTTGTTTGGGCCGAGAGTAGACAAGGGAGGAAGAGGAAGAAGTTTCAAGTGTGGGTGTGAGAATGGAAATGATGATCTAATGGGTTTATTTATAAACTTTTATCCACCACTTAATCTATCGTGCATTATGCTCAAAAAAGGGGAACAATATCTATTTTTATAACCAAATAAAATCTATGGTGGGGCCACCATGTTGGACGGTCATAGGTGGGGGGGGGGGTCTAGAGTAGGTTGTAACTAATAGGTAGTTAAGTTAGTTAGAAATCAAGTATTTAGTTAGGGATCTAGTTATTAGATATTTATATAGTGTGTTATGATGTTCGGGGACCATAACTAGCTTGGCAATGTTAAAACAGTGCTTCTAGTAAAAATTTGGTGTTTCGGGTATTGTCCGGTTGGTTACCGGTTCGTTAAGGTGTTAAACTACGCAGTTTATTGTGTTTTATGTTACCTTTTATGACAGTTTTGATTCCCGACACTTAGGAAAGTATTCAGGACCATTTAACCATATTTCTGCGTGATATTAGATTGTTTAAATGCTGAATTTTGCTGAATTCTACAGAATTCTGCAGTTTATGTGAGTTTTAGGCACTTTCCGGCACTTAAACTATCACTAGGAAGGCAGTTTTGTGATCCTTGCTTTCCTACACATTATACTAGTGTGCAACTTGGTTTCTGGCTCATTCTGTGTCTCAATACAATGTCTGTCTATCCACTGAGTTCTGTCAGCATTTTTCTGATTTGTCTGATAACTGTGCTAACTGTGTTTCGTGCATCATTTGAGTCAATAAATGTTTGCATGCAATAATGATATGTTATTTGCAATCTGTGATGCACATGTATGTATAAGGCAATAATCAAGAAGCAATTCAAGTAATTAATTGTAATTCAGCACATTCATTAAGCACTAATCATTGTTTAATAATTGTACGGATGCATGCAAATTTGACAGTTGTCACATTATCTTGTATCACATGCTTGCTATGAGGAATTGTTTAATCATCTTTTTATGCTATGTACGTATCAAACTTGTGTACTCGCCTTTGCTTTTGCATTGAACTTTATTTTAAACATGTTACAGGTTGATGATGACGATGCTATGAAATGAAGTAGCGTTGATGCCTAGATACACATACATACGCTTAGGTTTAAAACTTTGTATTAATTTTGCTTATGTTGTTATATATTTCTTTTGAACTTGTTGTTATTTAATTTCTTATAATGTTTGACAATTTACTTTATGAAATGAAATCGGTTTATTAAATATTGTCACCAATAGTGTTATGAAGTCTCTTGCAAACATGTTTTCGTCTCTCTTCGATGTTTCCGCCATCGGTTAGGGTGTGACACCTAGTGTGAGGGAAAAAGAATAGGAACAAAATGCATTCAAGAAGGAGAAGTGAGAGGCGGTATGTTATGATCCCTAAGCAGCCTCAACTTTATAACTGAACCATCCACGAAACCCTTAAGCCCACTTGCAATACACTGACTCTTGGACCAGCCCAGCTAGACATCTCCAAGCACATATAACCGGACCAACCTCATACAAAACAAATAAATGGAAAAGTTTAGAGGAGCAAAATATAACAACATTTGAACTGAAATAGTAAAGATATATAAGGTATTTTAGCACCCCCTCCCCCCAGTTTAAATGTTTAAACATATTTATAAGACCTAAGGACTTACACATTTCATCATGATTGCTTGGCAACAAGCCCTTTGTAAACATGTCCGCAAGTTGGAACTTAGATTTTATACCAGCCGTTTGATGATACCTGCAGCTATCTTCTCTCGCAGGAAGAACAAATCAACTTCAAAGTGTTTGTTGTGTCATGAAACACCGGATTTGTAGCTATAGAAATGGCTGCACTATTGTCGCATCTGAGGGTCACCGGAAGATCAACATTAACCCCCAATTCCATTAAAATATTTATTAACCACAATATTTCACAAGAGGCAATTCATATGGATCTGTATTTTGCTTCAGCAGATGAATGGGAAACCACACTTTGTTTCTTGCTTTTCCAAGAAACTAAAGAGTTTCCAAGAAAGATATAGAACCCTGTGGCAGACCTTCTGTTGTCAACACATTTAGCCCAATCGTAATCAGCATATGCGGACAATTGAAACGAATCACTTTGTTTAAACATGATGCCACAACCGGGTGCACCTTTTAAATATCTCAGCAACCTAAAGGCTATCTAAGAGTGTGCCTCGGTTGGTTTATGCATGTATTGAGACAGATAATGAGCGGCGTAGGCAATGTTAGGACGAGTGTGAGATAGGTAAATAAGTTTGCCTACAAGTTTTTGATATTCAGTGACACTCACACCCTTTAATTTTTCATTTTTACTCAGCTTTGTTAAAACATAGTTTTGCTCTATAGGACAGTTGACAGGTTTACAACCGCTCATCCCATATTCGTTTAAAAGATCCATACAAAATTTTCTTTGAGCGAGACAAATTCCATCACTATTTTTAATGACCTCAATACCAAAGAAAATATTTTAATAAACCAAGATCTTTGATTTGAAATTCCTTTTTTAAAAAGGATTTAATTTATCGACTTTAACAGGATTGTTTCCAGTTAACACAATGTCATCCACATAGACTAGTAAAGCAACAAACACGGAGTTATCAGATTTAATGAACATAGAGTGATCACACTTAGACTGAACAAAACGAATTTTAACAAGAACTTGAACAAGTTTTTCATTCCATATGCGAGGAGCTTGTTTTAAACCATACAAGGACCTTTTTAGTTTACAAACTTTGTTTTTATTATCCACATTTAAACCATTAGGAAGATTCATATAAACTCCTTCATTTAGATTGCCATAAAGAACGACATTATTGACGTCAAGTTGATAAATGGGCCAGTTATTTTGCACAGAGAGACTGATGATGCATCTAACCATGACCATTTTGACAATAGGAGAAAAGGCATCCTCAAAATCTATGCCCATAACTTGACTAAAACCTTTGGCAACAAGCCTAGCTTTAAACCTATCAATCTCACCATTTGATTTATATTTAACTTTGTATACACATTTGCACCCAATAGGTTTCTTCCCGTTAGGGAGATCAACTACGTCCCAAGTATCATTACTATATAGGGCAGAGAGTTCATCATTCATAGCATCCAACCACCTTTTATCTTTACATGTTTCTCTATAATTGGAAGGTTCAACAATTTTATTCAAGTTCACAGCAAAACACACATTATCACTAGACAGATTTGCATAACTAACAACTTTATCATAGCTGTATCTAGCATTACCAACAATAAATTCATTAAACCTTTTAGGGGTAGAAAAATGTCAAGAGGATTTTCTAAGATTAGGTTGGTTACCCTCAGGAAGGACTGATTCATCATTTGTACCACTAGACTCAACCCTCACAGACTCACTTTGAGACTCACTATGATGCTGAACATTAGCCATGCCATCTAAAATAAATGATTGTTGAGTGTCAGCAACATCAACTGGCTCATTAGAGCTACTGTGTTGCTGTGTCTCAGGTACAGAATCAGTAGTCTCATTCTCTTCATCATCGGGATTTATATCACTTGAAAGTTCATAAAGATCAAAAAAGTTTGAATGATTTAAAAAGTTTGTTTTGTCCAGATCAGATTCAGAAAACAACTTGGTTTAAAGGGAAAGACATTTCATAAAAACTGACATCTCTTGAGAAAGAGAATGTCCTTTGATCTAGACTCCAAACTTTGTATCCCTTTTTTAAATTTGAGTATCCCATAAAAACACATCTTTCAGCTCTTTCCTCAAGTTTATCAGTATTAATTAAAACAGTAACATAACATAGACATCGAAAAACTTTCAAGTGATCAAGAGAAGGTTTAAAACCATAAAGAAACTCATAAGGTGTTCTACCTCCTAACACAGAAGAGGGAGTCCTGTTAATCAGATAGGCAGCAGTAAGTATACATTCAGACCAAATCTTAAAGGAACACCAGATTGAAACAATAAAGCTCTTGTCACATTCAGAATGTGCCTATGTTTTCTTTCAACAACCCCATTTTGTTGAGGAGTGTACGTACAAGATGTCTGGTGAATTATGCCATGAGTTTTAATAAAGTTTTCCATTTGAGAATTATGAATTCAGACCCATTATCACTTCTAAAACTTCTGATATTAGTTTCAAATTGAGTTTTGACCAAATCATAAAAGTTTTTAATTTTGTCAAACTTCAGTTTTAGGCTTCATTAGATAAACCCAAACTGACCTGGAATAATCATCCACAATGGTGAGAAAGAATTTATAGCCATCAAAACTAGGCCATTTATAAGGACCCCAAACATCTAGATGGACTAAGTCACCAACTCTTTTAGACTTATGGTCACTTAAAGGAAAAGGAATTCTGTGTTGTTTAGCTTTGTGACATGTGTCACAAGGCTCAATTTGGCATGTTTCATTTTTTAAGGCTTAGGGCATGTAGGGCTTGATCTGAGGGATGACCAAGTCTGGAATGCCAGAGCTTTATTGTTTCAGCTTTATTAAAACAAGCAAAGACAGGATTACTAGAGTTACTACAGAAATAAAGACCATCCGTTTGCCTACTAATCACCAGGTTTTTCTTAAGGACACATCCTGAATATAACAATTATGTTCATCAAATACTAATTTAAGTTTGTTATCCTTAGCTAGTTTGTGGACAGAAATAAGATTCACACAATATTCAGGGACAACAAACACATCTTTCAAAATCACATCTTCGGATAGTTTAAAACATCCTATTTGTTTAACTTTAGCATCAGTTCCATTGGGATGTTTAACAGAAATATCATATATAGACACATCTACCAGATTAAACATGTTATCATTGCTCATGACCATGTGTTGATTAGCACCAGAATCAACAATCCATTTTAGTCTATTTTGATGAAAGAAACTAGAATTAAAGCAATAGACGTTTTTATAGGATTCTAGAGATGAGAAGGCACTATAACACTTACCACTTATGTTAGACTTATGTAAGTCTTCCAACTTATTTTCATTCAGTAGACCTAGCAGCTTGGAAAATTGATCAACAGTTACAACATTCAAAGAGCTACTAGCAGATTGATCATTCACATTATTAGCAACATAGTTATTAGCAAACACATTTGGTTTAGACAACTGAGAACTGTTTTGATTTGGCTTATTTCTATAATTGGAAGGATAACCATGAAGTTCAAAACATTTTTCAATCACATGACCAATCTTATTGCAGTGAGTACATTTTAGATTGGGATTAGGTCCTTTGTAAAAATGTTTTTATTGTCATTATATTGTGTTGCTTTTGTAACAAAAGAAACATTAGGGATATTTGAGGATTTATTTGAATCTCTATGTGATTCTTATCTAGAAATAATGGAAAAAGCAGTTTTAACAGTAGGCAATGGATCCCTTGTTAACAGATTTGTCCTCACATGTTGGTAAACATCACCTAATCCCATCAGGAACTGCATAAGTTTGATCAGTTGACTGAATTCATTGTATTTAGTAGAAGCATCACAAGTACAAGAAGGTAACTGAACCATGGCATCAAATTGTTTCCACATAGTGCTAAGTTTATGATAATATTCATAAACACTAGCCCCATTTTGACATACTGAATTAATCTTTTGATATAACCCAAACACAACCGACCCATCAACCCTATCATAGGTGTCTTTTAAATCACTCCAAACTTAACTAGCAAGCTTAGAATAAACTTGGCCAACATCTAGTTCTTCAGAAACATAATTGAGGATCCAAGTTAAAACAACCAAATTGCATCTATCCCATTGACTGGCCAAAACATCATCTTTAGTTGATTTGGTATAAGTACCATCAATAAACCCTAATTTATTCTTAGCATGTGAAGCAAGTTTCATAGCATTTGACCAAACCACATAATTTTCAGTTCCTTTTAGTTTGACATTGACATTAGTGAGACTACTAGTGTGACATTCGCCACAATGAAACGCCCTTATTCCATATTTGAATATAATAATAATAACACACTAATTTAACAAAATTTGGGCATGACCCATTCGTACCGTTAGCGTTTCCCTGTTTTTTTTTTTTTTTTTACAACCATCATTCAAACTAAAATCTATGACAAGTTTCCAAAGAAATAAAAGTTGTAACATTTACATCACATTAAAAACATCCATCAACGAAAGAATCTAACACCCCTTTTTGAACTCGATGAGCGGAAGCATATAAATGGCGCGGTCTGTGTGTTCGTTCATCCGGTCCAAGACTGCTCCATGAGACTATTTACCTACAACATTTTTAACAAGTCAACTAAAGTATACACAACAATAATCTAAACATAATCATCCTTTTATTTCATCAATTATCATCTTTTTTTTTCAATCATTCATACTTTTCCATCTAACGGGTCTTTATGATCAAACCAAATTCACATACTAAGACTTGATCCAAGACCCGTCTAACTTTCTAACATTCTCCATTAATTCGACCCGTTCACACGGTTCGACTACATGACATTCCAACATACATTCTATTAGTACGACCCGTTCATACGGTTCGACTACATAACATTCCAACATACATTCTATTAGTACGACCCGTTCATACGGTTCGACTACATATCATTCCAACATACATTCTATTAGTACGACCCGTTCATACGGTTCGACTACATAGCATTCCAACATACATTCTATTAGTACGACCCGTTCATACGGTTCGACTACATAGCATTCCAACATACATTCTATTAGTACGACCCGTTCATACGGTTCGACTACATAGCATTCCAACATACATTCTATTAGTACGACTCGTTCATACGGTTCGACTACATAGCATTTCAACATACATTCTTTTAGTACGACATGTTCATACGGTTCGACTACATAGCATTTCAACATACCTTCTATTAGTACGACCCATTCATACGGAATGATCATACCAACATACCATCAATATCACAAAACAACATCAATGCACAATCAAACTTTAATATCTATATTTCCTACTAGTTGAGTAAGTATTAAACTTACCTTTGTCTTGTCTTGTTTGCGTCCCGGTTGACTCGAGCCGCCTTCTTTCAATCCTACAATTCCAAACCAACATTCTTAAATGATCATCCTTAATTTATATCATTCTTATTCATCCATTTCATATACTACACATTCTTGCAAGACATTATGTACGCATAACTATTTCATCACTATTTAGACATTTCATCGAACACATGGTGTGCGTACAAGATTTACAGCCATGAGTACAAGCAATTAAAACTTACTTTTTCCCAATTCATATCAAGAACCATTATAACCAACAAAATCACTTTACCATTGCATCTACATCATGATTAACTACCAAAATCTACCATTTATCATACTATACATTAACTTAAACTAAATTCTTGACAATTTCAAGTTCCATAATCATATCATCATGTTCATTCAAATGGGTTTTACCCCAATTCATCAAGACAATCAAAAACACATATAATTTCAACTTCAACATAGTGATTTCATCACCTATTCATTCTAATTTCAATCATTTATACCAATTTCTTCTAACCACTATATGGGTTTTCATCAAAAAACCAAAATTAAGGCTTACCTTGCTTAGAACTTGTTTTGAGGATGAAGATTATGTATCATGCAACAAGGAAACCGCCCTAAATCCTTCTAATATGCAGAATTTAAGCTCTAATTAGATGAACAAGGGTTTTGCCCTTTTTTTCCTCCTGGTCGTCGACCACCATCACCATCCCTATTCTTTTTTTTTTCTTTTCAATTTTTAAGTTATGTATGTTACTTATAACAATCCATCTTTAACCCTTCTAGTTTAGTGTGTGCTTATTTTTATCTCAAACTTCCCATTTCTTTTTAACTAGTTCATCCAAATAACTTAGTTAATTTAAATTTTATCCATTACATTTTCTTCCTAACATTTTACACCCGTAAATTAGTACTTAAAATAAGTAAATAAATATCAGGGTGTTACAAGTCTCCCCCTCTTAAATAAGGTTTCGTCCTCGAAACATGTTTCATACATTCTGACAAGTCTACTTGTATACTTTCGTAAATACATACCTCGAATTTCATCAACAAGTTTTCATCTGATCGCTTATCATACGAGTTTGTCACTACTACTTTACAACGTATCTAATACACTTGGTGATTCAATACGATCCTATCACATTATCTGTCAAACTATGCATACCCGCATACCTCCAACGTCCACTTAGGGAAACTATTATTACAATATCCATGCTTACTCCTTCCTATTCATTCATAAAACATCATAAGTCAATCACAATTTAATAATTTCTAACTATTTAGCTTCTACATACACCCCACCCTTCCTGGGCCAATATCAAGTAAAAAAAAAATTCTTTCACGTCACTTGCTTAGTAATTCCTTTCATACTTCTCTTGCAGTACCTACGCATGATCTCTACCCAGGACCAATATTTCTGTCATTGATAGTTTATCATATCTGTATGGTTAGCCGCAATTCAATACATACATTTATACATCCTTGTATATATATACTATCTTGCTTCAACCTCCTACCATTTATCCTTCGCTTACAAGAGCCAACATAGGGACTTAACCACATAATCAATATAATCTTATACCGATATATTAACATTCATGTATCTCGTAACACACTCAAGGTGTTATACGCAACTATACATGTCACCATATTCTATAACAATCGTACATACGACAATCCTTCTGATATTGCGATACAAAGACAAGTACCAACATCGTACTAAAGTGAATAACTTTTATGTATATACCTTCTAATGTTTCGTTACATACGAGGTTATAAGCGTTATTACACATGTCGTTCCATTACTCATACTAATTACATAAAACTGAGTACATCAGTTCATTCAATAACTTGTTAACAACTCTACCTCATATAGTTGCCCTATAAAACAGACCAAAACCTTACGTATTCAACTTCTGATTCGTGAATATTTCTCAAGAGGTTTACCTTCTAATAGGTCCTCACATATGTTAGGAAACACATCTAGGGGTAGGATTCGTTTACTTACTAAATCCAAAATTTCATACCCTAGCATGATCTCATCTTACATTCTTCGCAAGACTTACTTATGACCAACATTCTTTATGCCACATTCCATTCAAGTATCCCTTATTTGACATTCCACTCAATCATCCTTTCTGTAACATTACACCTTTCTAATATTTATGCATTCGAATGTTTTTATCATTCAACATTTATCTTTCAATTTTCCATACAATTCTTTCTAAGTACTTAAATTTGACATACTAAGCATTTACCTTGTTTTCACTAGTTTCCTTACACTCCTTTCTACTACAACTCCTCAAAACATCCAATATCTATCCTTTGCAATAGACAAGAAGTTAAGATTGGTTCATTCGCCTCTAAGTTCTTGTATTAACATGAAGTTTATAATTCGCTTTCCAGCATAATCAATCTCTTACTTCTGCTTTCTAGGTTGCTAACCATACTTGTTCCTTCACCATAACATTAGTAACGATAACGCTCATCATGAGCCTACTATTCAATTACTCTATTATTAAAATCATCCTTATTAATCACTTTCCTTGTGACATAAAATTCTGTCTACCAACATATGCATATATATATATATATACACACACACACATGCCACAGACACTTGGTACTTCCATTCCTATTATTTGCTCATTAATTCATTCGACACCTTACTTGTATTGCACTCAATTGCACGTAATCCGTGTTTCCAAACATTCACAATTTCCTTTCGCATGCAATGTCTAGTTATCTACCTTACTTTAATAAATTTAATGTTTTACTTCCAAACCAAGTTACATACTCAATTTCATTAATCAACTCATGACTTTTAGTCATTGCACCTCCCATCCCCACAATATGGACTATTTCACACATTTGTAGTTCCTTGTTATTTCTATACATACTTATGCAAATGTTGTTCTTCACATTCTTCGCAAAAATTGTTTTTCCTTTGTTAAAACTAAGCTACCAGTTAGGGTCTCAACCCGTCAGCCGTCCCATTTCTTTTAAATCAATTACTAATATGTCCAACATGTAATTGCACTTACATGTTGGGCCAACATCCTACGTTCTTGAAGTTCATACATGTCATTTAAACATTCAAAATATATTCTTCTTTTTTTTATCCTGATTCTCTTGAGTCGATCACTACATGCCTAACACGTAACTTATTCAGTGCACCATTCTTTCTATAGATACACATACTTACACCTTCTCATGATACCACATTTGTCATTTGTTTATAATCCATTCTTAAAGCTTTATCCATCCAGACACAATCTTTCTGTTCTGACTGTTTATTCGGACGTTCTATTTGGGTATGCCTGGTCCGTACTCGCTTGCGGGTTCAAACATTTTCTTTCATACTTTTCATCCATATATGTTGATCCGCATCCAATGACAGATTCAAATAGTTCATTCTTTCATTTCTTCTTTCCTTCGTATCTTTCCCCATCTCATTTCATTTGGTACTTTTCGTAACAACCTTCTATATTCAACTTCAAACATCATGTTCCAATACTACATTCTACATTTTATTTCATACGTTGTGCTTCTACGCAACATTCTATATTTTGTTTTATATAGTGTTTCCACATAAATATCTTCTTTTACAATTTACACTCTACTGACTATTACTTTCTGTCTGGTCAAGCCTCGCATCCTCCAATCCATACTACCTTGCTTTTCAATCATACTTTCACATTCTTGACTCTCTAATTGCTTATGCTTATCATTTAAGTAATTCAACATTACGTGATTTAGTTTGGAATAGCCTTTCTCACTTACTCCGTCATCATTCTATTTATTCCCTCTTCTCGACCTCCTTCGTGTGCGCTAGCATCACTTTCGTCCATTGATTACAAAAGCATACTTGAATCTATTTTCACATAATTACCTTTCCTCCTAGTTCACATTCTACATATGTTTACTTCCGATTTGACAAGTGTTTCATCTTTAGATCCATACATTACTTGCAATTCTTTCATGTTTTCATGTTCATAACTTCCTAATTTCATTCATACTTATCATTCAAATACTTTCATACTTTCTAAGTTTGATCGTATATATCTTCCAAACATCTCCTTCGTCCGTAATCTACACAACATATTTAAATTTAGTTTCCACAAGATTACCCTCCTCATCAATTTCATTCTATGGTCATTCACTTCGTATTTGATACGTTCGTCCACATCCTTAAAACCATACCATACTAGTCGTTCTATCGTGCATTTGCGTTCTATACTTTCTAAGTTCATTTATGACTATTTCGACATATCGATTCTTTCTAATTTTTTATCATACTTTATCGTTCAATCATGTCATCCTTAATTAATTTAGTTTTAAGGGTTTAAATAACCCTACAATGCATTTTGGGACCTTTACGGGTTCTGGGGAAAAGTCTCACGAAGTTTAAATACGCATGAAAAAAAACTGAAATCCTCACGTCGAAGGTCGCGTCGGTGACGCAACGCAGAAACCTGCGTCGGCCAAGAAGCTGCGTCGACAACGAAATACGGTGTCGGGGCTCCCAACTTATCCAAGCGGCGTCGGCGACGGCCACTTGCCGCGTCGGCGACGCCCTCCCTAATATTCCAACGCTGATGTTTTGCATTATCTAGCCACCTTGACCCGTTTCAAACACCCGACCGGCAAAGTTTACTCCGATTCGCTTCTTATCAAACATGAAACATATTACCAGTACCACGGTTCCCCGACTACTAAAATTCCACTAACTAAGATAACTACGGAAAATTAAAATATTTGCGTACCTCCTTTCTTGTCCGGTTTCTTGGAACGAACACACACGCTTCGCGAGAGCCTCCGGTTTGAGTTCAAGCCGACCAAACACAGCTTGAATCCCTCAAACCTTCGCTCTGATACCAACTTGAAACGCCCTTATTCCATATTTGAATATAATAATAATAACACACTAATTTAACAAAATTTGGGCATGACCCATTCGTACCGTTAGCGTTTCCCTGTTTTTTTTTTTTCAATTTTTAAGTTATGTATGTTACTTATAACAATCCATCTTTAACCCTTCTAGTTTAGTGTGTGTTTATTTTTATCTCAAACTTCCCATTTCTTTTTAACTAGTTCATCCAAATAACTTAGTTAATTTAAATTTTATCCATTACATTTTCTTCCTAACATTTTACACCCGTAAATTAGTACTTAAAATAAGTAAATAAATATCGGGGTGTTACACACAAACATATGAGAAAAAGGACCAAAAACAGATGCGTTGGGGCCATTGAATTCAGAAAACCGATTAAACCGAAGAAACTCTGGATAACCGGGTTTTAACGGGTCAAACTGCCGTAGGTGCCGTAAGCAAACCTAGGAATACAGAAATGCTCAGACATGATCCGTAAACTATAACGTAGGATCATTGATGCTTTATTGGGTAGAAAATGCGTTAAACAAAACAGTTTCCGGTTAGCGGAACGCCTTTAATTTTGACACGCACTATACAATCCAAACATGTGTTGTAACATCAGTTAAGCCCGAAAAAGACTAATATAACCTAAATAAAAGATGTTTTGAGTAATAGCGTCCAAGTGTTCGAGCTTTTGCGTCGGTTGGGTTCGTTTTAATTTTCTACGCAAAAACGACTATAAAAACACCCCGTTTTACGAATTTTTACCGCACCCAGGGAGCGTTTAAGACCCGATAACGAACCTACACATAAAATATCAGCTAAACTTTATCAAAGACTTTAAAATGGGGGTTTGACCATGTCAAAGGAGGACAAAAGTCCTCCTTTATGACCGATCGAGCTCCACACAACAAACCAAGCACACACACCTTGATCGTTCACTTTCTAGCCACATATCCTACCTACAACTTATTATAAAAATCTCTACCCAGCCATTTTGATCAGAATTTTTCACAAAAAGCTCAAGAACTCTCAATTTGTAAGTTTTTCTTTCTTTTCATTTATAAACTTTAACTTAAAAGATCTAGTTCAAAAAGGATCCAAGCAATGCCAATCTTATAGCCATGATTTCAGTTTTTATATCCTATTTTCAAAACATAAGCTTTTACAACTGATTTGGATCAAAAAGGGTGAGTTTTGGATCAAAAACGACACTTATTCGACACCGAAATCACCTTACGAAAACGAATAGAACAAGACTACTAAAGGGGCTTAATTGATTATTTAAGTTGCATGTTTGTTTTGTACATGTTGTGTAGGTACTATACCCAGAAACTCGGCGCAAACGGATCTCGGAATCTAGGCCTAACGAGTGATACGCAAAAAGGTATAAAATTTAGGTGAAATTTTAAGATTTATCGAATTTGTTTTGCCTATAGATTTGGACGTGGGTACTATTTGAACTTGAGATTTTAGGACATGATTTGGGACTACATAAAAATGGTTTGGAACTCCGGTGATATTTGGCAATAATTGGAAGGTCAAGAATAAATCCTGACGCCTCCAGACTAAATTGGATTAGAATAGGTATATTACACGCTTATCCGGTAATTAACCGACTTTAAATACGGAAACACTTATTTGGGCGACCTAAACCCTCCAAACACCCGAACTCCCTTAATATAAAACTAATCATTTTTCATATACTACAATACGGTATACTTTGTTTAAACATATCATTTCCCAAACACCTCGAACAAACAACTTTGTTCGGCACGGTAAATGGTGTCCGGCGTCCAAACCTGATTTCAAAACGCCGACCATGTCCAACCTCATGTTCTAATTACCCTAATTGGTTCCTATATATTTAAACCTAGTCTAACCTAGCCTACAGACGTTAACCGTATGATACTGGTATTAGGTGTGGATTAGCATACTTTGATAGCTTAGTAACAGTGCAATCTGTGAGTTTCACTAACCCTCTCTTTTAAATACATGTTTTACTATTTTCATTGAGGGTTCATTTGATTAACATACTTGTGCACATGCAAACTGTTTGATGCTATTTATCTGAGTAGACACCTAACATGTTTAAATCCCCACAAGCAAGTTATACAATGCCGGCGAATACTGTGGATAGTACTATTTGGCCCGACAAGCCTAGACCGCACTGAATACACGGTTGTATGCCTATTGCGCAAACACGCGGTCGCACATATTCATAACGAGCTATGATGTGTTAGGCACAGCCACATGGGGTACTTGGTTATTGGTTGTGGTTGGTGTTGGTGTTGGCCACATTGATTGGATACTGGTCTCGGCTTAACTTGTAACTCAGAGAAATTTTATCACATGCGCGACAAAACATTTTCAAATATATTTTGAAAACAAACAAACTTGTGGAACTCGTCAGCTTTATGTTGATTTTTTTTAAATTAACTTTTCAGGTAACCAGGACACTACGTGACGACCCCCTTTGTGTTAGCTGCTTATGAAGTTTATGTGCGATACTATGTGGATAGAGGCATGCTACTTAGCTAAATAAAACGGTTCATGAAAACTCGCGTAGTATCTAGTTAAAATATGTAACAGTAATGTGTAATAGCGACACGTAAAACAATGATGTATCATATTGTTTAATTAATGTTTAATAGAGTATCTTTATAACAATGACTGAAACCAGAAGTGTCTGTTGCATCCGTTTTTATCGTTTCCGCTGCTAATCGGGGTGTGACAACTAGAATCATTGGCATGCAGATATAACGGATCACTCGCATCTAATTTACTAACTAAAGTGACAGAAGGTTCACCTTGGTCATCTTTGTCAATCATTTTAGCAAGAAGTCACAATAAAACCGAGTAATCACAGTAAGAGCAAGTAGTATGCACAGGGACAGTAAAAGCAACAGAGCATATAGACAAGAAACAAACATAGCAGCAAACAATATATCAGGAAACAATTTAGAACAGACAGACCAAAAAAAACACAAAGGAAAGATCAGAAAATGATAAGGGGTAAAAACAGCGAAGCCTGAACAGAGGTCCGATCAGAGGTTCATCACTCAAGGGTGCCTCCGCAGACAATATTCAGGGAGTTTTTGACACAATGAAACAATAATGCAACAGAGTGGACCCTCTCTGTATCCCAAAATCAAACCGGTCTCACCTAAAACCCGGTATCAGAATGCCTAAACACAACAATAGTGATGCAAGATAGTATAAAAAAAGAGAGGGATAGAACGATCTCATAGTGGGTGCGTGTAAATTCCGGCGAATCAAGGCTTGTAACCTTCACTTAGGGTTACAAGCACTTGATTAGAAGACAGAAAACCAGTTCTGTTGGTTTGCCCTAAAAGGGACCAACAAGAAATTTCTTCAAGAAGATCGGATGAATAACCCTAAAAATTAGGGTTTCACACCTCCAATAGCGGCACAACCACCACGAGGAAGAAGGAGCCAAAAAAAAATCCTGAAGCCGGCAGACCTCCAGACCACCCCAACTTCAAGGAACAAGTACCACCGGAACGACCCTTCGATCAGCGTCCTTGGACTGATGCACAGAGAAATAAGCAACGGAGAGAGCAGTGGAAGATCACCAGAGCGCCAATTTAACCTCAGAGCTCTGATACCATGTTAGAACTTCAAGGATTAAACCAAACAAACAAATAAAGTGCAGATTTATTCAAAACTTCTTTCTCATATCAGTATAAGAAAATCAACCAATCATCACAGATTGATTGGTGTAAATAAACGAATCAAAAGATTAACAATGAACAAGCAATCCTCACGAATGAACATGTGAGGGAAAAAGAATAGCAACAAAATGTATTCGAGAAGGAGAAGTGAGAGGCGGTATGTTATGATCCCTAAGCAGCCTCAACATCCACAAAACCCTTAAGCCCACTTGCAATACACTGACTCTTGGACCAGCCCAGCTAGACATCTCCAAGCCCATATATAACCGGACCAACCTCATACAAAACAAATAAATGGCAAAGGTTAGAGGAGCAAAATATAACAACATTTAAACTGAAATAGTAAAGATATATAAGGTATTTTAACAAATATGGAATTAGCGTATACTTAACATGGATTTAGCTTATAGTGACTCATTGTTAGTATAAATCTTCTAACTTGCTATCGAAATTTATGTTTATGTAATGGTAGGAAAGCGAAAGCATTTTTCACCGTGGCTCAACGCATGATACCTGAAAGTGAACACACCATTGAAGTTGCTAATATTTGAAAAAAGTTGGAAATCCGCTGCAATGCTTCACTAATAAACTTTGTTACGATATTGGTCATTCCTAGAAACCATTGTTTATATTTCCGTTGTCAATAATCCCGTCTAACTAGTAATACATAATTAATTACCAAGGCATATAAAATAGCGTAGTAACGTGTTATATTTTATTTTAGTATCTAAAAATTATGTGATATACCTTAATGCGGTCTGCCTTTTGAGAATTCAGATGTTATATTTCAAATCAAGATTCCATACTTTTATACATTCTTCCAACAAAAAATAAGATTACATACAAAATGTGCGCATTTGTTACTTATTATAGTTGAACACCATGATCGTAATTCGTAGATTCATGTACATGTATATATACCCATCTTTTTAAACAACTTTTGTATGACAAAAGTTTACTACTTATGACGCCATGCTATTATTTCTAAAAGTAGATGCTTTCTTTCGTGTTTCTGGCTTTCATGGTTCTCTCTCTCCGACACCTTCTTGTTTAATTCCGGATACGGGATACTCGATTTTTGTATAAATTTCATTTCTTTTTAGGGCATCCACTTGAAGGATTCTGATATAACGACTATCACATGTTGGATGCCTTCTTATCTTCTCATTCAATGAAACAATCATCCTTTGTAAACATATTCTATATCTTCAATGACCGAACATATGCCATGCATATCGTTTCCAAATATGCTTCAAAAAGCTGCTTTCCTTTTAAAATAAGATTCAATACAAAGTTATGCGAAGGTGTCGGATTAAATTTATGATGAATTACTTATGACTTTGTTGTAATGGGTGGGGTTCGGCTACAAGTCTATTTTTCATACAAAGTGTACAAAGTCTTAAAACATCACAATTTCAGCCATAAAACACACTCAAAACCTACAAATAACACAGTGGATCACTAAAATACAATATCCAAACCCTAAGAGTCCTTAAAAACTTAAAACAAATCATCGTACAACTATGAATATAAAACACAACATGATAATCAATATAAAACACACTAATGTTAGTCATTCGATAATCAAAGTCTTATCATCCAAAACACAACACAAACTACTAATATGGTGTTTTAGTAATCTTCGTCATGTTATTTGTGGGTTTTGAGTGTGTTTTATGGTTGACGTTATGGTGTTTTATGGCTTTTTACACTTCGTAGAAAAAATAGACTTTGTAGCCAACTCCCACTCTTGTTGTAATATACCTACTTATTTAAATGTATAAAAGACACCAAACACTATTTATATTTATAGGTTGCAAATAGATCGGTTGGATAGTTAAAAATATAAAAAATATTGATGTTGTAACCATAGTTATTAAAGGCGCTAGGCGCACTCAAGGCACATAGGCCTTGCCTGGGGTCTAGGCGCAAAGCGCAAGAAAAGCGATGGCCCGAGGAAAAAAAACGCACAATGAAAAAGAAATAAAAAAAATATTATGTATTAGAAAAGTAATACTATTCTTCAAATAAAACAAACAAAAGCTATTATATAACATTTAATGTCATCTATTTAGTACCAAAAGTTCTAAAATATTATTGTATTTGTGTAGAAAAATAGTTATCTTTAGATAGAAGTAGAAATATGACAGAAATCTTCCTGGAATTTAGAGAATTTGGCTAGAAACTTCCCGAAATCTAGAATGTGCACATGAATCGTCACCTCGTGAATTAAAGCGCAATTTCCTCGACTTGAAGCGCAATTGTCTCGCCTCGCTTGGAAAATGGGCTCAGGCGCAAGAGGCGATGGCTTTTAACAACTATGGTTGTAACTAAGTAATATTTTAGTAAAAATAGATTAATGTTAATAAATTTCTAAATGGGTTAATGATCACCATTCGTAAATCCTCCGATAGTTCTTGTATACCATACATGTGTTAATCAAAGAAATATATAATAAATACTTAATAAAAAAGATTTACAAATCATAAAATGATATTTTTATATAAAAAATTAGAATACGGATGATTGAATAATAGAAGTGGAATGATTGAAACAAGAGAAGTAGGAAAGAATTTCGGACTCACATAATTATGACATATGAAGAAACCAATTACTTATTTGTTTAATATAAACTTGCTTTAGCGACCCACTAACTATTGTTCTAATGGCCACAATATTTTGGAATTTATCTCTATAGTAATGTTATAGCTCAATTATCAACATACACGGCATCAAAATCGCTTATTAATAATCTCACTAATGGGCATAGTATTTCTTAATTGAATTACATTACATTCTATATGTATTTGGTATGCTATAGACTCTTACTAAAGTGATTAATTCTGATCTTCTCCAATGCCTTTCTAAAAGAGAAAATGTATTACAAACAAGGATGATAGGTTACTAATGGTGTTGAAATGGTATAAAACACAAAAAAAAATGATGATGACTAGATTGGTGCGGTGTCAAATGTCATCATGGTGACAAAGTGCAAATATTTGGCTATCATTGTCTCGCGTCTCTACTCCATTTGTTGATGTAGTTGTCAATATGAGTTCAGAGGCCCGTTAACCATATTAGACCATTGGATATGGAATGGGTAGTCTCTTTGAAGACTACCCGCCACGTAAGCGCCACGTTATCACGGGAGGAGCAGCATCCTCTTAGGGACTACCCAAGGGTGTGGGGGGACTACCCACTTTAATAAAAAAAATCGATATAATATTAAGGGGGAGAGAGACATAAATGAAGGGGGCCCACAAACTCGGTCCGTCTCCAACGTCCTGGAGAGGACGGAGGTGCTGCGAGGAGGAGCAGGGGGTGGTGTGGGACGACCCACTATGAGGGCGCCGGACCGGAGACGAGGCCCATACCGGGCGGTCTTAAAACCACACAACATCAAGAAATTTGATTATATTACCAAAGGGCAAGAAGCATAGGTCTCGAAGAGGACTTATGTTTTTCTGTCCTTTGTCTCAGGAACACTGCACCTATAGTTTTAAAATAGTTAGACCGCCCGGTATGGGCCTCGTCTCCGGTCCGGCGCCCTCATAGTGGGTCGTCCCACACCACCCCCTGCTCCTCCTCGCGACACCTCCGTCCTCTCCAGGACGTTGGAGACAGACCAAGTTTGTGGGCCCCCTTCATTTATGTCTCTCTCCCCCTTAATATTATATTGATTTTTTTATTAAAGTGGGTAGTCCCCCCACACTCTTGGGTAGTCCCCAAGAGGATGCTCCTCATCCCGTGATGACGTGGCGCTTACGTGGTGGGTAGTCTCCAAAGAGACTATCCATTCCATACCCAATGGTCTTATCCTTTAACTTTTTGATAAGTTGAAAATGTTGCAAACACTAGTCTCATGATTTATTTAAGATAAAAGTGTTCGAATAGTACATGTGGTTTGCTTCGTTTTCACCTATAGTTCCTACACTTCTAAAATTACAACTATAGTCCTCAACTTTTGTACTTTCGTTCTCAGATAGTCCCTCACGTGGACAGGTATTAGTTTTCGGTGTTAACTGGATGGTTGAGGGTTATTTTAAAGTTTCTTACAACCTGGGACAGATGTTGCGTATTTCCTAAGAAATATACATGAATAATTACATAGAAAAAGATAGCGCAAGTAGGAAAAGAAGTGCACAATTACAATGGTGGATAAGAGAGGCACTCGATATCTATTTTTAAAGAATATAGTATGAACGCTAGAAAATGCCAATTTTACATATTTTCTTAATAGTATTATTTGTAAACAATATATTTGTGAATATGAATTACTACAAAAGAGAAACATAGTAAAGAATAAGATTGGAAAGACATAAAGACTTTACATTTTAAAATAATGTGCGATTTTCTCCCAGCAAATAAGGTGCGATTGAGATTTGACTGTAAATACAAAACACCAAAATGTGATTGAGATTTGACTGTAAAAACAAAACACCAAAATATTATATATTTACGACCGTTTACTTTTAGACGCTCGTTACGGACGAGGTCGACTAAATAATAAAAATATTATATATTTAGAACTTCTTACGGATTCGACGCTCGTTACGGACCTACGACTTGTTAGGATTCGATGCTCCTTACGGACGTGCGCACATTACGGACGAGTTCGACTAAATAGTAAAAATATCATATATTTACGACGACTTACGTATTCGACGCTCGTTACGGACCTACGCGCGTTACGGATGACTTCGACTAAATATATAAAAATATTATATATTTACGACGAGTTACGGATTCGACGCTTATTACGAACCTACGCGTGTTACGGATTTATAACATTTTTTGATCAATTTTTTAAAAATATAACATCAATTTTACTTAAAAGTATAACATTTTTTTTTTAAACTAAGATATAAAACATTTTTTTATATTTTATAAAACAGAAAAGAAAAAAATACGTTTTTGGGCCTATACCATGACAAATCGTATTGGTTCATGAGTTTGAAAAAAAAACATGAAATTTTGAAGCAATACGATGCGTATAAGCCCATACGCATAGTATTGCTTCATCCGATGATGAAAAAATCCCATCCTTTCAACCCCAAAATCACACAAATTCACCAGATAAAATTCAAAATTTAAAACGTCTAAATGATGAGGGTTCAGAGATACATACCGTACTTGTCTTTGATCTTGAAATCTCTGTACACCGTATGTGTTTGTATTTTTGTATTTTTGTATTTGGTTTGTATCACAATAATATCCCATTGTTAATCACGGGGTTATATCGTACAGACCTTTAATACGCATCGTATAGGCCTATATGATACGTATTCCCCCCCATGAATTTTCAAAGGACCCCCTTGTTTTTTGAGAAATCAGGGGTAATACGCATCGTACAGACCTATACGATGCGTATTAGTATACAATATGATAAGTATAGGCCTATACGATCGTATAGGGCATAATAAGTAAATTTGTTTTTATCGTGTTTTCCTTGGTTCGATGCCTATACGTGTCGTATTTTGACGAACTTTCGCATGTTTTGTCATTTTATGAAGTATACCTTCAACATGCGTTGTTTCGGTGACGTTCGATTGCGTGTGATTATCGTATTCTATGGTTACGTACAGTTTTGTTTGAAAATCCACTTGTATTGTATAGTGCCGTGTTAATGTATATGCATCTTAGAATATCATTAGTTGCGTATTTTGCGTATTTTGACGTATTTTAGCGTATTGTAGCGTATTTTAGAGTATTTTGACATATTTGAGCGTATTTTAGCGTATTATAACATATTTTGGCGTATTTAAACGTATTTCGGCGTATTTTAGCATATTATAACATGTTTTAGCGTATGTTAGCGTATTGTAACGTATTTTGACATATTTTAGCATATTTTAACGTATTTTTACGTATTTTAGCCTATTTTAATGGTTTTTAACGTATTTTAATGTATTTTAACGTATTTTGGCTTATTTTGACATATTTTAGTGTATTTTAACGTATTTTAGCGTATTTTAATGTATTTTCACATATTTTAGCGTATTTAAGCATATTTTGACGTATTTTTATGTATTTTGACGTACTTTAGTGTATTTTACAAATAAATTATTCTTTAAAATTATAAATAAATCAATATAATACATTGTCTTGTCAATAAAAAATAGAATACATTATACAAATAAATTATTCTTTAAATTTACAAATTAATGAATACAATACACTGTGTTTTCAATAAACAAATGGAATAAATTATACAAATAAATTTTTCTTTAAATATACAAATTAATCTATACAATGCATTGTGTTGTCAATAAACAAATGGAATAAACTATACAAATAAATTTTTCTTTAAATATAAAAATTAATCAATATAATGCAATGTCCTGTCAATGTTAGGCTTCGTTATTGTTTCATATCACGCTATCCGTCCCGTGTAGTTTTCCGTCCAAAGTGCTGATCTTCATCCGCATGTCTTACCTAGAGATAGTTCGGTGATGGCATTGGATAGTCCCCTTCAAGTTTGACGTGGATGAAATGACCATTATTAACATATACCATTATACCCTAATACAATTAGCAACCAAAAAACCTACCAATTTTAACAACCCTTGCGTCACCACATATATCCGGTTACCACACCCCTTTAACGTACCGCTTAGATATTCACCATATTCCCACCGTTTAAATGATTAGCACCAAAAAAAAACCTACACCCCAACCATTGCGCCGCTTCACATATGTCATCACCCCATTTCGGTTAACGATAACCGTCAAAATTCCACCACCATCTTAAATGATTGCATTTATACCATCCATGTATTATTTTTTTTAATTTTTTTTGTTGGTCCAATGAGTGAATGGTAACACCTTTTCCAAGATAGAATCAGTAGTAATATTCATTTATTGTTGGCATCATTACCATATGCATTTCACCAATTTCCATATAGTATACTAATATATTATCATATGCATTTCATCATTCTTATATATATTTTTTTTTTGAAAGGAGAATTTCATTAACCAGCCGAACCCGAAGACCGGGACGGACCAACCAAACAACAACGCTACATATTTACAATATCACAAAATTACACCAATCGCTCCACGCTAAAGAGCGAAAGGACGATCTATACTTCAGCCAAAAGAAACCCAAAGACCTAACTTCACTAAAAACATCTTCCACGTTAACCCGGGAGCCCGAAAAAATATTTTTATTTCTAGCCAACCAAAGACACCAACACGACGTAAAAATAATACCTTGCAAAATCTTCTTTTCCAGCGACCCCAACCTAACAAATTTGTGAATTTCCAGAAGATCTTTGACCGAGAAAGCGAAGATATACGGGATACGGCACCATCTACTAACCTTTTGCCAAAGAGTTGAAGCAAACTGACAGGAGATAAAAAGATGATCCGCTGATTCGTCTTCAAAACCGCAAAGAGGACATTCCCCAACTTCAGCCAGAATACCTCTAGAAACAAGGGCATCAGAGGTTGGAACCCGGTTCAGCTCCAATCTCCAAACGAAAATGTTACATTTGATTGGAACCCACTTACACCAGTCAAGCACGAAGGACGGGTCAAGCCTATTACGAACCAAAAGGCTTTTGACCGAAGACACCGAAAAAGACCCCGCATCGTTCCCCAACCATTCATCATCATTCTTATATAATATACGAATATATTAATACATTATCAAATGCATTTCATCATTTTCTATATATATACGAATACAATAATACATATTCCTAATAACCATATATAACCTTTCGTTTCCCCCATAACTGATCTATCTTTTACCGGAAACCCTATTTACGTTCCTTTCCCCAAAAAAAAACCATTGCCAACTTCAATCATTCCAGTCTTCATCATCCTGCGATCAACCGCTCATCATCCAAAGAAAATCAACGCCATTAAAGGTACACTTCCCCTGACTAAGTTCTTGATATAACCAAATATATGTTCATCATATCCCCTGTTCTTTGATTCCACTACCATCACTTAATTGGATCCCCTCTGGATCAACTTGAATTTGTTCTAATGCTTCAAGTTTATCGTTCCTCCCTTATTATTGCTTCACAATCCTTTATTATTTATTTACACTTAGGGTAACTTTGTTCATATACGTAGTCGCATTAAAAATAGGGTTACACTTATAGTAAATTCGGGAATATAGGATTTGGTGTTTTGGAGTTGGATGTGGCGATTATTGAAACAAAACCATTAAAATAAAGATTTTCCGGTCAAAAAGTGAAAAACAGATGCGGCAAAGGCATTCCGGGAAAATATAAAAATAAACACCCATTCTGTTCGGCGTTTTCGTTGTTCCACAGCGCATTTTCCATTTGATTACGATTATGTCTTTAATACTGTTACTTTATTATTTACAAATTGTTTCATTCACTCTACTATCATACTTATGTTAAACAAATCTTTACTTGGCTGTATGAATTAAATTAGAATAAAGATTGCATCTAATCCCCATCTGTTTTTGATTATGTGTTTATTAACATCATTGTATTTTTCATATTGTTCCATACTCTCAACTCTCATCATTAGGGTAATGTAATATCTCTGTTTAAATTTTTAATAACTATGTGGTTTATGTCTCTTAACCTTGATCATTTACATTTAAGCATTGTTTAGTCTTTTTACCACCATTTAATTGCATCACACAGGAATCTCAGAATGTCGTTCATTGCAATATCAGCCATTAGACCACATGATAATGCAGTCTCGCTTCAGATAAGAGTTATAAGAAAATGGACACCATACAGAAAACAAGAACTCTGCTATCTTTTTGTAGATACTCATGTAAACTTTTTTGCCATATATTTTATTTAATATATTATTCTGCGATTTTCTTCACTCATTTGAACCCCTTTGATTTACTAGGGTGATGCAATAGAGGCAATAGCCGACTTAAACCATCAATCACATTTTGAGTCGCTTATAACACTAGACACTTGCTACAATGTCAGCGATTATCTATCTGACACTGCCAGATCGTATATGAATGTGGTCCCTCAAACTGCATGCATTAGACTTGGTCTAAGAACATCTTTTCTACAAATTGATGACAACACCACCATCCCCCACTACTACTACAACTTTGTCAACTACGATCGCTTAAGGCCTCGCATCAATAACCATCTTTTGCTAACAGGTAATGGTAATTACATCAATCCTATTTTCAAAATATTTTGTTTAATTGTTTAACTCAATCATTATGTTTGTAGATTACGTTGGGCGTATGGAAAAAGCGTCACCTATCCTTAACAAGGCTGGCAACAATCTATTGAAAATAACACTTCAAGATCAAAGGTATTTACTGTTAACAACCACCTACTTTGAAAATCTATATATATCTAATAACATCATATTCTCTACAGCGGAAACTTTATTGAAGCGACTTTATGGGAACAAATTGCGTTTTCTTTCAACAGAGAGGCTGCTTTACGAAAGCCTCAACCTGTTTTAATAGCTATGACATCACTGAAAGTCACTGAGTATAAAGGTAGACATAAATATAGACCTTTTATTTAGCATTACTACTGCATAATCATATCATATATAATAACAGGAACAATTCAACTTGGATCTACAAACGCAACGACAATTGATATTAATCCTGATATTGAAGATCTTGAGAATATCATTACCAGGTATTACCATTCATTAACCTAATCTATGCCATATAACCTAATCTAATGCAGTTTATTTGTATGAACTACTATATTTAGGCTCGAAGTTGTTAGAAGGAGCTCAAGGACATACCCACCTACAAGAAACCCAAGTACTTCTATATCTGAAATATCTATAGAGGAAGACATAAACAGAGTAACCCTTGAAGAACTTCTACGTAAACCTCCGAAAGAAAATCATGTAAGATCATCACCTAAAAATTATACTTCTTTTACGTTATATAATAAATATAACTTCGCGGTATATGTAGAGAATCAAGTTCACATGTCTTGCAAGCATAAAGGAGATTGATAGCTCTCGCAAATGGTACTACAAATCATGTACCGAGTGTAGAAAAAAAGTTATACCAAAAGAAGAAAAGTTTGCATGCCCAGACCACGGTGAAATTCAGACACCAAGATACATGTAAATCGCCTTTACCATAAAAATATTACTTTCTTTTACATATAAATTTAACTTATTATCAATTAGGTATGCTGTCAATGCAACCATTGTCGATGACACTTCCTCAGCAGCCGTGGTTCTCTTCAATGATGTGGTAACATCTTTACTTGGAATTGATTGTCACGATATGGTAGTTAAAGAAGATTTTTCAAGCCCAACTATTTTACCAACACCATTACGAGCTATACGAGGAAAACCAAAAATATTCCAACTATTGTTCCAAGGCCAAGAAATTAGAGACAAAATCTCATTCATAGTAAACAAGATTTTCGATCCAAAAAAGACCAACAATGATATCGCAAGCACCTCATCAGGGCCATCAACAAAACAGAAAAAGAGACAAATAAAGCGATCGGCCGGTATTCCACTTTACCCATTTACATATGTAGATTACCAATTGTCTTTACACATTTCTTGCATAACATTTTGTTGGATTTTTTTTATTTTAACATTTTTTTAATCAGATGTTGGAACTGCAACCACTGCAAAAAAGAAACAAAGAGACTAAATCTTTTTATCATTGCCAACATTACGACCAAAAACGGTAAACTCAACGCATACAATATTAGTACTTTTTGGCTGATGCTATGTATTCATGTCATGCAACTTATTCCTGAATTCTTATGCAGCTATAGGAAATGGCAAGCAATCTTCATACACCATGTATATATAAGTAAATTATATAGTACTATAAACAATGTATTTCATATGCTTAGAAACTGTACATATACGCATATGTATCAGACATTATATTTAGGCCACGTTAGAATTATAACTTTATTCAATGTAATAATACTATTGTAAATGGGATTGTATAATATTATGCTTTTATATATTATATTGTATTCCGAAACCGTAGATGCATATGTTGTTTTTTTTGTCCGTGCATGTCAGTCCAGCAATATATTGTTTAGTTCAGCAAATTCATGGGTTCAAAAGATCTTGATCTTGAACACATTATAAAATTACTATGTCTCATATGAATTTGGTTGTTTAGACTTTGATTATATAATTACCAAACAACTAGAAATTACTTTCAGGATGTTGGTTACATTTTTTTCTTAACAAATAATATTAACTTGGCATTTTTCTCGGCCACGACCCTATTAATAAAATTGTTGTTTAATAGAGGATTCACATGACCTCAGCCCTATTAAATGTACAACCTCAATTTGAAGACATTAGATTAACTTGATTAATGGTTCGTACTATTAACCTTTTCTATGGTGTCGATGTTTTAAAGCTGTATAATTCGTGTGAAGATTTATGATATGTAGAATTTAATAAAACTGACATGTATTATTTTGCCAATGAAAAAAGATATTCTTTACTTTTTATCCTACAAAAATTAAAATTCATAACGCTACACGGTGTGGTGATTAGCCTTGGATCATCCCCCACCGGCGCCGCACCTCCGCCCATTTTGTCCCCCCCCCCCCCCGGGGCGTCCAAATCGTCGGAGTGTAGTCGTTCAACCCAGTCCACTACAAAACAAACTCCCCTCACACACATACATACAACTCATGTATATATGTTAGGCCCATCCCTCATTTTCTTACCTTCCTCCGGTTTGCCCCATCCTCATAATATAACCCTACAAAAAGTAACTTGGGGTACTTTAGGCTAACTCAATAGTTGTGTCTCTTCACATCACACCCTTAAATAATACCCTTGCCTACAAAAAGTAACTTAAGATACAATGGTTTGTATCACACCCTTTCAAAAAGTCACAACCCATTTAAATATATCACACCCTCCTAAAAAAGTTATATTTTTAAATATACCATACCCTTTAAAATCGGAACACTTCACAGTTCACACTATGTCTGTGGAACATCACACGTGACCTTCTCAATTTAAATCTTCATGAGATAGTTGTAGAATATAGTAATTGAAAGTTTTGATTTCAATTGAAACGAAAAGGTAGAAGAAAGGGTATAAGCATAAAAGTAGTTTAAAGGTTTGTGACTTTTTATATATATACGAAGGGTTGTATGTATATGAAGGGTTGTGTAATGGATAAATAATCAAAATTTGGAATGCCACCAACTTCCACAAATGTATTTTAGTGTTGGGTGATGCAAAATATTACAGGCACGTTGTTTTTTACCATAGATAAAACTCAACCAACATGTCTTATGCCAAACGATGGCAACAGTTCACTTTTGGATATTATAATAAGTTGCTACAGTGTGTAACTCTATTTTGTTATTTGCCATATTGTACAAATTGCCAGACTCCAACTTATATGTTTATATATAAACATATATTCCATAATAATATGCATATAACTTTCTAAATATTACATATTATACAACTTGCAAATCAGAATTCAAAGTTACTTCCACCGAATCAACCCAAATCCTACAACATCCATGTTCCTTCAATCTCTATTCCAAATCCTCCTTCAAAATCCCTTCACAACCGTTACCAAATCATCATTCATGTCGACATCAAAGGTAACTTTATTACTCTTTTAAACCGATTTAATGATATGCGTTTTCTATGTTCATTTTTTCTTTCTTGAATGGCAATTAGGGTAACAATTCTACTCACTCGCTTAAATTGTTATCAATGCCATTATGTGTATCCAATCACTGTTTTTGCAATAAGTGAATTATGCTTATCGTTTTGTTTCTGTAAGATGTCAGTGAATTGTGTGGATGTGTTTGCATGCATGTGAAGTATTTTGATCATGGATATATAACGGTTTGCATGAATTATGTGTAGTATTTCGTTGAATTGCGTGATAATAACCTTAAATTTGTTTGCATCATGGATGTATAACCGTTTCGTTTATTTCACTGATGGATAGATGATACACATATGTGTTTGCATCATAAACTAATTAATTATGGAACCACATGCATTTCTATAAATTGAATTGTCAACTTCAATTTGAACCACACGTTATTACAGCTGTACAAAAAAACAAGTTTTAGAACCGAAACCGGGAAAAAATCGAAACCGGTTTTAGAACCGAACCGCCGGTTGTAGACCGGTTAGGGATATTTAACTTCAAAACCGGTTTTAAAACCGAAACCGGTTATAAAATGCCGGTTTAAACCGGTAAAAAATCGGTATTTTTTGAATTAAACCGGTTAAAAACCAATCCTAACCGGGTGGACCGGTTATTGTTTTGAGTAAAAAAAAGGGTTAATAACCGAAACCGGTTATAAAAAAACCGGTTTTTGTTTTTTATGAAAAAAACGGTTTCGGTTAATAACCGGAATCGGTTTTTGAAAAAAAAACCGATTTGTATACCTCTACACGTTATGAGCAAGACACGTGCATATATATCCGT
Organism: Helianthus tuberosus; assembly: GCA_030545235.1. Classification (NCBI taxonomy): domain Eukaryota; kingdom Viridiplantae; phylum Streptophyta; class Magnoliopsida; order Asterales; family Asteraceae; genus Helianthus; species Helianthus tuberosus. The sequence goes on from CM060377.1 coordinate 46,541,155, forward strand.
GACGTATCTAAAAGTTCCGCAGAAAAAAACAACAGGATCGAACAACCTTAAAATTGTTTACGTATGTTAGGTTATAATCTATCATGATATTTTTCTTATTGTTTCAAGTAACTATTCTTTTTTATTACCAATGATGTTTTCATGTATAGTAATTAGTGTTTTTCTTTTTTTGGCAGTTATATAAACACAATTAATTGAAAGCATTTAATAATAGCTCCACATTCTATTGTCTGGCATTATTATAAGGTATTTTTTTACCGAGTTTGTTTATTACTAACATCTTTGAAAAATCCTCTTTCTTTGCATTATAACACAATCTTCTTCCTTACATCATACAGTTAGAATACTGTCATTACCCTACACAACATTTTAATCCAAATTCAATATGTTTACTCCACAAAAAGGAAAGGGTAAAAGAAAACTACAAGAACCTGCTCCTCTCACTAGCACTTCAAATTGTCATGCTTCCTTATACGACAAATTTGGTGGTCAAGTGTTGCGACAAGTTCGTAGACAATCCAAAAAAAGTGACATAAATATACTTGAAAATCATAATTGTTATCTACAAGCCACTTGCCCTCAAGTGTCTTCAGATGCATTTATGTTAGGTGGACCTTTGCAACCAACTAACAATACGTCTTTCTATTTAGACTCTGGTGATTGCGATCAAGTATGTGAACATTGTTTTGCACGATTTTGGTATGCCGAACGAATAGGTCACTCTTCTACTAAACAACGCCCTAAATACAACCAATGTTGTAAAGGAGGTCGTGTAAAACAACAACACCCAGATGAGCCACCTCTATTGATTAAACAACTATTTGAACGAAAAGACTTCCTTGAAAATATACGTTGTTATAATTCCATGTTTTCCATGACATCATTTGGTGCACATATAGATGAATCCATTAACAATGGTTCAAGCCCTTACGTTTTTAAAGTTGGAGGTCAAATATGCCATTGGCTAGGCAGTTTATGTCCACCTCCAAATGAAACGCCTCGATTTCTACAAATGTATATATATGACACTGAAAATGAGATCTCCAATAGGCTTCGATTTTTCGAAAGAAATGCACAATCACAATTACAAGATGATATTGTGCAAGCGCTCATCAATATATTAGAAAGTACAAATGCACTAGTCAAACTTTTTCGTTCTGCTAGAGACCTTCTTATCGAAAGCAACATACCCAACTTCAAAATTAACCTTTATAGCTCTCAAAATAAACACAGCTATGACATGCCATCACCTGGTTGCATTGGTGCTATTTTATATGAGAATGAATCTTCATCTAATGAATTTGACATTATCATTCGATTAAAAAATGGTATTCCTCAAAGAATAAGCATATTACATCCTCTATACATGACGTTGCAATACCCGTTAGTACTACTCAATGGGGAAAGTGGGTGGTCTCCAGAACTTAGACAATTATCCAGCGGCAACAACAGTAGTAAACAATTAACAATGAATATGTTTTATAGTTATCAACTTCATGATCGTGATGCCTTATACACACTATTGTTAAGAGCTGGCCGATTGTTTCAACAATATTTAGTAGATGCGTATGTTTCTATTGAACAAAATCGCCTTGAGTACATAAAAAAACATCAAAATATATTTTGATCAGAATTTCTACAAGGTATACATGACGCACTACAAAAAGGTGACACTCAAGGACACGACATTGGGAAACGAACCTTCCTCCCTTCTTCATTTACTGGCGGTCCTCGCTATATGTATAAACATTATCAAGATGCTCTAGCAATTTGTAGGGTACACGGGAACCCCCAATATTTCATTACATTTACATGTAATGTAAAATGGCCGGAAATTGAAAGGTATCTAAGCCAATTCCCATCACTTAATGCCCAAGATCGTCCAGATATTATTGCTAGAGTTTTCCAAATTAAAGTAGATGCTTTAATTCACTTCTTAAAGACAAGTCGTCCTTTTGGTAAAGTTGCTGCAGGTACCTAACAATATCCTCCCTCACTTATTGTTAATAACTTTGCCCTCCTGTTACATTTTTTTCACTTTAATTATGTTCATTCTTTTATTTCAGATTTATACACAATCGAATTTCAAAAAAGGGGACTTCCTCATTGCCATATGTTATTATGGGTCACACAATCACATAGAATACATACTGCGGAACAACTAGATAACTTCATATCAGCTGAAATACCTGACCCCATTGCAGAACCCCAACTATATAAAATCGTAACAAATCTTATGATGCACGGTCCGTGTGGCATTATAAAACCAAATGCACCATGTATGTCTAAGGGTTATTGCTCTAAGAAGTTTCCCAAGAATTATGTGCAATCAACAACATTTGATAAAAATGGATATGTGCATTACAGAAGACGTCAAGGTGGGCATGAAATTATTAAGAAAGGTGTTACATTAGATAATGGTTATGTAGTACCTTACAACAAAACCCTTTGTCTTCTATTTCATGCACATATCAATGTGGAATACTGCGGGTGGAGTATGCTAATTAAATATTTGTTTAAGTATATATCCAAGGGTTGTGATCGTATCCATTTCACAATTACAAGAACACCGTCGACTTCAAATGACAAGACAAGTTACCAAAAACCCCAAATAGACGAAATTAAAAATTTCATAGATGGTCGTTTTATATGCCCACATGAAGCTACTTGGAGGATATTTAACTTCCCTATTCATAATAGAAATCCTCCTGTCCAGGTGTTATCTGTGCATTTAGAAAATATGCAGAACATTAGCTTCAAGGATACACAACAATTGCACAACTTAGTAAACAATCCTCTCATAAAACGAACAACATTAACAGAATGGCTACGAAACAACCAACTTGATGAAAGTGGTCGTCACCTGCGCTACATTGATTATCTATCTGAATTTAGATGGGACATATCTGATAAATATTGGATTCGTAGAACCACAAAAAAGACTCCAGCTATAGGAAGGTTAATATATGTCCATCCTACATGTGGAGAAACCTTCTATCTTAGAATGTTGTTAAGTTACCAAAGGGGTTGTCAATCATTTGCTGATATACGAACGATTTCTGGGGAGATATTCCCAACTTATCGAGGGGCTTGCGAAAGACTTGGTTTACTTGGAGACGATAAAGAATGGGTAGATGCATTTAATGAAGCTGCTGTTTGGGCTACCCCCACTGAACTACGAGCTTTGTTTACTCATATGCTTCTATTTTGTGACATTTCAAATCCAATGGAATTATGGAATAAACATTGGCACAAAATGGCTGACGATATTATAATGAAACATACACTTCCAAATACCACTACATATACACAAATTAACAATGACGATTTAAAAGAATACGTGCTATATGAAATCGAACTTCTTCTTAATACTAGCGGATCTTCAACCTCACTTTTAGCATATGGGTTACCCATGCCACGTGCCGACTTACTTGCAACTTTGAAGAATAGGTTACTCATGGAAGAAAAAAACTACGATAGGCAACAATTAGCTTTGGATAATGAATCATTTCAAAAATGTCTTGACCCACAACAAAAAACAATCTACGACTTAGTAACTAACTCATTAGCTAATTCAAGACAAGTTCTCCTTTTCGTATATGGACATGGTGGTACTGGAAAAACATTCCTTTGGACAACATTAATGGCTGCTCTGCGTTCTCAAGGAAAAATTGTTTTAGCTGTTGCAGCCTCGGGGATAGCATCACTTTTATTACCAGCAGGAAGGACTGCACACTCTCGCTTTAAAATACCCTTGGAGCTTACAAATGACTCTATTTGTGAAATAAAAAAAAACACTCATCTTGCACATTTATTGATAGAAACAATTCTTATTATTTGGGATGAAGCACCAATGATTGATCGCAAGTGCTTTGAATCACTAGATAAAAGTCTTAGAGATGTTCTCGATAATCCTAATGATCCTTTTGGTGGAAAATCTATACTTCTAGGCGGTGACTTCAGACAAACACTCCCTGTTATACCTAAGGCTTCAAAGGCCGAAATAGTTGCATCATCGCTTCCAAAATCATACTTATGGAAACACTTCTCAATCTACAAACTATCCGAGAATATGCGTCTTCAAAGGCCAAATCTAAATCCAACTCATAAAGCACAAATTGCCAAATTTTCATCATGGCTTCTTGATATAGGTGATGGCATATTGGGTACACCTGATAGCAATGACCCATTTAACACAAGAAAAATTGAAATACCATCAAACTTTTTAATACCTTACAATGATTTGGCTCTAAATGAACTCATCAATTTTATTTACGATAATGATACCCTCAATAATCCAACGACATCAGACTTATCTCAAAAAGCAATAGTATGTCCTAAAAATGAAACATGTGACCAAATAAATGAATTGGTTCTTAACATGATTACTGGAACCAATGCCACTTATTTAAGCACAGACTCTATCGTTCCTCATGCAAAAAAAAATAGGAGACATGGACATTCTTTATCCTACAGAATATCTAAACCTCCTAAACTTTAATGGCCTACCACCGCATAGACTTGAATTAAAAGTCAATGCTCCTATAATATTACTACGCAATATAAATCAAACAGCTGGTCTATGCAATGGAACAAGACTTATAATAACACAATTATTACCAAGAGTTGTTGAGGCAAGGGTCATCACTGGAACTGCAGCTGGTCATTGAGTGTATATTCCTCGCATTATTCTAACCTACAAAAATAATGACCTGCCTTTCATTTTCAGAAGAAAGCAATTTCCAATTAGGTTATGTTATGCCATGACAATTAACAAAAGTCAAGGCCAATCTTTAAGCAAAATCGGTGTTTATCTTCCGGAACCAATCTTCGGCCATGGTCAACTATATGTTGCTTTCTCTAGAGCCACCTCTCCGGATGCCTTAAAAGTACTCATCAAACCACAAGAAAATGACCCTACTAACATAACAAAAAATATTGTTTTCTCAGACTTCCTAAAACAAATACTTCAAATAAAGGTATATTAAAAATGAATAATATAATGTGCATATATTTATTTAGATAACTTATAATTGCATTTTAAAAACATAACAAATATTTTGTCACTTCATTGCGTTACAGGGACTGAGAGTTTAAGGATATTCAAAGAGATGTACTTGATTAAACTAAGTGTTACGCAAACTGCTACATCTGAGAGTTTAAGGAGTTCAGTAACATATAAATGAGAGAAGGCTATGCTATCTTTAGTATAATAATGTAAGCTATATGAATAATATATTTATAATAATAAGTTGTTTTCATTTTAACACATTATAATTTTCTTCTCATTGTGCAGGTCCTACTTATGCAATATCCAACAAACGAAGCACTTTTTTATACCATTATGACTCCAAAAATTTGCTAGCTGTCGAACATTACCTATGCTATGTTTCAACCCTGTAAATTTTAATGCACCTCATTCATTACTTACTGTTGTTCATATGTATGACAAAGGATATTTTATATAAGATATGTTATATATATGAGTGTCACAATAAGACTTAGAATGCTTATTAATGTTTGTTTATATAATTGTGCAAAAATACTTAAGATGCTTATTAATGTTTGTTTAAATAATTGTGCAAAATATTGTTAAAATTCATTAGCAACAAAAACAGAAGCTAGAATATTGTTTTCTTTATACAATTTTTTTTTAGTTTTATAGTAAAATCTTTGTTAATCAGCTCCCGCCGCAACGCGCGGGTAGCGTCAACTAGTTATTAACAATTTTTAATGCATTTTTATTATATTTAAAAAATATAACAAATTTAATTAATTTTATAGAGTTAAGTTCTTTTTGAGTCCCTGTGGTTTGTGTAGTTTAACTGTTTGAGTCCAAAAATCAAACTTGTCTTGATTTGAGTCCTTGTGGTTTGTATTTTTAACCATTTGAATCCAAATGGTTTTTGGATGAGGTTTGCATTTTGGATTCAAATGGTTAAAAATACAAACCACAGGGACTCAAATCAAGAAAAGTTTTTGCATTTTGGATTCAAATGGTTAAAAATACAAACCACAGGGACTCAAATCAAGACAAGTTTGGTTTTTGGACTCAAACAGTTAAACTGCACAAACCACAGGGACTCAAAAAGAACTTAACTCATTAACTTTTTATTCTATTTAAAAAATATAACAATTTTGAATGTATTTTTTATTAACAATTTTATTATAATTTTTTAACAGAAAAAATATATCATTTAACAAAAATATAATTTTAACAAAAAAATATAACATTTATAATTCATTTTGAAAAATATATAAAAACATCATCCATATCAATCTAATAATATAACAAATATTTAAAAAAATATAACAATTTTAATGTATTTTTTATAATATTTAAAAAATATATATAACAATTTTAATTAATTTATTAAAAATATAACAGTTTTAATTAATTTTTTATTATATTAAAAAATATAACAAATTTTAATGTACTTTTATTAACAATTTTATAATTTTTTTAACAGAAAAAAATAACATTTAACAAAAATATAACCTTTTAACAAAAAAATATAACATTTAACATCGTCACCATATAAATCTAAAAATATAACAAAAAAATTAAAAAAATATAACAATTTTTAATGTATTTTTTATTTTGTTTAAAAAATATAAAAATTTTAATTAATTTTATCAAAATATAACATTTTTAATTAATTTTTTATTATATTTAAAAAATATAACAATTTTTAATGTATTTTTATTAACAATTTTATAATAATTTTTGACAGAAAAAATGTAACATTTAATAAAAATATATATCATTCGTAATGATCAGTTTTGTACGAAACTTCAGGGTAAACGGGTTGCTCGTCTCCCAATGACTCTTGCGCGTAAGAAAGCTCACCAACGACTTGTTGTACGCCCGAGGCACCACTAACGAAAAAGTTATTGTCATATTCTTCCTATCTGTACAAGTCACCGTAACCGGCTTCGGTACACTGAAAAAAAAATGGTTAAATTATAATGGCACATCTAAAAGCCTTAATAATAAGTAAATATATTTTTACCTCGTTCAGATTTGGCAACAACGGTTGGCGGGGCACAACAAAGTAAAAAAAAACAACGGGTAAAAGGTATATGTTTAACGCCGAATAGAAAAAAGTAAATAAATACTTACCTCGTTGAGGTCTGGCAACAAAGATTCTTTTTTATGGGGACGAAAGCCACACACGACCTCCTCCACATGATCATTATTTCCTCTCCCATCGTAAGAATCAGGGACTACAGACCTCTCATAATACAAACGGCGTGCTAAATATAAATAGTTCATAAAAAAATAGAATAAGTTAAAAAAATGTTGTACCACACTGCTTTCCGCAATAAACGTGCTCGTGTTTGTGTCGGACGACTCGCCGAAAATGTGATTAAGGTTGAACCAAGACATGTTGTTAGCGAATGTAAATAAAAAACGAAGACGATATATATAATCTTTGTCTTCCTTCATCGTTTAAATAGGGGAAACAGAATGCAATTTCACAGTCTAATACGGATCGTATAGGGCTGACATCAATCATTTTATGTCACTTTTGGGTGATAGAAAGCAGTAAATGTCGAGAAAAGAGAATTAATAGTAAGCCTCAAAACGGTTGCAAAACCATGCTACTATTATTCACTTGCAAAACCATGCTACTACTAGGATTTTGACCCGCCGCGCGTTGCGGCGGCGTCGAAAGTTAAAGTCATTCGTATTTATACTATATGTTTATCAACGTTCATAAAAGTTCAAATTGAACTATATAACTGATATCTAGAGAGCAAAATTGTATCAAGTCATGAATGACTTGTTAACTCAAGATGCATGCCTAACATAGAGAAACATCCTAGAGATCTATGTAACCTCTATGGCACTTGATTGTATTGCCTACTAATGGCTACCAGTATAAGATCTACGTGAATAAACATCCTAGAAGAGAGACATGTGTAGAGACACAATTTACCTTGACGTCAAGCATGTCTATATTGACAAATTGTAGTAATTGGTCATTCGGTATATGCTCCACCTGTTCGTCGAATAAAAATCGTAAGAATGAAATAAAAATGTCAAGTTAAACATACATGTGTAGCTAGCTACCTTGCATAAAGGACAGGTTATTTTTATTTGGTGAATATCTATTAATGAACTTGAGAAAAAATAATAAAAAGCACGAATAACCATATCAGCAAATGATGACTGTGTAGTTGTTATATTGACCAAGTATTGTGCTTAGGAAGACAAAAATGACCTGAGATCGAAGAACTTCCTTATATGTTCTCCCATAGTGCAATTGTAAATTTCGTCATAACTGGACCTACAAGTAGATACCACATCAGCGACAGAATTAAAAATAAAAATCTTGGCTACTAAAGATACTAAACAAAGTTGTATAAACGAAGGCAAGATAAAACTTCACTCCAATCATTTGTAAATTATTTGCTTAAACCACCTCACATAGAAGTATGAAAAACACATGTAAATGTTTATAATCATGCAAAACAGATGCTTAATGTTAATGACATTACAAACTGCAAGTGATTTACATCAATATTCCCAAAAGGTATGTTACAGAAGCAGGTACCTCCAAAGGTAACACTAATGGGACACCATCACCATGTCTTTTATCATAACCATCTCCATCAAAACTCCTTTTCTCGAAACCGCCTCCACCGAATCGCTCTAAAAACAACACAACACTATCCCAATAAAACACACGTCACAAAAGCTAAAACAAATAGAATTAACCATTCTTCACACAATTAACATTAATAAAGATAACATTTTGAACAATAATAATCAACAACCAATACCTATAGGAGAGCCTCCTTTACCAGGAAAGTCAAACGGACGCTTCTGACCAGACAAAGGCACTTCATAATCAGAATTAAACCTCGGTCCAGAAACAGGCACTTCAAACTCTGACGAGGGATTATTATTATTATTATAACTTCTCACGTTCCGTACACCAACCGGGTCGGAAACCACCGTCTACATCCATCGGACGAAACCCTGGGCCTCCACCGCCGGAATTAAGAGCGTAACGCGGTGGACTGTTGTCGAACGGGCGTTGATTGCCGGAGAAATCACCACGGTATCAAACATTCATTTAGGCATTTTATCAAACACCTTGTCTACACTCAACCAGTAACCACATTCCTAATCCCACTGTCTCTAAATTCTAAAACCCATCAAATTTTATATTAAAATATGCAAATTAACACAACTTAATGAACAAATTATGTATCTATACAAAAAGCAACACGCACCTTCTTATTTCAAAACACATGCGTCTATGTTTACACCCACCCACACTTCTTGAAAAGTCACGTCCATTACTTCCGAAAAAAAAATTGTTATGAATGCTAAAATGAAAAAGGCAACAAAAAACAGTTATAAATACTACTGTTATCCATAAAATGAAAAGGGCGACACAAAAACAGTTATGAATAAAAATTAAAATTAAAAAAAAATCATAAACGTCAAACGGTTGTGAGTGTAGAGTGTAGATGCAAAATGCCCATTTCCTAGCCTATATACCCTATTATATTTTTCCAAAATCCCCTAATTAAGAACTTTATGCTCATGATATCAGATGCGTGACATAATATGTTATTTCTATTTTTTATCTTTTTTTTTATTATTTAACTAAACATGTATTGAACGGTCAAATTTAATGTTTTCTTTATTATGCAACTGTTATACTTCTTGCAATAAGTCACATCCTTCAATTTATTTTCATTTTGCAAGAGTCGTGCGAACCATTAGATCGATTCATGCGGTATGTTGATTTAATCGCCAAATTAAAAATAAGAGGTATGTAGGTTCAGATGAAAAACCATGTTGGTTAATAAACGAAAAGGCATGCACGCTTTAAACTAATACAAATATCAATATCATTAGAATTATTTTTCGATTTGTTTATTAGAGAATCATACATTATTGTTAAATAATATCTATTAAGTAGAACGTTTGTTATATATCGATAGTCAATTAATCGATTTTTACAAAGTATTACACTCATGTAAGATCTGACATATTAATTCAATATTTGAAATCAACATACTAAAGACTATCATTATCAACATCCCGCTGTTGTCGAACGGGCGTTGATTGCCGGAGAAACCACCACGGTATCAAACATTCATTCAGGCATTTTATCAAACACCTTGTCTACACTCAACCAGTAACCACATTCCTAATCCCACTGTTTCTAAATTCTAAAACCCATCAAATTTTATATTAAAATATGCAAATTAAGACAACTTAACGAACAAATTGAAACAATAAAACTCAAAATTAGGGCTTACATCAAGAAGAGTGAGCAATTCCTCAACAGAAACCGGAGGATGTGATAACTGCTTCCCTATTTCCATAATCCGTTGCTTTAATTCAACATCTGATGACGTCATCTTCGATTCCCCTCACTCAATTCGATCTTTTCAAGCGACAAAATCAGTGAAATCGACCTCAGCCTTCTCGAACCATTCAAAACCCTAACAAAAAGGGTGTAAAATTGAAGAAATCTTGTGGGGAATATGAATAATCTAGGACTGTATTACGATCAGAGAATCATTTGAAGATCATGACGGTGGTGGACCGCGAGGGTGTCTGTATGGTTGAGAATCGTTGGGGTTGTTGTATTGATCTCCTCCTCTGTATTTATCCATGATTGGATGGAGAGTTTGAAGGGATATGTATGAGATTTTGGAGTGAATTGTGAAATTAAGGGTTAGAGAAATATGAATTCAGTTCTTTTTGTTTCGTCTGATGAGCCAGTCAAAAGTCATATATAAAGACAAAGGTCCACCGACCTTTGTCTTTAAGATTATATAAATTAGAAAAAAAAGAAAAAAAAACAAAAAAAAAACTAAGATTTAAAAGAAAAAAAAAAGTAAGATTTAAAATTAACATTGCAAATGTCGAGAAAAGAGAATTAACATTTATATTATTCAGTTACAAAACCATGCTACTATTAGAAAAAAGAAAAAAAAACTAAGATTTAAAATTAGCAATGTACATTGCAAATGTCGAGAAAAGAGAATTATATATTCTTATGTTCCCATTAAAGTCAATGGGAACAACTTGCAATCTCAACCATTGGATGAAAATGAAATGAAATCCTGACCCTTATAATTCAGAAAAACCTGGGGAGGTTTTTTTTGTTCTCACTTTGACTTTCTCATCCTAAATTTTGGGAAAAATATACCCCACGATCTATAACATAACGTATGTTTTAATTACAAATAGAAAGCCCACGATCCACATAAAATAACTGACCTAAACAAGTGGAAATTTAATTGGAAACATAAACCATAAGATTACAAATATCTATTTGAACAAATTTAGACCTGTAAACAAAAAACGTGAATTTTAAAACAGTAAACAAAAAAATGTGAATTTTAGAACCTGCAAAAAATAAATAACATAAAACTGTTAATAAAACAAGATGTAAAACCAGTTTCTTAGCTACATAATTTTTAAGAGAATTCTAACGATTTTCAAACTCATTGATAAATATTGCAAATAAGGAGTTATTTAAGTTTTAAGTTTAAACCTTAAAACCGATTTGGAGGCTTAGGTTCACAGTTTTCGATTTGACCTGGTCATTCAAAAAAATTTAAAAATTTAAGATTACAGGGTGTTAAAAAGCTCCAAAAAAAGGCCACGTTCTAATTTAAAAAGTGTCAATAACTGAATTTAAAACTTCATTGGATAGCTTCAAACAGTTTAAAAGGCTCTAAAAATTATGGAAACTGTCGGAAGCAGTTATTACATAAACATGTTTATATATTGGGGCTTGAAAGAAAGCAGTACCTTATTCTGTTCTCAAGACACGCAATTGCCATCTCCTCTCAAAACCTGCAAACACAGCGGTGAACTAAAGGTGAACCCAGATACATTTAGACTTTTTTTATTTCTTTTATGGATGTAGTTAAAAAAAACATTTTTTTTTTCTGTTTTTGATGTGAACAGGATCAGAAGATGAAGGTGAATCATGATAAACCAAAGGTAAAATCGAATTTAATTACTTTCATTGAGTTTGTAGTTTCATCATAAAATTGTAATAAAATAATAAAAACCTTTTGTATTTGGTGTAAAAAGGATAAGAAGCTGATGATGAAACATGATGAACCAAAGGTAAACCTAGGTACATTTGTGTGTTTGAATGTACACAGAATGAAAAGATTACGGTGGATCATGATGAACCGAAGGTAAGGTAAGGTTAAATTCATATTGTACCTTCTTCATTTAGTTTACACTTTCTTCGAGCATTAGTATTAAACATGAGATCTAAGTAGTTAAAAAAGTTTTAAAACTAAAAGCAAATAGTGTAGGAGTTGGTAGTGGAAAAAGTTGTAACATAGCCTAGTGAGTGTTATTAGCAATATAGTTTGATAGATAAATGGAAAAAAGTAGTTTTTATTATAATAAAGAATTAAATTTTAACCCAAAACATTAATATATAGAGAAAATAGCTTCATATTAATGTTTTGCTTATGTGAAAAATATATAAATGTTCACAAAATTTAAACAATAATACATACAACCAAAACATTTATTCAAAGGTTTTCCTAATGTAAATAACTTTCAACATTTCTATGCAAAGAGGATTGAGAGTTTGACACATTTTAAACATCAAAGGTAAAAGGATATGTATGAACAACAAAAGCTTAATTAAAACAATAGCACAACTTATAATTTACCTTATGGAACAAAATTCGTTCCATTGAGAAAAACTCTCAAGCTAAATTCCTTCGGTCCAAGTTAGACAACAAAATACTCAATATAATCTGTAAATCCACATTATAGATAAATATTATTGAACAATATTCAAAGAAATGCCAAACATAACATTTATTGCCTAATCAACAATAACCAAAATTCAAATAATAAATTAATAAGTGTCATTTGAAGCATTGAGAACTCACAAATGTTTTATCCATGCTTCTACTTTTCCATAAATTCCTAGTTGATCCATTTGGGCCTCCTGGCTTTGTTATACATGAAAAAAAGAACATGAGACATTAAAGTGTCAGTTAACAGACAATAGTATCAATGGCAAGAACAAAAATTTGAATCATTTATACTAACCTAAGTGTTAAAGTAGCAAGCAATTATACCAACTAAAAACAACTAAACAAGTATACAAGCAGTTCAAGTAAGCAAACATTCATGCGTCAATCAATAATAACATACAAACAAAGACGATCTAAACATTGGGACTCAATAATAATAAAACCTTCCAGACTCAATAATAATTTCTTGACTTTATTACCAATTTCAGCTACGAAAAAACGACGAAAAATACAAAAGAAAGCTTGCACTAAAAATTGGAATATGGACATTGATAAAATTAATTAAATAAAGATGCATCGTTCATAAGTGAAACAACGTGACTCCCACCGCCGGCGGGCTGCCGTCATTTAAGATCATCAACTGTTGCGTCGAAGATCGATATCGAGCATCCACAGGCTGGAGTTGCTAGAACTTCAGTTGGATTCTTCGACTAAACCTACATCAGTTGTGAGCAAACATTGCATCCTTAGGCGGAACATTTAACAAAGGCAGTAAAATGATCATGCAGTGGGCGATTCAATCGAGTACATCGACCACCGGTTGTATAACGATCATTCAACCGGAGAAAGTCAATTGTACACTGGTAAAAGGACGACCGAAGCATGGTGGAGATCAAACCCTAATCATTTGGGGAAGAATTGATAGAGAAAGTGAATGGTTCGAGAGATGAATGGTGGACAGAAAAGTGAAACAAACCCTAGGGTTAAAGCGGCGAGAGAAAAAGAACAAAGGAGGGGGTGCCCATTCATTCGTCCGTATATGGCTGACCTAGCCCACCAAGATCCGTGTTCTTATCACCGGATCACCATGTTACTCGTATTCGGCCCAAAGTCATCCCATGGCCCTTTGATTAGCTGGGTCACTAAACATTTTTATTATCTAATATAATTAATAATTAATAATTAATAATTAATAAATAAAATGGTATCAATCAAAATTAAAATGAATTAGTGTTTCAGATGTCCTTGAGTCAATTACACACTAACCCACACCTTCTAACAAGTAAAGCAATTATTATTCTATAAACATTAACCCATAATTGTATCCTTCGGTTAAAATTGATGAAAATTCAATGCATCTAGTGTATATTTTTCTCTCTCAATCGGATAATATTGCATGTTTGTATTATAAAGGAAGTAAGTGCAACACAATCTTGCGATTATAACAACAATCAACTTTTTTTTTTAAAAGAAGTGGCATCAAGTTTTAGTTTTAACTTGTAGTTGTTTATATAATGTATTTATATTTTAATGTTTAAGTAGTCAGACGTTCAATTAAAGATTCAATAAAATAGGATTCATTGAAATTGCTTGCAATCTTGATGTGCCAGGTTTCTAGACATAATTTATATATAAATATGAACCCTTTTTGTGCAACATTCCATACAATTTGACTCTTTTCTAAATATATATGTTTTTGTTTAGAATGCAAAACAAACTTACGTTATTATACCATTAATATACCCGTCCACCGGACGGGTATAGAACTAGTTAATAGTAAAAAGCCTCAAAACGGTTACAAAAATAAAATAAAAAATCAGCCACAAAAACGATTTTGAAATATGATAAGAATAAATGATCGGTAGCAACATGTTCGAAAAACGAAAAAAAAATTATAAAATTTAAATCTAGTCAATTTTTTTTTTTAAATACATAAAACTAAGATTAAGTTTTAGTCACAAAACAGTTACAAAATGTAAAAAAAATAAAAAATCAAATTCTGAAAATAATTTGAGGCCGTTAAAGTTTGGGGCAAATTAGAATTAAATTGAATTTAGATCATAAATAAATAACAAACTAGATTTTGCTCGAAAGAATTGCAAAACTAAATTAAAAACTAGAATTAAGGATACAACCCCCCCCCCCCCCCCCCCCCCCCAAACCTATCTTAAAAAGAGTAAAAGATAAGGACTATTTATGTAATTAGCTAAACTGTTAACATTAAAAACTTTTAATAATGTGTTTAACAAAAGTTACTTAGGTAATGTTAGACCCTAATCATATAACAAATTTAATCCTAGATACCAAACATGTTAACTACCTTTTAAAGCTATATCCCAAACCTGATATTTTTTTCTAAACCAAGGGACAATTCATGCAATTAACATTTAAGTTAATAAATGGGTTAGATTAGGCTTGCTGCAAACATTTTTATTGTGACATATTGTTAATTTGGAACAAAACTTTATTATATGAGTTAAATGGTGAAGTTACATGTTATGCGTTGTGATTAATAAATATGTAGTTCAAATCAAGCCACGTTGAGTTAAATGGTGTTTCTATCCACACCTCTAATCTCAATAAAAAAGTATTAAAAGGCATCTTTGGATTCTCAGATGATAGGATAAGGATGATTATTATTACACGACCAAACGAATCTGATTTAGACTTGCACGTTTTATAAGCATAATTAGTCCTTGGTAAATATCATGCTAACTACTGTTACGTCTTTTTAAAGAATAAAAGACATCATCCTAGTCCTATATATATGCAATCCCTTAACTCATAGTCACATATACTTCAATATCATCAAGAAAGAAAGAAATAGCGTTAAAGATGGTGCATAGGACTCAACATAAAACTGTGGGTCGTCCGGATGGAAAGACGCAGATGACAATGACGGAGTTCAAAAAAATCATAGACACACTCGACACAAATAAGGATGGAGTTATTAGCGGGGAAGAACTTAGCCAAGCAGTCCGCAAGAGAGGAGGTTGGTTTGCCACATGGAAGGGTAACCGCGCGTTGAAGTCTGCAGATGCCAATGTCAATGGTTATGTTGATGAGGACGAATTTCCAAAGCTTGTGGCCTTTGCGGAGAAAGAGCTGAATGTGGTAATTGTGGAATACTAGTCAAGAGCCATGCATGCAAAAGATGAGATATATCATAATTGGTTTCTCACCAGTTTATACCGATATTCTTA
Source organism: Helianthus tuberosus (assembly GCA_030545235.1). Lineage (NCBI taxonomy): Eukaryota > Viridiplantae > Streptophyta > Magnoliopsida > Asterales > Asteraceae > Helianthus > Helianthus tuberosus. The sequence goes on from CM060377.1 coordinate 46,557,135, forward strand.
TCTTATATATATAGTTATGTGTCATGGCAATTCACTCTGGTTTTATGTCATATGGATATTAACAAAGTAGTGGAAACGAATAAAAAAATCAACAATTATGATTTCATTCTGTTTTTGTTCTTTTATTCATAACTAACGCAAGGTTAATTGTCGGCATCAGAACTTAGCCACCGATTTGCCAGTCAGATCTACACTTCTGGAGGCATATGACAAACTCTAATTCTAGTTGATTATATCACAAAACTCATCATCATACAATGAAGTCAAATAAGTTTATTTCCAAGGCCCAAAACTATATCACAGTTGAACAGATCTGTGAACGACGAATAAATGTGCTATTGGAAAATTTAAAGTTTTCTCCCCAAGTAATCGGATCAACAATATATTCCAGCCTTATAAGTGCTTCGGACAAAACGATAAATATGTGTAATGATTTATTAATTTTTTTGTGTTATATAAATATACTAGGTTATAACCCCATGTATTACACGGGTTGAATAAATGGATTTTATATACCAAATAATAAAACACTATCTTTTTAAAAGCCTCCTTTATTGCATGAGTTGAAGAAATTTAATTTTATATATTAAATAATAAAATAAGTTATATCTATAAGAACCATATGTATTGTACGGGTTGAATAAATGTAATATTATATATCAAATAATAAAAAAATTATATCTTTAAAACCATTGTATTACACGGGTTGAATAAATTTAACATTGTTTACCAAATAATAAAAAAGTTATATTTTTAAAAACCCCCCATGTATTACATGGGTTGAATAAATATGATTTTATATACCAAATAATAAAAAATATATATTTAAAAAAACTAACGGATTTTTTTTTATATTTAAAGTAGGATAAGATTGAATATTAATCTGAACTAATGGATTTTTTTATATTTAAAGTAGGATAAAATTGAATATTAATCTTTATTTATTTAGTTAATATAAGAATGAAAAATCATATGATTGAATAGATGGGAGGTTGTATAAAGATAAATCGGTTAACCGTACTGAATGATAAAGATGATAGTAATTGTTGAACAAATTAATTAATCGAATTTAACAGAAACATTTGTGATGTTAAGCGGATTTTTTTTTAATTATTTGAAAGTTAATATCAACTTTGGAATTCGTATGAATTCTTATTAGATTTGATTAAATATTATTGATAATAAAAATTTGTATTAGATTAGATTTTAGATTTGATTAAATATTATTAATATTAAGAATTTGTATTAATTTAGATTAAATATTATTAATTTTAATATTATTAATAATTTTAATCAATTAAATGCGAGAATGACAAGTGTCCCAAAATAGGTTTCCTTTATTATATAGTATAGATATAGAATATTTAATCAACATATAACCAACTAAATTAAAAAAAAATATATATTTACTTCTATTATCTCCTAAACATCACCAGTTGGTTTAAACACACTATTGGATAGAAAATCACCAATTTCCATCTGCAAACTCTTTAAATAATAGATATTCGTGTTCTACCATTTATATTACATGTAATAAATAAACAATGTTAAAAAAAATTCATTGAAAGAATTAATAATCTCATTTGCGATGAAAAACATTGAGAGAAAAAAACATACCTTCTCAACAAAAACCGAATGTAGGTTAGTTTATTCAATTTGAAGTAGAAAATTAAGAAGAAAAATTCTATAGTGGGTTAAGATTCTTTAAATTAAAATGTCGGCATTTTATATTATTATATTATATTTTAGATTTGAATAAATATTATTAATAATAAGAATTTGTATTAATTTATATTAAATATTATTATTTTTAGTATTATTAATAATTTTAATAAATTAAATGAGAGAATGACAAGTGTCACAAAACAGGTTTCTTTTATTATATAGTATATTTTAAAAAACCCACATGTATTACATGGGTTGAATAAATATGATTTTATATACCAAATAATAAAAAAATATATTTAAAAAAACTAACGGTAAATATATTTAAAAAAACTAACAGTTTTTTTTTTATATTTAAAGTAGGATAAGATTGAATATTAATCTGAACTAATGGATTTTTTTATATTTAAAGTAGGATAAGATTGAATATTAATCTTTATTTATTTAGTTAATATAAGAATGAAAAATCATATGATTGAATAGATGAGAGGTTGTATTATGATAAATCGGTTAACCGTACTGAATGATAAAGATGATAGTGATTGTTGAACAAATTAATTAATCGAATTTAACAGAAACATTTGTGATGTTAGGCAGATTTTTTTTTTTAATTATTTGAAAGTTAATATCAACTTTGGAATTCGTATGAATTTTTATTAGATTTGATTAAATATTATTGATAACAAAAAATTGTATTAGATTAGATTTTAGATTTGATTAAATATTATTAATAATAAGAGTTGTATTAATTTAGATTAAATATTGTTATTTTTAGTATTATTAATAATTTTAATCAATTAAATGAGAGAATGACAAGTGTCACAAAACAGGTTTCTTTTATTATATAGTATATATATATAGGACAAAGATCCGTTAGGAACCACCCCTTATTGCGAGAACCGCGAGAACCAATGTGAAAACAACCAAAAATGCTTAAAAATAGCTAAAAAACACACAATTTTTTGTTTTTTTTTAATATTTTTTATGTTAAAATTGTTACTTTTAGTAGCCAAAAAAAAAATTTTTTTTGCTACTAAAAGTAGCGATTTTAACATAAAAAATATTAAAAAAATTTAGATTTTTTTAGGTTTTTTGAAGCTTTAGTTTTTAGCATTTTAGCTTGGGGGGGGGGGGGGTTTTGGGGGGGTGGGGGGGTTAGGTTTTTTGGGGGTTTTAGTTTTTAGCATTTAGCTTGGGGGGGTTAGGTTTTTTTAGCTATTTTAGGTTGTGTTCACATTGGTTCTCGCAATAAAGGTGGTTCTCGCATGAACCGTACCCTATATATATATATATATATATATATATGGTAGGGTTCCAGCGTGAACAACCTCCCAAGAGTGAACTGCGTGAACAGATATGGACCCTTGATTTTCTTTTTAGTTGTTAAGGGTAGGATTGTAATTATATAAAAAATTAGATTTAAATCATTATTTTAATAATTGAATTAAGTTACATCTTTCCTAATTTAAATTCATTATCCACATTATATTTATTTATTAATAAGATAATTATCAAAACAAACAACAAATCACCAGATTTCAATTTTAATTTTTATTTCAGATTTCATCATCAGAATTCAAATTTTGATTTTTAAGATCCATGTAACCTTCATATTTCAATGATATACACATGTGTACTTGGATATAAATAGAACAGTACACGTGTGTACTCAGCATCGTACATATGTGTACAGTAATTCACAGGTGTACATCAACATTCAATACAAAAAAAAATTCTCAGATATCACAAAAACAGACGATATACACATGTGTACTTCGCATTAAAAAGAGGGCAAAATCAGAATACACATGTGTACATCGCATTTAAAAAAATATTTATTTTAATAATTGAATTAAGTTACATTTTTCCTAATCATTGATTTGATTTGTGAGAGATTTATGCAATCAATTTAAGAGGATAATTGATTACTTGATTTGTGAGAGATTTATGCAATCAATTTAAGATTGAAATTACACATATACCCTTTTTGTATTTAATTAAATGGAAAAAATTAACCAAATAATTACCATCATGCCACTCACTTTAATCTAAAGATCATAAAAATCAAGGGCCCAGATCAGTTCACGCAGTTCACTCTTGAGATTTTGTTCACATTTGAACCTAATCCTATATATATATATATATATATATATATATATATATATATATATATATATAAACGGGATCAGGAGAAAACGCTCAAAAGTGTGAGAACGGTGAGAACGCTTCCTGGCCCAACACGTGTCACACCGCTTCGAAAAAGGCGGAGGGGCTTTTTTGTCCTTTCATCTTCTGCCTTTTCAGTTCTGCTTTTCCCGATATTGTTTTAATTTTTGGTTTTTAAGATTTTTGGCGTTAACCAAATTCAATAATTAATGGCGTTTTAATGGTTTATTGTATTAACATTTTGGCATTTATGGCGTTTATTCAAATCGTATGCCATTGGAACCCAGGGGTCAGGAAATCTATTTGAATGGCATTTTTCAAGGCGTTTTAAACAAGATGACCCATTGTTCTATTATTTTTTATAAACATTTTGGCGTTTGTGGTATCTTGGCGTTTTACTATTGTTATATTATATTTCAACCATAGGAAAAAAAATTACAAGCGAAGAAAATAAATTAAAAATCCTAATCGGATCTCTTTTCACCATCTTCACTGTCATCAGTCTCTCTCTTCTTTAATAGTACAAGAATTATCACCAAATATATGGCGTTTTATGTAAAACTTAACAAACCCATCAGTTTGATTATTTTTGCCTGCTCGTCTGTTGAACTGGCTTTTTTTGTGGATGTTTAGGGACATAGATCTATGACGTGTGAGTGGGTTTTTCGCTTTTTCTTTATCTTGATCTTCATCTTTATAATCAAGACTAAATTACAAAAATCAACCTTTATCTTATACCCAAACTGCACTTCGTACCTTTCACTTTGAAATCGGCAAAAACCAACCTTTATGTTCATGTTTTGCTACAGGTTCAACCTTTACCACTAACCTTGTCTAAAAACTCAGTTAACTTACCTCACATGCTTTACATGTGAGGGTATTTTAGTCTTTATCATTCCTGATCAAACACTTGATCAAACCCAGAAAAACTGCAACTCTGATCTCTTTTATCATTATTACACACAATCGATTGCCACTTAAAATCAAAACAAATCCTAAAATTTTTACCCAGCTGCTAATATAACACCTTCACAAAACAAACTGAAGTTGAAAAATAATGTCTAATTTCGATCTAAATCAACTGAAAATATGTCACAGTTTCACCAAAATGATCGGAGATTCAACCGAATCAGTTCAAAATCATCAAATGACACACCGAAAACAATTGTTTCAGTCCGAAATTAACTGAAATTCAATCAAACATCACTAAAACACATCGAATCAATCTGAAATACTACAAATTCAGTCCGAAAACGATTGAAATCCGAATCGATTTCACCGAAACTCGTCCGATTTCGATCACGATTTAAAATCACCAACATATGAGATGCAACAGATTGTTCCTTTGAGATTATACCCTCATCTGATGAACCATCATCAAACCTTTCGGATTTCAACAACAAATCAAGTACTATGTTTCTCACATTAGTGTTTTTCACATCTGGGTCTAATTTATCATACACCGAATCTTGAACCTTATTTAACCAAGAAAAGTAACTAATTAATCTGATTGCGGAGTGGTTTGTGAAGGAAACTTTAACTTCCTTTGAAAGATTAAACAAACCAACAATGGAAGCATAATCACCTTCACGTATTGCAACCTCCCTGCCGTTAAAGAAGAAGAAGATTCCTCCGCTTCTTCCTCCATCGATAATAACAGTGACGCCGATTCCGATTCCGATGATGGTGACGGTGAAATTCAGAGCAACGATAACGGTTTGCTTAACGGTTTCAATGGGGTGTGGGCGATTGATTTTCTTGGTCAGGGTATGTCGTTGGTGCGTGAGGATCCTACACGACAGCAACACCAGGACGGTGATCAAGTTGATGATCCGTTTTGGGGGTTCGGAGATGAAACCGAACCTTGGGCCGACAAGCTTGTTTATTATATCGACTTGTGGCAAGAACAAGTAGCCTATTTTATACAAGAGGTTACATTTATTTGCTTAATTTATACATTCATACCAAATAGTAAGTTTTTATAAAGTCCGATTTGTATAAATATGTCACCGATGATACCACTGTTTCCGGAGAGAGAGAGTTGGAATTTGATAAAAAAACTATATTAAATAAAAGGCAATGAGAAAAGACCAAAATACCCTCACATGCAAAGCATGTGAGGGGAGTTAACCAGAAAAATTTAACGGTGTTTGTGTTAAAGGTTGAACCTGTAGCAAAACATGAACATAAAGGTTGGTTTTTGCCGATTTCATAGTGTAAGGTATAAAGTGCAGTTTGGAACAAACATAAAGGTTGTTTTCTGCAATTTTGTCTATAATCAACCCACCCTTCAGTGTCATTGATATCGTCTCCTCATCCAAACCTTCTTCAAGAACAAAAAATACAAAATGCCATATGACTGGCATCAGTATCTTTTTCTTGAATTTTTGTCCATCTCATGCAGCAAAATCTTTCTGAGTTACTCCCCTTTGATAAGAATTCATTCAGTGAAACTTCACGAAGAACAATTCTGAATATCCAAGAAAACATATTAGCCATCTTTGATTTTTTTATTTTTTGGCGTTTTACAGTGAGTGGTATTTAGTAGTATTGGCATTTGTTTTTTTTCTTTGATCAAATGGAAGTTGCTGAGACGTGTCATTTTACAGGTTGTCTTTTTGGCGCCTAAGTTAGGCGGTGCGTTATTATAATAAAGTATTAGTCTTTTCAGTTACTGTTTGTAATTATTGTTTTTGACAAGCTTTATCTCTGAAGTCCGTAACACGTTCCATCTTTCAAGTTTGGCGTTTTAGATTCTAATATAATAAATTTTCCCTATCTTCAGTATTACTGATTTGTATTTACTGTTTCTAGTTACATTTTCAAGTTTGCTTTTTATTTATTATTTTTTTTCGGTTTTTATAATACTTTTTCAAAGTAATTTTATTATAGTTTGGAAGTTTTTGGGGGCGTTTTACGGGATGATAGCGTTTAAACAAGCATTTTGGTTGTTTTGGCGTTTTATTATATATGGCGTTTTTATTATATAACAATCAACTGAAAAGGAAAATAAAAAAAAATGAATACATAAACAATTGATCTTCTAAATCTTCACTGTCACCAGTCTCTTTCTTCTTTTTGAATCATGTTAACTGGCTGGTTCGACTTTCGCATGATTCATTTTGTTTTTTTTTTGTTTTCAAGTAGTTTTTTGTGTGGCTGTTTGGAAGCACACAGTCTGGCATCATCATCTTTTTCTTGAAGATTTGTCCATCTCATGCAGCAAAATGTTATTGAGTTTAGACCCTTCAGACAACAATCTTGAATTTTACAATGAACGATGTTTGATTTTTTAACTTTTTGTCGTTTTACCGATAAAAAGAACGCCACGAATTAAGAGCACCTTAAACCTCAAAATTTGATCATGCGAAAATCAATAATATTTTGCTGTATGAGATGGACAACATTGTTAATCCTCGGTTAAGAAAGATAACTGACAATGTTGTCCACCACATACAGCTAAACTTTATTGACAACAAAGCTCAATAATGTTTTTGTATGTTTTGGCGTTATAAATTGGATGTAAGTTGAGGATTAGTCAATAAGATTCTACTCAATGAAATGGACAACATCCTCACTTAAGAATTTTGTCCATTTCATTTAGCGAAATCTTACAGACAACCAAACTGAATTTCAAAAAAACGTTTTTGGGTTAGAAGATATTTGATGTTTGGGTTTTTTGCCGTTTCTAAGGCGAATGGGTTATATCAAATATGGTGTTTGGGTTTTTGTGTGTGTTTTTAATTGAAGGTCTGAGATGTTGTATATATAGGATTTTTTTGGCGGTTTTTTAGGCGGTATTTTACTATAATTAAGTTTGGCATTTCATATCTAATGGCGTTTTTACTTAGTATGGTCTGTGATTTTTGTTTTTTGGCATTTTATTTAATGAGATGACGTTTTGTGTGGAGAAGTCAAAAGACCCTTTTACCCTTAATGAAGCGTGTCCACGTAATAAAATTGATGTTATTTACGAAAACGCCACCGCGCCAATCTAGTCCATAGATTGTTTTGATCGGACGATCGATAAGCGTTCTCACCGTTCTTACACTTTCTACCGTTTTCTCTAAATCCCGACCCTATATATATATATATATATAGGGTTAGGTTCAATTGTGAACCTCCTCATTATTTGTGAACTTAACGAACCAATCTTGACCGTTGATTTAATTTTAAGATTATAAGGGTAGGATTGTCATTAACCATTTAAATTTAATTTTTTATTTAATTATAAACTAAATTTAATTTAATTTAGATTCATCAAAAGCAGTTATAACTGATCCCTACTTTCTTGCAATTTAATTGAGTGAATGCACAATCAAAATTTTGAATTCAATATATATGACAAAAATTAGATCAACAGGTGAGGGTTTTTTCCTATTTCAATATATCGACGAGCCTTATCTTCAAGTTTAACGGTTATAATTTTTTTATTGTTCTGGAAATTACACCTGTGTATTATTTTTGTAATATATATATATGTATAATGTGTGCTTTCATCATCAACGCAAGTTAAAAAGGCCAATCGTAGTGTTCAAACCTAGTGTTCAAACGATTTCCACCAAAATAGTTGAAAAGGCCAATCGTAGGTGTAAACACCAAACCCAATAGTTCACAAAATAAACCACTATATATTTCACATCTATTACTTCTTCTTTGCACATCCATTTGTTCCTTCTTTTCACGTTCCGCCTTAGCTCGTTCTGTTTTCTCATGATCAATTAACGCTCTTCACCAAAACAAAGAAAATTGTTCAAAGTTACATTCCTATACTTACATTGATAGAAAGTAGACAAAATGTAACAAATTCAACATGTGTATTACACAGGATTATAACCTAGTTATACATATATGAATTGCATTTAAATGTATAAACACTTACCATTTTTCCTCTGCTCATTCAAACAAATAGTTTCAAACAGCCCGCTCTTCCTTTGCGATTAAATGTATAAACACACGAAGCATTAGAACTACATCATATACATCAACAATCAACTGTTCAAAACACATGTGTATCTGTTATTTTATTGCCATTATACACAGGCGTATAATGACGCATGTTTCCCTACAAACCATATCACCAAGCTGTCATCATAATACCAATCTCTTCCTACACAAAGTGTTTATATACACACGTATAATAGCAGGTCATACATATATGTAAAAACACACGAAGCATTAGAACGACATCATATGCATCGACAATCAGGTATTCAAAACACATGTGTATTAGTAATTTTATTTACATTATACACATGCGTATAATGACGCATGTTCCCCTATAAACCATCTCACCAAGTTATCATCATAAGACCAATCTCTTTCCACACAAAAGTGTTTACACACACGTGCGCGCATAATAGCAGGTCATACACATGTGTAAAAACAGAGTTTAGCTTTGTGTATGAGCCGTATCATACACAAATCCCATTTACAAAGTGTTTATACGCACACACATATAATAGCAGGTCCTGATTTTTTTATTAATAAAAGTTTCAAAAACACAGCCACAGTGTCTAGTGTCTAATCTGATGAACCCTAACATAACGACCAAATTTGACAAAATTGGGAAAAATCTACCACAAAACCCACACACCAAAAGTGAATCCATCATCTTAGACACACTTTATTGAACAATGAAAGCTTTATATATAAAAGATGAACTTAAACCCTAGCTTTTACATTAAAAAAAGGGGGAACAAAATCTAGAATACACACAATCGGGTACAACAGAGCAAGACACAACCGAAATACAACATAGATTTGTACCTTGATATGTAGCCGGAAATAGTAATCGTCGTGGACAATGTTGATGATGAACGATTCGCCGGAAGTAGAAATATGTACGTCGATTCTTTTTCTTTTGGAGAGAGAAAACAAGGGTTTCTTTATTTTAAACAATGTGATTTGAGAGAATAAAAATTACAACAAAGCCCTTATTCGGTTAGTACATATCAATTTATTGTTTTAGTTAATTTAAAAACCATTTAAATACTATAATCAAGATCTCATCATCTAACGGTCAGGATTTGTTCGTTTTTGTTCAAAATTTAAACATGGTTCACTCTTGATCCCTACCCTATACATACAAACATATATATATATATATATATATATATGGAGAGGATCATCAGAAAACTACATCTAAATAAGAAAACTAGAAAATTAACTAAAAAACCTAAAAAAGGCTAAAAACATACCAAAATATTTTTTTTACAATTTTTTATAAAAAAATCTCTATTTTTTATATATAAAAAAAATTAAAAAAAAAACTTGTACTGCACATGTGCATTATATGTGTACTACACATGTGCATTACATGCTTAAAACTAGCTTTTTGAGTCTAGTTTAGCTTTTAGGGTTAGTTTTTTTGGAGGTTTAGGATTAGGATTAGGTTTTTGGGGCGTGGGGGTGGGGGGTTTAGGTTTTTTCGGGTTTATGTTTAGGGTTTAGTTTTAGGTTTTCGGGAGGAGGGTGGGGGGTTAGGCTTTTGGTGGGAGGGTGAATTTAGGTTTTTGGGGGGTGGGGTGGGGGGGGGGGTCTAGGTTTTTGGGGGGTGTCTGTGGGGGGTGGGTTAAGTGGTTTAGACTTTCCGTATTAGTGCACATGTGCAGTACAACAAAAAAAATTTTGAAATTTTTTTTCCGTACCTAAAAAATAGCGATTTTTTTAATAAAAAATTGTTAAAAAAATTGGTATGTTTTTAGGCTCATTTAGTTAGTTTTTTTGTTTTCTCATTTAAACTATTTTTCTCATAATCCATCATCTCTCTCTCTCTCTATATATATATATATAGAAACGGGATCGGGAGAAAACGATCAAAAGTGTGAGAACGGTGAGAACGCTTCCTGGCCCAACACGTGTCACGCCGCTTAGAAAAGGCCGGAGGGGCTTTTTTGTCCTTTCATCTTCTGCTTTCATGTTCCGCTTTTTCCCAATGTTGTTTTAATTTTTGGTTTTTGAGATTTTTGGCGTTAACCAAATTCAATAATTAATGGCGTTTTAATGGTTCCATTGTATCAACATTTTGGCGTTTATGACTTTTATTCACATCGTATGCCATTGGAGCCCAGGGGGGTAGGAAATCTATTTGAATGGCGTTTTTGAAGGGGTTTTAAACAAGATGACTCATTGTTCTATTATTTGTTTTATGAACATTTTGGCGTTTGGGTTATCTTGGCGTTTTACAATTGTTGGATTATATTTCAGCCACAGTAAAAAAAATACAAGCGAAGAAAATAATTTAAAAATACTAATCGGATCTCTCTTCACAATATTCACTGTCATCAGTCTCTCTGTTCTTTAATAGTACAAGAACTGACACAAAAATATGGCGTTTTATGTAAAACTTAACAAACCCATCGGTTTGATTATTTTGCCTGCTCGTCTGTTGTAGTGGCTTTTTTTCTGGATGTTTGGGGACATAGATCTATGACGTGTGGGTGGGTTTTTCGCTTTTTCTTCATGTTGATCTTCATCTTTATCATCATCCCACTCTTCAGTGTCATTGATCTCTTCTCCTCATCCAAGCCTTCTTCAAGAACAAAAAATACAAAATGCCATATGACTGGCATTAGTATCTTTTTCTTGAATTTTTGTCCATCTCATGCAGCAAAATCTTACTGAGTTACTTGCCTCCCTAACAATTCATTCAGTGAAACTTGACAAATAACAACACTGAATATCCAAGAAAGCATATTAGCCATCTTGATTTTTTTGGCGTTTTACAGTGAGTGGTATTTTAGTAGTATTGGCGTTTTTTTTTTTTTTTGGTTTGATCAAATGGAAGTTGCTGAGATGTATCGTTTTATAGGATCTCTTTTTGGCGCGTAAGTTAGGCGGTGCGTTATTATAATAAAGTATTCGTCTTTTCAGTTACTGTTTGTAATTATTGTTTTTTATAAGCTTTATCTCTGAAGTCTGTAACACGTCCCATCTTTCAAGTTTGACGTTTTAGATTCTAATATAATAAATTTTCCCTATCTTCAGTTTTTCTGATTTGAAGTTACTGTTTCTAGTTACATTTTCAAGTTTGTTTTTTATTTTTTATTTTTTTGTGTTTTTTATATTACTTTTTTAAACTAATTTTATTATAGTTTGGGAGTTTTTGGTGGGGCGTTTTAACTGGATGATATCGTTTAAACAAGCATTTTGGCTGTTTTGGCGTTTTTATTATATATGGCGTTTTATTATATACAACAATCAACTAAAAAGGAAAAAAAAAGAATACATAAAAGAAGTTTTTTTATAATACTTGTCCAAAGTCATTTTATGATGGTTTGATAAACGCCAAAGGTGTAAGACATTTGCCTTTTTTGGCGTTTTTATTAAATATGGCGTTGTTTATTAAATAACAATCAACTTAAAAAGAAAATTAAACAAAATAAATATTGATCTTAAAATCTTCACTGTCACCAGTCTCTTTCTTCTTTTGAAGCATCTTCACTGGCTGTTTCGACTTTCGTATGAAATCAGCCTCTTTTTCTATAATTTTTGTCCATCTCATGCAGCAAAAATGTTATTGATTTTACACTCTTTCAGCCAAAATGTTATCTTTTTTGGTGTTTTACTGATAAAAAGAACGCCACAAAATAAACCATCTTAAAACTGTAAATTTGATCATGCTAAAATCAATAAAGTGTTGTTGTATGGTGTTGGATAACATTGTTAATCCTCAGTTAAGAAATATAACTGACAATGTTGTCCACACCATACAGATACACTTTATTGACAGTAATATATTTGATGTTTGGGGTTTCTGGCATTTATCAATCTAATTGTATATATTAAATATGGCGTTTGAGGTTTTTGTTTTGCGTTTTTTTAATTGAATGTCTGAGTTGTTGTATATATAGGATTTTTTGGCGGTTTTTTAGGCTGGATTTTACTATAATTAAGTTTGGCATTTTATATCTAATGGCGTTTTTAGCAGAATGCTGTGTGATTTTTGTTTTTGGCATTTTATTTTCATGAGATGGCGTTTTGTTTGGAGTAGTCAAAAGACGCTTTTACCCTTAATGAAGCGCGTCCACGTAATAAAATTGATGTTATTTACGAAAACGTCACCGCGCCAATCTAGTCCATAGATTGTTTTGATCGGACGATCGTTAAGCGTTCTCACCGTTCTCACACTTTTGAGCGTTTTCTCTAAATCCCGACCCTATATATATATATAGGTTAGGTCAAAATGAAAACTCCTATTAGTTGTGTGAATTTAGAGAACTCGGCCAAAACGAACTGTTTTTTCAAAAAAATTATTTTGCAAAAATCCTAAAAATATCAACTATTTCAAAAAACTTTTGTTTATTTACACCACCGTAGAAAAAACACATACAGTGAATGTAAATGTAGATGGCAGCAACGTAAAAAAACTGAAAACACTGCTTGGAAATCATTTATTTATTTTTACAGTTGTGTTTATGACATTTTAAACTACGTGTGTGCAAAAATGATTGCAAAACTTGTCACAACCCCAAAATACCACATGCGGAAACTTCCGCGACGCGTGTGACGTACTAGGATCTAGCCACCAATCATGTTGAACTCATAACAATTATTCCAAATAAACTTTCATTTATTATTGATAGAAGTGTTACAAAACATTATTTAACGTTCAGCGGAAGCATATTACATTAATTAAGAATTTCATAAACCAAGTGTGTGAAAGCCATTAGATTCGTCTCGCGTTTCCATGTATCTCGACCCATGACCACTCCAGCATCCCAGACAGCAAGTTCCAACCATATGCACCTAAAGGCCTGCAAGGCATGTAACAACGAATCAACAACAAAGTTGAGCGAGTTCAAAGTTGGTGTTCATTCTAGAGTTGTTCCAAAAACCATAAGTTCATTCGTAAACCGTGAGTTAACCAATTCCTTGTTTCCCAAACCATAACCATAACCATAACCAGTTGGGGATTCCCCATGTGAACCACTAGACCCGTTACCATATCGACTACTGACTGAAGTAAGTTGGTGCCCTAGCGTCAATGTCTATCATCATTGACGTGCCCAGATCTATTAGTTCACGCCCGTCCTCTGCGGCACGGTGTGAGGCTTGTCAAACCTAAATAGCGCTATCTAACTAATGACCCGCTCGCTATTGGCCCGGCGATTAAGTCGATATAAAATGAGGGACTTCATGATAGAGTTGTTGGTCTAGTATCAGTGTTATCACCCTTCAATTAAGAGGATGTGTACGTAATCCCCAAACCAGGAGATTACGCAGGTTCCGATTAAGTTCTTAGTACGTGTTGTCACCCTTCAATAAAGAGGATGTGTACGTGTTCCAAACCAGGAGATCACGCAGTTTCAGTTCAAATCCTTTACCCATTCCCAACCCCTGGGAATCCCATGCCTTGTAGAAAGTGTGAACTCACCTCGGTTTGCTCGGTTGAACTCTTAAAATAGCTAACGGTCAGGGTTGGTCAATCACGTCCTAATAGGATTACCATTTAGTTTGTTAATGGTTTTAAATAAAACACAAAGTTCCTACACGCATTTGTCACGTAGCACATTTAATCATACAATGCTAATTATCATGCATGCAATTATCACAACATAGTTTAGCGACAACACAAATGTCACAAAAGGTTCAAAATACTCTTCAATAGAATTCAACAATATAGTGCATTTTCGGACAGTTTTCGGAGTGTTATCCGGAATAGTTCGTGTACAGTAAAATTCCCAAAAAAATTACAGGATATTCTAAACGATCCAAATATTATTGTGTAAAAATATCGGGATCCAATTCATCGCCAATTATTTTATAACATTCATTTACCGGGCTGCAATCAGATTCATCACTTTCTGACTGCAGTCCACGGAAAAATTCATTTAAAATTAATCGTAAGTCCGGTTAATGAAATTCCAGTTGGAGGTTTGCACGAACACTTAAGAGCATCTACAGTAGAAATTTCAAGTCTAAACAGTAAACACATACCAAGTTATGACATGAAACGTGAGCTGCGTTTTCTGCAGAAAAACGCAACTTTAATTGCTGAAACGAAATCATTTATTTAAAATAGTAAACGACGTCCAAAAATTATGCTTTCGGTACCATTAGAAGCGTATTTCGAAATAACACATCATAGACTCGAGAAAAATCTAGATTTCGTTAAATTATGACCCCGTTACAGCCAACTGAAGTTGGCTGTAAGCACCTAGCAGTTTTCTGTTTTCAGCTTTAACTTCCTAACGTGCATTCTAACGGTTCCGTTAACATGTTTAGTTATCATGCAACCTATCAACACTTTATATATCAGTTTATGCCCGACCTTTATCGCACCCGTCGTAACACCCACCTGTATTGATTAATGATCAACAAGAACACGTATCCAAAATATTTATCAAAACATAATATATGATCATACTAAAGATTCAACAGCACGACCCATTGCTTGGGTCGACTTCTCAATTCGTAATCCCTGTTACTGTTGTCCCTAGAACCCCACATATACACATATATACAATACAAAACACACCTTAACGAAAGCATAATAGTTACCTAATAGTTAGCTTGTGATCGTCGGCCGGAAAGAACAAGAAACGGAGTGAGCCGAGAGAGAAAAGAGGTAGCGAGAGGGAGAGATGGTGGCTGATATGCGTTGAAGGAGGTTAGGGTTTAATTATGTGCATGAATCTCTCATACACACGCACCTCCTACGGTTATATGAATTTAGGGGAAGCTGGGCCAAGGTGGGAGTGGGCTAAGGTTTATTGGGCTGATGAGGCTGCTAGTTGACGTAATATGGGAGTGGAGGTGTGTATTGTGGTGGCAACATGTTATATTACTATTATATATATATTTTTTTTTGGGACATCATAACTCACGAAAAGAAGCAGCCATTCAACAATAATTTTGTGGTTGGCCTTCACATATCACGAAAAGTTTGGCAGCAAAGGGGACTTGGGCTACGAAGAACAATTGGAGGCAGCCATATACCGGAATGTTGGGCTTTTAACTCGAGGGATATATATCATAATTATCATCGATTTTAGGGGGGCAGTCGGATAACAATTCTTTTTTTGGCTCTCAATCATCGCTCCAAAAAAAAATAAGGATTCGGCTTCTAATTTATCGCTTGTAAAATATGAACTTATAATATAGATTAGTTAAATATAAGATTACCTCGTCAAATAAAATAAGTATAAGGTTCGCTTATAAATACGAAGACGAACGGTTTTTACCTCGAAGTTACGGGTTGTCACAAAACTCTCATATGATGTTGGAGTTCTCTAAGTTCTCATAACTTAATAGGAGTTTCTTTTGATTCGAAGTCTCTCTCTCTCTCTCTCTCTCTCTCTCTACATATATATATATATATATGGGAGAAGGATCCGTTAGGAACCACTCTTTATTGCGAGAACCGCGAGAACCAGTGTGAACACAAACAATAATACCTAAAAAAATCTAAAAAACATCCAAAAATTTTTTTTTACTATTTTTTTTTTTTTTTGTAAAAATCGTTATATTTCGTTTACAATAAAAAAAATTTCAAAAAAAAAATTCCGAGTCACAGTTATCCATGCACATGTGCATTTGTATCATTTGTTTAACAAATTCCGTAATTCATTACACATATTAGACAATTGCACTTTCATTTACACTACCACGTGTAATACACTACTTTTTACGTTAACAATATTAGAAATCCACATGTGCATCTATATGTATCAACATGAAATAAGGTATTTTGGTACACTACTTTCTCTTTCATCTATCATTCCATCCATAATACACAAACATGCACATGTGCATTTTTGTCATTTCCTTGACAAATTCCGTAATTCATTACAACTAATAGACAATTGCACTTTCATTTACACTACCATGTGTAATACAATACTTTTTACATTACCAATATTAGAAATGCACATGTGCATCTATATGTAACAACATGAAATAAGGTGTTTTGATACACTGCTTTGAATACACTTTCCCTTTCATCTATCATACCATCCATAATACACTACCATTACCTCCTACCATCCATAATACAATACCATTACCTCCTACCATCCATAATACAATACCATTACCAATATTTTCACTTTATTACATGTATGTAAACACCATTTATACCATCCAATCAACATATTACATCATAAATTGACAACCATAACCAAACCATCAACCACTAGATATAACTAACCAAAAAACATGTATATGGGCCTACTTCTCCATTCAAAATCACAAACTTTTTGTACCAAAACACGTTATATCATGGTTATACCTAATGATGCACATGTGCATTTTGAATATTGGTAATGTAAAAAGTAGTGTATTACGAATGGTATTGTAAATTAAAGTGCAATTGTCTATTCCTGATAACGTATTACCGAATTTGTCGAAGTAATGATACATATGCACATGTGCATGGATAACTATTACTCGAAAAAAAAAGTTTTTTTTTATGGTAACGAAATATAGCGATTTTTTTAAGAAAAATAGTAAAAAAAAAAAATTTGAGTTCTTTTTTGATTTTTTTTAGATTTTATTTTGTGTTCACATTGGTTCTCGTGGTTCTCTCAATAAGGGTGGTTCTCGCATGAACCTTACCCTATATATATATAGAGAGAGAGAGAGAAAGTATAATGTACTTCAGGGCTTAACCTACATTAACATACATGACAAAATATATAACGTGCGTTATTATCATAGAACGTGCGTGATTATAGTCCCATGCGTGATTATGTGGTCCCATGCGTGATTATACCCCTGATCCAACGGTTACCATTGTCTCCTACGTGATGTATGATAAGGCTTTTTGTATGTTAACATTTCTCTCTCTCTCTCTCTCTCTCTATATATATATATATATATATAGGGAGAAGATCATGCGAGAACCACCTCTTATTGTGAGAACCGCGAGAACCAATGTGAACACACCAAAAATGCCTAGAAATAGCTAAAAATCACACAAAAAATTTTTTTTGATTTTTTTAATATTTTTTAGGTTAAAATCGCTACTTTTCGAACAAAAAAAAAAATTTTAATTTTTTTTATTTTAAAAAAAAAAAAAAAAATTTTGTTTCGAAAAGTAGCGATTTTAACTTAAAAAATATTTAAAAAATCAAAAAAAAAATTTTGGATTTTTTTAGATTTTTTTAGGTTTTTTGAGAGTTTAGTTTTTAGCATTTTAGCTTGGGGGGGGGGGGGGGGGGTGGGGGAGGGTTTAGGTTTTTGGGGGGGTGGGGGAGGGGGGTTTAGGTTTTTTTTTTGGGGGGGGGGGGGGGGGTGGGGTTGGGTTTTTTTTAGGTTTTTTTTTAGCTTGGGGGGGGGTGGGGTGGGGGTTAGGTTTTTTTAGGTTTTTTTAGCTATTTTAGGTTGTGTTCACATTGGTTCTCAAGGTTCTCACAATAAGGGTGGTTCTCGCATGAGCCTCTCCCTATATATATATATATATATACTAGGTTATCACCCGGGATTGCTTCCCGGGATCTAGAATATTAGTTATAGTTAAAAAAAATTATTAACTTAACTACAATCATGCAAACATTGTGAGATACTAGATGTGTAGATGAGATCAATTTTAACGTAATTGACTAATATGTTAGAAACATGTATTAAACAATGTTTACTGACATTGTTAGTGATTTCTTCACTAAACAAAAACTCGCCTAATGAATTCATCTTATTGTAATATTTCATCGTTTGTCAATAGATGATTAATTTCAGTTGCATCAGAAAGGAATGAGAAACACTCGATGTCAACCATGTGGACTTCATCAATGAAGAGAACACCAAGTAAATCTAAGCTTTTCCATCATCTCGCCGCTCTGTAACCTTTGTGTCTATTTGTTCTCTGACCTTTGTTCGTATTTCGCCAATATCGCCCGTGAAAAGTAGGGCTGTCAATTCTGACACGAACACGATAACATGACACGAACCTACACGAAGTTATCATGTTTCGTGTTTGACCTTAACAGGTTTCGTGTCTAAACAGGAAAACACGATAAGAACTTAACAGGTTTCTTGTCTAAACCAATGTTGTAGAAGGCACAAAGCGCTAGTTGGGCGGTGAGGTACCGCCTAGGGATTAATTGGGATTAATCGGGATTAATCGGATTGGACTTTTTAAGTATAATTTTACAATTTTTTTATATATATAGATAACTTTATACTTTTTATTAATAAATTTACAAGTTTAGGAGATAACTTTATACTTTTTATTAATAAATTTAAAAGTTTAGGAACCATATGTAAACTAGTGAAAGATAGAGGGGGTCAAATGTTAAAATACCTAAAATTAAATGTTAAAATAGGTTTATAAGTAATATTTGAGTTATAAAACAATGGGCCAGATTCAAAAATGGGTCAACTTTTGTGTTTAATGGGCTGTAAAACATGGACCGATTAGTCTGATTTTGACCGCCTGGGACCGATTTTGACCGCCTAAGACCGATTTTGACCATATCCGCCTAATTGGACCGACTAGCTAAAAATTAGTCAGTAACTCACCGCCTAGCGCCTAGGCGCCGATTAATCGGCCGCCTAGGCCGATTTCTGCAACATTGGTCTAAACAGGTTAAAACTCGTTAACCTGATAAGACCCGTTAAGTACAGGTTAATAATTAAAAATTAAAAATATTATATTTGGGTGTGGACATGGGGTCATCAATCGTGGTACCTGAGATGAATTATACACAAACACACGTGGTTCTTTTTCCACAATCCAATCCCTAATTTTTAAATCTCTCCCACAAACACCACCATTCCCTATCCGGTTCACAGCTTCTCCAATTCGGTCGTGTTCGTGTTTTAACAGGTCGTGTTCGTGTCTTAAACAGGTCGTATGATACGTTGGTAAATTTTTCGTGTCTTAACAAGTCGTTTCGTGTAACCTGTTTATTAACAGGTCGTTTTGTGTAACCAGTTTATTAACAGGTTCGTGTTCGTGTTTCAAAAATCTGACACGATAAGATTTCGTTTCATGTTCGTGTTTATGTGTTTCGGGTTTGTGTCTTATCGTGTTCATGTCTTAACAGATCGGGTTAACCCGTTATGCCAGCCCTAGTGAAAATAGCAAGAAACCCTTGTGTTCTGAAGTTCATTGCCATGATTAAAGACTTGTGAAAAAATCAACTACAAATACGTAAACATAAATTACATTATTCAACTTGAAGCTTGTTAATGAAACAATGATAATCTCAAGTTCCTTTTTTTCATAAACACTTTTCTTTCTTATCAGTTTTACTCCATCACAGAGGAGTTCACACTCAACTTCGACCGGTTTTGAGAAACTTTCTAGGCCGAACAGGTAAGCATGGTTTTTGGAAAAGCTAAACAGAACCGGCTCGTATAGTGGGTCAGCCGAGCCAGCCTTTGACTTTTTTACAAAAAAAAAAAACTAAAATAAACAACAAGTAGAGTGCAGAAAACATACATGCTATTAAAAACACATCAATTTCATGAAGTGTAACACAATGGATCACCTCTTTCCTCTTCTGCAGCTCAACATCAAGGCATTGCGCGAACTTCGTTTGCTGCCCCATTGCATCATATAATCTCTAGACCTCGAAAACGACCTCCCAATTTTTGTTATTTTCCCTGAATCCTTATCAAATGCAATCACTTCGCCACTCTGAACTTTATCCTTTCCCAAAGCTTCAATTTCATAAAAGCTGAAACAGTTTAATACCCGAAAAAACTTGACCCGTAACTCATTGGGCGACAACTCAAACAAACTAATAAGTTGAATACTAATTCAAGATGGAGCCAGAGGTTTCTGACAGCTATGCGAGCTGAGCACGAACCATGGCTTGTTTACACCCACAGACTAAATGATAAAATGCTCAGATAAGAAAGCAATGATTTTTAGAACTCAACCTTGAAGTAGCACATCAGTGTTATGAAAGGAGTTTGATTATTAGAGAACAAAAAGAAAACATCAGTGGACTCGCACGTTATGAAAGAAACAAAGGTTACCAAGTTAAACACATCAAAACTTATTTTATTTTACTTACATTATAAATATAAATAAGTAGGTAATAGCACAATTAAGCTTTGTCTAAATTCTTAATCATTCGTAGTTATCTTGTAATTCAACATACTACTTTAGAATGCATAGTGTAAGTTTAAACCCAATACATATAATATACACATCACCACATGTCAAACCTTGTTATTCTCCCAATTTATTTTTTCATTTCAAAACATCACTAAGAATCCATAAAATACTTAATGTAAAAAGCTCCAATTTCACATATTTGTTACATAATAAAATTTTTATTATTTATGTATTATACATAAATACATTTATAATTACGCTATAAAGAAAAGGAACATATTAACTATTATCAATTAGGGATGAGCATTTGATACCGGGTACCGGTAACAAACCGGGACCGTACCTTACCGGGTATATTCGGTACCGGTAGTGGTACCCATTTTCCCTGTTTACCGGTACCAATATTAACATTGAATTACATCAATCAGTTATGTATATAATTCTAAGTAAAATGTTTAAGTAAACTTACCCTCTGTGCAGTATTTCCAAGTATTGAATGAACATGACAAAAAGAGCATCATCAACCCGATAAAGAATGATGGTGGGCTAAGCTGGACAAAAAGAGAAGCATGCATTTTCGGATAAAGAATGATGGTGGGCTAAGCTGGATGACACCTCCAGTATTTGCCCCTCACGAAGGACTTTAAGAGGAAGATTTTAGAAATTACATATTTGTTTTTTATGTATTGTAAATTTCATAAACTTTTTTATATAAAGACACTCTAGACTCCGAAGCTCATAAAAGTTGGTTGCCAAACACCCAAGCATGCCCTATCAAGATGAACTATACAAAAAAGCAATCAAACCAAGCTATATGTTCTTAATTCTTATGCACCTCTATTAATCTCAGTGCTAGCCCAAACAGTTATTCTTGGTCTAGTAGAGCACCTTCAATCTTCAATTTGAAAAGATGCAAAACCACACATCACATTTGTTCACCAATCTCTTAGAATGGTAACTTGATGTATACAACACATGAAAAAGAAGAATAAACATTAATATCATCTTCCAACTAATATAAACTACTGACATATTTTAAATAAAATCCACGACAATAAACTTAAACATGGTTACTAAACTATGAGACATTTTTTTTCTACAAAAGGGAAATTACCATAGCTGATGCAGTCTGGAGGACTGTTTGACTAGAACATATCATTCTTAATTCTACAAAACAAGTTCAATCAACAATCAGTATAAAGTTTCTTGAACCATTCAAATTTTATACTGTTTTGAAATGATGTTTGTTTTACCTTATGCTTTTCTTCGAGTTGAGCTGGCCGGAAAAACTCAGGATATTTATATGGTATCATAGAATAATTATTTAAAAACATACCTGCAGTGAAAAAAACATTTGTCTTGAATCTAAAGAATCAACACATCATCAAATATGTGGCAACACCCTAAAACTCACGCACTAAACTTCAAGCCACAATGGGTCAAATCAGTAGATTGAAAAGTTGGGGTATTACCTAACTAACACGAATCAAAACCACAAGATAATGTAATCTCTATTCGTGTGCATGTAAACACACAGATTCATAACATGTTTTAAATCTGAAAAATGAAATACCTGAATGTTGCCTACTGTGAAGTGATTAACTGGGTCCATAAAGTGGCTGACTCCCTTTCTTCTCTCTCTCTCTCTCTCTCTCTCTCTCTATCTCCAGTTAATCTCTCTTTGTGCAAGAAACAAAAATGAAGAAAACGCGAATGGGACAGGAATGAATGAGGATCGAGAATACCCAGATTAATACCAATCATAAAAAAAGGATTTCTTACCTGATGATTGAAGTTTGAATCTTCTGGATCAAAGATGAGTAGATCGGAAAGAAAACAAATTTCATATCTAGGGTTTTAGAAAAGAAAGAATCGTCACTGCAGAGATACATAAGATCACACAAAACAATCAGAAAAAAAAAATCAAATCTGATTTGGAAATCGATGAAATCTGATTAAACAAACTTCTTAGGGTGTAGGGAGTGGTTAAACACATTGAGTGGCAAACCAAAAAACCGACCAATCAGAGCGCGCCATGTCAATCAGTCAAAAGTGTTTAAACTTTGGTGAAAAGTGTTGGCAATGGTTTAGACACTTGGTGAAGTGGTAAACTATTTTTTTTTTAAAAAGGAAAAAGGTGTGATTGGTTGAGATTGGATTGGACACAATACCCTCTCTCTCACCTCCCTCCCTTCCCCGACTCGGCATCCACTCACCGATTTTGCCCCCCTTTTCGGCAAACTATGTTCGGCAAACAAGTTGGCATTGGTTTGCCAATCGGTAAAGTGGGTTTACCCACTTCCACACCGTACACCCTTATGTTCAAAAGTAAACCAATCATGTACAAACATACCTATTGATAATGATTCTCTGGTAGATCGATGAAAGGGAATGACGAAATAGATGGATGTTAGGGTTTTCTTAGCTATGTGAAGAAAAGATAAACCCTTCCACCACAAATGGAGAATGGATGAAGATGGTGGTCGCAGAGAACTGGAGCGGCGTGGAGTTTTTTTAGGGTAAAACTAAATAGATTAGGTATTTTAGTGGATTATAAAGGATCCGAACTCACGGGTCGGGTTGCCTAAAAACGGGATCCGCGAGTAACAAAAGGACCTATATTATTTTCCCGCCAAAAATGAATCTAGGAGGATCTAAGGTAATGACACCTCAGCCCAATTCTATTCATTTATTATATATAATACATAATAGATATAGTAGAAGGTTCAAATAAAAACCACTAGTTAACACGAGAACCCGGAAACTAACTAAAAACGCCTAAAAAACATAACAAATTTTTTTATACCAATTTTCGCTAGTTTTTGTGTATAAAAAAACTTATTAAAAAAAGTTTTGTAGTGCACATGTGTAATAATACATATTACACATGTGCATTAAATTTTTTTTTTTTGAAAAAAAGTTTTTTTTAAATATAAAAAATAGAGATTTTTAATAAAAAATTGTAAAAAAAATTTGGTACATTTTTTAGGCTTTTTTAGTTATTTTCGAGTTCTCGCGATAAAAAAAGTTTTCACTTGAACCATCCCATATATATATATATATATATATATATATATATATATATATAGGGGATGGATCATGAGAAAACTAGTTTAAATGAGAAAACCAAAAAACTAACAAAAAAAGCCTAAAAACATATCAATTTTTTATAGAAAAATCGCTACTTTTTATGTATGGAAAAAAAATTTCAAAAAAAAAAAATTTTTTTTGGTTGTACTGCACATGTGCACTAATACATAAAGCTTAAACCACTTAACCCACCCCCACCCCCCCCCCCCCCAAAACCTAAATTCACCCTCCCACCAAAAGCCTAACCCCCCCCCCCCCCACCCCCAAAAACCTAAACCCCCCACCCCCACCCTCCCGAAAACCTAAACATAAACCTGAAAAAAACCTAAACCCCACCACCCCCACCCCCCAAAAACCTAAACCCCCCCAACACCCAAAACCTAATCCTAATCCTAAACCTCCAAAAAAAACTAACACTAAAAGCTAAACTAGACTCAAAAAGCTAATTTTAAGCATGTAATGTAATTGTAGTACATGTTATATTGCACATGTGCACTACTATAATAATAGTATTGAAAACAAGACGACACCATAAATTTTTTTTTATGTCATAAAAAATATGCTCGAATATACTTGAATGAAAGATACAAAAATTTGTGATCTTATGGTGCCATTTTTGTTTTAAAATGATAACGTATGGAGAAATGGAAAATGTTTGAAAAGTTATATATATTTTTTTTCCAATTTTACCCCTCCTTCATTAAAAGTCCCCCCTCATTCATTAAAAGTCTCCCCCCTCCTTTTTAGTGGTTTTTACTTAGTTTTCTAGTTTTCTCATTTATATCTAGTTTTCTCATGATCCTCTCCCTATATATATATATATATATGGAGAGGATCCTGTAAAAAGTCCAACTTTTGTGAGAAGTGTGAGAAATAATTTGGGAATGACAAGTGTCCCTTATCTTAATTAATTCAAAAAGGTATATTAGTAATTGTCTATTCTTATCAATTAATTGATTTCCAAATATAACTGCCAAAAATATCAGGCGATATATTAGGGATGTGATTCGAATTTGATTTGTTCTATACATTTAAATGTTCACGGTAAGTTCTTGTTGTAGTGTTATATTCCCCAGTCAATATATTGTTATATTATGTACAGGTATCTTTAATCTCCTTTTCATAGTGTTTTATCCCCATCAATAGTGTTTATTCTGTATAGTGTCTTACAGTAAACAGATAGTGTTATATCTTTCTATAGTGTTTTATCATGTAATATACTGTTCCTTTCATAGTGTTTTTATCCCCATCAATAGCGTTTTATTCTGTATAGTGTCTTACAGTAAACAGATAGTGTTATATCTTCCTATAGTGTTTTATCATGTAATATATGTAATATACTGTTCCTTTTCATAGTGTTTGATCCCCCATCAACAGTGTTTTATTTATGTATAGTGTCTTACAGTAAACAGATAGTGTTATATCTTCCTATAGTGTTTTATCATGTAATATACTGTTCTTTATAGTGTTATAAAAAGTTGTTGTGAAGGAAATCGAAGAATTTATTTCAGTACGAGAAATTCGCTGATTTTTTAGGAGATTAATGGGGGTTTTGAAACGGTTACCATATTTGAAACGTTGGAAAAGTCACTATTGCCCTTTAATTTTACATAAGGTCCTTCTAATTAAAACACAATTTACATTTTATACCCTATTGATCTCAACCATTAGATCAAATATCCAATGGTTTAAAAAACTTCTTACCCTTCTCACATTTTAGACACTTTTTACCATATCCCTACCCTATATATATATATATAGGGAGCCGCTAGAATGAGAACCACCTCCAGTTATGAGAACCATGAGAACCACTCTCAACCAATCAGAACTTGACAACTCAAAGGGTATTATGGTCATTTACCCCATATGTCTAATCTCTCTATCTCTCCTCATTTAAAGTCTTCTCTCTCCCCTTTCATTTGTCATTCATCTTCTTCAACCTCTCTCCATTTCTCTCTCATGTTCTATCTCTCTCTCTTCAAAATGCATCGACTGATCCTTCATTTAGAGAATCCCAAATCAAAACTCAGAAACAAACAACCACACACCCTCATCTCCTGCCTCCTCCGCCCCACTAGCCACTGTTTCCGGCGACCACCACTAACCAAACCCCCCTGCCCTCCGTCTCCACAGTAATCGCCGGCCACCCAACTGTTGTGGCGGCACGTGTTGGTGGTGCCGGTGGTGTTCAAAACGGACATGTCTACGATGAAGGTCTCTGTTTTTGTTGTTTGAAGGCGGTGGTGGGGGCGGCGAAAGGTGGTGGTGGGGGCGGTGGTTTGGTGGGAGTTGTGCAGAGGCGGAGGCAGTGGTGGTTTAGTTGGTTCAAGGCTGGTGGTGGCGGTTCGAGGGCTGGGTGGTGGGCCGGCGGCAGCGCCGCCGTGAGCGGCGGAGGTCCCGGTCCCCTCCTGTGTTGTTGATTCTTGATGATTTGCCCAAAGGTTTGATTTGTTTCTGTTTTGATTGGGGTTCTTTGATTCAATTGGTGGGGTTCTTTGATTCAATTGGTGGATTTGCTTCTGTTGATTCTTGATGATTTGGTGGGTTTTGATTATATTGGTAGGTTTGTACAGCATGTGGGTTTTGATTCAAAAAGTTTGGGTTTTTTTTTTCTGTTGAATGATGTTCATTATTTGTTGCTGGGGTTCATTTGATTTGATTTTTGGGTATGTACATCATGTATGATTGTTATTGTTGCTGGGTTGTCTTTGATTCTGTTGAATATGGTGCTTTATGAATCGGTTGAATCTGTTTGAATATGTTGAATGTGTTTTGAATGATGTTCATCAGGTGCTTTTTGAATGTTTGAATATGTGGGTTTTGATCAGTTTTGGTTTTTGGGGCGATGATGATGCAAAAAAAAAAAAAAAAAAAAAAAAAAACTAGATTTTTGATGACGATGGCGCGACAACGATGGTGGAGGGTAGGTTTTTGAACCCGCAACCCCACTTTGCAGCCTTTTAATTATCGGAAAAAATCTGAGCCAAACCCTTTTTTTTCGAGATACACTTTTGTTTTGTTGTTGTTGTTGATTTTTTATATTCTTTTCCCCCGTCGATGACGATAAAAATCTATCCGAGACACTTACCGACTTTGCTTTTTATGGGTGCGTTCGTCTTGCGTAAACAAGTTTCGTGTAAAAAAAGTTTTTGTGAAAAAAAAGTTCAACCGTAAACTTTTACTTTTCGTGTAAAAAAGTTTTTGTGAAAAAAAAGTTCAATCGTAAACTTTTACGTAAAACGTAAAAAGTTTATCGTAAAACTTAAAAAAGTAAAACGTAAAAAGTTTAACGTAAAACTTAAAACGTAAAAAGTTTTACACAAAACGTAAAATTTAAAAACATAAAAAGTTTAACGTAACACGTAAAATGTTTTATGTAAAACGTAAAACGCAAAGCGGAAAAAATGTTAACGTAAAAAACCGGGGGCGTAAAACGTAAAAAACCGACGCGTAAAACGTAAAAAACCGATGCGTAAAACGTAAAAAACCGACATGTAAAACGCAAAACGGAAAAAATGCTAACGTAAAAAACCGGGGCGTAAAACGTAAAAAACCGACACGTAAAACGTAAAAAACCGGGGCAAAAATTGGCGCGTAAAATGTAAAAAAAAGTTAACGTAAAAAACCGGGGCGTAAGACGTAAAAAACCGACGCGTAAAACGTAAAAAACCGACGCGTAAAACGTAAAAAACCGGGGCGTAAAACGTAAAAAACCGACGTGTAAAACGTAAAATAACGTTAAGGTAAAAATTGGCGCGTAAAATGTAAAAAAAAACGTTAACGAAAAAACCGGGGCGTAAAAAAAACGGATCTTCAAAACGTTTTTTTTAAACAAATCTTTAAAAAAAATACTAAAAATTTGATTTCAAAAAAATTGTTTAACAAAAAAAATATGTTTATAAATAAAAAACAATTAAGTAAAGAACGTAATTAATGAATATGACAAAAAAGGTAATTTAAAATTAATATATACAAAAAGACAAAAAAGACAAATTTACTTATATACCCTTTTGGATTATAATATTAAAGACATAATAAGACAAAAACCATTTAATATTAATTTTTGTTACTTTTAATCTCATCCATCCATCAACTAGATCTAATGGCCAGAAAGTGGTTCTCATGGTTCTCATAACTGGAGGTGGTTCTCATTCTAGCGGTCCCCTATATATATATATATAGGGGAGGGTTCAAATGAAAACCACTAGTTAACGCGAAAACTTGAAAACTAACTAACAAAGCCTAAAAAACATACCAAAAAAATCTTTTTTTTTTCATACCATTTTTCGTTATTTTAAGTATATAAAAAACTTATTTTTTAGTGCACATGTGTAATAGTACACATGTGTATGTGTACTACACATGTGTATTATTACACATGTGTACTACAAATTTTTTTAAATAAAAAGTTTTATATACAAAAACTAGCGATTTTGAATAAAAGACTGTAAAAAAATTGGTGTGATTTTTAGGCTTTTTTAGTTAGTTTTCACATTAAAAATGGTTTTCATTTGAACCATCCCCTATATATATATAGGAGAAGATTCAAATGAAAACCATTAGTTAATGCGAGAACACGAAAACTAACTAAAAAAAGACTAAAAAACATACCAAATTTTTTATACCAATTTTCGCTAGTTTCTGTGTATAAAAAAAACTTTTTTCAAAAAAAAAAAATTGTAGTACACATGTGTATGTGTACTACACGTGTGTATTATTACACATGTGCATTACAAATTTTTTTTGAAAATTTATATATATATATATATAAAATAGCGATTTTTAAAAAAAAAATGTAAAAAAAATGGTATGTTTTTTAGGATTTTTTTAGTTAGTTTTCGAGTTCTCGCAATAAAAGGAGTTTTCACTTGAACCCTCCCCTATATATATAGGGTGAGGTTCGGCTACAAAATTCATTTTTCTACAAAGTGTACAAAGCAATAAAAACCACAATTTCAGCTATAAAACACATTTAAAACCCATAAATAACATAGTGAAGATCACTAAAACGTAATATTTGAACTCTAACAGTCCTTAAAAACTTCAAACACATTATCATACAACTTTGAATATAAAACACAACATGATCAGGGGCGGATTTATAGCCAACTTGGGGGTTCCCAGGAACATGATAATCAAAATAAAACACACTAATATTAGTCATTCGATAATCAAAGCCTTATCATAAAAAACACAACACAAAACCCACAAATATGGTGTTTTTGTAATCTCCACTGCGTTATTAGTGGGTTTTGGGTGTGTTTTATGGTTGACATTATGGTGTTTTATGACTTTTTACACTTTGTAGGACGATATTATGCTCACAATATTTTTAATCTCCCTAATGTATTATGCTCAGACGATATTAGCCTACAATATTTTTTGGATGTCGCCGAGCAAACCGAAATAGAAGACACAACATCTAAAAAAAGAATGGTTCCACGTGATAGTGAAAAATGATACAACGTTTTGGTTGAAGATTATTTTTGCGAGGGGCCAAATACAACGAAAGTATATTCGGACAAAGGTTTCTACGTCGAAACGTCTCTTTTTAAAAATTGAGGAGTCGGACTCATAATAGTTTATTTATGTTTTAGTATTTTTTTAGTTTATTCGTAATTTATGGTGTGTCGCATTTTATTTGGATTAACTAGTTTTATTTGACGCGTTGCGGCGAAACCAAACAAATAATAATGTAAAACAAAAGTGATTTGAAAATAAAGCATGTCGTTTAGAAGGCCAAACCATTAGAACAGTTTAGTTTATCGTTGTACCGTTTTATGATACTAAATAAATACTTAATTTTGAGTACAACTTCGGTTTTTACAAAACTTATAACGGAATGTCGAGGAAAAAAATCAAGCACAACTACGTACTTAAGTTTTTAGAAAAAAATTATAAACGCAAATTATTAAAAAGTATCAAATTATTTAATAAGTTAATATATGTTCTAGAAAAAGAAAAAAATAATTATTAAAAAAATGGTAAAAGAAATATATGGTTTTAGAAAAGAAAAAAATAAAAATATGTTATTAAAAGTAAATATAATAATAAAATATTATAATATATCTAATAAAACGTAAATTATTAAAGAAGTATCAAATTATTTGATAAATTAATATATGTTTAAAAAAAAGAAAAAAAAGAATTATTACAAAAATGGTAAAGGAAATATATGGTTTGAGAAAAGAAAAAAATTAAGAATGCGTTACTAAAAATAATAGACTAAATTACAAATCTCGTCCTTTATGTATGTCACTTATTGCAAACTGTGTCCTTTGTCTTCAATAATTACAGAAAACGTACTTGATATTTGCAAACACTTGCAAGTTATGTCATGTAGCCCTAACTCAGTTAATTTTTGTGGTTAAATCTTACCCAATTGACCCAACATGAGAGTAAAATGACCAAAATACCCTCATGTGGGT
Source organism: Helianthus tuberosus (assembly GCA_030545235.1). Taxonomy (NCBI): domain Eukaryota; kingdom Viridiplantae; phylum Streptophyta; class Magnoliopsida; order Asterales; family Asteraceae; genus Helianthus; species Helianthus tuberosus. The sequence continues at coordinate 46,587,495 of CM060377.1, forward strand.
TCCATTTGGTCAGATTTAACCACAAAAAAATAATTGAGTTTGGGCTAAAGGATATAACTTGCAAGTGTTTGCAAACATCGAGTACGCTTTCTATAATTATTGAAGACAAAGAACACAGTTTGCAATAAGTGACATAAATAAAGAACGATTTTTGTAATTTACTCAAAATAATATAATAATAAACTATATATATACAATTAATAAAGAAAAACTAAAAAGCTATATATTATTTTAAAAATAAAGTTACTATTCATTGTCCTTCGTTTACTATATATATATATATTTAAGAGAAGTATCAAATTATTTCATAAATTAATATATGTTCTAGAAAAAGAAAAAAAGAACTATTAAAAAATGGTAATGGAAATATATGGTTTTAGAAAAGAAAAAAATTAAATATATGTTATTAAAAGTAAGTATAATAATAAACTATTATAATATATTTAATAAAACGTAAATTATTAAAGAAGTATCAAATTATTTGATAAATTAATATATGTTCTAGGAAAAGAAAAAAGAATTATTAAAACATGGTAAAGGAAATATATGGTTTTAGAAAAAAAAATATATTATTAAAAATAATATAATAATAAACTATATATATATATATATATATAATTAATAAAGAAATAATAAAAAGCTGTATATTATTTTAAAAATAAAGTTACTATTCATCGCCTTTCATTTACTATATATATACTAGTTTTTTTATGTCACGCTTTGCGGCGAAACCGAGGAAATGGTAATGTAAAACAAACGTGATTTGAAAATAAAGCATATTGTTTAGAAAGCCAAACTATTAGAACGGTTTAGTGTCACACCCCAACCGATGGCGGAAACATCGGGGCGTGGCCTTGAGCGAAACAGATTGTTCAAGAGAATCCATAACAACAATTAATGTCATTATATTTAAAGTTCAACGTCCCATACCATCAAACTTATAAAGCAAACAGTTGAGTCTCAAAAAAAAAAATAATAAGTTGTTTCGACAACTCAGATTTATTTAGTTTGTTTCTATACTCCCTAGCTGGTTCATCATAGCACAGCAGGCAAGGCATCTTAATCAACCTGCCACATACGTTAAAATAAAGTCAATGAGTACAAAAGTTTACATAGTGTATAGTATAGCGAAAGCGTTTATGCATAACCAGCATGTAACACGTAGAAATGTGAATCAAGTAAGCTATCGACAATGACGCATGCAACCGATATGACTGCGAGTTGTAGAATGTGCAACATATTATCACCACTGTGACCATGTGAAGTAAGGCCCTTAACAACCCCTGTCCACGACAGGTGCTGAGTCCAAACTATAGTACTGTCGTTGTTAAGGTGTCAGGAAAAATAGTCACTGTGTAAACATAACATAAAAGCATTCATCAAAACACGTATAACATGCGAAAGCGGTTAGCGTTTATAAAAGAGTTTGAGTTGTGTGTTGTGATTTGATATAGAAACGTATGTAACACCCAAAGTGCGTTAAGCGAAAAAGGGTTCGAGTATACTCACAGTATGTGTTTAATAAATAAACATTGTCTAGGATTGAAGGGAGCGCGTGGGAGATTAGCCTGAGCATAGAACAGTAGCGTAAGCGTTGAACAGTGTGTAAACAGTGCATCGGATGAGATAAGTGTCGAATGGTGAGTCGGACGGATGGTCATCCGGACGGATGACCATTCGAACGGATAGCCATTCAAATGAGTGTGGGTGTTGATTGATCTTTGGAACTTTTGAAGTTTTTGTTGTAGTATTAAACCAAGTCATCCGGTCGGATGGTCATCCAGACGGATGGTCAATCGATTAAGAATTTGATAGTATGAAGTTTGAGCAAATTTTTTAAGTATTGGGAGTTATAAGGGGGCAAGTCACCAGTCGAATGGTCATTCGATCGGATGGTCTTCCGAACAGTTGGCCACTTGAGTGGGCAACCTGTTGTTTTGAAATCTTCAAGTTTTCAAGTTAAAAGTTTGCGATTTAAAGGAGACGGTGTGATGACGTGTCAAACAACAGAAGCAAACCAAGGACTAGCTCATTCGATCGGCTGGGAATCACCCCATTCGATTGTACTCACTGTTCTTTTGATGAAGTTTCATGTTCAACCCGTGAATCGGTCGTCTCTTCGGTGGAAATCCGTTTTCAAACCGGCATCTCAACTAGCGAGTGAGTAGAGAGCCTGAATGAGTCTAGATTCCATCGGTTTTGAAGAAAAGTATGAAATCCTTTGAAAAATGTTGAAATCTGGTTAAGATTTATGTAAATAGTGTAGAAATCCTTTAGATCTGAACAAATCTAGACGGGATGACGTCACACCACAGTTTGCACATGGAACCGTGATGATGTCACCTTCAAGTAGCCCAAATCAGGTGATTTCATGGAGAAAACTAGTGATTTTGATGGTGAAGATGATGAAAAAGTGTGTAGTGATGATAGAAGTACAAGATTTAGGAAGAAATACTTACGAAATAGCCTTGAATTAAGAGAAAAGTTCATGAGAGGGACTTGAGAACGTCTTGTCGAATGGAGCTGTCACATCAGTGAACAGTGATGTGACAGGCGTGATGTGATAGGCGGGTATTTATAGCGTGAGGGGGAGAGATAAGGCGATGCAAGTGTGGGTCGGATGGCCAGTCGATCGGATGGCCATCCGACCGGATGGTCATCCGGTCGGATGTCCATTCGATCGGTTGGTCATTCGACCAGCCGAGTTGTGTTTTGTTTGTTTCCGACTTTCGTTTCGTGCGTTAAGCGTTGCGTTGTGTTTAAGCGAGTTGCGAGTGAGCGTTGCGATGAGACAACCACATTAACATTAAACAAGTAATCACCTAAGCTAATACATAAATGCGTAAAAGTAAATCTGCGTGTTGAGTTGCGTTGAGATTGCGTTGCGATAGAGTTGCGAATGCGTTTGCGAATAACATCCCAAAACATATATATATGGCACACACACAAGTAAAGCACATAATAACAATACCAATAACTACGTTTCGAGTTTGCGTTGCGTTGCGTTGTGATAGCGTGGAGTAACAATGCGATAAAGTACGTTTAAATGCGTTAATTATGTTAAATGCGATAACTGCGTTTTGAAATAGCGTTGTGAATGCGTTGTAAAACATAGTTTAAAACCAATATGTCGATTACCGAAATGGGTTAAACTATTATCGAATCTCGAGAGTACAAGTCAATTAAGCACGAAATGACAGATCTGAATAATGACATGTCTTGACTATGACTTTGACTTTGACTTTGACTTGAAAAGTCGGGTTGTTACATTCAGTTTATCATTGTTGCGTTTTATGATATCAAATAAATATTTTATTTTGAGTACAACTTCATTTTTGACAAAATTTATAATGGAATGTCGATGGAAAAATTAAACACAACTTTGTATTTAAGTTTTTAGAAAAAAAAAAGTTATAATTGTAAATTATTAAACAAGTATCAAATTATTTGATAAATTAATATATGTACTAAAAAATAAAAATGAATTATTAAAAAATGGTAAAGGAAATATATGATTTTAAAAAATAAAAAAATAGAACTATGTTATTAAAAGTAAATATAATAATAAACTGTTATAATATATTAAATAAAAAATAACAAAAAGCTATATATTATTTAAAAATAAAGTTACTATTTATCGTCCTTTGTTAACTATATATATATATATATATATATATATATATATATATATATAGGGGAGTGTTTAAATGAGAACGCTAAATATTGCGAGAACCGTGAGAACGAATAAAAAAACCATGAGAACTTGGTCAAAAACAATTCAAATTCAAAAATTCTTTTTACACTTATCGTTATTATTTGAATATAATATTATGAATTAAATTTACACCTTCAAATTTACGTGAATTCGTAAATAAAGAAAATTTATACATGTGTAAGTTTGCCATTTACACATGTGTAAATTTGTTATATTTACACATGTGTAAAAAATCTAATAAGAGTTATTTTGAGAGGAGAAATGAACTATTTGATGTTGTTATTTCTTTTTTTGATGTTGTATTTTAATGACAACGAGGGTTGTATTGAAAAAAATGGTTTTGATTGGTTTTTTCATTCGTTCTCACGGTTCTCATAATATTTAGCGTTCTCAAGATAACCCTTCCCTATATCTATATATATATATATATATATATATAGGAACAGGATCAGGAGAGGACGCCTCAAAGTGTGAGAACGGTAAGAACGATTCTCAGCAACAAGATCTTAGTGATTTGTGGCTGAGATTGATGCGGTGGCATTTTTGTAAATAATAGGGGTCTTGGAACTACCAGGAGGGGTAAAATAGGAAGATCCAATCAAAGGTGCACATGCTAATCACATGCCATTTTCCCCCATCATATTTAAACGACAATAAATTTTTTATACGTGATTAATTTTCGAAAAAAATTACACCATAAAACTCAGTGTTTTTTAATCTTTCCAATGAGTATACTAGTGATATACTTTTCGAAAAAAAAATTAACTGGGTTTTATGGCGTTTTTCTGAACTGGGTGTTTTTATGGCATTTTAAATAGGTATTTTCATGGTGTTTTTCTGAACTGAGTGTTTTATGGCGTTTTCAACTGAGTTTTTCATGACGTTTTTCTGAACTGCGTATTTTACATTGTTTTTACAATACAAATTATGATTTTTTTGAGCTCAAAAAATATTAATTTAGGCGGATGGCTCAAAAAAATTGGTTTTTTGAGCTGTTGTAAATTATAGCTAAAAAATAGCTTTTTTTTTTGTCATGACGTTTTAACTGGGAGCTCTGTGTGTCTTCATTGGAGTATGAATTCTTTTATTTCCAATCACATCCCCCAAAGCTATTAAATACTTGTGTTCACACTTGTTTACACTTGTTCACACTATAAGTTACACTTTGGACCCTGAAAATATAGCTTTTTTTTGTTATGTCATTTTAACTAGTATGAATTCTTTTATTTCCAATCACATTCCCCGTGTATGATGAAACTAATTAAATACTTGTGTTCACACTTGTTTACACTTGTTCACACTATAAGTTACACTTGGACCATGCAAATATAGCTTTTTTTGTTATGGCGTTTTAACTAGGAGCTGGTTCAAAAAATGGTTTTTTTGAGCTGTTGTAAATTATAGCTCAAAAAATAGCTTTTGAGTGTTTGGCGTTTTTCTAAATTGTGTGTTTTTATGGCTTTTTATTTGAACACCCAGTTCATGTGAGTGGGTTTTTTTGACAATATTACCCCTTAGTGTAATTTAACATCAATGCCACATGTCATTGATGTATTGCAAAATACATCCTTTATTCGTGTATATTTTGTACAATTTTCCGTTATTTCTAGTTTAGTTTTACTTAGAATTGCGTGCTATTGATTAAATTGTGTTTTTCCAGGTATTGGTACTAAAAGTTGCTGGAAAAGGAGCAAAAACGAGCTACATTGCTGAAACACTAAGTCTTGGAACAAGCTGAAAAGAGTTAGAATAATTTTGAAGAAGTTTTGGGATGTTAGAGCTGAATTTTGGACGCAACATTCTGTGGAAAAATGCCCGTGGCGTCGCGCCACGGCTAGAATGGGCACCCGTCGCGTAGCGCCAGCAAAATAACAAAGAAAATCTGAATTTGGATATGGTGGCGTCGCGCCACCATGATGGGTCTTACCCGTCGCGCGACGCGACGGGGCTGTATGACGATTCTAATCCGTGTTGAGCTAGGGTTTGGTATATAATCAAATTTAGTCATCATTAATGAAGAACTGAAGAATTCAAGAAACCCTAGGCGACTTTCAGAGCTGATTTTACACTTTTCGGAGTATTTTGGCTTGCGGGAATCATCCGGTTGAAGCACAGAGCATAGGAAAGAAGATTGTTCGGGTCTTATCTCCCGGTTTTTGTTATTTTCTTGTTTCGATACTTTTACGATGAATTCTTGTTTTGAACTTGTTTTGTTTATTTTAGACATCATGTTTTCAGGCTAAAACCTTCATTATTACCTAGGTTAGATGATAGTTTAATGAAGTTTGGATTTTTAAAGGTTTTCTATTGATTTGTTATGGATTGATCTTTGAAAGTAAATAATTCTAGAATATCTGATTTGGTGCATATGCGTATTTAACTTTGATTGTTGATTACTTGCTGTTTCACATAAGTTTTGGTGAATGTCTTTTACATAATAAATTTGTGTTGATTATTCGTATCTTTGCGGGTTCGGGTGATCTTTGGGTAAATCGGCCGATAGCCCTAGAAACAGTAACTAAAATTCAATTAGAATTAAGTATTCTGCTTAACTTGTCGTTGAGAGGCTCGAGTTAGTTATTAGATCTCGATGCAATATATAGCTAAGATAGATTTTGAGAGAAGTCGGTTTTAGTTCCCTAATTGCACCTGTGTCTATTAAACCAAGTTAGAATCTAGGATTGCCTTAGACTGTCGCGCTGAGAGGTAGATAGCCGTATTAGGGCACTTTTAGAGTCGTTAGAGGACTGAGAGGAAGTCTAACAATCGGTGTTCACAACAGCCTTGTAGGGTTTCCTAGGTTTCTTCCTGAGAAGGGTCGGGAAGTCTTAGTTTAAAATACCTTAGGGTTTAGTACTTCACGATCCCGATTCCATACCACAATAGTACCATTAGAAATTCATTCCTAGTTAAACTAGATTCAAGCCTAGGTAGTCATTAATCTCATTTGAATTAAACCTTAGTTCTTGTTCATTTCATAGTTTAATTTTATTTTAATTTCAATTTTAGGATTTTAGTAAACCCCCCCCCCCCCTTAAAACACAACAATAGTTAAGTCGTATCAGTGTCTAGTCTAAATAAAGTCTTTAACGTGATTAATTAAAGTCCTTGTGGGTTCGACATCCGGACTTGCTTTTCTTTGCTAGAGTCGACCGGTTCACTTGTCGGTGAGTAGTTTAGTCAAGTTAGAGAGTCTAGATTATTATTACTTGAGTTTAAATTTAGGTTTATTTATTTGAACTACTTATTCCACATCAAGTTTTTGGCGCCGTTGCCGGGGACTCTTGGCAATTGCGTTAATTACTTTGTTTGGATTTATACTGATATCTATACGTGCTTTTTGTGTGTTTTTGAGTCGTAGGAGTTCAAGTAATTTTAGTGGCTTTTTAGTTTTAGAGTCTTGTGTTGGAGTCGTCTTACTTGTTTGTTCTCGGTTTTGCAGTTCATGCCCCACTCGCGTTCTCAGGGACCAGTGAAGCCGCCGATCGACAAGTCTTCCTTCTCCACACCCAGTTTACAGGTTAGAAAATCCTCAACTTCATCTTCAGCCCCTTCTGACTCTACACTACAATCTAAACCACCGAACTTTGACTTCACCCCGAAGTCGTCACCACACAACACCCCACCACCTTCCCGTCCAACTAGTCCACCACCAGTTCACCAAATGGCCGATAACCAAACTGTCCACCAACGCTCCACTGCGGGTTTTACCGCAAACTCACCCATAACCCTCCTCGAAATCACCATTGACAAGTCTTGGCAAATTCCCTCATACATCATGACCGCCATTAACAACTCTTGTCAGTTTCACGGTCGTGATGATGAGGATGCGCCTGCACATATCAACCGTCTCACCCGTCTGTGTAGCACCTTCGGTATCGAAGGTGTTAATCTTGATGCCCGCTATCTCCAAGTCTTCCTTTTTTCGCTTGCTGGCCGCGCAACCACATGGCTCAATTCGCAGCCAGCAGGTACTTATACCACTTGGGCTGGACTTAGAGATGCCTTCCTTGCTAAGTATTTCCCACCTGCGAAGGCCTCTCGCCTTTGAGATCAGATCCATTCATTCAGAATGGAGCCTGGCGAACCATATCACTTAGCTTGGGAGAGGTTTCAAACTTTACTCGCACGTTGTTCCCAACATGGGCTTTCAGACTGGGCTTTAGTAGAAAAGTTTTACAATGGTCTCACCCCTGAGTATAAGGCCCGATTCGACACATCTGTAGGAGGCCATCTAATGGGAAAGAAAATTGTGGCTGACTGCAATGATCTCTTTGAGAGCTTCGCTCATGCTGATATAGATCATAGTGCTACCAGCAAGAATTCCAATCCTGTGAATACTTCCTCATCTTCTCGAGGGGTAAACCAAGTCGTCTCGGACTCAAAGGTAGCATCTCAACTTGACTATATCACCAAAGAGTTGCTAGAAATTAAGAAGAAAGTCGATAGGTGCGAAGTTTGTAGAGGTGGACATGACACCGTAGATTGCCCAACACTCACCCTAGAACAGGTAGAGTATATAGCAGGTCAAAATAGGGGTCCAACTAACCCATTCAGCAATAGTAACTCTAATTGGCGTGCTAATAATTATCGCTCTTCAGGTAACCCCCTGGTTTTCCATCAGGTCAATATCAAAGCAGGGGGCCAGGTTTTATTCTAGTGGGGGGTCGGGTTAAACAGGTCAATTTGCTAGTTCAGGTTTAGGGGGGCAGTTTAGAGGTGAGAGGTCAAACCAAGAGGTTCAACCTAGGAATGAGGGGTCAAATAGTAGTCTATCTAGGATACAGGACCTTCTTACCCAACTAGTGGTTAAGGATTTGGCTACCCAACGTACCTTAGAAGAACATGCTACATTCCTAAAGAATAATCACTCAAATTTATTAGACCTTCAAAGGCAAGTTGGGGATATTGCACGCCAGTTGCAAGAATGACATCCCGGTTAATTTTCGGGAAACACAAAGCCCAACCCATCTGGTACTTTGAAGGCAATTTTGACCCATAGTGGTAGGACCTTAGGAGAGGTAGTGAGACCCTAGAGTATCGAGGTAGAAGATGAGGATCCCATGGATGAGGAGATTGAAATGGAGGCACCCGGTAAAGTGCAACCTAGGTTAATCCCAGCAAGAACCGCACACACCGGGGGGCCTTCAAGTGAGAAAAGTATAGGAAAGAGGCCCATACAAGTTGCTCCATCACCCACCGTTGATCTTTCCCGTGCTCCATTTCCATCCCGTCTTAAAAATCAAACTTATTCCAAAGAGTACGGGAAATTTTTAGAAATCTTAAAACAACTTAGAATCAACATTTCTTTCATAGAAGCCCTTCAATCGATGCCTAAATATGCAAAAATTTTAAAGGACCTTCTAAAACGTAAGGATAGGTTAGGAGAGGTTTCTAACATTCCCCTTAGTGAAGGGTGTTCAGCCGTAGTCTTGAACAAGGTCCCGGAAAATTGACAGATCCGGGCCTTTTTACCATTCCATGTTTGTTTGGGAGTGATACCGAGTGTAGGGCCCTAGCCGATTTAGGAGCAAGTATAAACCTCATGCCATATTCCATGTATGAGAGGTTAGGTCTAGGAGAGTTATCCCCTACACGTATGCCTTTGTCTCTAGCCGATAGATCAGTGAAGTATCCACGTGGCATAATCGAAAACCTTCTAGTTAAAGGGGATAAATTTTTCTTTCCTGTAGACTTTGTCGTTCTTGATATGGAAGCCGATGAGAAGGTTCCTATCATTCTAGGACGCCCATTCTTGTGTACCGCCAAGGCTATCATCAATGTCTTCGACGGTAAAATCACACTCCAATTCGGTGAGGTGAGAGTTACTTTCGAGATAGCACGCTCCATGGAACACCCTAGTGGTTCCGATGATCTTAGTAGTCCTTGTCATTCGATCTATTTCATAGAGTCTTTCCTATCATGTGTCGAGCATTGCTTTGACTATATTAGTGGAGCCGATCTAGTTGAGAGTAAGTTAGATGAGGTAGTTGAGAAGGTAGAGGAGGTTGTCAGTGAGAGTGAGGAAGTAGAAGAGACCGAGTGGGTCCCCGAAGTGCTAGAGTTGAGTGAGGTAAAAAGTGAGTTTGAGAGTACACCCTTAGAGAAACCCGCCCCATTAGAACTTAAGGTTCTCCCATCCCACTTAGAGTATGCGTTCTTAGGTGAGGGGTCCGATTTTCTCGTCATTATTTCGTCTGAGTTAGAAGAGGGTGAGAAGGGTAGGTTGTTAGAGGTGTTGAGAGAGAATAAGGAAGCCATTGCATGGCGACTTTCGGATATCAAGGGCATAAGACCCGCTTATTGTACCCACCAGATACTCATGGAAGATGATTATAAGCCGGTGGTGCAACCTCAACGGCGCCTAAATCCGAACATGCAAGAGGTTGTTAAGAAGGAAGTGCTTAAATTGTTAGATGCTGGGGTGATATACCCTATTTCCGATTCACCATGGGTTAGCCCGACCCAAGTTGTCCCAAAGAAGGGTGGGATGACGATGATCATGAATGAAAAGAACGAATTAATCCCTTCTCATACTGTTACCGGTTGATGTGTATGCATAGACTACCAAAATTTGAACGACGCCACCCGGAAAGACCATTTCCCCTTGCCATTCATTGACCAAATGTTGGAGCGTCTAGCGGGTCAACAATACTATTGTTTTCTCGATGGATTTTCGGGTTATTTTCAGATCCTAATCGCCCCGGAGGATCAAGATAAAACGACATTCACATGCCCTTACGGCACTTATGCGTATCGCCGCATGCCTTTCGGGTTATGCAACGCTCCGGCTACTTTCCAAAGATGCATGGTTGCTATAGTCCAAGTCATGCTTGAGACTTCTATGGAGGTTTTCATGGATGACTTCTCGGTTTATGGTACCACTTTCGATCAATGTCTTCTCAATCTTGATAGGATGCTTAAGAGATGTATAGAGACAAACCTTATGTTGAATTGGGAGAAATGTCACTTTATGGTGACGGAGGGAATAGTTTTAGGTCACAAGGTTTCTAGAGAAGGGATAGAGGTGGATAGGGTCAAGATAGATACCATAAGTAGATTGCCTCCACTGACTAGTGTTAAGTCCGTTCGAAGCTTTCTAGGTCATGCGGGCTTTTATAGGCGTTTCATTAAGGATTTTTCCAAGATTACGCGCCCCATGACCCGAATTTTAGAGAAAGATGTACCTTTCGTCTTCGACGAAGAGTGCATAAAGGCTTTTGATTTTTTGAAGGAGAAACTCATTAGTGCCCCTATCCTTGTTTCGCCCGATTGGAGCTTGCCTTTCGAGCTCATGTGCGATGTAAGCGATTATGCCGTAGGTGCGGTTCTAGGTCAAAGAGTCGATAAACACTTTCATCCAATCTACTACGCGAGCAAAACTTTAAATGATGCTCAAGAGAACTATACCACCACGGAAAAATAGCTCTTAGCCGTAGTGTTTGTGTTTGATAAGTTTCGCTCATATCTCGTTCTTTCCAAAACCACCGTATTCACCGACCATGCCACTTTGCGCTTTCTTTTCCAAAAGAAAGACGCGAAGCCACGTATCATTAGATGGATTCTTCTGCTCTCCGAGTTCGATATCGAAAATAAAGATAAAAAGGGAGCGGAAAACATGGCCGCTGACCATTTGTCACGCTTAGAGGATCCTAAGAGAGAGGAGGTTCGTGAGGATTCAATAGGAGATACTTTTCCTCATGAAACCATATACTTTGTTAGTGCCGAGGTAGCGGGTTTGCCATGGTTTTCGGATTTGGCAAATTATTTAGCGACCGACGATCTTGTGAGGGGTATGTCCTACCAACAAAAGAAAAAGCTTCTTAGGGACGCTACGAAGTACATTTGGGATGACCCGTACCTATTTAGGATAGGTGGTGATAGAGTGCTTAGGAGGTGTGTCTCAAAAGAGGATGGAATGGACATCCTTAGACATGTGCACGAGGGTTTAACGGGAGGCCATCACGAGCCAAATGTGACGGCACAAAAGGGTTTTTATAGTGTCTTCTATTGGCCAACGGTAGTTAAAGATGCCATAGAGTTTGTTAGGACATGTGACCGTTGCCAACGTACCGACAACATCTCATCCAAGGATGAAATGCCCCAAAATCCCATCCAAGTTCTTGAAGTATTTGACATTTGGGGCATTGATTTCATGGGACCTTTCCCCTCATCGGGTGGGAATAGGTACATCCTCGTGGCCATTGACTATGTCTCAAAGTGGGTGGAAGCTCAAGCTTTGCCCACTAATGATGCCCGAGTGGTGGTGAGATTTCTTAAAAAGTTATTCACACGTTTCGGAGTCCCTAAATCAATCATAAGTGACCGTGGTACGCATTTTTGCAATTCCGCCATGGAAAAGGCACTTGCTCGCTACGGTGTCACTCATCGTCTTTCTACCACATACCACCCGCAAACTAGTGGCCAAGTAGAGAATGCGAATCGAGGGGTGAAGAGAATCCTAGAAAAAACGGTAGGAAAAGGTAGAAAGGATTGGTCGGAAAAGCTCGACGACGCTTTGTGGGCATTCCGCACCGCCTATAAAACACCGTTAGGAACGACACCCTTCATGATTGTGTATGGCAAAGCGTGCCATCTCTCGGTAGAGTTAGAACATAGAGCTTTGTTGGCATTGAAAACCGTTAACCTCGACCTTACCGAAGCCGCAAGAAGGAGGTTTTTCCAAATCCATGAATTGGAAGCTTTAAGGGATGCCGCATATGAACGATCTTGGAGTATCAAGGAAAAGACTAAGGCGTTGCATGATAGGAGGTTGCGAGGGTTGAAAGAGTTTAAGGTAGGTGATAGAGGGCTCCTATTCAATTCAAGATTGAAATTGATAGCGGGGAAGTTGAAATCAAGATGGACCGGACCGTATGTGGTAAAGGAGGTGTTTCCATACGGTACCGTCGAGTTGTATGACGAAGTCGATAAAGGTGTGTGGAAGGTAAACAGTCATCGCTTGAAACATTACTTGGGAGGTCCCATTGATACTACCGAGGAGGAAGAAATTCCTCTAGAGGACCCACCCACCTTCACCGAACAATGAGTGAGAAGAGCTTCGTTTGTAGAGTATGTACCGTTTGTAAATTTCTTTATTTTTCGTATTTCTCGTAGTTTTTCGTGTATGTGTTTCGTGTGTTTGAGAAATTTTGCAGGAAACGTACCCTTGAAGAGCTGAATTTGTGAAGAAAAAGTCACCCCAGGTAAGTCCCATACTTAGAAAAAATTTTGGGAAGGTTTGGAAAAAGTTTAAAAAATTTCTAAGTCCCAAAACTCACATTTTTATGAAACCTTCTGTTGAAAATTGTCCTTCGCGTCGCGCCACCACCAATTCATAACTTGGTGGCGCAGCGCCACCATCAGGGTCACAAAAAAAAAAGCAAACATCTTTGAACCCTCATTTATTTGAACCTTTTACTGAACCGGGCCATGGCGACGCGCCACGGCTAAGGCCTTACATGGTGGCACCCCACGACGGTTTGGAAATTGAATTAAACCTCTTTTCAATCACCAGCTACCCCCATAACCCACCTAATCCCCTTTCTTCCTTTTACCCACCGCCGATAACTCTTCATCTACTATCACCCACCGATTCCCACCATTTCAACCACCGATTTCAACCATTTTTACACCCTCGTGACCTGTTTTACACGGCGACCAAAACCAACCAAACAAACTCATCGGTAAACTGCTGATTTGGGTCAAATCGGCACACCCATAAACAAAAGTTCGAATTTTTTCTTGCAAAAATCAACGATTCAGGTATGTTTCTTGCTTATTCTCTTATCTATTTGTTGATTAGAGTCGAGTTCAAGTCTATTCGAGTTAGGGTTTAGTCCATCCTCGTCGTTACTAAGGTCAGTCCCAGTCGAGTCATCTTTGTCGAGTGGGTTTCGAGAAAATTTTGTGTGTTCTATTGTTGGGTCAGTCGAGTAGTCACGTTGGTCCATCAATCTAGTCAGGTCCGTGTTAGTTGGGTCATAGGTTGCGCGCGTCAGGTTGAAGTATTGTTGAGTCGATTTTATGTTCAGTGATATCTAGTCAGGTTCGAATCAGTCCTGAAGATTTGTTGAGTCGAGCTTGTTTGAGTCGTTTCGTGATTCTATGTGCGTCCATCAGTTATGTTGAGTCTTGATGTTTGGTTAGTTTCGAGTCAAGTTCGACTCAGGTTTGTAGCCGTCAAGTTGAGAGGTCAGTTGTGTCATGTTTTGGGTGGTTCTTTGTTGAAGTTTGGCTGAGTCGATAGTCAATCTAGTCGGGTCAAGTCATTGTTTTAAGGTATGCTAGGTCAGGTGTGTTTAGTCGGCTATGTATGTAGTCCGACTCAGTTTAGTGTCGAACCGATTCCGTTTGCGTGTAGTTTACTTAGTTTTGTTGGCATATTAAGTGGTTGTGGAATGGGATTGGTTTGGGAATTTTATTATTTGAGGATGGTTCAGGTTGGTGTTGAATCTTGTTTTGCTTGATGCTTGAATGGTTGGGTATAGTACATTGACGCTTGAAGTTCCGATCGTGCGCAATAAAAACTAAATTTTTACATACGAAAGAAACCTCCATTAACTAGGCGGAATTTTTCGACGCTGAATTTGTTTTAAAACATCTAAAAAACCAAATGATTTTTAAGCGCGGATTGGACTTCAATGTCATTGTTAGGCACTTGTTTTAAATTGCGGACAATTAAAAGTGCCGAAGGGGGGTAGTGTACATTGAGTCTAGTATGTGTCTTCGGGTCGTTTTAGAGTCGTTTTAGCCTAGTTTTAGTCGTAGTTAGTTGTGTTGGGTTTACTTGCACGTACAAGTGGTTTAAACTTGCCCGTACTCAATCTCCATTCGGGCAAGTTTAATTATCACTTAGCAATTGTAAAAAGTAACCCGTTTGTTTTAGAATTAGCCGCGAATGAAATGCTATACGGCTATTCTTTATTTTTTCGAAAAAAAATTAAAAAAATCCAAAAAATATAAAAAATTCAAAAATTCAAAAAAAATTATAAAATTAAAAACACCAAAAATAGTTTCTTATAACTGACTGTCTGCATGTTTTGTCTTGATTTTATTTGTGTTGCAGGTATGGCTAGTAGTTCAAGGAGCGGTAGGGCCCGGAAGAGGGCCGCGGGTCAGTCAGCACCGCAAGAGGATCCGCCTCAGCAGGACCCAGTCCCACAGGAGACACCGATCATTCAGATAGCTGCCGATGATCCGAAACTGAGAAAGATTGAATATCAAAGCTCTTATAACTTTATTCCGGATAGGAAAACACATAGAGCTGATCACCAGATACTGAAATTTGAGCCGAGTACAGCTGAATGGAACAAGTATGATAAGCTGAGAAAAACTGAATTACTTCAACACAGGGTTATAGATTAGTTGTGGTTAAGTGAGATAGGCTCGCAACAGGAGGTGAGGAACCTTTTGGGTCAGAGGTTAATTGATGCATTGGAGTGTATAGAGCCTCAGTATGAGGAGCTGGTGCTAGAGTTTCATAGCACTTGGATGCACAATGAGGGAAAGTTCGAGCAGGACACAGCTGTGTCGTTCAGTTTAGGTAGGCAGGTGTATGAGATGAATATGGCGAGGTTTGCCGTAGTTTCGGGGTTGTATACTGAAGAGGAAGTAAAGAGGCCGGAGTTTGTTACTTATTTGCGGGGTGCTTATTCTAAGCCTAGGGATTGTGGTGTTGGTGCGACTGAGCTGCGAGAGTTTTGGAGTACGATTTCTGACCACCCGTTCACGACTACGAATCTGATCACTTCGGTTCGTAATACGGTTTATAGGTATGTGCTGAAGATTTTGTCTACTACACTTGTGGGTCGGAAGTCGGGGGAGAATAAGGCGAACTGGATAGAGTTGTTTATCTTGATGTGTAGAGTGCAGAACAGGGAGATGAATCTGGCTTCGGTCTTAGCAGATTCTTTGAGTAGGAGTCGTCGAGGAGGTCCTCGTGCTGGTTTGGATATGGGCCCCTATATTACTAGGATTGCAAGAAATTTGGGGGTGTTTGACAAATATCTCCTCGAATTTCTACATCAGGGGCCCACGACGGCGACATTTGGGGTTAAGGAGTTGCAGCAGGCCGGTATAGTATCATTTGTGGAGCCTTACGACTGGGAGCCGATCAGGCAAGGGTCGCAGGTGCAGCCCCCGGAGGGACATCCCGCTGAGTATGTAATTGATGTTTGCAAAATGCAACATATAAATTACATCAAATGAGGCATAAAACTAACCCTTTTTAAGTACTAATATTGGAAAAAGAGTGTTTTTGTCTTCCTTTTGTATTTTCAGGATTAAATGAGCTCAAAAACACAAAAGAAGCAAAAAGACAGCTAAATCCAACATAAATACAAGGAAAGGAACATAAGTGGACTGCCCGACCCCTCAACGGCATCTTCCCAAGCAAAATAGAGAAGGCAGAATACTGAACACGCCCCGTGCTCAGCCAGCACGGGGCCGTGCCCAAGAAGCAGCAGAAAAGACAAACCTATAGAAGCTTCTATTGCCCACCACGGGGCCGTGCCCAGTGAACACGGGGGCGTGGCGAAAGTACAGCAGGCGCATTAATTGTAATTGCGAATTACAATTAATGAGGAGAGAGAGTGTCAGACAGGCACGGGGCCGTGCCCAGCGGACACGGGGCCGTGCCCAGCTCTCTGTTCAGCCTATAAATAGGAGTGCTTGGATTCATTTCAACTCATCCCTTGGCACACCACCTCTCTCACACTTCATCCACCACCCACCACCATCACAACACCATCATCCACCACCATCATCCATTGTCCATCGTAGAGTGTGTGAGTCGTCTCGGGATCCAAGATTGATCGTAAGAGTTCTTGACAATCAAGGCCATGTTTGCCTAAGTCTCTTACATCACTTGGTGAAGACAAAGTGTCTAGTATAATACTTTTTATTTCTAATCTTTTGCACTTTTTATTTGGTTTTGTATTAATGACTTTAATTACTAGTTACTTATGTTGAAGGTGATCTTTCCTTATCGTTTGTCCGTGGTGTCTTGGCATTATTTTACTGTCTATATAAAATAAAAGATTTTCACCATTCATATCTCCACGGTCTATATGGAGGTATGTTGGCTACCTGGTCGGGGGTTAAGGGAACGGTTTGGTAAAGGTCTTGCCATTGTTCAGCATTTAGAGGTCCTGCAATGGACCTGGGTCAAATTTAGTAGGACCTCCTTCAATGCTTCACGGTATTGGATGGCGGGGGTCCAAACTCTTTGATCCCCTCATAAGTTAACTACCATTAATACTATAACCCGGCTATTTAGGACTGTATCCCTGCTGACTCAGACTACTTAGCCGAGGGTAACGTCACCGCCAAAAGCGGGGCCTACCATAATACTGCATTAATAACTTAATTCATTATCTTCCAATAATCCACCCTTTTAGGATTGTATCCTTGCTGACTCAAAC
This sequence comes from Helianthus tuberosus, assembly GCA_030545235.1. Classification (NCBI taxonomy): domain Eukaryota; kingdom Viridiplantae; phylum Streptophyta; class Magnoliopsida; order Asterales; family Asteraceae; genus Helianthus; species Helianthus tuberosus. The sequence continues at coordinate 46,604,634 of CM060377.1, forward strand.
TACTGGGGTGAGGGTAACGTCACCTTCAAAAGATGGGCCTACTACAATAACTAAGATAATCTCTTAATTATGTGCAAAAGTGCGGAAATAATCAAAGGTTATACTAGATACGAGTCGGAACCAAGTGATTCATCTTGTCTATCTGTTTTTACTTTTATTTTATTTTCAGCATTTTAGTTAGTTTTTATTTTTCTTAGTTTAAAACCATTTTTCTAAAATTTTTATTTTGATTAGACGTTGAGGATAAACCGGTACTAAAAGCTCTTGTGTCCTTGGACGACCTCGGTATCTTACCAACGCTATACTACGCTCACGATGGGTGCACTTGCCCATATGTGTGTTTAGTGTTAGTAAAATATCGTGTTTTATAAATTTAAAACTTGGCTAAAAATAAGTGTTAAAAGGGCTTAAAATATACACCTAATAAATATAACACTTAAACGCGCATCAGTAATGCTTCAGATTGATCCTCCACTTAGGCAGCGACCACCACAACGATACGAGCTGCCAGCACACCAGTACCCATGCAGACAACCACCACCTGCACCTCTTACTTTGGAGTCGTTCTCTGTGTATGTGGAGCATAAGTTCGATAGGCTGGAGCACCTTATTTTGACAGGTCAGGATAGGCAGGAGGGTGCCCTCTGATACATCATGAGCAGGCACAGTATGGGGATCTCAGATTTCTTCCAGCCGAGGCAGCAGGGTAGCTCAGCTGGTACTGCTGAGAGGTTTGATCTGATTCCCCCGATTCGTGTATTTGGAGAGGGCAGTTCAGGTGCAGGTGGGCGAGAGGAGAGCAGTCATGAGTCTGATAGCGAGCATGACGAGGATTAGTGTGGGGATAACATGAGGATGCAGGAGCAGCAACTGACTATTATATCTTTTGTTGATTTTTTCTTTTATGCTGTTTTTGATCCTCATATTTTTGGTTTGTACTGATATATATACACGTTAAACAGGTTGGTTAGGGAGGTTGGGTTGGTTGATGTTGGAACTGATGATCTGATTATATTTTGATATATATGTATATATATGATATGTTTTGGTAGTTTGTTTGATGATTGATAGGTTGATTTATAGCCGCTTTCGTTCGCGTGTCTGAGGTTAGAGTTGTTTGCTGAGCGCGTTTCGAATTGGAGGGCTTATGTGGAAACGACTGGCACTTTGACAGTCTCACATATCAGCTAAGTCGTTTCCCTTTTTGTTGTTGTATTTTATTTATTTCGTCGTTCGTTATTTATTTAGTTAGTTCGTAGTAGTTTAGTAGTTGTTTTTAGGTAGTTATTGAGTCGTATTTCCATTCTTGCATCAGAGACAATGCAATCTTTAAGTGTGGGGATAGGATACATGTAAATAATCAAGTCATAATATTGAAAAATACAAAAAAATTAAAAAAATTGAAACATCCAAAAAAATTGAAAAATCAGAAAAATGTCCTTTGAAATAAGAAGTTTGCATATTTAAAACGGAAGATGATAGAAAAGATGAATTTTTGTTTGGGTTCAAATAATAATAATATGAGATTATAATAAATCGAGCTTGCGTCTAGTTAGGGATATGTGGATAGGCCCGGGTTTGGTTTTAAGTCCCTTTGAGCTAATATACCTTAATTGTCGGTCTGCTTGTGGGTTTTCTCCTGGGAGATATGCGAAATTAAAACTGCCGATAATAGTATAAGGGGCACCGTTATAAGTTAAAACTGTTAGAGTTTGTGATCATGCAGAAAAAAATAGAAAATAAAAAAGTGAGCTAGAAACTGAATGAAAGTAGCGCATTCCTATGTAGTCTGGGTTGGGGATAGTGACTTTACAACCGGATTACCGCTAGGGTGTGTGAAATCGACCTTGCAAAGAAAAGAAAAAAAAGTACCGAAGCTTAAGTAATCCGAGTTGGGGATAGCGACTCTACAGCCGGATTGCCTCTTGGTTAGGGAAAACATCGTCTACGCTCATTTAAAGAAAAAAAAAAGAAAAGCAAAAAAAATGGAAAAAGAAAAAAAATCTGATTGTAAACTCTCTTGGTTTTGATATAAGAAGGTTGGGAATTGGTCCAGTGATCGTTCCTTTAGTCCTATAAGCTTGAGGTGTGAGTAGGTGGACCGTAAATTCTAGTGTGAGGCCCTAGGTAGATTGACCGCACTTAAATTAAATTTACATGATAAGGGCTTAGGATTGGATTCGGGTTTAAAGGGACAAGTATATTCGCAGTCGCGACTAACGCAAGCCTTGGTTTTAATAAGATATAAATAATTTTTGACCCAAGTGATTATTTGTCTATGATTCTGTGGCATAATTCCTTTTCGAGGACGAAAAAAGAGTAAGTGTGGGGATATTTGATGTATTGCAAAATACATCCTTTATTCGTGTATATTTTGTACAATTTTCCGTTATTTCTAGTTTAGTTTTAGTTAGAATTACGTGCTATTGATTAGATTGTGTTTTTCCAGGTCTTGGTACTAAAAGTTGCTGGAAAAGGAGCAAAAACAAGCTACATTGCTGAAACACTAAGTCTTGGAACAAGCTGAAAAGAGTTAGAATAATTTTGAAGAAGTTTTGGGATGTTAGAGCTGAATTTTGGACGCAACATTCTGTGGAAAAATGTGACAACTGGCACCAAACTGGTAATTTCCGTACACTTTAATTATTATTTAATGACTGCAATTATGTGCTTAAATGTCAACATTGTCTGATTTCATACTATACAAGTGAATTCAAGCACGTTTTATACTACAAGATATTGCTTTATGCATTAATGAACAACGTTGAGTCAGAAATACTAGTAAACTCACCGGTAAGACACATTGTGTCAACAATTCTGCAGAAAGCAGTTAGACAATAGAATTGGAGCCTAGGTGTAGGTCCAATGACAAGAATACATTAAAACCCAAGAGTACATACAAGGGTTAACATATAGACCTTCCGAAAGCTAAAATGCGCACTAAAAAACACCCGAAACACACTTTAAATGCTGAATTTTACATATTTCAGCAAAATTCATCATTATAACAAGATTGTACCATGTAAAAAGATGACAAATTAGTCCAGAATACTTTCCTAAGTGTCGGGAATTGAAAGTGTCACAAAATAGTACATAAAGGACACTAAACGGTGCAATTTAGCACCTTAACGAACCGATATCTAACCGAACAACCGGACATTACCCGAAACATTAAAATTATACTAGAAGCATTGTTTTAATGTTTCTGAGCTAGTTATGGTTCCCGAACACTCTAACACATTACATAAAGCATCCTACACATTAAACACTAGACTTTTACCTTTAACCCCCACTAATTACCTACTTACCATTCAAAAAGTACACTTTAACCCCCCCCCCCATGTAAGTAATCGGCCCATAGAGTGGCCCCACACTTAAGATTTTCTAATCTTCACTAAATCTTGCCAAAATCCTTCTCTTGGATTTGATGAGATTGGGTTGTACTTAAGGAGACATATAAACCTTTGGATATTAGTGAAGTTGTGAGATTATAAGTAAACTCTTCATCATCATCACTCACCATACTCTTCCTCTCCCTCTCTAAAGCTCACGGCCGAGCACCCCACTCCACACACCACCATTTTCATTCAAGCTTCATCCATTCCAAGCTTCACTCAAGGTGTAAGGTGCAAGAGTAGAAGGTTTGGTGCTTGAAGAATTTGAAGGACCTCTCTTGTGTGCTATTATCCACTTCATATTCTTCATTGATTCTTCCCTAGCTTGAAGCTAGTAGTAAGCTTCTTTAACTCTTGTTACTTCATATTTTTAGTGGATAAAAGATATATTATGTTAAAATAACAAGAACACTAAAAGACTTGAACTTGAATCTTGAAACATAAAGCTTACTTATGATGAAAAATGGATGATATGATGTTGTTTAGTGTATGAAATAATGCTTGTTTGTTGATTTCTTGAGATGATGATGTTAATCATCACGTGAAGCTTGCTAGATGGTGTGTAAACACTTAATCTAGCAAGTGGAAGGATGATCATGTAACCACATATGATGATCATCTTCTAGTGAAGACATGAACTTGATGAATAAAAATGATTTCTTGTAAGATGATAAACAAAGTAAACTAGTGAACTTGTAGATCCAAGAATTATAAATGATTTTCCAAGAAAACCAAGTTCAAAATATGATTTTTGAAAGATCATGGCTTTTACTTAAACTCACACCAATTTTTAGTGGGAAAAACAAGTGTAGAGATACTAGTGAAACAAGAAGATGTTATAAATAAACATTTTTGTAGAATGTGATTACAAGTTGTAAACACTTAAGAATGAGATTACAAACAAATAACCATGTTTTTTTAAGGGTAACTAAACCTACTAAATAACATGGTAAGTTACTACAAGTTTTTACCAAAAACTTCAAGTTCACGATGTAGTGTAATTTACTTGATTTTGACACTCGGTAAGTGTTGTATGAGTTGTTGATGTTTGATGATGATTTAAAAGAAAATAAACACATGTTTTGAAAAACATGAGAAACCTCCATTTTTAGGGGAAACCATGTTAAAATTTTTATAAATTTTGACAGTTAGAAAAATATAAGTTTTGAGAAACTTATTCTCTAAAAATGTATCTAAAAATATTTATCAAGGTTTCCCTAATTTTTGTGTTAAGAAATGATGATTTCTTCAATATTAAAATTGATATTAAGTATGTATATTTTTGAGAAAAATATATATATTTATTGATCACCAAATTTTGTGCTAAGTGTATGTAGTATGTATTACATATAATAGTGTATTAGGACTTAAAAATACACTAAATACTCATGAGGAGTGAAAATACAAAAATACACATACAACATGCTTAGACAAATACAAGAAAATATATTACTTGCTAGAATAAATAACTTGGACAAGTTATGAACATGAAATGAAGTTTTGGACAAAATACATAATTCGGGTGAAAAATACAAGATACTTGTATTTATTTTTGAGAAAATAATATAAGTAAGATACATAGTTAAAAATATAAATTATTTTTAACACACAAAGAACAAATACATAAAAGATGGTGACTTATACTTGTGCGATACAAGTCTAGTGACTAACGTTAATAAAACACGTTTAGGTCACGACGCTAGATAAGCAAAAACCGGTGAAGTTTACGGCGCAAAGAACGTAAAGTTGTGAGTTCATGCTCCTTCTTTTCTTTTAACTGTTTTCAGTTTTATAACTTCGGGGGTGAAATACATGTTAGAAATGTTACAATGTTTACAAATGGAATGATGGAGACAAGAACTAAGGAATGATACGAGAAATCGTGTCACGAATAGGGTACCATAAGCACCATTAATCGTGTACATACTAAGACCGCAAAACAAAATGTTAGATCTAACGGGTTTTCGGGCAGCCACACTCTTGGTGAAAACTAGTACCAAGCATTGTTTTTGTGTCTCCGTCGTGAATCGACAACTAGAAAAATGTCTATGGTTTGGATGCTTCCTATGTCGTGTCACATGTTAATGGCCTTGCAACCCATTAACAACCTAGATACATACAGGAACACTTGATTTATACAAGATACATACCATGTTTTCATACAAAGTATACAAACGTTCAATACAAGAACTGCATGAATTCACACCAACATTATGTTGACGTTTTTCCAAAACTCATATGTATTTCAGGTAACTAAAGTGGATGTGCGCGCGGTCATACTCTTGCTCTGGATGTTGTTTATGTTATCTTTGAATAAAGTTGTAAACTTTTCAGACAATATGCCGTCTTGTGTAAACTATGATTTCAGTTATGTAATGTTTGGCATTTGAAGTTATTTTATGAGCATGTAGTATGTTTACCAATCGTATGCAATGAAAACCTTTCATGATCACACCTTGTGCTTCCGCCTTAGAAAGGGGTGTGACAGATTGGTATCAGAGCTGCGATTGTAGTGAACCAGGATTCCTTCTCGAGTCTAGACTACAATCTCTAGGATCCTTTCACTAAAACAATTTTTCAAACGTTTTTCATTGTATAAAACTTTCCGCGACATCCACTACCTGAAACAGTTTTTCAAAGAGTCAAAGAAAGGCACTACGAGACTTAGGGTGCACTGGGGTAGCACTTGTCTTTGATTAAAGAATTACTTGCGATTATGTGTGATAATTGATACTTACATATTCTAGAAGTAGAATACCACAAGTATACGTGACCTTACCTGAAAGAAGTGGCCTATCTGAAGGAAGAGATACGAGGATGAAACGAACTGTGCGGACTGTGCAAAGAGTTATGTAATTATGGATGCATACATAATTATGGAATTCAGTGCACAAAAACTACATCAAGTCTTGTCACGTATAGATTCCCTCATTACAAGAAAAGATCAAATGTGAACACCTCTCCCCCAGTATATTAAATACTCTGCTGGAGTAATGATTTAGGGTATAAAGACAAGAACCGCCAACGTGAATATCTTATAACACAACATTATTTATCTATTTATGCATGCTTGTTGTTGTTTGAATTGATACGTTTGGCGGATTGTTTGGTGTCACTTATGTGGTATATGCCTGTATATATATACTACTACTGTCTCGTATGACGATATCAAACAAATGTCTAACCCTATTGTGTGGTGTTCTTTCAGAACATGGCACCTAGGAGAATTGTGAACAATCGAGATTCTGATCAACCTCCTCCTCCCCCACTGCCAAGGACTGCTGAAGAACTAAAAGCCCTACTGGAGGAAAGGATCTCCGCAGCTATCGTCCAATACGAGGCGAACCGCACCGAACAAAGTGGAGGACCAAGCAATGCTAGACGTAATGGGAATGGAGATTCATTTGGAGGAAACGCAGCTCAGGGCTGCACCTTCAACCAGTTTCTTGACTGCAAACCGCTGAACTACGATGGCACTGGAGGTGCAGTAGCATTTGTACGCTAGACGGAGAAGACTGAAGCCACTATCCGCATGAGCAAGTGTACCGCGGATCAGCAAGTCACTTTTGCTACTGGGTTGTTTGTTGATGAAGCTTTGACTTCGTGGAATTTGCAAGTCCAAAATCTGGGTGATGATGATGCGTACGGCATGATGTGGGATGGGATAAAGGAACGAATGAGAGAAAAGTATTGCTCTCGTGCTGAACTCCAAAGGTTGGAGACTGAGTTCTGGCACTTGACCATGGATGGTGCTGACATTACTGGTTATACCCGAAGGTTCCATGATTTGTCGAGAGTGATCCCCTACATGGTGACTCCTGAATTTAAGTGCGTTGAACGCTACATTTGGGGATTGGCCTCAGAATTTCACAGCATGGTAACTTCGGCCAAACCTCAAACGATCACTAAGGCTGTAACTCTGGTTGTCAGCCTTACTGAAGATGCTGTTCGTATGAAGAAGTTATCGTTGAACCCAACAGAAAAGACCGAGACGCATGCTGAGTCGTCTGGTGACAAGAAAAGAAAGCATTCGAATCTGAATCAAGCAACACGCAACAACAAGGGTTCCAACAACAAGAAGCGTGACCCCAACCCGCGTCAGGAGGCGAAATCTCTTGCAGCCATGAATGACTCTCCTGCCAAAAGGTACCTGGGCACTCTGCCCATCTCCAACCAGTATCACGAAGGAGTTTGTCGCATTCCAAAATGCGACAAGTGTGGAAAACTGGGTCACCATACTGAGGATTGTTGGGGAAAAGGAAATAAGAACGGGAATGGAAACCGCAATGGTGCTGGTAATAGGAACGGTGGTGGAAATGGCAATGGTAATGGTAACCGGAATGGTAATGGAGCTGGGCAGAACCAAGGATGCTTCGGTTGTGGAAGCAAGGATCATTTCATAAAAGACTGCCCAAGGGGGAACAACGCTCAGGCTCGAGTATTTGTGATTGGAGCAAAGAACGCACGCGAGGACCCTAATGTGGTCACCGGTATGTTTCTCGTTAACAATCACTTTGCATCCATACTATTTGACATTGGTGCCGATTATAGCTTCATGTCTGTGGAATTTAAACGTATGCTTGGAATGGAATCTAGTATATTAGATATTCCTTATTCCATAGAACTAGCCAATGGTAAACTTGTTGAATCAGGCGAAGTTGTTAGAGGTTGTACCTTAGAACTCGGTGAGCAAAGATTTAGCATCGATCTCTTACCTATTCAATTGGGTAGCTTCGATGTAGTGGTCGGAATGGACTGGTTGTCCAAAAACAAAGCTGAAGTTGTTTGTCACGAGAAAATCATTCGCATCCCTCTGGCGAATGATGAAATGCTCATCGTGCATGGAGAAAAACGAGACGCGCCTCTGGGAATCATCAGTTGTATAAGGCACAGAAGTGCTCAAGGAAAGGATGTGTTGCTTTCCTAGCGCACGTTGTAGATAAGAAGGCCGAGGAGCCGAAACTCGAAGACAATCCTGTGGTGAAGGAATTCCCTGGTGTTTTTCCCGAAGATCTGCCAGGATTACCTCCGCAACGACAAGTAGAATTCCATATAGACTTGGTCCCAGGAGCCGCTCCTGTAGCCAAGGCACCCTATCGGCTTGCACCATCCGAAATGCAAGAATTATCTACACAACTCAAGGAGTTGTTGGATAAAGGATTCATAAGGCCAAGCTTCTCGCCCAGGGGAGCTCCAGTATTGTTCGTGAAGAAGAAGGATGGAACACTGCGGATGTGTATCGATTACAGAGAACTGAACAAGCTCACAATCAAGAATCGGTACCCACTACCGAGGATTGCTGACTTATTTGATCAGTTACAAGGATTAAGCTACTATTCCAATATCGATCTTCGATCTGGATACCATCAGTTAAGAATCCAATAGGAAACCGTACCAAAGACTGCATTCAGAACATGCCATGGGCATTATGAGTTCCTTGTGATGCCATTCGGGCTGACAAACGCGCCAGCGGTATTTATGGATCTGATGAACCGCGTATACAAACCATATCTCGATAAATTCGTGATTGTATTTATCGATGATATCCTGATTTACTCACAAACGAGAGAAGAGCACGAGCAACATCTCAGAACCATTTTGGAACTACTGAAGAAAGAGAAACTTTATCCAAATTTCTCGAAGTGCGAATTTTGGATTCGCGAAGTACAGTTTCTGGGTCACGTTGTAAACGAGAAGGGCATTCATGTAGACCCATCTAAGATTGAAGCAATAAAGAATTGGGAAGCCCCCAAAACCCCAACTGAAGTTCGGCAATTCTTGGGCTTAGCGGGCTATTACCGACGGTTTATTGAGAATTTCTCAAAGATAGCTCAACCGCTGACTTCCCTTACGCAGAAAGACAAGAAGTACGACTGGGGTGTTAAACAGGAAGAAGCCTTCCAACTACTCAAAAATAAGCTATGCGATGCACCAATACTATCCTTACCCGAAGGCACCGAAGACTTCGTGGTATACTGCGACGCTTCGCTCCAAGGTTTGGGTTGCGTGCTCATGCAACGCCAAAAAGTCATCGCTTACACTTCAAGACAATTAAAGGTACATGAAAGGAATTATACCACTCACAACCTAGAGCTAGGCGCAGTGGTATTCGCCTTGAAGATCTGGCGACATTATTTATATGGCACTCGATGTACAATCTTCACAGATCACAAAAGCCTACAACACATATTTGATCAAAAGGAATTAAACATGTGTCAGTGACGATGGGTCGAGCTGCTGAACAATTATGACTGTGAAATTAAGTACCATCCTGGAATGGCAAACGTTGTAGCAGACGCGTTAAGTCGAAAAGAAAGGGTTAAGACCCTAAGGGTTCGAGCCTTGGAAATGACTATTCGAACGAACCTCACTGCACGTATACGTGACGCACAACAAGAAGCCCTTAAGATGGAAAATCGTAGAGCTGAATACCTCCGAGGTATGCTGAAGAATTTGGTGCCAAACAAAGAGGGAACCTTATACTTTAAGGGGCGTATTTAGGTTTTGCTCTATGGCGGTGTTCGAAAAGTCATCCTTAACGAAGCACACAAGTCGAGATACTCGATCCACCCAGGATCGGACAAAATGTATCAAGACTTGAAAGACTATTATTGGTGGCCAAGACTCAAAAGCGACGTTGCTGTTTAAGTTGGAAAGTGCCTAACCTGTGCCAAGGTTAAGGCTGAATATCAGAAACCGTCTGGCCTACTACAACAACCAGAGATACCCATGTGGAAGTGGGAGCAAATCTCGATGGATTTCATAACAAAATTACCCAGGACCCCTAGAGGGCATGATATGATATGGGTAATAGTTGATCGATTAATGAAATCTGTGCATTTCCTACCGATCCAAGAAAAAGACAGCATTGGAAAGCTTGCTGAGATATACTTAAAAGAAATCGTGGCACGTCATGGAGTGCCTATTATAATTATTTCAGACAGAGATGGACGTTTTGTCTCAAGGATCTGGCAACATCTCAGAACCATTTTGGAACTACTAAAGAAAGAGAAACTTTATGCAAATTTCTCGAAGTGCGAATTTTGGATTCGCGAAGTACAGTTTCTGGGTCACGTTGTAAACGAGAAGGGCATTCATGTAGACCCATCCAAGATTGAAGCAATAAAGAATTGGGAAGCCCCCAAAACACCAACTGAAGTTCGACAATTCTTGGGCTTAGCGGGCTATTACCGACGGTTTATTGAGAATTTCTCAAAGATAGCTCAACCGCTGACTTCCCTTACGCAGAAAGACAAGAAGTACGACTGGGGTGTTAAACAGGAAGAAGCCTTCCAACTACTCAAAAATAAGCTATGCGATGCACCAATACTATCCTTACTCGAAGGCACCGAAGACTTCGTGGTATACTGCGACGCTTCACGCCAAGGTTTGGGTTGCGTGCTCATGCAACGCCAAAAAGTCATCGCTTACGCTTCAAGAAAATTAAAGGTACATGAAAGGAATTATACCACTCATGACCTGGAGCTAGGCGCAGTGGTATTCGCCTTGAAGATCTGGCGACATTATTTATATGGCACTCAATGTACAATCTTCACAGATCACAAAAGCCTACAACACATATTTGATCAAAAGGAATTAAACATGTGTCAACGACGATGGGTCGAGCTGCTGAACGATTATGACTGTGAAATTAAGTACCATCCTGGAATGGCAAACGTTGTAGCAGACGCGTTAAGCCGAAAAGAAAGGGTTAAGACCCTAAGGGTTTGAGCATTGGAAATGACTATTCGAACGAACCTCACTGCACGTATTCGTGACGCACAACAAGAAGCCCTTAAGATGGAAAATCGAAGAGCTGAATACCTCCGAGGTATGCGGAATAATTTGGTGCCAAACAAAGAGGGAACCTTATACTTTAAGGGGCGTATTTAGGTTCCGCTCTATGGCGGTGTTCGAAAAGTCATCCTTGACGAAGCACACAAGTCGAGATACTCGATCCGCCCAGGATCAGACAAAATGTATCAAGACTTGAAAGACTATCATTGGTGGACAAGACTCAAAAGCGACGTTGTTGTTTATGTTGGAAAGTGCCTAACCTGTGCCAAGGTTAAGGCTGAATATCCAAAACCGTCTGGCCTACTACAACAACCAGAGATACCCATGTGGAAGTGGGAGTAAATCTCGATGGATTTCATAACAAAATTACCCAGGACCCCTAGAGGGCATGATATGATATGAGTGATAGTTGATCGATTAATGAAATCTGCGCATTTCCTACCGATCCGAGAAAAAGACAGCACTGGAAAGCTTGCTGAGATATACTTAAAAGAAATCGTGTCACGTCATGGAGTACCTATCTCAATTATTTAAGACAGAGATGGACGTTTTGTCTCAAGGATCTGGCAACATCTCAGAACCATTTTGGAACTACTGAAGAAAGAGAAAATTTATGCAAAGTTCTCGAAGTGCGAATTTTGGATTCGCGAAGTCCAGTTTCTGGGTCACGTTGTAAACGAGAAGGGCATTCATGTTGACCCATCCAAGATTGAAGCAATAAAGAATTGGGAAGCCCCCAAAACCCCAACTGAAGTTCGACAATTCTTGGGCTTAGCGGGCTATTACCGACGGTTTATTGAGAATTTCTCAAAGATAGCTCAACCGCTGACTTCCCTTACGCAGAAAGACAAGAAGTACGACTGGGGTGTTAAACAGGAAGAAGCCTTCCAACTACTCAAAAATAAGCTATGCGATGCACCAATACTATCCTTACCCGAAGGCACCGAAGACTTCGTGGTATACTGCGACGCTTCGCACCAAGGTTTGGGTTGCGTGCTCATGCAACGCCAAAAAGTCATCGCTTAAGCTTCAAGACAATTAAAGGTACATGAAAGGAATTATACCACTCACGACCTGGAGCTAGGTGCAGTGGTATTCGCCTTGAAGATCTGGCGACATTATTTATATGGCACTCGATGTACAATCTTCACAGATCACAAAAGCCTACAACACATATTTGATCAAAAGGAATTAAACATGTGTCAGCGACGATGGGTCGAGCTGCTGAACGATTATGACTGTGAAATTAAGTACCATCCTGGAATGGCAAACGTTGTAGCAGACGCGTTAAGCCGAAAAGAAAGGGTTAAGACCCTAAGGGTTCGAGCATTGGAAATGACTATTCGAACGAACCTCACTGCACGTATTCGTGACGCACAACAAGAAGCCCTTAAGATGGAAAATCGAAGAGCTGAATACCTCCGAGGTATGCGGAAGAATTCGGTGCCAAACAAAGAGGGAACCTTATACTTTAAGGGGCGTATTTAGGTTCCACTCTATGGCGGTTTTCGAAAAGTCATCCTTGACGAAGCACACAAGTCGAGATACTCGATCCACCCAGGATCGGACAAAATGTATCAAGACTTGAAAGACTATTATTGGTGGCCAAGACTCAAAAGCGACGTTGCTGTTTATGTTGGAAAGTGCCTAACCTGTGCCAAGGTTAAGGCTGAAAATCAGAAACCGTCTGGCCTTCTACAACAACCAGAGATACCCATGTGGAAGTGGGAGCAAATCTCGATGGATTTCATAATAAAATTACCCAGGACCCCTAGAGGGCATGATATGATATGGGTGATAGTTGATTGATTAATGAAATCTGCGCATTTCCTACCGATCCGAGAAAAAGACAGCACTGGAAAGCTTGCTGAGATATACTTAAAAGAAATCGTGGCACGTCATGGAGTGCCTATCTCAATTATTTTAGACAGAGATGGACGTTTTATCTCAAGGATCTGGCAACATCTCAGAACCATTTTGAAACTACTGAAGAAAGAGAAACTTTATGCAAAGTTCTCGAAGTGCGAATTTTGGATTCGTGAAGTATAGTTTCTGGGTCACGTTGTAAACGAGAAGGGCATTCATGTAGACCCATCCAAGATTGAAGCAATAAAGAATTGGGAAGCTCCGAAAACCCCAACTGAAGTTCGACAATTCTTGGGCTTAGCGGGCTATTACCGACGGTTTATTGAGAATTTCTCAAAGATAGCTCAACCGCTGACTTCCCTTACGCAGAAAGACAAGAAGTACGACTGGGGTGTTAAACAGGAAGAAGTCTTCCAACTACTCAAAATAAGCTATGCGATGCACCAATACTATCCTTACCCGAAGGCACCGAAGACTTCGTGGTATACTCCGACGCTTCGCGCCAAGGTTTGGGTTGCGTGCTCATGCAACGCCAAAAAGTCATCGCTTACGCTTCAAGACAATTAAAGGTACATGAAAGGAATTATACCACTCACGACCTGGAGCTAGGCGCAGTGGTATTCGCCTTGAAGATCTGGCGACATTATTTATATGGCACTCGATGTACAATCTTCAAAGATCACAAAAGCCTACAACACATATTTGATCAAAAGGAATTAAACATGTGTCAGCGACGATGGGTCGAGCTGCTGAACGATTATGACTGTGAAATTAAGTACCATCCTGGAATGGCAAAACGTTGTAGCAGACGCGTTAAGCCGGAAAGAAAGGGTTAAGACCCTAAGGGTTCGAGCCTTGGAAATGACTATTCGAACGAACCTCACTGCACGTATTCATGACGCACAACAAGAAGCCCTTAAGATGGAAAATCGTGGAGCTGAATACCTCCGAGGTATGCTGAAGAATTTAATGCCAAATAAAGAGGGAACCTTATACTTTAAGGGGCGTATTTAGGTTCTGCTCTATGGCGGTGTTCGAAAAGTCATCCTTGACGAAGCGCACAAGTCGAGATACTCGATCCACCCAGGATCGGACAAAATGTATCAAGACTTGAAAGACTATTATTGGTGGCCAAGACTCAAAAGCGACGTTGTTGTTTATGTTGGAAAGTGCCTAACCTGTGCCAAGGTTAAGGCTGAATATCAGAAACCGTTTGGCCTACTACAACAACCAGAGATACCCATGTGGAAGTGGGAGCAAATCTCGATGGATTTCATAACAAAATTACTCAGGACCCCTAGAGGGCATGATATAATATGGGTGATAGTTGATCGATTAATGAAATCTGCGCATTTCCTACCGATCCGAGAAAAAGACAGCACTGGAAAGCTTGCTGAGATATACTTAAAAGAAATCGTGGCACGTCATGGAGTACCTATCTCAATTATTTTAGATAGAGATGGACGTTTTGTCTCAAGGATCTGGCAACATCTCAGAACCATTTTGGAACTACTGAAGAAAGAGAAACTTTATGCAAAGTTCTCGAAGTGCGAATTTTGGATTCGCGAAGTACAGTTCCTGGGTCACGTTGTAAACGAGAAGGGCATTCATGTAGACCCATCCTAGATTGAAGCAATAAAGAATTGGGAAGCCCCCAAAACCCCAACTGAAGTTCGACAATTCTTGGGCTTAGCGGGCTATTACCGACGGTTTATTGAGAATTTCTCAAAGATAGCTCAACCGCTGACTTCCCTTACGCAGAAAGACAAGAAGTACGACTGGGGTGTTAAACAGGAAGAAGCCTTCCAACTACTCAAAAATAAGCTATGCGATGCACCAATACTATCCTTACCCGAAGGCACCGAAGACTTCGTGGTATACTGCGACGCTTCGCGCCAAGGTTTGGGTTGCGTGCTCATGCAACGCCAAAAAGTCATCGCTTACGCTTCAAGACAATTAAAGGTACATGAAAGGAATTATACCACTCACGACCTGGAGCTAGGCGCCGTGGTATTCGCCTTGAAGATCGGGCGACATTATTTATATGGCACTCGATGTACAATCTTCACAGATCACAAAAGCCTACAACACATATTTGATCAAAAGGAATTAAACATGTGTCAGCGACGTGGGTCGATCTGCTGAACGATTATGACTGTGAAATTAAGTACCATCCTGGAATGGCAAACGTTGTAGCAGACGCGTTAAGCCGAAAAGAAAGGGTTAAGACCCTAAGGGTTCGAGCATTGGAAATGACTATTCGAACGAACCTCACTGCACGTATTCGTGACGCACAACAAGAAGCCCTTAAGATGGAAAATCATAGAGCTGAATACCTTCGAGGTATGCTGAAGAATTTGATGCCAAACAAAGAGGGAACCTTATACTTTAAGGGGCGTATTTAGGTTCCGCTCTGTGGCGGTGTTCAAAAAGTCATCCTTGACGAAGCACACAAGTCGAGATACTCGATCCACCTAGGATAGGACAAAATGTATCAAGACTTGAAAGACTATTATTGGTGGCCAAGACTCAAAAGCGACGTTGCTGTTTATGTTGGAAAGTGCCTAACCTGTGCCAAGGTTAAGGCTGAATATCAGAAACCGTCTGGCCTACTACAACAACCAGAGATACCCATGTGGAAGTGGGAGCAAATCTCGATGGATTTAATAACAAAATTACCCAGGACCCCTGGAGGGCATGATATGATATGGGTGATAGTTGATCGATTAATGAAATCTGCGCATTTCCTACCGATCCGAGAAAAAGACAGCACTGGAAAGCTTGCTGAGATATACTTAAAAGAAATCATGGCACGTCATGGAGTGCCTATCTCAATTATTTCAGACAGAGATGGACGTTTTGTCTCAAGGATCTGGCAATCCTTTTAGGAAGCCTTTGGATCTCAGCTAGATCTAAGCACGGCCTTCCATCCGCAAACAGACGGCCAGAGCGAACGAACTATATAAACATTAGAAGATATGATTCGTACATGTGTTATGGACCTAGGCGGAAGCTGGGATACTCATCTACCTTTAGTTGAGTTTTCCTATAATAACAGTTATCATACAAGCGTAAAAGCCGCACCGTTCGAAGCTTTGTATGGCCGCAAGTGCCACTCGCCCTTATGTTGGGCAGACGCTGGAGACAAACGCATGGTTGGTCCTGAACTTGTGCAAGAGACAACCGACAAGATTATGCAGATCCGAGAGCGCATTAAGGCGGCTCGAGATCGACAAAAGAGCTACGCTGATCGAAGACGAAAACCATTAGAATTCGAGGTGGGAGACAAAGTTTTATTGAAGGTCTCACCTTGGAAGGGCGTAGTAAGATTCGGAAAGCGTGGAAAGCTGAATCCACGATACATCGGACCATTCAAGATTTTGGAAAGGATTGGTACCGTGGCATACAAGTTGGAATTACCGGAAGAACTTAATGGAGTACATGATACGTTCCATGTATCCAACCTCAAGAAGAGTCCAACACAAGAAAACGTGATCATCCCTGCGGATGAAGTGCATATTGATGACACCCTCCGATTTACAGAACAACCCGGTGAGGTTACAGACTGGAAAGTCAACAAGACCAGGAGGAGTAGTGTCAAACTTGTCAAAGTACGTTGGAACGCTAAGCACGGACCCGAGTACACGTGGGAACGTGAAGACCAGTTCAAAGAAAAGTACCCCCACCTGTTCAAGAAAACTCCAGTGAGACATAGATCAGCCTGAATTTCGGGACGAAATTCTTTTAACCGGGGGAGACTGTGACAACTGACACCAAACCGGTAATTTCCGTACACTTTAATTATTATTTAATGACTGCAATTATGTGCTTAAATGTCAACATTGTCTGATTTCATAATATACAAGTGAATTCAAGCACGTTTTATACTACAAGATATTGCTTTATGCATTAATGAACAGCGTTGCGTCAGAAATACTAGTAAACTCACCGGTAAGACACATTGTGTCAACAATTCTGCAGAAAGCAGTTAGACAATTGAAGGGGTAAGGTCCCAAAAACCTCATAATAAGTACTTGGGACCATACCACAACCTTGCCTTTTAACCTTTTAACCTTGCGCGACCGCGCACTGGTCTTACAAAAGGAAGAAATAAGTCAGCAGTCTATAGTTGCGCGCCCAAAGGAAATCATAAATCCTTGCGCCTCTTCCCATTAGCAAAGGATGAAAATCCTAAAATAAACACTTCCGCTTAAATATCCAGACCTGGATATTGTTTACCCAGACTTGGGATTTATTTTATTCACCTGTCTCCACACGATAAGGTGCCACACTAGATTACAGCAGTAATCTTCTAGAAGAAATACAATCGTGCACCACCAAGACGGTTACAACCGCCTGGACACGTGTCACCATCTCAGGCATCCCTGAATTCACAACGGAAGCATGCAATTGGAGAGTAATCTCCACTTGATCACTTTACATGTGGCAAATCCCCGGCCTTCGATCTAAACCACGATCCGTGTGCTCTCACGATGGATCAAGAAACTTGACGGAAGGAAATGTAACCGCTTACGGGGTTAGCATCTTCCGTCAATTTTTCATCAACGGGTTTTCCCACCTAAACAACTCCCGGCTATAAATATGAGAAAGAACCCAGGTATGAAGGCAAGTTACACACACTTCTCAAATACTTCTTCTTCTTCATAACCAATACTTATTCTCACACCGGAGTCGGGTTAAGGAGAGAACCCTCTTCTCCCCTTGGCGAGGCTAACGGTGCTCTTTTTTGCAGAGTTATCGGAGAAGTAGATCAGTTGCACCTGAGTTGAACGAGAGGAAACCAACCTTTTATGCGGATTCAAACCCCCTAGATATCTCGGTTCCGACCATTTATCTAGTGTTTCTTCATTGGCGCCCACCGATTCCTCTGTTTTTTCAGTTTTCATCTCGTTTCGATTCAGTTCTTTTCATCCTCTGTTTTTTACATGACAGAGAATTCATTATCTTACTCATCAGATACCCAATCTGAGTTCAAGGGTTCCACAACCCAAAACACTCAGATTAACGAAATCATGGGAGAAAACAGAAACAACGATCATCCAGACAAGAAGAATTTCTCGGATCCAATTCTAGGAAGATCTCCAGAACATTGGTTCAACAGATGCCAGGCTGCTTTAAACGCTATCGTTATGCAAGTCACCAGACCCGAGTTCCCAAACGACAGATCTGGTGAAGAAATTAACACTGTAGTATTGGACCCGCCAACACCCTGTCGGGGGGACATCCAATCTAGTCATAATATTAAAACACAATCCATAAATAGCAGCCGTCAGAAAATTAAACCAAAACAAATAAACATGATTCAAGGAGGTCCATCACGAAGGGCAAATAAACGAAGCTATGACCAACATTGGAGGGAACAACAAGTCGTGTTTCCCGTTGTCCCTGGAGGCCCTCAGGAAGAGCGACCAGTAATTATCACTGGCGTCTTCGGCCACTACCGGACGAACTATATGTTCATAGATCCGGGAAGTTCGATGGACATCATATACGAGCAGTGCTTCAAACAGCTGGACCCAGAAGACAAAGCACGTCTAGAACCGGTCGATTTTCCCCTTACCGGATTCTGCAATGAAGCTGTATTCCCATTGGGGCAAATAGCTTTCCCTATGACTTTATCGGATGGCGAGCATTCACGAACAGTCACAGTCAATTTCATGGTCATGCCGGCAACATCACGCCATGATGTTCTGCTCGGAAGAAGATCACAAAGAGAATTTAGCATGATAACTTCTATCCCACACGCTGCATGCGGATTTCCAACGGAAACTGGAGTTGCAATTCTATACTCAAGCAAAGAAGTCATGTACGTGGACGACGAGCCACCGACAAAAGTAGTCAAACCTTCGGCATCAAATGAACCGGAGAAATGGGTCCTGAACAACGAATATCCAGAGCAGACCATCCTGCTAGGACATGCCATTTCACCGACAACACGAATACAATTAAAAGAGTTGTTAACCTATAACAAAGATACATTTTCCTGGTGCCCAGCAGACATGACTGGGGTACCACGCGACATAGCGCAACATTGTCTGAATATCAAGCCAACAGCAGAACCTGTTGCTCAGGGAAGGCGCAGTTTTAGCGAAGAAAAAGCAAAAGCTATGGACGAGCAAGTGACAGAGCTACTCAATGCGGGAATCTTGCGCGAAGTAAAATACCATACATGGGTTGCCAATCCAGTAATGGTACAAAAACATAGTGGCAGATGGAGAATGTGCGTCGACTTCAAAGATCTAAATAAAGCATGCCCAAAAGATTGCTACGCGCTTCCGGAGATAGACAAGAAAGTCGACTCTCTAGCATCATTCAGATGGAAGTGCTTTCTCGACTGTTATAAGGGTTATCATCAGGTCCAAATGAAAGAAGAAGACGAAGACGAAGACAAAACCACGTTCCGCACAGATAAAGGCATCTTCTGCTACACCAAAATGCCTTTTGGCCTGCGCAACGCAGGCGCAACTTACCAACGCTTAATGGACACAGTTTTCAGTGGGGATATTGGCAAGACTGTCGAAGTATACATGGATGACCTCGTCATCATGAGCCATGAGGAAGACAGAATGCTCAACAATATTCAGCGCACGTTCGACTCTTTGCGCAACGTGAACTTAAAACTTAACCCGACAAAATGCTCCTTCGGCATGGAAGAAGGAAAATTTTTGGGTTTTATAGTCACAAGAGACGGTTTTAAAGTTAATCCAGAAAAAGTGCAGGCCATCCAGCTAATGCCATCACCCGCAACAGTAAAAGAAATGCAAAGGCTCGCCGGGCGTTTAGCAGCCTTGAACAGATTCTTGGCTAATCACGCGGCAAAGTCTTATCCATTCATCAGCACGCTGCGAAACTGCGTAAAGAAAACTGACTTTCAATGGACATCTGAAGCAGAAGCAGCATTCAAACAAATGAAAGAATGTTTAATCCAGCTGCCAACGCTAACCGCGCCAAAAGAAAAAGAACCACTGATTTTATATCTATCTGCAGCAGAAGTGGCGGTTGGTGCGGTATTGATGGTAGAACGCGAAAACATTCAGACTCCAATCTACTATATAAGCAAAATGCTCACCGGCCCAGAAACTCGCTACTCGATGAGAGAAAAGCTAGTCCTCGCACTAGTACACGCGTCACGGCGCCTACGCAGATATTTTTCTGGCCACGTCATCACAGTTCTCACCAATTATCATTTAGGCCAAATCTTATCCAAACCCGACATAGCAAGAAGGTTGGCTAAATGGGCCATTGAGCTGGGAGGATACAATATCTTCTACAGGCCAAGACCAGCAATCAAAGGGCAAGTTCTAGCAGATTTTGCCACCGAAGTTCCCATCGACAAAGTTCAAGAGTGCGAAGCAATCCAGAACCCTATACCCGTTTTCGACGATAGAGTCTGGACCTTACACACAGACGGCGCTTCCAATGACGATGGAGCAGGGGCAGGTCTCCGACTAGTCAGCCCAGATAATCACGAACTCACATATGCCATACGCTTAGACTTCCGAAGCACCAACAACGAAGCAGAATACGAAGCGTTTTTAGCAGGCCTTCGTTTAGCGCTCAAAATGGGGGCAAGAAACCTCGAAGCTAATGTTGATTCAAAACTGGTAGCTGAACAAGTTAATGGCCACTATGATGCAAAGGGAGAAGCCATGGCATTATACCTTGAACAAGCGCGGATATTAATCAGCCAATTTCAGACATTCAAGGTCAACCATATAAACAGAAGCGAAAACAAACATGCAGACACATTGAGCAAATTGGCTGCAACCAGTTTTAAGCATTTGGAAAAAGAAGTACGCATAGAGGTACTGTCCAATCCCTCTATTCCTCTAAAACAAGTCAGCATCATAGAGATCGGTAGTCCGTCCTGGATGTCCCCGATCATCTTATACTTACAGCATGGGAAACTCCCAGGAGAAAAAGCAGAAGCCAGAAAGATTCAGAACAAAGCAAAAAATTACGAAATGGCGGATGGCATTCTATACAGAAAGTCATTCATGGGACCATTACTCAGATGCGTTGACAAGACAGACGCGCAATACTTGATCAGAGAAATCCATGAAGGACTATGCGGGATACACGCCGGACCGCGCATGGTCGTAGCCAAAATAATGAGCGCAGGATACTACTGGCCAGGAATGCACATGGACGCAGTAGAAATATTACGAAAATGCGCAGCATGCCAACGCCAAGCACCAAAAACGCTCCGACCAAAAAATCCGCTAGTACCTGTAACGTCCGCCTGGCCATTCCAATAATGGGGCATCGATCTGGTCGGCCCATTTCCTGACACGCCAGGCGCAGTAAAATTCATCATCGTGGCGGTCGATTACTTCACAAAATGGGTGGAAGCTAAAGCTTTGGCTTCAACCACAGCAATGGTGATCCGCAAATTTATATGGGAACACATCATTTGCAGGTTTGGGTTACCATTGCACATTATCTCTGACAACGGTACAAACTTTGCCTCAGAAGATCTTCAAAAATGGTTCAAAGAAATGAAGATCGAGCATAACTTTGCCTCTGTGGCGCACCCACAAGCAAACGGCCAAGTTGAAAGCGTCAACAAACAGATAGTCGACGGCATCAAAGCACGACTGGGCACAACGCGTAGGGTATGGGTTGACGAACTCCTAAGTATCTTATGGGCCCATCGTACAATGCCAAAGACTAGCACAGGAGAAACTCCATTCAGCCTGGTTTACGGGTCTGAAGCGGTAATTCCAGCCGAAATTGGTCTACCGTCACCGCGCATGATAGCCATGGAAAAACAGAACAATGAACAAGAGCGAAGAATGGATTTAGACCTTCTTGAAGAAAGGCGCGAGAACGCCGCCATAACAGAAGCAAGGTACAAATCCAAACTCGAAAAATATTACAACGCGCGCGTCCGCGTGTGTACCTTTGTCCCCGGTGATTTCGTCTTGCGCGACAATGAAGCATCAAACGCTGAAAAACCGGGCAAATTAGCGCCAAAATGGGAAGGACCATACATTATCAACGAAGTCTTAGGAAAAGGAGCATACACTTTAAAAAGACTGGATGGGACACTAGTCCCGCGCACCTGGAATGCGCAACAGTTGCGCTGGTGTTACATATAAACCAGTCTACAAAAGCGGAAGAACATACAGGCAATGTATTTCTTTATTATCTCTTGTATTACGAGCCTTGCGCTCTTATCAATACAAACATCATCTTTACTTATATCACTGTTTATTACAAATTGCATGTAATTTCTTTGGTTCGCGCGAAAACAATATGGTCAAACATTGTACATCTCATGAACAGTCTAAACCAGGCAAGCTATCACGCCTTTTAGACAAACGTTCACACATGAGCACAATACCATTTCTCATTCGCCCTACCTATCCAAAAGCAATTAAGCACATGCAACATATTGTAATCCAAACATACAAGAAACAAACCCTACGGAAGTAGTAGTATATCACAATATACATATCATCAAAAGTGTAACACAAACACTTAGCAAGATCATGGCAATGATCTTCAAAAAAAATTGTTCAGATTTACAACAAAAAACATTAAACAAGAACTAGCACTAAGGTTAAACACTTAACCAGCATCGGAATCATCATCAACGGCAGGCACCTGCTCACACCGGCGAGTTTTCTGGCGTTGATATACCAACCAGCATCCTCCTTTCCGAAGCATCGGAAACCGAGCTGTCAAACTGTCAGCATCCAGCACAATGCTAACGTCATCAGTGACATCCGTGTTCTGAAGAACTTTACAGTCAGACTCAACAGCTGCCGGAGAAACAGGTTTGACCGGACCCTTTACCGGAACAGCAACAAAAGGTGGCGACTTAGAAAGCAGCAGGAGGCCTTCAGCAGCCTCATAAACCCTAAAAACATCCAACAGAAGACGAGTATGGTACGAGCGTTTCATCTTCTTTGCCGAAAATCAACAAGAAATAAGACATCTTAAACGCACCTATATATAGAAGAACCCAACTTCGAGAAAAGAGAAGCTTAACCATCATGATTAAATGTCAGAAAATATCACATCCAAACGGCGCTACAGGAACTGGAGTCTTATCCCCATTAATGAAGTCTGACAAAGCGCCAATACGTATCCCAATGTAAGAAAAACTCTCGCAAATACAAATATTATAATATCATCACACGTCACGACATGATTTCAAAAAAGAAAAATTTTCATTTAAAAATCCTCTTTTTTCTTTTTCTGACAAAATTAAAATCTTCTCATAGAAGTTTTCTTATTTTTCGCGCCCAAAAGCATTTCCCTCTCATAAGTCCAGTGCTCCACTTATTTGCATAAGTACAACACTAGACTGGGGGGACTTGAAGGGGTAAGGTCCCAAAAATCTCATAATAAGTACTTGGGACCATACCACAACCTTGCCTTTTAACCTTTTAACCTTGTGCGACCGCGCACTGGTCTTACAAAAGGAAGAAATAAGTCAGCAGTCTATAGTTGCGCGCCCAAAGGAAATCATAAATCCTTGCGCCTCTTCCCATTAGCAAAGGATGAAAATCCTAAAATAACCACTTCCGCTTAAATATCCAGACCTGGATATTGTTTACCCAGACTTGGGATTTATTTTATTCACCTGTCTCCACACGATAAGGTGCCACACCAGATTACAGCAGTAATCTTCTAGAAGAAATACAATCGTGCACCACCAAGACGGTTACAACCGCCTGGACACGTGTCACCATCTCAGGCATCCTTGAATTCACAACGGAAGCATGCAATTGGAGAGTAATCTCCACTTGATCACTTTACACGTGGCAAATCCCCGGCCTTTGATCTAAACCACGATCCGTGTGCTCTCACGATGGATCAAGAAACTTGACGGAAGGAAATGTAACCGCTTACGGGGTTAGCATCTTCCGTCAATTTTTCATTAACGGGTTTTCCCGCCTAAACAACTCCCGGCTATAAATACGAGAAAGAACCCAGGTATGAAGGCAAGTTACACACACTTCTCAAATACTTCTTCTTCTTCTTCATAACCAATACTTATTCTCACACCGGAGTCGGGTCAAGGAGAGAACCCTCTTCTCCGCTTGGCGAGGCTAACGGTGCTCTTTTTTGCAGAGTTATCGGAGAAGTAGATCAGTTGCACCTGAATTGAACGAGAGGAAACCAACCTTTTATGCGGATTCAAACCCCCTAGATATCTCGGTTCCGACCATTTATCTAGTGTTTCTTCAACAATAGAATTGGAGCCTAGGTGTAGGTCCAATGACAAGAATACATTAAAACCCAAGAGTACATACAAGGGTTAACATATAGACCTTCCGAAAGCTAAAATACGCACTAAAAAGCACCCGAAACACACTTTAAATTCTGAATTTTACATATTTCAGCAAAATTCAGCATTATAACAAGATTGTACCATGTAAAAAGATGCCAAATTAGTCCAGAATACTTTCCTAAGTGTCGGGAATTGAAAGTGTCACAAAATAGTACATAAAGGACACTAAACGGTGCAATTTAGCACCTTAACGAACCGATATCTAACCGAACAACCGGACATTACCCGAAACATTAAAATTATACTAGAAGCATTGTTTTAATGTTTCTGAGCTAGTTATGGTTCCCGAACACTCTAACACATTACATAAAGCATCCTACACATTAAACACTAGACTTTTACCTTTAACCCCCACTAATTACCTACTTACCATTCAAAAAGTACACTTTAACCCCCCCCCCCATGTAAGTAATCGGCCCATAGAGTGGCCCCACACTTAAGATTTTCTAATCTTCACTAAATCTTGCCAAAATCCTTCTCTTGGATTTGATGAGATTGGGTTGTACTTAAGGAGACATATAAACCTTTGGATATTAGTGAAGTTGTGAGATTATAAGTAAAATCTTCATCATCATCACTCACCATACTCTTCCTCTCCCTCTCTAAAGCTCACGGCCGAGCACCCCACTCCACACACCACCATTTTCATTCAAGTTTCATCCATTCCAAGCTTCACTCAAGGTATAAGGTGCAAGATTAGAAGGTTTCGTGCTTGAAGAACTTGAAGGACCTCTCTTGTGTCCTATTATCCACTTCATATTCTTCATTGATTCTTCCCTAGCTTGAAGCTAGTAGTAAGCTTCTTGTAACTCTTGTTACTTCATATTTTTGGTGGATAAAAGATATATTATGTTAAAATAACAAGAACACTAAAAGATTTGAACTTGAATCTTGAAACATAAAGCTTACTTATGATGAAAAATGGATGATATGATGTTGTTTAGTGTATGAAATAATGCTTGTTTGTTGATTTCTTGAGATGATGATGTTAATCATCACGTGAAGCTTGCTAGATGGTGTGTAAACACTTAATCTAGCAAGTGGAAGGATGATCATGTAACCAGATATGATGATCATCTTCTAGTGAAGACATGAACTTGATGAATAAAAATGATTTCTTGTAAGATGATAAACAAAGTAAACTAGTGAACTTGTAGATCCAAGAATTATAAATGATTTTCCAAGAAAACCAAGTTCAAAATATGATTTTTGAAAGATCATGGCTTTTACTTAAACTCACACCAATTTTTAGTGGGAAAAACAAGTGTAGAGATACTAGTGAAACAAGAAGATGTTATAAATAAACATTTTTGCGGAATGTGATTACAAGTTGTTAACACTTAAGAATGAGATTACAAACAAATAACCATGTTTTTTTAAGGGTAACTAAACCTACTAAATAACATGGTAAGTTACTACAAGTTTTTACCAATAACTTCAAGTTCATGATTTAGTGTAATTTACTTGATTTTGACACTCGGTAAGTGTTGTATGAGTTGTTGATGTTTGATGATGATTTAAAAGAAAATAAACACATGTTTTGAAAAACATGAGAAACCTCCATTTTTAGGGGAAACCATGTCAAAATTTTTATAAATTTTGACACTTAGAAAAATATAAGTTTTGAGAAACTTATTCCCTAAAAATGTATCAAAAAATATTTATCAAGGTTTCCCTAATTTTTGTGTTAAGAAATGATGATTTCTTCAAGATTAAAATTGATATTAGAGTTAATTACTGTTTTCGTCCCTGAGGTTTGTCAAAAATAACGGTTTCAGTCCATTAGTTTAAAAATTGTTATTTCAGTCCATTAGTTTCATTTTCGTAACCATTTCAGTCCACTAACTTAACTCCATCCATTTATTTTGTTAACTTTGGGTGAAATTACCAAATTACCCCTGCTAACTTAACAAATTGAAATAAAAAAATTCTAAAAAATCTAAAAATCAAAAAAATTCCAAAAAATCTAAAAATCAAAAAAAAATTAAAAAATCATAAAAATTCTAAAAAATCCAAAAAAATTCTAAAAAATCCAAAATGTTTCATTAAATGTTTCGACGCGAACCGTTTCGAACCGTACCGTTTCGAGCCGAACCGTTTCGACGCGAACCGTTTCGGCCCGTACCGAGGCGAACCGTTTCGACCCGTACCGTTTCGAGCCGAACCGTTTCGACGCGAACCGTTTCGACGCGAACCGTTTCGACCCGTACCGTTTCGAGCCGAACCGTTTCGACGCGAACCGTTTCGACCCGTACCGTTTCGACACGAACCGTTTCGACGCGAAACGTTTCGACCCGTACCGTTTCGAGCCGAACCGTTTCGACGCGAACCGTTTCGACCCGTACCGCTTCGACGCTAACCGTTTCGACGCGAACCGTTTCGACCCGTACCGTTTCGAGCCGAACCGTTTCGACGCGAACCGTTTCGACCCGTACCGTTTCGAGCCGAACCGTTTCGACGCGAACCGTTTCGACCCGAACCGTTTCGACCCGTTCCGTTTCGAGCCGAACCGTTTCGACGCGAACCGTTTCGACCCGTACCGTTTCGAGCCGAACCGTTTCGACCCGTACCGTTTCGACGCGAACCGTTTCGACGCGTACCGTTTCGACCCGTACCGTTTCGAGCCGAACCGTTTCAATGCGAACCGTTTCGAGCCGAACCGTTTCGACCCGTACCGTTTCATTAAATGTTTCGAACCCGAACCGTTTCGAGCTGAACCGTTTCGACACGGTTCGAAACGGTACAGCTCGAAACGGTTCGCGTCGAAACGGTACGGGTCGAAACGGTTCGCGTCGAAACGGTACGGGTCGAAACGGTTCGCGTCGAAACGGTTCGGCTCGAAACGGTACGGGTCGAAACGGTTCGCGTCGAAACGGTTCGGGTTCGAAACATTTAATGAAACATTTTGGATTTTTTAGAATTTTTATGATTTTTTAAAAAAAATTTGATTTTTAGATTTTTTGGAATTTTTTTTATTTTTAGATTTTTTAGAATTTTTTTATTACAATTTGTTAAGTTAGCAGGGGTAATTTGGTAATTTCACCCAAAGTTAACAAAATAAATGGATGGAGTTAAGTTAGTGGACTGAAATGGTTACGAAAATGAAACTAATTGACTGAAATAGCAATTTTTAAACTAATGGACTGAAACCGTTATTTTTGACAAAACTCAGGGACGAAAACAGTAATTAACTCTTGATATTAAGTATGTATATTTTTGAGAAAAATATATATATTTATTGATCACCAAATTTTGTGCTAAGTGTATGTAGTATGTATTACATATAATAGTGTATTAGGACTTGAAAATACACTAAATACTCTTGAGGAGTGAAAATACAAAAATACACATACAACATGCTTAGACAAATACAAGAAAATATATTTATGAAAATATATTACTTGCTAGAATAAATAACTTGGGCAAGTTATGAACATGAAATAAAGTTTTGGACAAAATACATAATTCGGGTGAAAAATACAAGATACTTATATTTATTTTTGAGAAAATAATATAAGTAAGATACATAGTTAAAAATATAAATTATTTTTAACACACAAAGAACAAATACATAAAAGATGGTGACTTGTACTTGTGCGATACAAGTCTAGTGACTAACGTTAATAAAACACGTTTAGGTCACGACGCTAGATAAGCAAAAACCGGTGAAGTTTACGGCGCAAAGAACGCAAAGTTGTGACTTCATGCTCCCCCTTTTCTTTTAACTGTTTTCAGTTTTATAACTTCGGGGGAAAAATACATGTTACAAATGTTACAATGTTTACAAATGGAATGATGGAGACAAGAACTAAGGAATGATACGAGAAATCAGGTCACGAATAGGGTACCATAAGCACCATTAATCGTGTACATACTAAGACCGCAGAACAAAAGGTTAGATCTAACGGGTTTTCGGGCAGCCACACTCTTGGTGAAAACTAATACCAAGTAGTGCTTTTGTGTCTCCGTTGTGAATCGACAACTAGAAAAATGCCTATGGTTTGGATGCTTCCTATGTCGTGTCACATGTTAATGGCCTTGCAACCCATTAACAACCTAGATACATACAGAAACACTTGATTTATACAAGATACATACCATGTTTTCATACAAAGTATACAAACGTTCAATACAAGAACTGCATGAATTCACACCAACATTATGTTGACGTTTTTCCAAAACTCACATGTATTTCAGGTAACTAAAGTGGATGTGCGCGCGGTCATACTCTTGCTCTGGATGTTGTTTATGTTATCTTTGAATAAAGTTGTAAACTTTTCAGACAATATGCCGTCTTATGTAAACTATGATTTCAGTTATGTAATGTTTGGCATTTGAAGTTATTTTATGAGCATGTAGTATGTTTACCAATCGTATGCAATGATAACCTTTCATGATCACACCTCGTGCTTCGGCCTTAGAAAGGAGTGCGACAAAAAATGCCCGTGGCGTCGCGCCACGACTAGAATGGGCACCCGTCGCGTAGCGCCAGCAAAATAACAAAAAAAAATCTGAATTTGGATATGGTGGCGTCGCGCCACCATGATGGGTCTCACCCGTCACGCGACGCGACGGGGCTGTATGACGATTCTAATCCGTGTTGAGCTAGGGTTTGGTATATAATCAAAGTTAGTCATCATTAATGAAGAACTGACGAATTCAAGAAACCCTAGACGACTTTCAGAGCTGATTTTACACTTTTCGGAGTATTTTGGCTTGCGGGAATCATCCGGTTGAAGCACAGAGCATAGGAAAGAAGATTGTTCGGGTCTTATCTCCCGGTTTTCGTTATTTTCTTGTTTCGATACTTTTACGATGAATTCTTGTTTTGAACTTGTTTTGTTTATTTTAGACATCATGTTTTCAGGCTAAAACCTTCATTACTACCTAGGTTAGATGATAGTTTAATGAAGTTTGGATTTTTAATGGTTTTCTATTGATTTGTTATGGATTGATCTTTGAAAGTAAATAATTCTAGAATATCTGATTTGGTGCGTATGCGTATTTAACTTTGATTGTTGTTTACTTGCTGTTTCACATAAGTTTTGGTGAATGTCTTTTACATAATAAATTTGTGTTGATTGTTCGTATCTTTGCGGGTTCGGGTGATCTTTGGGTAAATCGGCCGATAGCCCTAGAAACAGTAACTAAAATTCAATTAGAATTAAGTATTCTGCTTAACTTGTCGCTGAGAGGCTCGAGTTAGTTATTAGGTCTCGATGCAATATATAGCTAAGATAGATTTTGAGAGAAGTCGGTTTTAGTTCCCTAATTGCACTTGTGTCTATTAAACCAAGTTAGAATCTAGGATTTCCTTAGACTGTCGCGCTGAGAGGTAGATAGCCGTATTAGGTCACTTTTAGAGTCGTTAGAGGACTGAGAGGAAGTCTAACAATCGGTGTTCACAACAGCCTTGTAGGGTTTCCTAGGTTTCTTCTTGAGAAGGGTCGGGAAGTCTTAGTTTGAAATACCTTAGGGTTTAGTACTTCACGATCCCGATTCGATAACACAATAGTACAATTAGAAATCCATTCCTAGTTAAACTGGATTCAAGCCTATGTAGTCGTTAATCTCATTTGAATTAAACCTTAGTTCTTGTTCGTTTCATAGTTTAATTTTATTTTAATTTCAATTTTAGGATTGTAGTAACCCCCCCCCCCCCCCTTTAAAACACAACAATAGTTAAGTTGTATCAGTGTCTAGTTTAAATAAAGTCTTTAACGTGATTAATTAGAGTCCTTGTGGGTTCGACATCCGGACTTGCTTTTCTTTGCTAGAGTCGACCGGTTCACTTGCCGGTGAGTAGTTTAGTCAAGTTAGAGAGTCTTCTAGATTATTATTACTTGAGTATAAATTTAGGTTTATTTTAGTTTATTTATTTGAACTACTTAATCCACATCAGTCACCACCAAAATCGTTCTTACCGTTTTCACACTTTTCACCGTTCTCTCTAAATTCTGACCCTATATATATATATATAGACACACACACACACTAGCCATTTACCCACGCGATGCAGCGGGAGTGACGATTTACAATAGGATACTCGTTTACCGTTAGTTTATCAGTCGTCTCGTGATATATTGTATATTACTTATGTTAGTTTTCTTATTCCTGATATGTTGGCACTTGTTTTACTGTTAGTTTATCGATTCTTTGATGATATACTTTTCTTTTATTAAGTGTTTTATATTTTTTTACTTAAAATGATATATTTATATTTAAAGGAAAAAAAAAAGAATAAGGGTAGTTTAAAGTAGTTACTTTAGTAGATGAAGTGAGTGATGAAGCAAGCACTAGGGACTGGTGAGGTAAGGTATTAGGGAAAAAGTATTAAAGGCATCTTTGGATTCCCAGACGATAGGATATGAATGATTGTTATTACACGACCAAACGAACCATGTGATTTAGACTTGCACGTTTTTCAAGCATCAGTCTTTGGTAAATATCATGCTAACTACTTTTTTTTTTTTTTGAACGGCAAATTAGGATCACTGACGGACAACTGGAGTATCATCGTGCCACCAGAGGAACCACCCGATCATATCCATCTCCACTAGGCATAATGCCACACCAATTCAGGAGGAAACCCAATAAATATGGGAAAAACCCCCTTTGTGGGAATCGAACCCAGGACCTATTGGTCCTAAAGCCTTATCCCACCACCAAAATGCCACTAGGCTATAAAGTACTGTTACGTCTTTATAAAGAACAAAAGACATCAAGCTAGCCCTATATATATGCAATCCCTTAACTCATAGTCACATATACTTCAATATCATCAAGAAAGAAAGAAAGAATAGCGTTAAAGATGGTGCATAGGACTCGATATAAAACTGGGGGTCGTCCGGACGGAAAGACGCAGATGACAATGACGGCGTTCAAAAAGTTCATAGACACACTCGACACAAATAAGGATGGAGTTATTAGCGCAGAAGAACTTAGTCAAGCAGTCCGCAAGAGAGGAGGTTGGTTTGCCACATGGAAGGGTAACCGCGCGTTGAAGTCTGCAGATGCCAATGTCAATGGTTATGTTGATGAGGACGAATTTCCAAAGCTTGTAGCCTTTGCAGAGAAAGAGCTGAATGTGGTAATTGTGGAATACTAGCCAAGAGCCATGCATACAAAAGAAGAGATATATCATAATCGGTTTCTTATCAGTTTATACCGATATTGTTATCATATAGTTATGAATATATATGTGTTATTGGAAATTTTAACGAATAAAAAATCAGCAATTGTGATTTTCTTTTTTTTTGACCTTTCAGACATAACTAATGCACGTTAAGTTTTACAAAATTGTCAGCATGACAGCATCACAGTTAATACACTTCTAGAGACATTTATCAAACACATATACTCTTATATTGTGTACCTCCTTTGGACGGATTCGTGAATGACGAATAGAATCTTTGATCAAACATCAAACTACCTTCATAGTGTAAGAATATATGTGTTATTGGAAAATTTAACGTTTTCCCCTAGCAATCGGATCAACTATATATAGTAGGTGCTTAGGACAAGAAAAGATAAAGTTGTTCAATGTTTTATTTCTGTTTTTGTGTTGCATATTGCCTTAAAAGGGTTCTTCTAAGATAAAATATTAATTTACTTTTTCATTTTGAAATGTGATAACTTACGATTTTTTGAAGCTGATGAATCAATACAAAATGGTTTTATGTTCGTTTTTTGTAATTAAGAAAACTTTTGAAATTGGTTGTTTACTTAACATTTATGATTATTTTTATTATACGTAAATCTTACATTTGTTATATAGTTATAATACTGTTGTATACCAATCTAACATTAATAGATGTTTAAATTATAATAACGTTAATTTTTTTTTTTACCAGAAATATGATTTCGTAGATGATAACTTTTAACTATAATAATATTAAGTGTATGCATAGAAATGCAAGATCCATATATAAATACAAATGTTAGGGGATGGATATAAAGATATTAAAGTTTATGAATAAAAGATCCATAAAAAATGTATTAATTTATACAATTATACTTGTGATTAGTTATTTCCTAATACGCTAACAATAAACTATATGTTTTCTTATAAGAGATGAAAACTTTTTATTTTATAAGATTGTATTATAACTCCTCTTACTTGGTGAGATGTTATAAAGTCATGTATTATATAATTTAACTTTAGTGTATATCGTGTTTCATATGTTATTAGTTTTGAAGAGAATATCAAAATAACCAAAGTTGTGGTATACGATCACAAGTTATAAACATGTTTGAATTGTGGTCAAGTTTCAATTTATAATATGATACGTGAAGGTACAACATTTCTAAGGCTTATTATATATTATTTTGGAAGCTTATAAACCGATAAATCTTAATGACTCTATTATATAACTACTTCTCGATTTATATCATGTGATGAGCATATTATTTCTAAGAATATGTTGAATAAGACAGTTTCCATTTGTCAAACCACGAATATGCTCGTAAAGTAGCAATATTGTAAAGAATATCTAAAGTTTGAAATGACCACTATGAAAGTTGTGTGGTTCTAATTTATTCCTTGAAGTGAATGTGATTATATAAGAATCAGTGAAAAGGTCGCGATAATGTACATAATTAAGGAAATTGTAATTATGCTACCATGAAATTTATGTCGTTATAATCCATTCCCTGAAGTAAATGTGATGACATAATGATCGGTGTAAAGTTCATGATCATGGTAATTGAGAAAATTATCGTGAATCTCATGTTAATAATGAGATTAACAATATTAATAATGTGATGATTCATGATCATCATAAGTAAGTAAATTGTAATAAATCCTCATATTGATAATGAGATCAACCATGTTAATATAATTGGAATCAACCACAAGAAATGGCAAACTAAGGGAGTGCTTATACGTGAATAAATATGTGAAACAAGTTATAACATAAATAATAATACATTATTCTCTTATATTTCCCGTCGTGTAATAAACAAATACGAGTGCCACTAAAGCATATATAAGGATATATTATCATAAACCAGAAGTTGTTTATGGAACATATATGATTGACCGGTTAGAGCATTCCGAGTCAATGGTAGTAAATGATATACA
The DNA here is from genome assembly GCA_030545235.1 of Helianthus tuberosus. NCBI lineage: Eukaryota > Viridiplantae > Streptophyta > Magnoliopsida > Asterales > Asteraceae > Helianthus > Helianthus tuberosus. The sequence continues at coordinate 46,638,100 of CM060377.1, forward strand.
AACCCAATATTTCCCATCCATGATTTTTGGTTGCGTAGTCTATTTTGAAATTACTCCACCACAATGCAATAAGATGGACCTCAAAGAATATTGAGAATATATGTTGGATATGACTAAATCTTTATAACTAAGTACTTAGAGCCATTAAAGGTGGGATTCATTTGAGACTAAATTTTTATTTTAACGAATCTATACTCCCAACATTAAGGGTAGATAAGCAGTTGGGTTGAATTATCATTATTTCATTTTATTCCTCAAACTAAAAAGTGTGAACTTAAAGTCCAAAGGATAATTTTATTAAGAAGAATTTATGAATTAATTACAAAACGTATTCATTTGCCTAAATAAAGTGACTTGTCAAGTCACATGGACCAATTGCTAATACTCCAATTAAGATTAATGTCTCAGAAAGACAATTACTAGTCGGTTCCAAAAATAAAAATCATAAAAATAGAGCAATAATGAAAATGGTCAAATCGAGATATAGTAAAAAGGGTCTCCTAAATAAACATTGGACATGATGGTTCTAGAGAGAACCTCATATACCTAAAAATAAAGAGATCTCAGTAAACTAGTCTTTAAATGTATGGAAATGAAACAAAAATCGGCGTCCATAATAATTATATATATATATATGTGTGTGTGTGTGTGTGTTGCGCATGAAATAATGAAAATGACGAGGATTAAGGACTAAGATCAATCGATAAATGAAATGTGAAACGATTGACCAAAATGGAAAGATGCAAATGAGGCAGAATTGAAATCTCTCACGAATTTAAAAGTTTTTGGACAAGTGGTACGTACAACTAAAAGTTGTATAGTATGTTAAATAAAAATGAGTCTTTTGTGCAGAAACATAACGAGAACGGTGCCATTATGCAATATAAGGCACAATTGATGGCACAGGTATTTTCGTAGAGACTCATAATTAATTATGATAAGACATATTTTCTAGTGTTGGATGCAACATTTTTTTAGTCCTAATGGATATCGTGATATCTTAAATATATGATAATGAACTTTTACATGAAGTCCTTAAAGGATTTAAATTGTCAAAATCATGTAATGTAAGTTCTTGAGAATGATATAACTGTTTTATAAAAACTAGGATCCAAGTGCATTATAATTGTTGTGTACGTTGATGAATTGTATATAACTAGAACTAATGATGAGTTTCCTAAAACGGTTTAGGGCCTGTTTGGTTGCCTCTTAATGGCTCCATTAAGAGGCTTGGCCTCTGAATCGGTCAGACATGGGGCGTTTGGTTCTCCAAATAACAACCTCTGAATTGAAACCATTCAGTCTGAATGGTTCAGCACTTTTCAACATCTGAATGGAACATTGGACTTGTATACCCTTGCCCAAGAAAACAATCTGCCACTCCCCCCTTTCTTCTCCACAGCCGCCCCCTCCACAACCGCCTCCTCCATAGCCGCCGCCCTCCACATCCGGCCCCCTCAACCGCCTCCTCCACAGCCGCCCCCTTTCTTCTCCAGCAGCGATGTTTGGTGTTTTCCGGCGAAAAGTCTCGTTAGCGGAAGCGCTTCTGCTTCGGTAAGCCTCGATCTCACATCTAGTGTTTTGCTCAAACAAGAATCAAGAACATCAATCATCAACGAGGTATGAAATCGACATCTTTTCTTCTCTTTTTCTTCTAGCCATTCACGTTATTGATGATAATGACGATGAAGATGAAGATGAGAGTGGAGAAATATGAAGATGAAGATGAAAGTGGAGTCTAGAGTTGCAGAGCTATACGAATTTTGTTTTGATTGTTGATTCCTTTACATATTGGGGAAAATTGAAATGTTTACTGAATTTATTTTTTTTACCTAAATTTTATCTTTACAAGTCAAATGAATGATTAATTGATAATGATAATTAACTGCTACAATTTTGTATAATCATATACTGGCTTAGACTCGATTTAATGTAGTTAAATGAACGTCTTAATTTATGGTTTAGAAGATATATTTCATTCAGCAAAAACTAGTACATAGGGGTAAAAACGTCATTCTCCACTCTCATTCAGAGGTGCAACCAAACAGCACTTTATTGGTTCAGTACTTACTGGTTCAGAGCCTCTTACTCATTCAGACCTCTTATTCATTCAGCACTTATTGGTTCAGATATTGCCAAACAGCCCCTTAGTGTTTAAAACCAAACATCTTAATAAAGTATGTACAAAATGATACAATTTATAACATCTTAAAATGAAAGGTCGGTGACCCTTTCAAATTAGAATATTGCCCATTCTATTCTGTCGTTTTCTTCTTTTCCTTTGTACTGCTCTTTCAACCTATCAAGCTCCGAGAAGATCTTGAATTCGTAACGGAAACAATGCAATCAAGCTCCGAGAAGATCTCGCCGCTCGATTTGATGAGTGCGCTTTTGAACGGCAAGGTTTGGGACACATCGAACGCATCGGAATCAGGAGAATCGACGAGTCCGCCGGCGTTAGCGATGATTTTGTTGAATCGTGAGATGATGATGATACTTACGACGTCGTGTGCGGTGTTGATCGGATGCGTCGTCGTTTTGGTGTGGCGGAGATCGGCGACGAAGAAGTCGGTGTTGGAGCTGCCGGTGGCTGTGGTGCCAAAGAGAGTGGTGGAGGAGGAGGTTGATGACGGTAAGAAGAAGGTTACCGTGTTTTTTGGAACCAAACTGGTACAGCTGAAGGCTTCGCTAAGGTGAATAGTTTCTGCTAAGTTAGCTGAATTTCGGTATCATATTATGTGTACCATATAGGTACTGATAGAGCATATGAACAGTGGTTTTAAATTTAGCTAAATTTCGATATCTGTGCTATTCTGTTTGCCAGTGTGTATCGCGATGGTATGTCTTTACAAGTGAGCCATAAATCGAACCCTTGAGATTGATAAACCCTAAATCGGTAATCGGTCTCAGCTCATATCTTGACAGGTGAGCCTAAATCTTGAAATCCCTAAATTGATAATCGGTTTAATTTCTTAATTTCAAATTTCGTTTCTGCTTACTCTGTTTCCATTCTGTTTTCTGTTTAAAGTTACAGAGACATAATAAACAATGAGTTAGCCACTGTAATGCATTTTATGGTGCTTAGTTACCCTATATTTTGTTTGTAGCTATCCTTATTTGCTTCAAGTTTGCATTACCGGGATATGCTTTTCAAGTTAGGTTAGTTGCTTTCTTATGAGAATCTGTTGTATTAGAAAAAAAAACTAGAAATAATGTTCTCCTGTTGATATTTCTCTAATACGTTAATTAGAAAATCTTGAATCCATGCTTTTCACAAAACTAGAGTCACATTTTTTTATCCTTGGTAACAGCAACCATATATGCACATCAAGACTTTCCTTTTTTTAGCTTATATTAGTTTATAAAATGTGCTTTTACAGGTCTTCATATTTATACATAAAAGTTTGACTGTTATAAAGTTATGCTATGGTACTTGTATTTGTATATACAAATTTATAGGATCGTTCATGCGAGAGTTTGGCTGTACTGAAATTTTCCAAATTCATTAGATCCCCATTGAAGTGAATATGTTCATGCATGATGCATATACATCTATTTATGAGCCTGGCCTTAGTATTATATTATAATATGTTGCTAACCCTTTTTTCATCATCTTGCAAGGCTTCTCAGCTCAAGCACGAGTCTTCAATTTTACACAAGACACCCACAAAGGTAAAAGATAAACTTTGCATCAGTTAAAGTTCAAATTTTTTGCTTCTTATCCAATCAGATGTCATTTGTTCTTTAATTTATTTTTTGTTTTTTAGTTAAAAGGGGCTTTAAAAGGGGTTTTATTTCATATCATGCAAGTTAACAATAACCACCACTTATGTGTCGCCTCCGTTCAAGTTAACAATAACCCCCGCTTATCTGTCGCCTACATGTCATTTAGGTGGCGTGATAAAGCCCCTAGGGGCTTTATCCCACACCACATAGCCTTAGACCATGTGTAGTGGAAATATGAAGTGGGTGTGAAGTTGCCCCATAATGCCCCGTACCCCGCCTCCAGGGGCGTGATCTTATTTTTTTGTCCAAGGCGTGTTTGTGAAAACACCCTATCTTAAATGAATGGACCAACATAAATTATTGCTTTTGTTTTTGTTTTACTTTTCTAAAAGATAATAATAATTGGGTAATCCTTATAGAGTCAGTATACCACTACACCCCTTTTTAACTTGATTTTCCATAATGCTCCCATATATCACGTGTCGATTCATACCCACGTGATAATACCTCACTACACATAGTCTTATGATTATATACATGTTATCCATTATGGTTATTGCACTAGATTGAATATTATATTTGGTATGACAGAAATATGAACATATACGTTACAGTTCAGTTTTGAATTTAGTTTGATTTAATTTTAGTATCGGACTTTTAACGGTACCTTACTATGCCTGTACCCCTATGCAGTTATAGCGGTGGTATAGCGGTGGTATAGCGGTGATATAGCGGTAATTTTTATAGCATGCATAATTTATGTATTTATATATATATATAAATATATCTTTGAAAAATATTAATAGTAATATCAAAATTCATAGTAATATCATTCCATTATCAAAAACATATCGCAAATCAAATACTAATAGTAACTTTGAAGTATTTAATTTAAGAATTAACACAATTAAACACCGTTACTGCTATAACCGCTATAGGCCACCGCTATAGCACCACTATAGTACCGCTATAGCGGTATTTAGCGCCGCTAATAACGGAACCGCTATAGGCCACCGCTATTTGGACCGCTACACACCCTGAGGTCCGCTAACCGCTATAGCACCGCTATAACACCGCTATAGCACCGCTATTGACTGCTTAGCTGTACCCACGAACATATGAACATAACGGTATTCGGTATTGGTTTTTGCTAAATTTCGATATCGGTAACATGCGGTTTGATACCATTACTGATCTCATCAGTACTTTATGATATATTTTAATTTTCAATCATTGGGCTAGGAATCGGAAACGCCGAAGAGAATATATTAAAATGGAAACTGGTGAGTTATTATTGTTATCATTATTGTTGTTGTTAGTTTTTGAAATTAGATATGATTCATGTATATGTTATTGATTTAGATGTGCAATTGTTATGTTTTTTTGGTTGTTATTGTCAAATTTTGTTAGTATTTGGTGATTTATTTATTTCGTCTAATTGTCTAAGTTGGATCAGTGGGATCACTAACACAATGTTTTATAAAGAGGAATAGTTTAAATATTTAATGACCTATTTATTTGTCAAATTTGCTTATGTTTACAGCCTGGTTCAGTGGGATCACTAACACAATGTTTTATAAAGAGGAATCGCAACGCTCAAACGTATAACCTCTACCTCAATTTGACCGAAGGTAACCATTTTGAAATGATGATTGTTATTGTTTTTAAGCCACAAGTTTCAACATGTTAACCTGTTTGACCCGTTTCCTTTTTTAGCTATTTTTCATTTTACTATATAATATGAAAGATAAAGGTCGGTGGTTCCGACCATGCCTTTCTCATGTGACTTTTGACTGAACCGCAGAATTCGTCTCACAACTCACACCCGCGGTTTTCTTCCTCTTCCGTCATCCGTGGGCTGTTAAAAGTCTCCGCTCTTCTACTCAATCAGGATCTGTGAAGCCCTGATTATTCTCCATGTCTGTTCATTGCTTCCATTAACAGGTACCCATTATATAACAAACTTCTATTTTTTCTTTTTATTAATTCTCAAGAGTTAGGGTTTTTCTTTCTTCATCAAGTTCATTTAGATCGATGCAGCAATCAATTACCGTTCTAATTCCACATTGATTATGATTAGATATTTGTTGCTTCAGTTATGATTAGAGATCGTTTGGTTGGCATTAAGTTAACATGTTTTAGATCAATTCAGTGTGCAGTTAGTTTGTTCTGCAGTTAGGTTCAGAAATTAAGAATCGATTAAGTTTGTTTGCTAGATTAGTGCCTTAGTTTGGTGATTGAACTGAAATTGTAGAGTTTTGATTGAGAATTCTATTTTGATGTAAAAAAACTGAAAAAAAAACAATAGTTATATAATAAGAAATAAAGAGTCGGGTCAAATATACAATATAAATACGAGTTACTTTAACTTTCGACGCCGCCGCAACGCGCGGCGGGTCAAAATCCTAGTATGTAATGAAAATGAAAAAAATATTAATGAGTTCTTTGAATATGATATGGAAAGTCATGTGTTAAATAATGAAGTTTTGGTGTGAAAACTTCTGAAGAGTCAAATAAATGCATAAGATATTGAAATTCAACCTCAAGAAATATATTAGATGAGGTTAACAAGTTTCCTATAGGTACTAAACTAGTCAAGTTAAACATGGTATAAACAACTTAGTGACTATCTTGGGAAAAGAGATATGGATATGATGTAATTGGTCTTTGTGTTTTATTAAGCAATAATATCATGTTTAGAAAATTTATAATAATATGTTGATGATATCAATGTTTTCTCCTGATAGATCGAATGTAACTCTAAAGTACTAAAGAAAGAGTTTGACGTGAAAGATGGTATAACAAATTTAAGAGGATCGGTATACATATCAAGCAAGCATTTTATAATGATATTTTGATATATCAATCAAATTTCATCCTGAAGATGTTAGAACATTTTAATACAGACAATATTCTTCTCTAATACAATTGCCCTTGTAATCTTTTGATACGATTTATTGGTTCAGAATTACCATTGTTAATTGTAATTGATGCAAGTTTTGTTGCTAGTTATCCATAACTAATATATCATTTATTAAAATTTATCAACAAGATATAGATCATGTTTAGTGATGAGACATTGAAATGAGTAAAAAACAAATATTTTGATTCCCTCAAGGTATGAAAGATATGAGTTTATGCTTTATTAACCTATTCAAAATGTTTGGTTAGTCATTTATACACAGGGAATATAACACAATACAATCATTGATCTTGTGGTATGTATATATGAGAGGAGGCACTAGAAGTTTGACATGAAGGTCATGCATCATTGCTTAGCTTAAAGATTTTCATATCAAGATATAAATCACAAAATCATCCACTAAAAAAGTTTTGAGTAACACTTACAGAAGATCAAGACTAATGCTTAAAAGATACATATTAAAATGCGAGGGGGTGTTATATGTGTTGCACACTTTTTACTTCACTAAGTTTTGTCCCACCTGGATTTTTTAATATGGTTCTTCACGAGGAAACATAACTGGTCCAGGAGTATCACGGGGAGAAATTGCGCGTTACACTCTTTTTCCCTTAGCTACGGTTTTTTTATCCCAATAGGTTTTCTAGCAAGGTTTTTAGTGATGCAATATCTCCAAACGTATTAGAAGAATAATATACCATTTTTATTTACAACATGGATAGTCAAAGGAGGTGTTATGAATATATTATTTATTGGTGACTATCCATACTTCCAATTTTCTATCACATTTAGGTTTGTTTTAATGTTATAGGGATTGGGTAAAATAAGAACCACCCTTAGTTGAGAAAACCATAGAAACCATTACCAACCTTAGATCTTTCTACAATGTGTGGTTGACATGTGTCATATGTTGTTTGTCTTTTGTGAAAAGTATTAATTTATTGAGAAAAGGGTTATTTGGTAATTTGGTTAAATGGCTATTAATTATTAACAAGAAACATATTGGGAGTCTTTTAATTGTTCTGACTCTACATTCAAACCATCAAATTTTATTGTTTTTTGTCTATTTTTTTAAATGTAAAAAAAACAACTTCTTTATTACATTTTTAAACAAATGTAAAAAAAAAATTGAAAACATATTAGCGTCCCAAGTTTCTCTATTTTTTTACGTTTGATGGTTTACGTCTGCGCGAATGGTTACGCTTTACGTTCGACCAAATTAAACCGCCCTTTTTATTTTAATATTTATCTTATTACATTTTTTTTTACATTTGATGTTTTACGTCAGCTTTTTTTTATGTTTAATGTTTTACGTCGTCGCGAAAGATGCCTCCCTTCTAAAAACTGACACCAACCGTAAATTCTTTTACACAACAAAATAAAAAATAAAAACGTACGTAAAAACTATTTTACGCGTTACGTTTTTACATACGTTTCGAAAATAGATTTAAGCGTGACGTTAAGAGGAGCTCAGGCCAGCGATCAGAGGCATAAAAAACATTGTTTACACACATTGTCAAACATTTTCTTCCGCATGTTGTCGAATGTAAAACGTATTTTTTGCACCGGCCGACAGATGGTGTCAAAAGGTTTTTTTAATGCACGTTGTCGAATGTTTTTTCATGCACGTTGTCGAATATTTTTTTACGCGCGTTGTCTTTATCGAACGTAAATGTTTTTGTTTATTTTTTTTACATAATGGTGTATTGCGTAAAGACGTTTTTTACGCACGTTGTCAAACATTTTTTACGCACGTTGTCAAAGTCCATACCTTGATTTATTTACACACATAAGAAATCGACAAAACCCCTACTTGTTGAAAGGTTTCTTTAACGCACGTTTTCGAATGATTTTTTTACGTATGGCGTCGAATGTTTTTTAAAGTACGCTGTCGAATGTTTTTTTTACGCACATTGTCTTTGACTAACGTACACAAGAACATTTTTACATATGCAAACATTTAAAAAAAAACTTTTACATTTGAAATTGACAAAACCATCACTGCCGCCGTCACCATCACCGCCGCCGTCACCATCACCATGCCACCACCATCTCAGTCACAGAACCACCACCGCCGCTGCCGCCGTCTACATCACCCCCTTCCACTACCTTCAACACCGTCGTCGTCGCCGTCTACATCACCCCCTTCCACTACCGCCGCCGATCTGTCACCATCACCGACGACCCCACCCATTTTCGTCTTCCACGGTGATTCCGCCGCCTTCGAACACCACAACCACCTTGATCTGAGTCTAACTTCTGGGCATTTTCTTTTGGATCTCGATTTGCTTTTTGTAGATATTGAATATGATGAATCAAACATTTTTTATTTTTATATTCATTTACTTTTTGTAAATATAAAATGAGAGAAAGAGAAATGTGAAAAGAGAGAGGAATATTCTAATGAAAAAGAAAGGGATTTTTACATATTTCACTCTCCTAAGCCTCCTTATTACGTATTTCCCCAAACCAAAAAATCAATTACAAATTTTCCCTTTTTTGAGAAATTACCCAATTACCCTCAAATAAACTCATTTGCGTATATCCCCAGTTGTATAATCAAGAGAAACCCTACACACAAGAAGGACGTTTCTTCTCCCCCACCAAAGAAACGCTTTCTTCTCCCCCACCAAAGAAGACGCTGTTGTTCATCTTCTTCAGGTATGTTAAAAAATCGAATCTTGTTCATCACGTATAATCACCTCGTAGTTGTAAGTTTTACTATATGAATTAGTTATTATATTTACTGGTAGCATTGTTCATCACGCTACTGCAGTTCATCTTGTTCATCACGCATATGATTTCTTGATATGATTTCTTATTTTTTAATTAATAATGGATGATTTTAATATTACCCCATATGATTATGGATGATTTTAATATTACCCCAAGAAATCATCACGCATATGATTCCTTGATATGTTGTTCAACTTCTACAAGCTTCAGTATCATTCCATGATATGATTTCTTATTTTTTTAATTGATATGATTCTTATTTCTTAATTGATAATGGATGATTTCCGTTGATAAAAGCTTTTATTTTTTTTAATTTTATTTTTAAATCTGTATAAATTGGAAGATGATACGTTCAGTATCTTCCATTACGAGGAGAAGATACACCCACCTGCAATCAAAATCAAACGTCCAATTGGGAGATCAAGAAAGAATAGAATTAGACCAGGTGACGAGCCTTAAAAACGACAAAAATGTCCACGATGTGGTGAGTATGGACACCGTGAAAAGACATGCAAAAACTGAACACCTGAAGATCCTACTCAACATCAAGCGTCAGCAAGTGAAAGGGGACGAGGAAAGAGTACAAAAAATACGTGAAAGTAGAAGAATTGGAGTTTGAACGGAATTTATGTTTTTATTATGAACGAAATTTATGTTTTTTGAACGGAATTTATGTTTTTGAGCGAAATTTATGTTTTTATTATGAGTATTATGGTTTTGTGTGATTGTTTGACAAGAGTAACAAGTAGAAGAATTGGGGTGATACTACATAATATGGGTAAATATGTAATTGATTTTACATATTAGAATGGGGAAATATGTAAATTCATTTAATAAGTCATTAATGGTAAAATAGTCATAAATAAGAGTCATTTAAATGAAATTGGGAAATATGTAATATATATGATTTAGGGAGGGAAAATATGTAATTGATTTTTTGGTTTAGGGAAATACGTAATAAGGAGGCTTAGGATGGAAAAATATGTAAAAATCCCAAAAGAAAGGGAAAAAGAGAGAGAGGGAGATAAAGAAAGAAAATAGATGTAAATTTTAAAAAGAAAAGAGAGAGAAATGATGTGACATGAAAAGTAAAAGACTACATTGCCCTTTTGATTTAATTCGAATATATGTGACGTGTTAAAATATTATTGGGTGATAGGAGTTCTCATTGTTCTTACAAAACTGATATTGGTTCCTCTTTGAACCGAATCCTAATGTTATATCCCCTATATATAGTGACTCTTGTATTTGGGTATCAAAATAAATAAAAGTTTAATAATATAAAACGTATAGATAAAATATATGAAACCACAAAAATCTTTAATTAAAAGACAAATAAACGAACATAAACGAACGCAAATGAACGAATGTTCACGAACACCATACCGAACGTTCAGGAACACAATTGAACGAACGAGACCTCTGTTGATGTTCGTTCATTTAACTAATCGAACGGAATTTCTTATTCATGTTCATTTGTTTATTAAACGAACGAACATAAACGAACTCCCCGTCGTACAGTTCATGAACAGTTCGCTGAACGTTTGGTTCATTTACAGCCATAATTATCACAGTAAGTTATTGCTTTCTTTATTTTTAATGAAGAAGTTTATTTGAGTGTTCAGATTTATAAAAACTTATCATTATACTAAATTGTTATTCGATTTTTTTTATTATTTTAACATACTTAACTTCTTTATTTTTGGTAAACATATAAAGAAGCTACAGTGATAGTTTTCTGTACAGAAAATTCTTTCCAGATTGAAGGAAAGGTAATGTTGATTCACAAATTCATCGATGTGTTATAGCGAGAAAGTTATGCTTTTATTCTATTTAATTATTTTTAAGGGAAAATTACGAAAATGTCTGTTGACCAAACCTGTTTTCAAATTTGTCACCCTCCTGCGTCCTTGGAGCGGTGCATCATGCGCGGGATGCGTCCTTCAAGAACGGGATGCGTCCTTCAAGAACGGGATGCGTCCTTAGAGCGGAACCCAATAAAAAATGGACACGTGGCCACGGGATGCGTCATTCAAGCACGGGATGCGTCCTTCAAGCATGGGATGCGTCCTTGGAGCAAGGGATGAGTCGGGCAAATTTTTAATGCGTCTCTTTCTCTCTCTTCTCTTTCTCTCTCCTCCCTCTCTTCTCTTTCTCTCTTCTCTTTCTCTCTCCTCTCTCTCTCTTCTCTTTCTTTCTCTTATAAGCCTATTTTTCATACTCGTGACAGGCCTGAGTTCATAGGTACAGCCATGCAGTTAACCTTCCTCACAAGACACCATGGTTGCAACCACATTTCCATCAGAATAAGAGAACGAGAGCGAGAGAATTCGAAATTCGTTTGAACTGGTGCACTAGATCTCGTCCCACGACCCTCTATTTATAGTGTGACAACTGTCAAAAATCCAGATAACCGTACAATTAATTAATCCTGATTAAGTTCTTAATGACTGTGCTGAATTACAATTAACTGCTTTCTGATTATTGCTTTATACACACATGTGCATCACATATTGCAAATGACATATCATTGATTGCATGAGAACTTTATTGACTCAAATGATGCGCGAAACACAGTTAGCACAGTTAACAGAAAAACCGGGAAAATCCTGACGGAGTTCAGTACATAGACAGACAGTGTTTTGAGACCCAGTATGAATCAGAAATTAAGTACTACACTAGTGTAGAGTATAGGGAAGTAAGGATCACAAAACTGCTTTTCTAGGTGATAGTTTAAGTGCCGGAAAGTGCTTAAAACTCACCCAAAGTGCTGATATTAGCAAAATTCCGCATAAATCAACATTTAAACACATTAATTTTATGCAGAAACATGGTTAAATGGTCCTGAATGCTTTCCTAAGTGTCGGGAATTAAAAGTGTCACAAAAGGGTACATAAAGAACACTAAACTGCAAGTTTAGCACTTTAACGAATCAGTATCTAATCGAACAATCGGACACTACCCGAAACACAAAATTTACACTAGAAGCATTGTTTTAATGCTTCCAAGCTAGTTGTGATCCCCGAACATCATAACACCTCCTAAAAATATCTAATAACTGAAACACGTAACGAATACTTGAACTTGAACTAGATTGCAACTAAAGGGTTAAAGCCTACTCTACTACCCCCTACCTATGGACAACCATACCCCCTCCATGCCTCCAAGATTTTATTTCCTTATTATATTGGACCTTGTTCTTACTTTTTATGGCATATTACACATAAGATACTTGGAAAACATGGTTATAAGTATGTTATGGAAGATCATTCTCTCATAATTCTCACACACTAACACACACTCATCTCTCCCCTTCTCTTGCTCTCACTCTCGGCCGAACACTAGCCACACCACCACCATCATCATCCAACTTTCTTCATCCATTCCAAGCATTCACAAAGGTGTTAGAGTCCATACAAGGAAGCTTGGTGGCTTTGGATCTTGAAGGACCTTCTCTATTTGCTTTTACCCACTCATTTTCTTCACTTGATTCATCCCTAGCCTTGAGCTAGTGGTAAGATCTTTGTACACTCTATTTTACATCTATTATTAGTGGTTAAAAGATGTTACATGTTGATTATTATGAAGAACACTAAGAATCACAAGAAAGAAACATGAACATAAGCTTAAACTATAAGAAATCATGAAGAAATCATGTTATTGTGTGTTGTTATACTTGATGATTGTTGTTAGCTTGTGTAAATGATGTAGATCATCATATGATCTTGCTAGATCATGATTAAAAACATGATATGGCAAGATGAGAGGATGATTGTGTTAAGAAATCAATAGATCATCCTTATGTAGTCATGAACTTGAAATACAAATTGTTTTCTTGTAAAAAGATGATCAAAGTAAGTAGTGATACTTGTAGATCTAGAAAGTTTTTGGATGATTTCTAAAGAAACCGGGTTAAAAATATAAGTTTTGTTAAAACTTGGTTCTTACATGAACAAACACTATTTTTGGTGGTTAAACAAGTGTAGAAACACTTGTGTAACAAGAAAATTTCACAAAGAAACATTTTTGTAAAATATGATTACAAGTTGTAAACATCTAAGTCTTTCAAGAATGATGTTTTTAAATAAACAACCCCACTTTAAAGGGTAACTAAACTCACTAAACGCACTACTAAGTTACTACAAGTTTTCATAAACTTTCAAGTTCATGAAGTAGTGGAATAAGGATGATTTTGGCAAAATTGGTAAGTGTAAGTTGTTTAGGGTTGATTGTAAATTGATGGTGATGATTTTACAAAAGAAAATGATATGCTTGAAAGCATGGAAACCTCCTTTTTTAGAGGAAACCATGGCAAAATTTTCTAAAAATACAAACACTTAGAAAAATATTTTCAAACAAATATTAACAAAGTGCATTTTAAACCATAAATTGTTACATAAACTTTGCCATAAATTTTGGTTACAAAATACAAATATTGGAGGTTGGTTTTTATAAATAAAAGTGGCTAGATATATATTTTGAATATATATATATATATATATATATTACATTAAAGACACACATGTGTGATTATTTGTATATCCTCTGTGTAATAGTTATATTATTTTGGGACTTAAAATAATATAACACATCAAAATACCAAGAATTACAATCCAAAATATTACCAAAATATCAAGGAATAACTATACAAGTTTCACACAAAATATTAGCAAAACCGAACAAAAAATGTAACTTACAAAATATTCCAGAAAAATATGTTCACAAAGTATATTTTGGTAAATAATATTTTGGATACAAAGGAACAAAAATATGATTTTTATGATTACCACAAAGTTATATCATATTTTGACAAAGGAAAATATAGCATTTTTGACAAATATAAATATATATATATATATATATATATATATTCCTTGGAATTATTAGAAAATATATTATTTTTGGGAAAAATATATATTTTCTTAAGTAAACATGAAATACATTATTTTTGGATAAAAATAAGTTTATATGTATTTTCTAAAGTTAGACTTGAAAATATATTATTTTGGAACTATAAATATTTTGCCAAGAGAAAAAATATTTTTCTAAGTAATATTTCTTAAATATATATATATTTTAGAAATATATATATTGGTGGACTTTTATTAGAAATAATATTCCAGAAGGTTTAATATAAATTTAAGTATATGAATACTTAATGAATACCATAAAATACGTATTCTCACGCATATAAAATACACACCGGAATACGACACCAATATATGGCAAGATATACAAATACAAAAATGTGAATACGCATGTATAAGATACCCCCATCCTTGGGAAAGAAATACAAGTATCAATACTTGGGAAGTATTAAGTTAATATATATTGTTTAACAAATATTCCAAAATGTAATAAATATAATTTAAGTTAAAATATTAATTATTTTGACAAAAATTATATAACTTGGAATAATACCAAGGGCATGGAAGAAACATAACTCAAAGACATTAATACTAAACCAAGGCACGACCCGTTCGTCTGATAGACATTAGTACGTTGTAGGTAGTCGTGTACACCGAAGGAGCTTTGAGTTACTGTGACCCGAAGACGCAAGACTGTGAGTTTCATGTCCCCCTTTTCTTTTAACTGTTTTCAGTTTTATAACTTCAGGGGTAAAATACATGTTACAACTGTTTATAAACGTTTTATACATGGTATGGTTAGCTAAGGAAGGGTACTACTTGATTATGTGAGTGGTGGGTACAACACTTAAGGCCATTAATCCTCATTGTAGGACCGAGGGACATGAGTGATAGATCTATTTGGGTGTAGCGAGCCCACACCCATGCGGACCAGGGTGGCCCATGTGGTGACTATGTCTTATTCCCGGAGACAAATCTGCTTGGTTTGAGTTTTCCTGCATCACTTCACACATATCAATGGCCTTGCAAACCATTGGTGATCTGTTTTCCTTGTTGCTTTCATACCAGGACTTACATACATACAGACTTATTTCAAAGGTTTACTCATACACACAAACAAACACATGACCTCGATCAACTTTTGTTGATGTTTTCAAACTTCATGTATTTCAGGGAATTAGTAAGTGGATCTGGCGGGCGTTGGAAGTTTTATGCGGCGTTAGGAATAAAGATGGCATCCATGGTTTTGAAGTTTGGGTTGGGTGTCTTATTCCTGGACGAGACACGTCTTCCAAACCTTGGTTCTATTTAATGTCTTTGATGAGTCCTTAGTGAACTTTTAAAACAATTCGCATGGTTTGTAAAACTTATGTTTGAAGTCTACGTTTTAAGACAATGTTGATATGTTTTAAACTTATTTAATGGATGACAAAACTATGGTTTTTATCATATAGTTGTTGTTATGATTGAATGCAATGATATTAAGAAAGTCACACCATAATCACGCTTCCGCAAAAGTCAGGGTGTGACAGCTTGGTATCAGAGCTTCGATTGTAGCGAACTAGGATTCCTTCTATAGTCTAGACTACAATCATTAGGGCTCTCACGAAAATGTTTTTAAAAACATGTTTTCATTGCATACACAAAACGGCCAGATCCAGGAAGACAAACATTTTTACAAACAAAAGACACGAAACACATTTCAAAATTTATGTTTATGGTTCAGTCTGAGAGACTGGGTGGTTCAGTCTGAGAGACTGGGTAGTTCAGTTTGAGAAACTAGGAGGTTTAGTCTGAGAGACTAGGTAGTTCAGTCTGAGAGACTGGGTGGGATAGTCTGGGAAGACTAGGATGGATACGTGAATACATTGTTGTTAATTACATGCTTATTGATGATTGTTGATATAGGTGCATATGTTGTGATTGTTTTGTTACAGACACTATGTCTTCATCTGAGAGTGGACTATCTGATACTGTCGACCCCATGGCCATTGTCTCTGACGATGAGATTGTCCAAGAGACTAAGATTTTTACCTCCGACACTGAGAGTGACCCGGAGATGATGTCAGATGATGATGACGATTTCCAGCCTTTTGCACTACCCAACTTTGGCGATGATGTACCGCATGCTGATGGTTTACCCGACGAGGATCCCATTCTTGCTCCTATTCCTGACCAGGACCATCTCATCCTCAGACATCCCGATGGTGAGCATGTCGTGGTTCCAATCCTCGCCCCTTTGCCTCTTGCGGCCTTTCCTCTCGAGGATTTGCCTTTTGATGACTTGTCTGATGATGATGTCGATCTTTTGATTGATGGTCCCCCTGATGATGCCCAGGGTGATGGAGTTCCAGCTGATGATTGACGTGTGCGCGTATATACATATTTTTATCATGAATAAACACACGCTTCGGTTTTAAATTTATAAAGTGATTATACTTCAACATCAAAACACACACGAAAGAGGCAAGTGTACCCCGTCATATATGTAGTAAAGTATCGGTAAGAACCAAGTATCGATCCAAGGAAATGGGCGGAGGAATAGTACTAGACGTTTATCATTAAATTAACGGAAGAAAGATAAGTTTTGTGATTTTCTAAAAACTAAAGTAAGCATAAACAAATAATTATAAAACATAAAAGATTTCAAATATGAAAATAGATAAAAAGCCTTGCTTAATACACAACCAAAGCATATCAACTAAGTCGGTTTTGACACTAGAAACATTCGATCAATTCTCCATTTTCAAAACAATTAGTATCCCTTTCGGGAATCCTAACATGACAATCATTCGGAAAGCTAAAACGATAAACACACTTTAACCACCTAAAATTGTTCTTTAACGTGCAATTGATAAATGTCTATGAAAATCTCTTGAAAATAAGTTAGTCATCCGTTAGGAGTTTTCTAACCTCACTTAAATAAGGAAAGTGACATCGATAAACACAATGCAACCACCGAGACAAGCATAAACTAGATTAAATCACAACCGAGTTCATTTTACAAATCTTGCATATAAATTTCCCAAGATAGCAATTTTGGCCTAAACTACTAACTAAGTTAACAATTCATGGCAAGAATTCATAACAACACCATTTAACGCAT
Organism: Helianthus tuberosus; assembly: GCA_030545235.1. Lineage (NCBI taxonomy): Eukaryota > Viridiplantae > Streptophyta > Magnoliopsida > Asterales > Asteraceae > Helianthus > Helianthus tuberosus. The sequence continues at coordinate 46,655,456 of CM060377.1, forward strand.
TAAGGTCCTTACGTGACGGAAATCTTTCTTGATTAACAATAATTACATTTTATTAAACCACTAACCATTTCTAGTATTATGGTGCACACATTTTAACCAAGCTAAACTAGTTAACCAAGTTTAAAGTTTACTAATACAAGATTAATTAAGCTTCATTTTTCAACTATCTTAACTAACTAAATACCAATCATCCAACACAATTACTTATAATCAAGAAATCAACAACAATAACAAGGTTGCAAACTAATCATCAAAGACTAACATAGAAAATACTTCCAAATGTCATTACAAACAAAGTTAACATACTAATGGTTATAATTAAGCAAGGGATTGTTGTGTTTTTGCCCAAAGGCTACAATAATACATAGAACATTAATCTAAATGCTTGAAAGATTAACAAAATTATGGAAAGATTAGAAAACCAAACCATAAACAAGCACTAGATTAAGAATCCAGATAGTAATGGAGCTAAAAGGCACAATGTGGCTTGAATCCGGGTCAAAAGCAAAGCCTCCGGAGCCTGTAAAATCGCCTGTGAAGCTCCCAAAATTCCAGAGTTACGAGCAGAATGTTTCTGCATGTTTTTTATAACAGTTTGAATCCGCACGGTCATGCCAATAAAGTGCACGCACGTTCACTTTTTGCATTATTGGAGTTACTTTTCACCATACCACATGACATCACAGATCTTGACCTGTCTTCGATCTCGCACGACCGTTCCATTTGTCGCTCGATCATGCACCTCCGGGTTCTTGTTGCACGGACCCTTGAACGGGCAGTGCATCGCCGGGCTTGTGTTGGATATCGGATCCGCACGGCGTGCAGTCAACCGCACGACCGTTCGTCTCCGGGATTGACTTGCACTCCGGATTGCACCCTCGTTCACTACCGGGCTGGGCTGTTTTGTTGGATATGCACGGTCGTTCCACTCATTGCACGACCGTGCCAAACGCCCAGGTCAGATTCTTCACAAAACGTTCGCAGCTTTGTCGTTTCGCCCGGAAAGTCCTCGTTTTCACTATCATCTTGTCTGGTATGTTGTTTTAGGCCTGTAAACAAAAGTATACATGATTAAGTATCCGATTCACGGGTTTACGGCCGAAAACGCATAAAATGCGGGTAAAATGGGGGACTATAATATGTATAAATTGGTGAATATCAAATCTCCCCACACTTGAGCCTTGCTTGTCCTCAAGCAAGCTAAACTAAAATGCGAAAAAGAACAAGAATCTAACAAGAATGAGTATTTACAAACTATTTATTGAAACAACTACAAACGGTTAGCCGGTTTTTCGAAAGACAACATCAAATGAATCAAACCAAACAAGCATATGCAAATATATGTAGATAACCAAAAAGGCCGTGACTTCACTTTCAATTAACTTAACATGCTAATCTTCACACAACTCACAATGTTCACACACACTCGGTTTTATACGTGAAACATACATAAAATGTGTATGTGCAAACACTCAATGCCTTGTCAATGAAACGTGTAATATCATAAGCTTGTCATAAGATCTCGTCTCCACCAACTAACATGCGAAAAAGTGCAAATCAAGAGGACTTTACGGGGTGTAACGTTAGGCTTGGGCGAAGGGTATGGAAATGGATATTTAAAGTGGCGAAATGGTTAAAACTTGGTTTTAATGTTTAACTAGCGTAAAACAATACAACTAAACATACTAACGCCTTAAAAGGCGACTTTTGCGAAATCGAGCTTATCAATCGAAATTTTATCATTAAGCATTCAAAATTGCTTGATTTTCGTCGACTTCACCCTATTTTAGGGTGTTTTATTTTCTGTTTTTTTTATATAACAAACTAATGGATTTATACAATAAAAAAATAAACTATAACAAGCGCTAGTTAAACGATTATTTTGACCGAGTTTCAACACTAAAAGGTTTAAAACATAAAAATGCTAAATTTGGCCAAGTGGGCGATTATGTTGGGTAAACAAAGGTAAACGGGAAGGCTCGATATGGTTAATCCTAAAGGTAATGTAAGGTTTACGGAAAACATAATACAAAGAACAGGGATAACACAAAGGGTTTTCTAAGTGCCTCTATCACTTCTACACAATTTCGCAAGTTCATGGTCTTAACAAGCATGCTAGTGACAAGTTCTAAATTACACATGACATCCGGCTCACTCCTCCTCCGAAATGAACAAATATATAACAATTTCAAGGCTCAAATATGCTCACGTAACGGAAGGAATGGGTAAAAGTGTGAAAACTATCATGCAAGTCTTTCTTTGTTTGTCACGCTTTCCGGTTTTCTTTTTCAAAATTTATTTTGCTTGTCGAGTTTTTATCATGTACGAAGCTTTCTAAAACACAACCAACCGGTTTATTTGCTAAAAATATATACAAAAAAAAACAGATATTTTTGATTGATTTTTCTGATTTTTTTTTAGGACAAACAAAGTTAACAAGTTAAACCCCTCCCCACACTTGAACTTCGCATTGTCCCCAATGCGAAACCCGAAATATAGAGATAAAGGAAAATAATACTCCCCTGATGATGATTTTGATGAAACGAGACTTCCAAAGCTGATCCTGTGATGTGCTCCGGTCCAATGTGTGCTCCATAAATCTGCATATATGTCATAAGGCAAAGCAAAGCAAAACAGAATATAACATGCGGAACAAATCAGTTGCAACTCAAACCATACACTACATAATAATAGAAATATTAAAAATATCCATACATAATACCGAAAGAAATAAACGATAATATTCGAGGGTGTTTGAAATAACAACCAAAATAAACACCCGAAAATAAACTACTAAAATACGACTACCAACGATCAACTCCACCTTCTCCTAGTCATCGTCACCAGCATCATCTCTCGTGTTGGACGGGCCTGCATCTCCATAACCAGGTGGGTTCCCGTATGGGAACTGTGTGGGCTCCCCGAAGTAGTTCGGGTAGGCGTTCTGAAGCCCCCCAAATATGTACGAGAATCTATCATGCACCTCCCGGTGCATGAAGTCCTGGTTTGCCCCGATCTGCTCTATACGAATCCTTTGCTGCTCCTGGTTAACCTGCATTTGTTGGAACTGCTGGTAAAACTCAGGATAAGACGGGATGCCCTCTGGCCAATCTTGGTGCTGGTGGAATCCGTGATGCTTTGGTGAATGTGGTGGTGTCTGTGGTACATGCTGCTCATGCATCTCCTCCTCCTCATCCTCCTCCTCTGCCGGAGGCAACGGGTCCCAGACCTCGTTGTTTAAACCCTTCAATCGATCCCCGCGATCCGTCTCAGCAATCAACCCCATCGCCTTCAACAACCGAATATCAACATATAAACCCTCGGTTACAAGAGTGAGATCCTGAAGTACCTCATCAGTCATCAACCCTAAATTTTAGGCAATTTCGGTCACATACTGACCGCCGTGAATCTGACTGCTGAGCGTCGTGAAGAGTCTTGCTCGCATAATAGATCGGGTGAAAGTGCTTTTCATTCTTCTGTCCCAAAACGGCCCCTATAGCGTAATCGCTTGCGTCACACATAATTTCAAATGGCAGACTCCAGTTAGGTGCAAAAAAAAATAGGGGCCTCAATCAACTTTTGCTTGAGAAGGTCAAAAACCCTCAAGCAATCATCTCCAAAGATAAACGGAGCGTCTTTCTCCAACAGACGGGTCATGGGCCTAGCGATTTTTGAAAAATCCTTAATGAATCGCCTATAGAACCCCGCATGACCAAGAAAGCTCCGTATCGCTCTCACAGAGGTGGGAGGCGGAAGTCGTGAAATAATGTCAACTTTAGCTAGATCGACCTCCATACCAGCATGAGAAATCTTATATCCCAGAACTATGCCCTCTTTCACCATGAAGTGGCACTTTTCCCAGTTTAGGACCAGATTCGTCTCCTCGCACCTCTTCAACATCTTCTTCAAATTTTCTAAACAATGATCGAAGGAATCCCCAAATACCGAAAAGTCATCCATGAAAACCTCCATAGAATCCTCGATCATATCATGAAAAATTGTAACCATGCATCTCTGGAAGGTCGCCGGTGCATTACACAACCCAAAGGGCATACGCCGGTAGGCGAATGTGCCGAAGGGGCATGTAAAGGTAGTCTTCTCCTGATCCTCAGGAGCAATAGGAATTTGGAAGTACCCAGAGAACCCGTCTAAGAAACAGTAATACAACTTCCCCGACAGACGCTCCAACATCTGGTCGATGAATGGAAGCGGGAAGTGATCCTTACGAGTAGCATCATTGAGTTTGCGGTAATCAATGCAAGCTCGCCACCCAGTGACGGCACGGGTAGGAATTAGCTCATTCCTATCATTTGAGACTACAGTCATACCACCTTTCTTTGGTACCACCTGCACTGGACTCACCCACACAGAGTCAGAAATAGGATAAATCAACCCGGCATCCAACAACTTAATCACTTCTTTCTTCACCACGTCTTGCATATTCGGATTTAAACGCCTCTGATGTTGTGCACAAGGCTTGTACTCGTCTTCCATCAGAATCTTGTGAGTACAAAAAGAAGGATTGATGCCCATGATATCCATGATTTTCCACGCAATAGCTCTCTTATGAAGTCTCAGAACCTCGAGAAGCTGTTTCTTCTCATCATTTTCCAATGATGCCGAAATTATGACCGGTAAGCGACGCTCCTCGTCCAGAAATGCATACTCGAGATGTGGTGGGAGTTCTTTCAACTCCAAAGATGGCGGATCTTCAACCGAAGGCTTTGCTTTCTCTTCTTCTACATGGGCAATTTCTAGAAACCTCTCCGGACTCTGGGAACCATCGCCACCAATCTGATAGACTGGCTGCTCTAAATCGTGGCCCTCCTGCGTAATGCCAATCAGGTCCCCACACGACAGACGTGTGTTCGAATCAATCTCTTCAGCAGTGCCTTGAAAATGAGAGCACACACATGCATCGACAATGTCGACATAATAAAGCATGTCATCGTGACTTTGCGGATGCTGCATTGATCTTTTGGTATCAAATGTCACGTGCTCGTCATTTACTTGGAGCGTGATTTGGCCAGCTGCCACATCAACAATCGTCCTCGCAGTATTGAGGAACGGGCGTCCAAGTATTAAAGGCACTTTTGAATCCTCGTCCATGTCAAGAATAACAAAATCCACGGGGAAAACAAATTTATCGATTTTAACAAGCATGTTTTCAACAAATCTACGCGGATACTTGATTGAACGGTCTGCCAACCGAATGCTCATTCTAGTGGGTGACGGCTCACCCAGATCAAAATTATATGGCATAAGGTTGATACTCGCTCCCAAGTCAGCCAATGCATGGCTAACAGACATGTTTCCAATCAAACAAGGAAGCGTAAAACTACCCGGATCTCCCATTTTCATGGGCAGACGGTTTTGCAAAACGGCAGAACAAGTTTCATTCATCACCACACATGATATATCCTCGAGCTTCTGTTTATTCGAGAGGATGTCCTTTAGGAATTTCGCACACTTTGGCATCTGGGCCAAGGCTTCAACAAACGGTATATTTATGTGAAGTTGCTTAAACAACTCAAGGAACTTACTGTATTGTCCGTCGTTTTTCTGTTTCTTCAGCCTGCCTGGATAAGGTACTGGTGGAGTGTAATCTTTGACTGGCTCCTGGACTTGTTCTGTACTTGCTGGGCGTATCCTGGCTTGCACCTCGTCTGGTGTGTCAGTTGGGACCGCTTCAGTGATCGGTGATGAGGCCGATATGTCGGGTCCGGTAGTCCTACCACTCCTGGTCATGACAGCATTCACATCCCTGTGCCCGCTCAGGTTTTTCTCTGTATTGCCCGGAAGACCACCTGGGGGTCTTTTAGACAACATCTGTGCTAGCTGACCAACCTGGTTTTCGATATTCTGAATTGAGGCTTTGTGACTCCTCATTTCTCCTTCGTGGGAAAGAAAACGATCCTCGCTCTGTTGGTATCATTTTTCTGCCAACTGATTTGCACTAGAGGAGCTAGTAAGAAGCTGAGCCATCATATCCTCCAGCTTGGAACTAGATGAAGGGGCCTGCTGCTGGGAACTACTCCCAGTGCCCTGATTCTGATACGAATATGAACGCTGCTGGTAAGGTTGGTTGTATGGCTGGAACTGCTGACCCTGACCCTGCTGGGGCGCTGGAGCGCGCTGAGTAAATCCCAATGGATTTTGATTGCCTGCATTCGCTCGCCACCCAAAAATTTGGGTGATTCCTCCATCCGAGATTATAGGTATTGCTGTACGGGTTGTTCTGTGGCCTCACCTGATTACTCACAAAATCTACTTCTTCGTGGCCCTCATACACGAATCCCTGAAAGCATGCACCAAGCTCATGTGACACTCCACACTGGTCACATCCCGAACCCGCTTGTGCGATCATCTGGGACTTATCGAATTTCGATGCAAGAGCCGAGATTTGTGCAGTAATGGCTGTGTTGTGACAACTCGTATTTCCAAACCTATCTTCGTACTTTGATGTAACCTAGGTGAACGTGATTCGATTATATGAACTTGATTGATTTATTGAATATTACGATTATGTGTCTATGTGTATATATGTATGTTGTAGTCGCACAACACAACCCACTCGCACAAGCTCATTCGGGCCACAACTTATATTCGGATCAAGGGCGGCCCAAGTGAGGGTCGGCCCACTCCTCTTATTCGCTTACACACACCTTTAGGGAATTGTTTTCTCATTACTTGCAATCTCACAACAAACCTACAAACCCTAGCTCTTCTCTCTCTCTCCCTCACGAAACCGAAGGCTGCCAAACTCTCTCTCCATCGAAGATCATTCCCTTGTTCGGATCATTCTCGTTATCTTTTCTTAACCGGTTAGTGTTTCATTATTAGTTGATGTTATGTTATGTTATGTGATTATACATGTCTCGTGGTGAGTTGTAAATACGATTAGTGATAAGGTAAACTGTTAGTATGATGTCTTTAAAAATCGGTTCACGGGTGATAGATGAAATCGAGATGTGTATTGGTAATCGGATATGTGTGTTGAGGTTAGTCGATTATCATATCTTGCTTACATATTAGGGTGCATGATGAATTAGAATCAAATGATTATAATCAGTGGTGTATTTATTTAAACAATAAGAATTCCATGTGCAAATCCTTAATGGCCCACATATACTAAATGTTATTACACATGATTCTGACAATTTAAATCACCAAACTCACATGCAAAGTATTATTAAATAATCGGATGGTTATTACTGACAACAATTGGTTTGGTGGATGGTATCTTATTCTTTTAAATGCATAGACTTTAGGTGACTTTTGACTTTGATAAAAAGAATAGATATGATTGTCATGCACTAGAGTTCTAATTAATTAAATAGCAAATTGTTGGAATGATTGCTGTTTTGTTCGAATAGTGTGTATGAATGATGATGAGCATGTGACTTTAATTGATAGTATATTAAGGATTCATTATGATATTCAGCCATTGTGTTCATAACTAACATGTAATTGTCAGTAGATCATGTGCATATTCAATTTAATATATGACAATCATATTAATTCTGTGATGGAAAGAAATTGTTGTTGACTTGTATGGATGGATGATCACGTGAATAAACCTGATCAAATATGTCGAATGTGGTTGAATTTCTATTGGACCGATTTAAGGATCATATTCATATTTTTCGGTCAAGGTTATTTAATATTGATAAAATTCATAATTTGGAAACCATTAGATGATTATAACGGAATTGAATCTTTGGAAATAATGTAACTGATATGCAAATTATTCGGATGTTTGAATGGATCGCACAAGATCAAATCTTATCACATAAGCTTTCTGATCGCACAAGAGTGTCCAGTCGTACAAGCTTGGCTGGATCGCACAAGATTAAAAACAAACTGTTTTGGATCGCACAAGCTTTGGACTTATTCACATGTTGGGCCGGGGTAGTTAGTGGGTTATGTTAGTGAGTCACACAAGATATATTGTAATCGTACATGTTGTATTGGACCGCACAAGATTGTTTACATGTCTGTTTGGGCCGTGTGATGCTTATAGATTATTTGGGTTTCATGCTTTTGGGCCGGGTAGTATTGGGCTTCAACGAAATGACTCGCACAAGGTCATTAGACTTGTGCGAGCCCAATCACTTAATTGCACAAGTTGAATATGTCTTAACTGTTGAGCGTGATGTTGCATGATGCCATGATCCGTATGTGTCTTACATGCTAGTTTACGTGATACTTATGTGCACACTGTGAAACCAAAACCTGACTTGTATGATAACCATGTTAGGACGTGGTTGACCACTAGCTGCTAGTCTTGACCTTTCTGTGTGATCTGCCGAGCAAACCAAGGTGTGTTCACACTCTACAAAGCATGGGATTCCCAGGGGTTGGGAATGGGGTTAAGGAATATGGATTCCTCGTCCTTTCTTGGGTAGGACAGTAATGGTTCAGGAATGTAATTCCTCGTCCTCACGGACAGATAACTTTACTAGACCAAAACTCTATCACGAAGTCCCTCCTTTTTATATCGACTTAATCGCCGGGCCAATGGCGAGCGGGTCATTAGTTAGATAGCGCTATTTAGGTCTGACAAGCCTCACACCGTGCCGCAGAGGACGGGCGTGAACTAATGGATCTGGGGCACGTCAATGCTGATAGACATTGACAGTTTCAGGGCACTTAAACATGACTTCAGTCAGTAGTCGATATGGTAACGAGTCTAGTGTATTCAAGGGGTAGCCCCCACGGCCGAAATGCCAGATAACTATCATGGGGTAGCCCCCACGGCAGGATTGCCAGAGTAAATGGGTTAAACAAATCACGTTTTCAATTATGGGTAACCCCCACGGCAGGAATGCAAGTTAAAGGAAACTGTTTTTGGAACAACTTAAAACGAACACCCAACCGTGAACTCACTCAACTTGTTGTTGACTCGTTACTACATGCTTTGCAGGTCTATAGATACTTAGCTGGAGCTTGCACGAGGGAGAGTCGTTGTGGGACATGGACAGCTGTGTGCCATGTTAAACATTTGGATAATTGAACTCTTGATTTGGTTTTAAACATTATGCTTCCGCTCATAACTTAACTATGTTTGTTTTTGGACACTAATCATGTTGGTTGGACTTTTACAATTAATTATATACTTGTTCGATATGATTAGTGGTTTGATCCTGGTCAGTCACGCCTCCAAACGGTGATACTCCGCATGTGGATTTTGGGGGTGTGACATGTGTAATCGTCCACAGCATGAACTCTTGCACGAGATGCTGATGATGATGATGTAGCCCGACCTCTATCTCCTTCGCGACGCGAGCTAGACTTTAATGCAGCTTTTTCTATGATATCATAAGCCTCATTCGGCGTCTTCATTCCTAGATCGCCTCCTGCATTCACGTCTAATCTCTCATGCGTGTTGTAGGTAAGCCCTTGATAGAACGTCAAGACCTGCTGTCTCTTGGAGAAGCCACGATGTGGAACATCAAGTAACAGATCCTTAAATCTCTCCCAAGCCGCGTGCAACGACTCTCCCTCATCTTAGCGAAAGGTCACAACCCGGTTTCTTAACTTGGTTGTCTTCTCAGGCGGAAAGTATTTTTTAATAAACAGCTCCGCCAGCTCATTCCAGGTCCTGATGGACCCAGCTGGAAGTGACATAAGCCAGGCTCTGGCTTTGTCACGCAGTGAGAAAGGAAACAACCTCAACCGAACAGCATCCTCCAAAACATCTCTAATCTTGAACGTGGAACAAACTTCGAGAAAAGCCGCTATATGTCGTCCGGGATCCTCATGCTCACGCCCGTCAAACTGCACCGAATTCTGCACCATATTAATAATACTAGATTTAATTTCAAAAACAGGTGCATCTATAGTAGGTCGTAGGATACTCGGCTCCAGGCCTGCTCGTCCGGGCTGATTTGATTCATTCAAAGGTCGCTCGTCGTCCGCCATGATTGTGTTCCTTGCTGCCCCTGAGCCCTCGGCTTCAGCGGGTACCACCTGCTCCTGCTCACTAGCTGCGAGCAGTAGCCCAACCGCGCGAGATCTCGCACGAAGACGTCTCCTCAGATCGCGCTCAGGTTCGTCTGACGGCTCAACAGGATCAGGAGCGGGGGTTGAGGACATCAACCTGCAAACGAAAAATTGACACAATGAATATTTATTAATAAAATAATGCTGTTTTTTTTTTTTTTTTTTTTTTGCTGAAAAGAAACAGAATATTATTTTAAATGGGCTGAAAATTTTATAAAAATTCGAAAATGGGCCCGAAATTTTATAAAAATTAAAGCAATAAATAAAATCAAATCGGCTAGTGTAAAAATGATTTTTCAAAGCCGAAAATTCAAATAATAAGTAAATGAATAAATCCGGAATCGAACAAATAAATGGAGCAAAAATTTACAAGTGTACAAAAATAATCTAGAAAACGAATAAATGAATTAAAAACAAGAAATATTAACAAATAAATAAACAAATAAATAATCAAGAAAATATTTACAAATATTAACAAGTATATACACCGATAAAACAATGACTCGGGTCGTTCCTAAAGCTCGCCAAATCCCCGGCAACGGCGCCAAAAACTTGACGTGTGCGCGTATATACATATTTTTATCATGAATAAACACACGATTCGGTTTTAAATTTATAAAGTGATTATACTTCAACATCAAAACACACACGAAAGAGGCAAGTGTACCCCATCATATATGTAGTAAAGTATCGGTAAGAACCAAGTATCGATCCAAGGAAATCGGCGGAGGAATAGTACTAGACCTTTATCATTAAATTAACGGAAGAAAGATAAGTTTTGTGATTTTCTAAAAACTAAAGTAAGCATAAACAAATAATTATAAAACATAAAAGATTTCAAATATGAAAATAGATAAAAAGCCTTGCTTAATACACAACCAAAGCATATCAACTAAGTCGGTTTTGACACTAGAAACATTCGATCAATTCTCCATTTTCAAAACAATTAGTATCCCTTTCGGGAATCCTAACATGACAATCATTCGGAAAGCTAAAACGATAAACACACTTTAACCACCTAAAATTGTTCTTTAACGTGCAATTGATAAATGTCTATGAAAATCTCTTAAAAATAAGTTAGTCATCCGTTAGGAGTTTTCTAACCTCACTTAAACAAGGAAAGTGACATCGATAAACACAATGCAACCACCGAGACAAGCATAAACTAGATTAAATCACAACCGAGTTCATTTTACAAATCTTGCATATAAATTTACCAAGATAGCAATTTTGGCCTAAACTACTAACTAAGTTAACAATTCATGGCAAGAATTCATAACAACACCATTTAACCCGTTAAGGTCCTTACGTGACAGAAAGCTTTCTTGATTAACAATAATTACATTTTATTAAACCACTAACCATTTCTAGTATTATGGTGCACACATTTTAACCAAGCTAAACTAGTTTACCAAGTTTAAACTTTACTAATACATGATTAATCAAGCTTCATTTTTCAACTATCTTAACTAACCAAATACCAATCATCCAACACAATTACTTATAATCAAGAAATCAACAACAATAACAAGGTTGCAAACTAATCATCAAAGATTAACATAGAAAATACTTCCAAATGTCATTACAAACAAAGTTAACATACTAATGGTTATAATTAAGCAAGGGATTGTTGTGTTTTTGCCCAAAGGCTACAATAATACATAGAACATTAATCTAAATGCTTGAAAGATTAACAAAATTATGGAAAGATTAGAAAACCAAACCATAAACAAGCACTAGATTAAGAATCCAGATAGTAATGGAGCTAAACGGCACAATGTGGCTTGAATCCGGGTCAAAAGCAAAGCCTCCGGAGCATGTAAAATCGCCTATGAAGCTCCCAAAATTCCAGAGTTACGAGCAGAATGTTTCTGCAGGTTTTTTAAAACAGTTTGAATCTGCACGGTCGTGCCAATAAAGTGCACGACCGTTCACTTTTTGCATTATTGGAGTTACTGTTCACCATACCGCATGACATCACAGATCTTGACCAGTCTTCGATCTCGCACGACCGTTCCTTTTGTCGCACGATCGTGCATCTCCGGGTTCTTGTTGCACGGACCCTTGAACGGGCAGTGCATCGTCGGGCTTGTGTTGGATATCGGATCCGCACGGCGTGCAGTCAACCGCACGACCATTCGTCTCCGGGATTGACTTGCACTCCGGATTGCACCCTCGTTCACTATCGGGCTGGGCTGTTTTATCGGATATGCACGGTCGTTCCACTCATTGCACGACCGTGCCAAACGCCCAGGTCAGATTCTTCATAGAATGTTCGCAGCTTTGTCGTTTCGCCCGGAAAGTCCTTGTTTTCACTATCATCTTGTCTGGTATGCTGTTTTAGTCCTGTAAACAAAAGTATACATGATTTAGTATCCGATTCATGGGTTTACGGCTGAAAACGCATAAAATAGGGGACTATAATATGTATAAATTGGTGAATATCAATGATGTCATTGTTGTTCCACTCGTTGAGATTCCTATCATTGAGGTTTCCTCTGATCATTCTGTTCCAGATTCTTTCGAGTTTGTGTCATCCACCGCTTTGCATGCAGTGGGACTGCGACATTATGCCACTGATACTGATGACGACACAGCCATGTCGGCTGCACCGATTCCCCCTCATGACGTTGAGCCTGGCCTTGAGCATGATTTTATTCCTGTCGATCAGCCTATTGATGCACCCGCTGATCCTGTGCCTATACATGCCCCTGAGCCTATACGTGATCATGATCCTGTACCTTTTGGCATACCTGTTGTTGCTCCACTTGTACCAGACCCGATTCCTGCACCCACTGACCCTGCTGCTTTTTCCAGTCAGATCGACCCCCGTTACGCGTTCACCAGCAATGGGTGGATAGACGATGATGATGATGTACCTCCTTTTTTTGAGCCAGTCACTCCCCCACCTACACATGCACCTGGACCTATTGATGTCGCCCCGTTTCACCCGATTGTGTCCTATGTACACCGCACCGACCTGTCTGTCACTTTCTTACAGGACATTCCCGCACCCCGTCCAGGGGAAGGCCCGTCTAGCCAGCAGCCTAGCCATGTTTCACACGTGTCAGCAACTTTTCCTTTCATGCCTCAGTATACACCTACTGCTCATTTTACATCTTCACCGCCAGGCGAGCCACTCATATGGTTTCCGCCGAACATTATGCCAGTTTCTGATCCATACCATCCCTCCCACTTTATTGGTTACACGCTTCAGCAGGAGATCCTGTGTCGTAGAGTTATGGAGCTTGAGAGGACTCAACGTCCTCTACCTTGTTCATGTCCGTCACCTTTTGCGACTCCACCTGCTCCTCTTTTGAGTTATCCAGATTTTGATGTTCGATTTCTCACTATGGAGCAGCAGATCAGTTATCTGTTGCATCACGCTTATGATCTTTAGGAGGAGCTCGCGCATGTGCGCGGCTTGCTTCCTGTTCCTCCACCTCCTCCTCCACCGCCATCAGGATAGCCGGTTTTTGGTTTTATGTGGGTAGCTTGCTTTTGATGAGAGTGTCGCTATTGAGCCTAGCTTGCAAAGCCTTTTGGAGACCGCTTTTTGAGTATATGACTGTTGTAGAGAGATAGACATTTTGGACAAGGGTGGTGTGACCCTGTAGTCCCTTTTGATGTGATACGATACATTTGTAGAACATGTAACTGTATTTGTGGTCGATAATTTATGAAAGCTCAATCGCAACATTCTCATTATATACATTCTTGAGTTATACATTGAATGTGATGTTATATGCTTACTTGCATTGATAAATGCTATTACATACACGTACTACATACTTATTATATGCATAAGACCTGACCTATACGATCTTCTTTAGAAGATGCCTCCTCGAAGAAACAACCAGTTTCCCACAATAGAGGCTGAACTACAAGAATGAATTTCACAAGCAATAGCATAGCATGAGGCCTTGCGCTCTGAACACAGCGGAGGTACCTTAGGAAATAACCCACCTCATGGTAATGTTTAAGTCACTAAAGACACATTACGTTACAATTGGATATTCCATGTGCGTTTGCTAATGCTTTCTGTGAATGATGTTGCTTGTACAGGCTGTACCTACAAGCAGATCCTTGACTGCAAGCCTCTGAATTTCGACGGCACTGGAGGTGCTGTAGCTTTCGTTAGATGGGTTGAGAAAACTGATTCTGTGTTGAGAATGAGCAAGTGTGCACCGGAGCACCAGGTCACCTACATTTCTGGACTTTTCCTAGACGGAGCTCTATCATGGTGGAACCTCCAAGTTCAGACTTTAGGAGAAGAGGCTGCATATGCTATGACTTGGGATAAGATGAAGGAACTCATGCGCAAGAAGTACTGTTCAAGGGCTGAGATCCAGAAATTGGAAACCGAATTTTGGAATCTTAAGATGGATGGTCCTAAGATCTTTGAATATGTGCAAAGATTCCATGACTTATCTCGCGTTGTTCCCTACATGGTTGATCCGGAGTTCAAGCGAATCGAGCATTTTATTTGGGGATTGGCACCCCAAATCATGAGCATGGTGACGACGTCAAATCCTTCAACGATCACTGAGGCTTTTGATTTGAGTGTGGCATTGACGGAAGAAGCGATTAGGCTGAACAAGTTTTCAATCTCTGATGGAAAGAAGAAGGAGACTCATGTCGAGTCGTCTGGAGAGAACAAGCGGAAATTCTCCAACTTCAAGAAGGGTACTCGTGCGAACAATGCCAACAAGCGTAAGGACGCTAACCCGCCAGTTGAAGCACAAGTTGCTGCTACTTGTGCTGCTACTGAGGTTGAGATCAAAGGAAAAGGATACTTGGGCACTTTGCCCAAATGTAATGCATGTCAGTATCATCATGCCGGCGAGTGTAGAGTTAGGAAGTGTGAAACTTGTGAAAAGAATGGTCATTCGAAGGAGACGTGTTGGGTTGGTACTGGTCGTGGGAATAGTGGCCAGAGAGGAAATGGCAATGGAAACCATGGTGGAAACGGCGATGGTAATAGAAACAACCAGGGAAGAAATGGAAACCGTTGTGGAAACAGCGATGGTAATAGAAACAACCAGGGAGGAAATGGAAATCGTGGTGGTTTTGGAAACCAAGCTGGTAGTGGAAATTGTGGGGTAAACAACAATCAGGGCAGTACTGGGAACAGACAAGGTTGCTTTAGCTGTGGTGATGTTGGGCATTTCAAGAGAGATTGCCCAAAGAACAACCAAGCTCAGGGGAGAGTCTTTAACATTGGAGCTAGGGAAGCTCGCCAAGATCTGAACGTAGTTACGGGTACGTTCCCTATCAACGAACACTTTGCATCTGTACTGTTTGATATTGGTGCCGATTATAGCTTTGTATCCTTAGAATTTAAGAAAATCCTTGGGTTAGTAGCTAGTAAGCTAGATATTCCATATTCAATAGAACTAGCTAATGGAAAGCTAGTAGAAGCGAACGAAGTAATTAGAGGATGTGTAATAGAGCTTGGAGAGCGTGAGTTTATGCTTGATCTTCTGCCAGTCGAGTTGGGAAGCTTTGATGTGGTAGTCGGAATGGATTGGTTATCAAGTAACCGAGCTGAGATCGTATGCCACGAGAAGATTATTCGCATCCCGATGGCGAATGGAGAGACGATTGTAGTACATGGAGAGAAGCATGATACGCCCCTAAGGATTATCAGTTGTTTGAAGGCCCGAAGATGTTTGCAGAAAGGATGTGTTGCCTTCTTGGCGCACGTTGTGGATAAAGAGGTCGAAGAGCCAAAGCTGGAAGATATCCCAGTTGTAAGGGAATATCCTGAAGTCTTCCCCGAAGACTTGCCAGGATTGCCGCCTCAACGACAAGTCGAATTTCATATTGACTTGGTTCCAGGCGCCGCGCCTATAGCCAAGGCACCTTATCGACTTGCGCCTTCCGAGATGCAAGAATTATCGATGCAACTTCAAGAGCTTATGGACAAGGGATTTATCATACCAAGCTTCTCGCCTTGGGGAGCTCCAGTGCTATTTGTTAAGAAGAAGGACGGTAGTTTTCACATGTGTATTGACTACCGTGAGCTAAATAAGTTAACCATCAAGAATCGGTATCCTTTGCCGAGAATTGATGATCTCTTCGATCAACTTCAAGGTTCAAGTTATCGATCTTCGATCAGGTTATCACCAGCTGCGAATTCAAGAGGAGAGTATTCCGAAGACTGCCTTTAGAACTCGTTATGGACATTACGAGTTTCTAGTAATGTCGTTTGGGTTGACAAACGCGCCAGCAGTATTTATGGATTTGATGAATAGAGTTTGCAAGCCATATCTCGATAAATTCGAAATTGTATTTATCGACGATATTTTGATTTATTCAAGGACGAAGGAAGAGCATGAATAACACCTTAGAGCCATCTTAGAGCTGCTCAAGAAGGAGAAATTATACGCAAAGTTCTCAAAGTGCGAGTTCTGGTTGCGCGAGGTCCAGTTCCTTGGTCACGTGGTAAACGAAGATGGAATTCATGTGGATCCCACCAAGATCGAGGCGATCAAGAATTGGGAAACTCCGAAGACGCCAACCGAGATCCGTCAGTTTCTAGGTTTAGCTGGGTATTATCGTAGATTCATTGAGGATTTTTCTAAAATCGCTCAACCGTTGACCTCCCTTACTCAAAAGGATAAGAAGTATGAATGGGGAGATAAGCAAGAAGAAGCTTTTCAGCTGCTCAAGAACAAGCTTTGTGATGCACCTGTTTTATCCCAACCCGAAGGCACCGATGACTTCGTGGTGTATTGTGACGCCTCACGTCAGGGATTAGGTTGCGTGCTGATGCAGCGACAGAAGGTTATCGCTTATGCTTCGCGCCAGTTAAAGGTCCATGAGAAGAACTACACCACATATGATCTGGAATTAGGCGCAATGGTGTTTGCATTAAAGATTTGGCGACATTATCTGTATGGCACCCGATGCACGATCTTTACCGATCACAAGAGCCTACAACATATATTTGATCAGAAGAAGCTTAACATGAGACAACGACGATGGGTTGAGTTGTTAAACGATTATGATTGTGAAATCAAGTATCACCCAAGAAAGGCGAATGTAGTGGCAGACGCCTTGAGTCGAAAAGAGAGGATTAAGCCCATAAGGGTTAGGGCTTTGGAGATGATTATACAGACAGACCTCTCGTTGTGCATTCGTGTTGCGCAGAGAGAAGCTCTTAAAAAGGAGAATCTTGAGGATGAATATCTCCATGGGATGGAGAAACAGTTGGTACCCAATGGGGAAGGAACATTGTCTTTTATGGGAAGAATTTGGGTTCCCCTCTTTGGTGGTCTTAGAGACGTGATTTTTGATGAAGCACATAAGTCAAGGTACTCGATCCACCCAGGATCGGACAAGATGTACCAGGATTTGAAAGATTTCTACTGGTGGCCAAGATTGAAAGGTGATGTTGCAACGTACGTTGGAAAGTGCTTAACATGTGCCAAGGTAAAAGCCGAATATCAAAAGCCTTCAGGACTTCTGCAGCAACCGGAGATGCCCATGTGGAAATGGGAGCAAATCTCAAAGGATTTTATAACCAAGTTGCCAAAGACATGTAAGGACTTTAAAAAAATGTCCCAAAACGACCCATAAGTGAAAACCCGGACCCTTGAAACCCTACTGTGCATGAAAAATCAAGAAATCAAGATTTCTGGTTCTCAGGCGGGCCGCGTAAAGGATAGGCAGACCCTTACGCGGGCCGCGTCAACTCTAAGTTTGACCGGATAAGCGTCCAGATCCACGTGTTATCCACGTGGCATGCCTACCAGTGACACTGATGCCCTAATCTACGACTAGACTTCCTCGCGGGCCGCGTAAGGATCGAGAAAGGGCTCACGCGGGCCGCGTGAGACCCATTTTTCAGCTATAAATAGGATGGGTCATGAGCAGTTCACTGATGTCGAAACCAAAACTCAAAAAACAAAGTTTGGCTGCTTAAATTCGAAATTTACTTTCACAATAGCGAGGCGCTGCTACGATACAGGGTATTAACTCGATCGCTGCTACGATTCAATGCCCGATCGATTGAAACTATCCAATTGGATGTTTAAGTGCTGCCCACATTAGGGCCATACTTTGTCATTAGTCGTGAATTCGACGGATGTTTAAGTATAGCACTTTGTCATTCGTTGTGAGGGTTTTAATCTCGTGAGTTATCGTAAATGCTGTATTAGTTACTGACCTAGTTCGTGTGCATTGTTATTTAAATTAGGTTACAAGGCTAATCAGTAGGCTAAATTCTGCCCGTATAAATCTGCAATGTGAGTCATTCTCTTTTATCAAATGTATTTTACAATACTCCAATTATTTTCAAAGGTTATAATTACAGGGATTAAGTCGTGGTTATCTTGAATCACTGGCTAGTGGGGTATTGTGCACATTACTAATTTCTCACGATTAGGCTAATAAATCCTAACAGTGATAATCATCACTACTTGGGGAAGGACCCAATAGTGGTATGACCATCGTCACCAGGTGACACGGCGCCAGATAAAAATAAGATAAAAGCCATTGTAATCGCTCTTATGCTGTAATTTATAACTATGTGTCATTTTGTAAAAATGAATGATTCACCAGTATTTCCCCGCTAATAAAATATTTTTTAAACATGTTTCAGGCGACCTGCTATAAATCAAGGAAAACGTGCTACGGAGCACTAACAAGCTTGAAGAGGTGGCTCAGTTAAAATAAATAAACATGTTTTATAAATCAGGGAATTCCCTAGTGAAATTCCTCTATTGTAAATTACGGGGTTTATCCCGAATTATGAAATAAAATAATCGGGCATATTCAAGTTTTAAAAGATCCTGTTAAATCTTCCGCTGTCGCATCAATTAATAAATACCACGGGTTCCTGTCCCGCGGCTCCTGACCGGGTCAAACCGGGGCGGGGGCCGTGACAGGAAAAGGTGGTATTAGAGCCACTGACTTAAGCATATTAAGTATTTAAAATACTTAATTTTCCTGTGATTATGTGTTTATAACTGACTATCTGTTAGTTACAGTATGGGTAAGCAAAGAATATCGGATATCTATCTTAAATTAGATAGTTCACTGAAAGATAAGGGAACTTCATCCCAATCAAATTCCTCAAGATACTCAGCAGATACTGAGGAGGGAATATTTGTTCATAAAGCACAGTGTGAGAAACCACTTACCCCTAATAAAAAAAAAGTTTGATTATTAGGAAAAGTCAAGAGAAAATGAGGAAGTCACAACAAAAAGGAGTGATGATCAATAAGGAAACTCAAGAAATAGACACTAAACCACCATGGGAAGATAAGTTAGACCAACAATGGGAAAATCTCTACATGTTAGCTACTACAGCAGTAAATGCTAACTTATAGTTAAATCACCAAACCAGTACCATCACCTATGCTACCTACAAGCCAGAAACTTTAATCTATTAAATAACCACTAGTATATTTCCAATTTTTAGTTGTAATAAATATGTGTTGTTTCAATAAATGGTTTGCCTAAATTAGATAATTATAATTAGTATTTAAAAAAAAATTCTTTCTAATTACCATTATGTAATTAGGTGAAAATGCAAGTTACAAAATTTTAACCTAAAATTTTGAATGTTTCTTCCTAACTGCTAAACAGCATGAATGAATTATCTGAAGCCCTTCAGAATCTCAATCTCTATCCTGTTAATGTGGAAGTTTCCAGAGACTTTACCGGGTATTGTGCTGATATAGAGGAGCCTATGAAATTTCAAACCCAACCTCCAGAGAAACCCAAACCCAAGAAGAGAAGAAGAATTGTGGGCTGGAGGCGTGTGCGCAGGAGAAAACTAGCGACACGGAAAGTTACCAAGACGGAGGATCCCAAAGGTAAAGGCAAGGAAATAGAGATTGGAGAAAGTTCTAGGAAAGATCAGGAGATGCCACCCTAGGAGGAGTTAGATCATAAACTGGCACTTAGTGACCTCATCGGACCTGCCGGTGAAAATCTTTTTAATTACCCAGCGGAAGCACAACTTCCAGTTGACCTAGCGCCTGAAATCCCAGATCCTATTATCCACACCCAACCTCTACCTGCAGAGTTAGACGAATGGTGGAC
The DNA here is from genome assembly GCA_030545235.1 of Helianthus tuberosus. NCBI lineage: Eukaryota > Viridiplantae > Streptophyta > Magnoliopsida > Asterales > Asteraceae > Helianthus > Helianthus tuberosus. Next base: position 46,675,517 of record CM060377.1, read on the forward strand.
CACCGACTGGCAGTTCCAGAATCTCCTAAATAACCCTGATACCTTTTTCCCTCAATTCGACCCAGAACCTCCACTACACCCACCTATAAGCATGGAAAATCTGGCTGAACTCCGCCATTTTGGCGAGGAGCTGGTGGATGCAGGGAACAAAATCCGAGAGGTAGGAGAGAGGATCTCCTGGAAGTACGACGAGAGGGAACGTCGTTTATGAAAATACCAGTTGACTAAAGTTGTGGGGTTGTAGAAGAATGTGTGTAATAATAATAATATAATCATAAAAATATAATTATGTGAAATAACTTAAAAATAAAACTTTGTAAGATAACCAGTTTGTACGGATGCCTAATAGATATAAAATATCGAACATCGAAAGATCGACAATTTTGGCTATATTTGTTTAAGTGATTATGTGCAATTATTTTGTTATGTTTAATTATTAATTATTTTATACTAATCACTTATATAAATTAATTACCAGATGACAAACGCTGGTAATGAACCCGATAATGAAGTTAATCAATCTGAGCATAACAATGAAGATCAATTTCTGAATAGGCAAGATATCGAAAATATCGTTGCTCAGGGAATAGCCAATGCTATTCCAGCAATACTTGCTGCTGCTCGAAATCCAATTGAACCTCAAATTATTCCTAGCAAACGTACACATGAAGACAATTTCAGTAATAGTATAAATGGAGGCGGCAACAACAACAATAACAATAATGATAATGTACTGCAAGCCCCAACTCTCAAAAGAATGAAAGCTGCAACACCTGGTTGCACTTATAAGGAATTTCTTGCCTGTAAACCAGCTGAATTTGCAGGCAATGAAGGGGCGACTGCGGCACTGCGTTGGTTGGAGAAAACCGAAGCAGTAATTATGATAAGTAAATGTGTCGAGGAAGACAAGGTCATGTATGCGTCACATCTTTTTAAAGAAGGAGCGCTAGAATGGTGGAATACGGTGCTTCAAGCCAAAGGAAGAAATATGGCCTATGCCATGAGTTGGGAAGAATTCCAGCAGCTGGTGGAGAGAAAATTTTGTCCCGAATATGAGAAAGAACAAATGGCAAATAAGTTCCTGAACCACCGGATGGTGGATGTAGATTGTCGAGGGTATACTTCGACATTCTTCGAGTACGCTAGAGTTATACCAACCCTGGATTCGCCAGAGCCGGTACTTATTTCCCGCTACATTTGGGGATTGATTGGCGAAATCCGTGATATCGTTAAAGCTGCGAGACCCCGCACTATTGACGATGCAGTGGAATTAGCTAACACCCTAACTGACAGACTGGTACGCACAAGAGAAGAAACCCGGAAAAAGGAAGTAGCCCAAAAGATTACCCAAGGATTCCGTATGGGTAATCGTAGTAATTTCAAGAGAAAGGGAACCGGGCAATCTTCCACTGTTCCATTTTTCAATACATGCAAAAGGAAGCATTTTGGAAGATGCAAAGGATATTGCAATTTCTGCAAAATCCCGGGGCACCAAGAAGACGACTACAGGAAGAAGAAAGCAACAGTCTGCTACAACTGTGGAGAAGCTGGACACTTTAGGCCAGACTGCCCAAAACTAGTCAAACCAGCCGATAACAAAGCCAAACCTACAGAAGGAACTACCAAGAAAAATGCAAGAGCCTTCCAGTTGACTACTCAGGAAGCAGAACTAATTCCTGACGTAATAGCTGGTACGTTCCTAGTTCACGACGTTTATTCAAAAGTATTATTTGACTCTGGTGCAAACCAAAGTTTTATAAATACTTCATTCTGCCAAGCTCTTAACGTACCCTTAACCAACCTTAGGCAGATTTTTACAATCGAAACGGCAGATGGGAATTCTGTTAAAATAAATAAGGTTGTGCGAGAAGGAAAGATAGAACTTTTAGGTCATAAATTTTCGGCAAACTTGTTACCTATGAATTTAGTCGGGTTTGATGTTGTGTTAGGAATGGATTGGCTAGTAGCCAATCATGCTCGAATTCTTTGTGATAAGAAATCCATAGAAATTCATACACCCTCAGGAGAATTAGTGGTGATTACAGGAGATAAGCCATGAAAGCCAATGAAATTCATTTCAGTAATGAAATTGGCAAGTTATTCAAGAAAACAAGAAATGGTGTATATGATTTCAGTAATCGTTAACACGAAAGGTAAGGAAATTAGAGAAATTCCGGTAGTATCAAAATACCCGGATGTCTTTCCGGAAGAACTACCTGGATTACCACCCAATAGGGAAGTCGAATTTAGAATACATCTAATTTCTGGAACTACACCGATAGCCAAGGCACCTTATCGGTTAGCACCAACCGAAATGCTAGAATTGAAAAAGCAATTAGATGAATTATTAAGCAAAGGATTCATACAACCTAGTTCATCCCCGTGGGGAGCGCCAGTGTTGTTTGTAAAGAAGAAAGATGGTTCAATGCGAATGTGTATCGATTATAGAGAATTGAATAAAGTTACAATTAAGAATCGATACCCATTACCTAGGATTGATGATCTTTTTGATCAATTGCAAGGAGCTAGATACTTTTCTAAGATAGATTTACGCTTCGGATATCATCAATTGAAGGTACAAGAAGAAGACATACCTAAAACTGCTTTCAGAACTAGGTATGGTCATTACGAGTTTACAGTCATGCCCTTTGGGTTAACAAATGCTCCAGCAGCATTTATGGACATGATGAATAGGATCTGTAAACCGTACTTGGATAAATTCGTAATTGTCTTTATCAACGATATACTTATTTATTCCAAAAGCCAGGAGGAGCATTGTGAGCACCTGCATACACTCTTAACTTTGTTAAGAAAAGAGAAGCTCTACGCCAAATTCTTGAAGTGTGAATTTTGGCTACAGGAAGTGCAATTTTTAGGACACATGGTGAATCACGAAGGTATTCACGTAGATCCTGCTAAAATAGAAGAAATTACCAAATGGAAGGTTCCGCAATCAGCTATGGAAATTAGAAGTTTTCTAGGATTAGCTGGTTACTATAGACGATTCATTAAGGATTTTTCCAAAATAGTCGTGCCATTAACTAAGCTAACCTGTAAAGCAGCTAAGTTTGAATGGGGACCTAGGCAAGAAGAGGCCTTTAGGATTTTGAAACAAAAGTTGACAAACGCCCCAATTCTTGCCTTACCGGAAGGAACATAAGATTTTGAAGTCTACTGTGATGCTTCTAAGCTAGGATTAGGATGTGTGCTAATGCAACGCAAAAAGGTAATTGCGTATGCATCAAGGCAATTGAAAAAGCACGAGGAAAATTATACTACTCATGATTTAGAATTAGGAGCCATAATTTTTGCCCTTAAGATTTGGAGACACTATCTGTACGGAAGTAAGTTTACTGTCTATACAGATCATAAGAGTTTAAGATACATATTTGGGCAAAAAGAATTAAACATGAGGCAAAGGAGATGGATGGAAATCCTAAGTGACTATGACTGTGATATTCAATATCACGAAGGAAAAGCAAACGTAGTTGCTGATGCTTTGAGTCGTAAGTATCATGAAAAGCAAAAGCGAGTTCGTGCTCTTAGATTAAGTCTACAACTAGACTTAATGGAACAACTGAAGAACGCTCAAGAAACAGCAATCAAGGATGATGCTGAAGGAATGAAAGGAAGGATAAAAGAATTAGAGCAAGGAAGGGATGGAATTTGGAGATTCCATAAGAAAAGAATTTGGGTACCTAAGCAAGGAGAATTAAGAACTAAGATTTTAGAGGAAGCCCATAAATCTAGGTATACCGTGCATCCCGGTAACAATAAGATGTACCAAGATTTAAGGAAAAATTTCTGGTGGATAGGGATGAAAAAGGACATAGCTAGATATGTTTCTAAATGTCTTACTTGTTCACAAGTTAAGGCAGAACACGAGAAACCTTCACGTCTACTACAACAATTAGAAATGCCTGTATGGAAATGGGAACTTATAACCATGGACTTTGTTACTAAGTTACCCAAAACCAGAAAGGGTAATGATGCGATTTGGGTAATTGTGGATCGATTAACCAAATCAGCTCATTTTCTACCCATGAAGGAAACCTTTAGCATGGAAAGGTTAGCCAAGTTGTATGTAGATGAAGTAGTATCCTTACATGGAGTTCCACTCTCCATTGTATCGGATAGGGATAGTCGTTTCACTTCCCATTTCTGGACAAGTTTCCAAGAAGCTACGGGAACTCGACTAAATCTAAGTACTGCATATCATCCTCAAACTGACGGACAAAGTGAAAAGACGATCCAAACCCTGGAAGACATGCTTAGGGCATGTGTGATAGATTTTGGTGGAAACTAGGATGACTACCTACCTTTAATTGAATTCTCCTATAACAATAGTTATCATTCAAGCATTGAAGCTGTCCCATTCGAAGCATTATACGGACGTAAATGTAGAACTCCAGTCTGTTGGGCAGAAATAGGAGAAACTCAATTTTCAGGTCCTGAAATCGTGCAAGAAACTACCGACAAGATTACTCAAATCAAGGAAAGATTAAAGACGGCTCGTGATCGCCAGAAGAGTTATGCCGATAATCAACGCAAACCACTAGAATTTCAAGTGGGAGACAAAGTACTCTTGAAAGTTTCTCCTTGGAAAGGAGTAGTTCGGTTCGGTAAGAAAGGAAAGCTAAGTCCAAGATACGTAGGACCATTCCCAGTAATCAAACGAATAGGACCAGTTGCCTATCGCTTACAACTACCAGAGGAATTAGCCGGAGTACATGACGTATTTCATGTATCCAACCTCAAGAAATGTCTATCAGACGAATCTCTGGTAGTACCTCTTCAAGACATAGAGGTAAATGAAAAGCTGAAGTTTGTCGAGAAACCACTGCAAATAGAAGATAAAAAGATTAAATTTCTCAAGCACAAAAGATTGGTACTCGTCAAAGTCAAATGGGATTCCAAAAGAGGACCCGAATACACTTGGGAGCTGGAATCGGAAATGAAGCGAAAGCATCCTCACTTATTTCAATAAATCTCGAGGACGAGATTTTAAATAAGGTGGGGAGATTGTAAGGACTTTCAAAAATGTCCCAAAACGACCCATAAGTGAAAACCCGGACCCCTGAAACCCTATTGTGCATGAAAAATCAAGAAATCAAGATTTCTGGTTCTCAGGCGGGCCGCGTAAAGGATAGGCAGACCATTACGCGGGCCGCGTCAACTCTAAGTGACCGGATAAGCATCCAGATCCACGTGGCATGCCTACCAGTGACACGGATGCCCTAATCTACGACTAGACTTCCTCGCGGGCCGCGTAAGGATCGAGAAAGGGCTCACGCGGGCCGCGTGAGACCCATTTTTCAGCTATAAATAGGATGGGTCATGAGCAGTTCACTGATGTTGAAACCAAAACTCAAAAACGAAGTTTGGCTGCTTAAATTCGAAATTTACTTTCACAATAGCGAGGCGCTGCTACGATACAGGGTATTAACTCGATCGCTGCTACGATTCAATGTCCGATCGATTGAAACTATCCAATTGGATGTTTAAGTGATGCCCACATTAGGGCCATACTTTGTCATTAGTCGTGAATTCGACGGATGTTTAAGTATAGCACTTTGTCATTCGTTGTGAGGGTTTTAATCTCGTGAGTTATCGTAAATGCTGTATTAGTTACTGACCTAGTTCGTGTGCATTGTTATTTAAATTAGGTTACAAGGCTAATCAGTAGGCTAAATTCTGCCCGTATAAATCTGCAATGTGAGTCATTCTCTTTTATCAAATGTATTTTACAATACTCCAATTATTTTCAAAGGTTATAATTACAGGGATTAAGTCGTGGTTATCTTGAATCACTGGCTAGTGGGGTATTGTGCACATTACTAATTTCTCACGGTTAGGCTAATAAATCCTAACAGTGATAATCATCACTACTTGGGGAAGGACCCAATAGTGGTATGACCATCGTCACCAGGTGACACGGCGCCAGATAAAAATAAGATAAAAGCCATTGTAATCGCTCTTATGCTGTAATTTATAACTATGTGTCATTTTGTAAAAATGAATGATTCACCAGTATTTCCCCGCTGATAAAATATTTTTTAAACATGTTTCAGGCGACCTGCTATAAATCAAGGAAAACGTGCTACGGAGCACTAACAAGCTTGAAGAGGTGGCTCAGTTAAAATAAATAAACATGTTTTATAAATCAGGGAATTCCCTAATGAAATTCCTCTATTGTAAATTATGGGGTTTATCCCGAATTATGAAATAAAATAATCGAGCATATTCAAGTTTTAAAAGATCCTGTTAAATCTTCCGCTGTCGCATCAATTAATAAATACCACGGGTTCCTGTCCCGCCGCCCCTGACCGGGTCAAACCGGGGCGGGGGCCGTGACAAGACACCCAGAGGTCATGATACGATTTGGGTAATCGTAGACCGCTTGACGAAATCTGCGCATTTTTTGCCAAACAGAGAAAAGGATAACACTAGTAAGCTAGCTGAGCTGTACCTAAGGGAGATAGTTGCACATCATGGAGTGCCTATCTCGATTATTTCTGACAGAGATGGAAGATTTGTGTCAAGGATTTGGCAATCTTTCCAGGAAGCGTTTGGTTCTTAGTTGAATTTGAGTACGGCATTTCACACACAGACTGACGGTCAAAGCGAGAGAACAATTCAGACGCTTGAAGACATGCTGCGAGCTTGTGTAATGGACTTGGGTAGCAGTTGGGACACTCACCTACCTTTGGTTGAGTTCTCCTATAACAACAGCTACCATACAAGCATTCAAGCTGCACCGTTTGAAGCTCTTTATGGACGCAAGTGTCGATCGCCGTTATGCTGGGCAGATGCGGGCGATAGACAGCTAGTTGGACCCGAATTGGTTCAAGAAATGACAGATAAGATAATACAGATCCGAGAGCGCATTAAGGCGGCTCGTGATCGACAAAAGAGCTATGCGGACCAAAGAAGGAAACCTTTGGAGTTTGAAGTGGGAGATATGGTTTTGTTGAAAGTCTCACCTTGGAAAGGTGTGGCACGTTTTGGGAAGCGTGGAAAGTTAAACCCACGATTCATTGGACCGTTCAGAATCCTGGAAAGGATTGGTCTTGTGGCTTACAAGTTGGACCTCCCTGCGGAACTTAATGGTGTTCATGATACATTCCATGTATCCAACCTGAAAAAGAGTCCAACCCAGGAAACGGTTGTTATTCCTTCTGACGAAGTACACATTGACGACACACTCCATTTTACCGAAGAACCCGTTGAGGTCACGGATTGGAAAGTGAACAAAACTCGAAGGAGTAGTGTTAAGCCTGTTAAGGTTCGATGGAACGCACGTCACGACCCAGAGTTTACTTGGGAGCGTGAGGACCGCATGAAAGCAAAATACCCGCACTTATTCCCTAACACCCCTGCTGCTAATAGTAAAGCTTAAAATTTCGGGACGAAATTTCTTAACAAGGGGAGAATGTGACAACTGTCAAAAATCCAGGTATCTGTACAATTAATTAAACTTGATTAAGTGCTTAATGACTGTGCTGAAGTACAATTAACTGCTTTCTGATTATTTCTTTATACACACATGTGCATCACATATTGCAAATGACATATCATTGATTGCATGAGAACTTTATTGACTCAAATGATGCGCGAAACACAGTTAGCACAGTTAACAGAAAAACCGGGAAAATGCTGACGGAGTTCGGTACATAGACAGACAGTGTTTTGAGACCCAGTATGAGTCAGAAATTAAGTACTACACTAGTGTAGAGTGTAGGGAAGTAAGGATCACAAAACTGCTTTTCTAGGTGATAGTTTAAGTGCCGGAAAGTGCCTAAAACTCACCCAAAGTGCTGAATTTAGCAAAATTCAGCATAAATCAGCATTTAAACACATTAATTTTATGCAGAAACATGGTTAAATGGTCCCGAATGCTTTTCTAAGTGTCGGGAATTAAAAGTGTCACAAAAGGGTACATAAAGAACACTAAACTGCAAGTTTAGCACTTTAACGAATCAGTATCTAACCGAACAACCGGACACTACCCGAAACACCAAATTTACACTAGAAGCATTGTTTTAATGCTTCCAGGCTAGTTGTGATCCCCGAACATCATAACACCTCCTAAAATATCTAATAACTGAAACACGTAACGAATACTTGAACTTGAACTAGATTGCAACTAAAGGGTTAAAGCCTACTCTACTACCCCCCCCCCCCCCACCTATGGACGGCCATACCCCCTCCATGCCTCCAAGATTTTATTTCCTTATTATATTGGATCTTGTTCTAACTTTTTATGGCATATTACACATAAGATACTTGGAAAACATGGTTATAAGTATGTTATGGAAGATCATTCTCTCATAATTCTCACAGACTAACACACACTCATCTCTCCCCCTCTCTTGCTCTCACTCTCGGCCGAACACTAGCCACACCACCACCATCATCATCCAACTTTCTTCATCCATTCCAAGCATTCACAAAGGTGTTAGAGTCCATACAAGGAAGCTTGGTGGCTTTGGATCTTGAAGGACCTTCTCTATTTGCTTTTACCCACTCATTTTCTTCACTTGATTCATCCCTAGCCTTGAGCTAGTGGTAAGATCTTTGTACACTCTATTTTACATCTATTATTAGTGGTTAAAAGATGTTACATGTTGATTATTATGAAGAACACTAAGAATCACAAGAAAGAAACATGAACATAAGCTTAAACTATAAGAAATCATGAAGAAATCATGTTATTATGTGCTGTTATACTTGATGATTGTTGTTAGCTTGTGTAAATGATGTAGACCATCATATGATCTTGCTAGATCATGATTAAAAACATGATATGGCAAGATGAGAGGATTATTGTGTTAAGAAATCAATAGATCATCCTTATGTAGTCATGAACTTGAAATACAAATTGTTTTCTTGTAAAAAGATGATCAAAGTAAGTTGTGATACTTGTAGATCTAGAAATTTTATGGATGATTTCTATAGAAACCTGGTTAAAAATATAAGTTTCGTTAAAACTTGGTTCTTACATGAACAAACACTATTTTTGGTGGTTAAACAAGTGTAGAAACACTTGTGTAACAAGAAAATTTCACAAAGAAACATTTTGTGTAAAATATGATTACAAGTTGTAAACAACTAAGTCTTTCAAGAATGATGTTTTTAAATAAACAACCCCACTTTAAAGGGTAACTAAACTCACTAAACTCACTAAACGCACTACTAAGTTACTACAAGTTTTCATAAACTTTCAAGTTCATGAAGTAGTGGAATAAGCATGATTTTGGCTAAATTGGTAAGTGTAAGTTGTTTAGTGTTGATTGTAAATTGATGGTGATGATTTTACAAAAGAAAATAATATGCTTGAAAGAATGGAAACCTCCATTTTTAGGGGAAACTATGGCAAAATTTTCTAAAAATACAAACACTTAGAAAAATATTTTCAAAAAAATATTAACGAAGTGTATTTTAAACCATAAATTGTTACATAAACTTTGCCATAAATTTTGGTTACAAAATACAAATATTGGAGGTTGGTTTTTATAAATAAAAGTGGCTAGATATATATTTAGAATATATATATATATACATTAAAGACACACATGTGTGATTATTTGTATACTCTGTGTAATAGTTATATTATTTTGGGACTTAAAATAATATAACACATCAAAATACCAAGAATTACAATCCAAAATATTACCAAAATATCAAGGAATAACTATACAAGTTACACACAAAATATTAGCAAAACCAAACAAGAAATATAACTTACAAAATATTCCGGAAAAATATGTTCACAAAGTATATTTTGGTAAATAATATTTTGGATACAAAGGAACGAAAATATGACTTTTATGATTACCACAAAGTTATATCATATTTTGACAAAGGAAGATATAGCATTTATTACAAATATATATATATATATATATTCTTTGGAATTATTAGAAAATATATTATTATTGGGAAAAATATATATTTTCTTGAGTAAACATGAAATACATTATTTTTGGATAAAAATAAGTTTATATGTATTTTCTAAAGTTAGACTTGAAAATATATTATTTTGGAACTATAAATATTTTGCCAAGAATATTTCTTAAATATATATATTTTGGAAATATATATATTGGTGGACTTTTATTAGAAATAATATTCCGGAAGGTTTAATATAAATTTAAGTATATGAATACTTAATGAATACCATAAAATACGTATTCTCACGCATATAAAATACACACCGGAATTCGACACCAATATATGGCAAGATATACAAATACAAGAATGTGAGTACGCATGTATAAGATACCCCCATCCTTGGGAAAGAAATACAAGTATCAATACTTGGGAAGTCTTAAGTTAATATATATTGTTTAACAAATATTCCAAAATGTAATAAATATAATTTAAGTTAAAATATTAATTATTTTGACAAAAAATTTATAACTTGGAATAATACCAAGGGCATGGAAGAAAAATAACTCAAAAACATTAATACTAAACCAAGGCACGACCCGTTCGTCTGATAGACATTAGTACGTTGTAGGTAGTCGTGTACACCGAAGGAGCTTTGAGTTACTGTGACCCGAAGATGCAAGACTGTGAGTTTCATGTCCCCCTTTTCTTTTAACTGTTTTCAGTTTTATAACTTCGGGGGTGAAATACATGTTACAACTGTTTACAAACGTTTTATACATGGTATGGTTAGCTAAGGAAGGGGTACTACTTGATCATGTGAGTGGTGGGTACAACACTTAAGGCCATTAATCCTCATTGTAGGACCGAGGGACATGAGTGATAGATCTATTTGGGTGTAGAGAGCCCACACCCATGCGGACCAGGGTGGACCATGTGGTGACTATGTCTTATTCCCGAAGACAAATCTGCTAGGTTTGAGTTTTCCTGCATCACTTCACACATATCAATGGCCTTGCAAACCATTGGTGGTCTGTTTTCCTTGTTGCTTTCATACCAGAACTTACATACATACAGACATACTTTCAAAGGTTTACTCATACACACAAACAAACACATGAACTCGCTCAACTTTTGTTGATGTTTTCAAACTACATGTATTTCAGGGAATTAGTAAGTGGATCTGGCGGGCGTTGGAAGTTTTATGCGGCGTTAGGAATAAAGATGTCATCCATGGTTTTGAGGTTTGGGTAGGGTGTCTTATTCCTGGACGAGACACGTCTTCCAAACCTTGGTTCTATTTAATGTCTTTGATGAGTCCTTAGTGAACTCTTAAAACCATTCACATGGTTTGTAAAACTTGTGTTTGAAGTCTACGTTTAAAGACAATGTTGCTATGTTTTAAACTTATTTAATGGATGAAAAAACTATGGTTTTTATCATATAGTTGTTGTTATGATTGAATGCAATGGTATTAAGAAACTCACACCATAATCACGCTTCCGCAAAAGTCAGGGTGTGACATATAGTCAATTTTTTTTTATGAACGGCATGTATCATGACAATTAACCTGCAAATTCTATACAGCAATATAGAATTTGTATACTAGAAATTGCAAAGTCCTTTCTCTTACTGATATTGAGGCACTAATGAGTAAATGACAGATTCGATCTACAGAACCGGTGACAAGAATAAGGCATACCCATTGGCCAGTGCACTACAAGAAGGCGCATGACATACACAAACTCACCTGAAGTTTGAAAAAATTGGGTAAAAAATGATTATAAAATGTAAAAAAAAAGTCATTTGTTTCTTTGGGGATTCTGAGGTCAGGTTTTCTAAATCACCTTTATGATTTTCTTTTTTAAAGACAACTGCTGCTATTTTTTTGTTGTTGCTGTTAACAGTTGCTGTTCGAGGCTGTTGCTGTCTTTGGTTTGAAAAAGAATGTATGCTGCTATGTGTTATATGGGTATAATGAAATTGACTTGATTGTTCTTATTTAGCCTATAAGAGAGATAAAGAGAAGAGAGAGGGGAGAGAGAAAGAGAAGAGAGAGAGAGAGGGGAGAGAGAAAGAGAACAAAGAAAGAGAGAGGAGAGAGAAAGAGACGCATTAGAATTAGAAGTGGGATGCGTCTGGGCCCACATGCAAAACGTCACGTGTCCAATTTTTATTGAGTGTTTAAAGCGTCTGCATATGGACGCATCCAAGCCGGATGAGTCCCTCCAAAGACGCATAAGAGTGAAAATTTTGAAAACAGGTTTGGTCAACAAACATTTTCGTAATTTTCCATATTTTTAATCTACTCGTATTCTGTAACACTCGTCTTATAATTTCATTTTATAACCATAAAATACGGACTTTTTAAATTCGAAATACATGACCAACAAAAACTTAGTTAATAACTAAGATGTACGTCATTATAGTATTTAAACATAGTCGACTAACTAGATTAAAATGTTCAACATTCAAAAGAGTTTACAAAACAGCATGTTTTAAACTAGATTAGATTAGCGCGGAAGCATTCAAAACTTGTGTTCGGTTCTTGGTTCCCTTGCTTGATCAACATCCACAACAAACGAGCATAACCTATGGTCAAAACCACATTAATCGTTAGTTTTGACATCTTAATATTAAGTAAAAACGAGTTCTATTGCTTAAATTAAAAAAAAAAAAAAAGAACTGCCAAACTGTAAGCCACGGTTCAGAACCGTGGCCTACGGTTCGCCCAGCTCAAAATAGAACTGCGAGATTGTGAGCCACAGTTCAGGACCGTGGCCTACGGTTCGCCCAGCACAGCCTTCTTATACTTTTTTTTCGCTTAATTCCTCATAACTTTTTATTTACATATCCGTTTTAGCCGATTCTTTTTCCTATATGTCCGTATTAAAATTACGGATCTAACCATATAAATTTCACTTAACGAAACCCAGATTATGAACGAATGGCCCACAAAATCCTTGTTTCGATTATTCGACCCATTAACTATGTGTGCAAATTGTTCGCCAATTTATTCTTTGGCATTCTAATCTTATTTACCCATTCCCCGGGCTTGAAATTCTTGGCGTATCCGTACCATTACATGGCTTTACGCTCGTATTCGAATTTCATGCTTGTTTTCTATAAATTCAAGCATTGCCACTTTATGCAATTCTTGCAACTAGTTTCTACCATTCGACCCGATAACACGGATTCATAACCTTAACTTAGTATAACCATTCATTGCTAAAATTGCTATCTAGCACCAACGCAATATGAGGCTTTCAAATCTTTACGCGCAAGAATCGATATAAGGACATAGTTTTGACCCGTTTGGTTGACGAGTGAAAATCGTCACTTTAATGTCAAGCCAAACTATTTCTAACCAATATTTTGACCCGTTTGAATGTCGAGTGGGTTTCGCCACTTAAATGACACGTCAAACGCATATACTACATTATGACACTATTAACAAGCTAAAACCAAACGTTTATACGTAATGTAACGGGACCAAAGTCACGTACATTTCAAAGCACCCCTTTCAACCGCGCGTCACCACCGGCTTGTCCACTTGACGCTCCGGTTTCCTTTCCTATAGAGTTCAATCACAACCCGTTTAGAACTCTTTTGTTTACATAATACGCATAGTTTGCCATAACTCTACAAACACGCGTTTTAACTCAAATTTCCAGTTTTTAATCTTCTTTCAGGCATTTTCACAAACACCTTAAGGGCATAATTTCTCATAACTTATTATTAAGTTCATAACTTTTTGTTTAGCCAAGATTAACATCAATTAGGCAATTTACACATGTTTTTAACATCAATATTTCAGAAATTACTTCCTAAAACTCGGATTACATTAGATAAGAATCATAATCCTAGTGTTTATCAAGTTTCTACAAAACCCATTAATCACCTTCAATGGTGATTATGAACCCCACTAGTATCAAGCAAAATTTTAACAAGAAATCATCTAGGGTTTATCCCTAGACATCATATTACTCTAATTTCATCTATACAACACTCATGCAACATCTAATATGAATTCCCCATGTTTATTCAGAAATTTAAATGAGAAGTTTTCCATAAAATGTACATACCTTTTGATCCCTTTCACTGAGGTGATCACTAATCTATGTTCGGATTTTGATTTGGGACAGAATTTGGTCTTCAATTTGATCAAATACCATGAACTAGGGTTTGGAGAAGCTCTGGTCGCCCCCCTCTGTGTTTGATCGATCCCAGCACACTCAAATGTGTGTTTTGTGATTAAAAATGGTTTTTATTATAATTAGTTTCATTTTTGACACCTTTGGTCCCTCTAATTTCCTTTAGTTCATATTTTGAGTGTTTTAACCCACTTATGAGTTACTACAAGACTTATAACTAACTGGGTTATTTAGTCCTAGTTAGTTTGTTCTTGTTTATTTAATGTTTTATAATTCTAATATGTAATTTTATATTTTCGGGGTGTTACAAGTCCACCCCCCCCCCCCTTAAAGAGGTTTCGTCCACGAAACCTTCTTTACGTGGTTCTTTTGGTTTGTGCCAAACTCCCTTAGTTTCGTTTTTCAGACATTATTTCTTTTAGTCAAAAGTCATCATTTGCCTCGATGCATGCGCCTTCCATGCGTAAGTCCTCATGGACTTTAACTTGTGTCCTGTATTTCTTAATTTGCAGCCAACTCGGCCCAATTGCCACTTGACCACTCAATAGTACGAGTTCGTCAACATGTTTATTCTATATCACCCTATATTGCCAAGTGTTTTATGTAAATCACAACACTATTTTGACCTTGGGTGATCTTATCGGTTAGACTGATTAGTCACCGTCACCTCATGCCTCGTAAATTTGGATTTATCCCTTCATCATATTCGGACTTATGTGAGTTTATGATCTCCTATCCCGTAACTTGTGCTTCAACTTGATTATATTCTATGTCACTTTTATGATTATGATCGCACCGCATCACGTCATGTTTAAGTTTTTACAAACTTTTCATTGTCAAAATCTTCTTTCTAATGTATCGTCTTACACCTATCGGTGTTAAGACCTATATTCCTTGTTATCAACTATTTTTCTAATTTGTCCCATAATATTCATATTTGTTAAGCGTTGTTTCTTACTAAAACTAAATCTTAGTTTAACGTCTATCTCTTTAATTCATGTCAATTACTCATATTCAGGAAGTGAAGACAAGAATTTATTCTTTTCCGCTATTATAGTACGCGGGGAATTGTAACCATTCTTCGCGTTTTTACCCCAAGTGACCCGTAGGTTCTTTTGCTTAGCCCCGTAAGTTATTTTTTTAGGCTTTCTCCCCTTTTTGGTTTATTCCTTTCTATTGCTGACACGTGGTTCATTTAATCCTTTAAACTCTTACATGGTTTATAATCCCAAGGGCATGATGATTCCGTAGATCATCTTTTACTCGTGTCATTTTGTTTCAACACTTTTTAATTCATTTACTAATTCTTTATACAATCACACCAATCAATGTGATCATCGTTCTACCCCATAAGGATTTTATTAATAACCTGTTACTTGGATAGTTACCCATACCCAAGTTTCTAAGTCCTTATTTATTGATACCTCATTATTAACAGTAGCGAATAATACGTATTACTCATTTAGCTTCTTTTTCGAGGATATTCCTATCTGAGTCTTAATTTTTCTCATTTTTGACCTTAATCCAATGTAATAATAGAGAAATCAATTTACTTCGTTTTATTGTTCTATATTGTTGTATGGAATTTTTCCACATCGTTTATTGTTACAAACGATGTTTCTACATGTCTTATTTCGTTTGGCCAAGCCCATAACCATGTCCTTGTCATTTGTTACTATTACAATTTCCCGGGTTCAGGTGTTATTACACTCCTTTCCAATACATTATTTATTTACTTCATTAAGTTTCCGGGTTCGAGTGTACGCGCACCCCTTCCCATGACAGTATTTATCACGACTGTTTTTCGCTTCAGTTTCTCATACTCACCATTGTTTATTTTCTTATACACACACACACATATATATATATATATATATATATATCATTTATATAATTCACTCATTTCACTACTCATATATGCCCATATGCAATTATCATTCACACTTGTATCGAATAAAATTTGTGTTAAAATTGAATTCACAAGAAACAT
The DNA here is from genome assembly GCA_030545235.1 of Helianthus tuberosus. Classification (NCBI taxonomy): domain Eukaryota; kingdom Viridiplantae; phylum Streptophyta; class Magnoliopsida; order Asterales; family Asteraceae; genus Helianthus; species Helianthus tuberosus. The sequence continues at coordinate 46,691,552 of CM060377.1, forward strand.
ACCCGAAACGACATCAGGTTCTATCTTTACTTCGGCTGCGGTTAATTGGAAGGATCTGGCCCTTGCCTTTTGTGCCTCCATCTGCACATCCTTCTCATTCCTTTTCCCGTCCAACTCCGGGCACTCCGACTTTTTTTGACCCGACTGATAGCACTTATAGCACACCATAACTTTCCCCGGACATAGCGCGGCCGTATGCCCTGTCTTTCCGTATATGGGGCATGGTTTATGTTTAAAGCGACATTCGCCTTTGTGCCCCTTTCCACATACTTTGCAACTCAGTGATCCACCCTTCACATCTGTCTTCTTTACTGACTCCGTTGTTAGTGCCTTCTTCGTAGGGCTCGGGTTAACATCTACTGCCCTTCGTTCACCCCGTTCAATCTGCTTTTTGAGTTTGATTTCCCGTTCCCGAGTCGTATTTATGATCTCGGTGAGCGTCTCATATTTGGAAGGAGTCATGAACTCCCGATATTCAGCACTTAACATATTATAGTAATAATATATTTTCTGCTCTTCATTTGTCACAAGCTCGTCACAAAACCTTAATTTATCGAGAAAGATGCCCGTAATCTTGTCTATCGATTCACCCGTTTGCCTCAACTGGATGAATTCCTCCTTGATTCTGTTGATGACCGCCTTGGGGCTATGGTGTTTAAGGAATGGTGCCTTAAACTCATCCCAAGTCATAGCCTTTGCAGCATCGGCCCCAATCTCCTTCTTCTTATTATCCCACCAGTCCTTGGTTTGACCTCTTAACTGACCCGTACCGTAAGCTACAAAATCGCTTACCTCACAGTGGGTCCTTTCAAACACTCCCTCGATGTCGCTTAGCCACCGTTGGCATATTATCGGATCGACCTCCCCATTATAAATTGGCGGTTTACACGCCATGAACTCCTTGTATGAACAACCTTTCCGTTCTCTGGACTTTTCCTTAGCTCGGTTGGCATTTTCTTCCAACCTTTGGATTCGTTCCTTTAACACATTAAGCACCGTGTTTTGAATTTTGTCTATAAAACCAGATAGACTATTCTCAATTGCCTTCCCTACTTCTTCGGCAATTACTCCTCTCATTTGTTCGGTGACCACCGGCACCGTATCATCATTCCCTCCATCGGCCATTTTGAATCTGAAATGTTTATATTCATTATTAAACATTTCATTTTATAACATATGCATCACTCGTTTTGGTTTAGCCAAGTTCACCACTTGCTTAAACCATTCATGTTTAGTGCACTTTTTCGGGTTTGAGTGTGTTAACACGCTCTTCCCATGCACATCGACTAGAATTTCTTCCTTTCAATAATCGTAATAAAATCTACTGGATAACTAATTCTTACCGGATGTTGATCAAGCTTGAACCGAACACATTTTGTTAACAACATTGAGCTCTGATTACCAACTTGTAACACTCGTCTTATAATTTCATTTTATAACCATAAAATACGGACTTTTTAAATTCAAAATACATGACCAACAAAAACTTAGTTAATAACTAAGATGTACGTCATTATAGTATTTAAACATAGTCGACTAACTAGATTAAAATGTTCAACATTCAAAAGAGTTTACAAAACAACATGTTTTAAACTAGATTAGATTAACGCTGAAGCATTCAAAACTTGTGTTCGGTTCTTGGTTCCCTTGCTTGATCAACATCCACAACAAACGAGCATCACCTATGGTCAAAACCACATTAATCGTTAGTTTTCACATCTTAATATTAAGTAAAAATGAGTTCTATTGCTTAAATTAAAAAAAAAGAACTGCCAAACTGTAAGCCACGGTTCAGAACCGTGGCCTACGGTTCGCCTAGCTCAAAACAGAACTGCCAGACTGTGAGCACGGTTCAGGACCGTGGCCTACAGTTCGCCTAGCTCAAAACAGAACTGCCAGACTGTGAGCCACGGTTCAGGACCGTGGCCTACGGTTCGCCCAGCTCAGCCTTCTTATACTTGTTTTCGCTTAATTCCTCATAACTTTTTATTTAAATATCCGTTTTAGCCGATTCTTTTTCCTATATGTCCGTATTAAAATTACGGATCTAACCATATAAATTTCACTTAACGAAACCCGGATTATGAACGAATGGCCCACAAAATCCTTGTTTCGATTATTCGACCCATTAACTATGTGTGCAAATTGTTCGCCAATTTATTCTTTGGCATTCTAATCTTATTTACCCATTCCCCGGGCTTGAAATTCTTGGCGTATCCGTACCATTACATGGCTTTACGCTCGTATTCGAATTTCATGCTTGTTTTCTATAAATTCAAGCATTGCCACTTTATGCAATTCTTGCAACTAGTTTCTACCATTCGACCCGATAACACGGATTCATAACCTTAACTTAGTATAACCATTCATTGCTAAAATTGCTATCTAGCACCAGCGCAATATGAGGCTTTCAAATCTTTACGCGCAAGAATCAATATAAGGACATAGTTTTGACCCGTTTGGTTGACGAGTGAAAATCCTCACTTTAATGTCAAGCCAAACTATTTCTAACCAATATTTTGACCCATTTGAATGTCGAGTGGGCTTCGCCACTTAAATGACACGTCAAACGCATATACTACAATATGACACTATTAACAAGCTAAAACCAAACGTTTATACGTAATGTAACGGGACCAAAGTCACGTACCTTTCAAAGCACCCCCTTTCAATCGCGCGTCACCACCGGCTTGTCCACTTGACGCTCCGGTTTCCTTTCCTATAGAGTTCAATCACAACCCGTTTAGAACTCTTTTGTTTACATAATACGCATAGTTTGCCATAACTCTACAAACACGCGTTTTAACTCAAATTTCCAGTTTTTAATCTTCTTTTAGGCATTTTCACAAACACCTTAAGGGCATAATTTCTCATAACTTATTATTAAGTTCATAACTTTTTGTTTAGCCAAGATTAACATCAATTAGGCAATTTACACATGTTTTTAACATCAATATTTCAGAAATTACTTCCTAAAACTCGGATTACATTAGATAAGAATCATAATCCTAGTGTTTATCAAGTTTCTACAAAACCCATTAATCACCTACAATGGTGATTATGAACCCCACTAGTATCAAGCAAAATTTTAACAAGAAATCATCTAGGGTTTATCCCTAGACATCATATTACTCTAATTTCATCTATACAACACTCATGCAACATCTAATTTGAATTCCCCATGTTCATTAAGAAATTTAAATGAGAATTTTTCCATAAAATTTACATACCTTTTGATCCTTTTCACTGAGGTGATTACTAATCTATGTTCGGATTTTGATTTGGGACAAAATTTGGTCTTCAATTTGATCAAATACCATGAACTGGGGTTTGGAGAAGCTCTGGTCCCCCCCCCCCCCCATGTGTTTGATCGATCCCAGCACACTCAAATGTGTGTTTTGTGATTAAAAATGGTTTTTATTATAATTAGTTTCATTTTTGACACCTTTGGTCCCTCTAATTTCCTTTAGTTCATATTTTGAGTGTTTTAACCCACTTATGAGTTACTACAAGACATATAACTAACTGGGTTATTTAGTCATAGTTAGTTTGTTCTTGTTTATTTAATATTTTATAATTCTAATATGTAATTTTATATTTTCGGGGTGTTACATATTCTGTCCACCTTACAAATTTTTTTTGTATACGCCACTATAGTGATGATGGCGATGGGTGCGTTGATTGGAGGGACGCGACGACGGCGATGTGCGGCGACAAATGGTGGTTGCGAAGGGAGTTATGTAGTGTCAAGGTGATGACGACGACGGTGATAGTGATAGGCGCTTGTCTATGGTGGTAATGGTGGTGATGGTCGTGTGGGCAGCAGTGGTGGTGAGCGGTACGCGATGGCGGTTGTTGTCGAAAGTGGTTGGTGGTGGTGTATGGTGTTTGTGGCGGGAATGTAGTTATATATAAATTGGTTTCTTTATATAAATAAATATTGGTGTCTTTATATAAAAAATAAATTGATGACAAATGGTTTCTTTGTATAATTTTTTTTATTCATGTAAATACCAAACTGTGTCTCAGTTGGACGATCAAACAAACGTTTGACTGACGAGGAGGACAGAGTGTGATGATTTGGAAGCATGGGAAGGCATAAGGCCAATGGGTATGGGGGTCGGCTAGCCCCGGCTAGCTCCGGCGCCGAGCCCCCACACCGCCCCCCTCAAGTCCGGCCCGGCCCAAACGACTCACCCACGCCGATCTAGCCGAAGCTCTCTCCTCTCTCTATACACACATACCTCTATACATACATACATATATATATATAAAGGGGTTCATCCCCCACCCCCCTAGATTCATCCCATCCAAGCCACTCCTACGTGGCGCCTACGTGGCGGCTCAACCCATCCGAGCCCATCCTAACCATACCCATTGGCCTAAAACATGATCTAAAAAGGAGGGTATCATTATGTAATCTGAGTCAAACCACTAGAGGACAAATTTTAATTAACTCTAAAGTGTATATTAGGGGTGTGAATTTCTGAACCACATGAACCTAACACGAAAATCACGGGTGTGAGTTTATTCTAAACGAGTTCGGGTCATTTTGAGTTTGAACCTATGAACATGTTTAGCTAAACGAGTCAGATTCGGGTCAACTTGGTCGGGTTGACCTGTTTAACCCATTTCTATTATATTATATTTTTTTCAATATATTTTGTGTCATAAATTAAATTGGGTGTACATTTAATGTTATAATTTATTCATTATAAATTAGCAACATGTTAATGCATAGAGTAGTTGTACTCTATGCTTAGGGTGATTTAAAAAAAAAATGATATAATTACACTTTTAACCTAAAATTATTTTGTTTTTTACTTTTAACCCCAAAACTTTTTACCTTTGTCAATTTAATCTAAGAGCTTTTTTTATTTTCAACTTTGGTACACTATACTTTTCATATTTCGCAAAAACTTGTTTTACGTTTTCTTCTAAATTTTGCGAGTTAACACGTCGCAACGTTAATGTGTGGTTCAATGTTTTTACGTTTTGTTTTACGCTTCGTTCTAAATTCTGCGAGTTAACATTACGCAATGTGCATGTGTGGTTCACCATTTTTATGATCGTCTATTTTTCCCATATGATAGGTTCATTGTGATGCACGAGTCCTAAATCGATTTAGTTATTATTTTCTATGTTTTATGTTTCTGGCTAATTTCTCCGCATTAAGACGTCGCAACTTCAGTGTTGGTGGTCACTAGCGGTGTTGTGGCATTTGCGCTATTTGTTACGGTTTTACGCCCCCAACGCGGGAAGGGAGGGGGGGGGGGGTAATACTAGTTATAGTTTAAAAAGGAAAATTAACATAAGATTTTATGTTTTTATTATATAAATTTGTGATTTTATTATAAAAGAATTCGGGTTGAACGGGTCGGGTTCGAGATAGCCTGCAAATGTTCAAGTCAGGTTCGGGTGTATATATATGACACAATTTTCGGGTTCAGGATCTTCTAAAATTTTCGAGTTCAAATTGAGTTAAACCCATTAACCAGCAAACACGAACTCTTTAGCACCCAAGACTCTATCTAACTTTGATAGTGGAAAATTTGAATTCAAATCATCCACTTTTGTAGTTGTTAATAGTATTATCTTTAAATAATTTTACGACCCCCAAAATTTTAGGGTTTTCCCGTTGATGATACCACCACCAAATCACAGACTCTCACTAAAAATGGAGGAGCTACTCATTTCCCGCAGTTTGGTACTCTTTCAAGCACCCAAAAACGCAATAATTCATGCTCATTGTTTCTATTTTCATTTTATTAAACAATAATATTTCAAACATTTGTATTTTTTTTTTGCACAGTGATTTGGATGACGTTAGTTGGAATTTGAACTACAACTGAACTTAGGTATGCTCAAATTCTTCGATATTTCTTGCATTTCTGTATATTTATGAATTCGTAAAGTTGAATTTTCAGTGTACGAAATCTCACTGTTGGATCTGAAAAATGTTAATGTTACAGATTCGGTTTTGATTTATGAACAGGGGGAATTTAAAAAAATTGAATCTGAATCCAAAAGTTTTTAAAAAAATGTTTTGCCTTTTTGCCCTTCTTGTCTTCTTCCCCAAAAGTTGTGTACAGAACTACAGACAACACAGTTAATTGATGGTGAAAGTGATTAACAATTATTTGTTTAATATTAGTTTATAATGTTGTTTTTGTTAAGGTTGGTATTGTAATACTGTTTTTTTAATTAGTACAACTTCCATCATGTTTCTTGTCTCTGTTCTTTGACCCTTTAATCAAGTTTCTCTGAAGAAATAAACATTATAGATATATGGTTATTTAAATTGCGTGATGTGCTCCGATGCGTTTGGTTCCAAAATCTGATGCGCGAGTTTATAAAAAAATGTTAAAAATTTATTTATACATAAAAATATATAAAGACATAGGTAAAGTAAAACAAATGACGTAATAAGAAGATAGGAGTTGTGCTTTTTGGTTCAAATCAAGTGTACTAAGATATTAATTATTGAAAAAACTCAACCCAGTTCATAAAATCTGGAAAAAAACATAAGAAACAATGTTGCGTGCATCAATGCGCATCATGCGATGAGCGCATTATGCGAAATGCGTGCAATATTCTCGCATCACGTAAACGCAACGCATCAGCTGTGGCGATGCGCTCTCATCACGCATCGGGCGCATCACGCATTATGCGCGCATTTTAAAACCAAGGTTTATAATGAAAAATCTTTTGTTAAAAAGGAAAATTTATTTTATAATGAAAATTCTTTTGTTAGAAAAGAAGATTTATTTGCTGGCAGGGGCGAGATCTCGTGAACCTCCCTAGCATATAGTCTCCTTAATTGTATTGTTCCTTAACGATGTTTCTTTATATTTTAACAACTTTCAGTTGCTAAGAGCCCAATGAAAATATTTAACTTTAAAGAAAACAATAAACCTTTATGTTATATGTAATTAAGAGATAAAAATCTGAAATTCAATTCAAGGGGCCAGGGCTTCTTGAAAATATGAGTTTTAGCTTCATTGAATTATGAAGTTTGTGTCCCTAATCCCTATGTAATTAGCATAGTCTATTTGGTCTAGCTTCAAAAGTATAAGAATGTGAATAGATGATGAAGTTCTAATGGTTGACCCTTAGCCCTTACATCATGAATTCGAGATGTTTGACTATTTCGAAAGTTGATTGTATATCATCAAGCTTTACACTGTTTCGTAGAACGAATGATGATTTAGGATGATGAAAAAATATTATTGTATAATCGTTCCATTTCATGTTTAGATCTTGGTTTAAAAAGGCACACCCAGAGGAAAACACATCAGGGGCAAAAAAGGCATCCCTTGTGTAGTTCTGAAAGGTTCACTATTGATAATTCATCATCATCATACTCAGTAAATCCCACCAATAGCAAAGCTAAGGTAGGGTCTGAGGAGGGTAAGATGTAGATAGCCTTACCTCTACGCCGTAGGAATAGAGAAGCTGCTTCCAGTGAGACCCCTGGCTCGATAGTAGTTTTGCATCAAGTTTTGGACATAAGGCACATAACACTCCGCAATTAAGACAAAGGCCGATTAGTGCATGTACTCCCTTGTCTTTCGACTATCAACGCCACCACACTATTGATAATTATGAAAGGTTATTATTGATAATTAGGTTGATAGATACGCAGGTTCTGGTTGTAAGGTAAAGTTTATTTTGTTGTACATAGACGTGCGTCTCGCGCTTCAGCTTTTGGGACCAAAACCCCTAAGAGCGCCCTGCTCCTCCCACCTTTTTAAAATTGAGGTCTATATTATTGATGCCATATGCTAAACTATATATTGCACTTTCCAACAGGTACTTGCAGTTTCACACTTCAATGGCAGAATATGAAAACAGTCACAACTATTCCACACAAAGCGAGACCGCCATGCAATCCCTAAACACCATAATACAGCTCCATTTCGAGAAGACCCTAGAGAAAAAACGAGCAGTTGACCAACAGAAAAAGGAGCTATGGAAGCTCTTCCAACTCTTCTTCCTCTTCCTAGCCCTTGTGTTCACCGCACTGGTCCATTCCCCGAGCCTCAAGTGCCGCCACTGCTGGATGCCCATCGGTCTCCTCACCTTTTCCCACCTCATATTCTACGTGTCGGTGGCTCAGACCCTGCGGTGCATCAATGGGTTCAAGTATCAGAGGAGATGCCATAAGTTGACCCTTGGGTTAGCCACCGAGCGGCTCAGGCAGATGAACACGGGCGCGGTTGATACAAATGCTGATGGCAAAGATGTTGGTGGTGATGAGTTTGAGATCCCTTATCAGGAACCACCAAAGAGTTACTTTGGTAAGTTCAAGAGGAATTGGGCTATGCATTTTGGGTTCTTGATTTTGATCTATGTGTTTATGGTATCATCATCTGTTGTTGTTCTTTGTTTCTAAACGTTTGGGCCCTTGTAGTTGTGGTAGTCTGTAGTTAGGCCCAAACATTTGAGGTAGTCTGTACTCTGTAGTTTGGGTCTTTGGGCCCAAACATTTATTGAATTACATTTTTTGGTCTCCAAACTTTATTTTTAATTGCTTACAGTTCTTTTTTCCTTTTTTTTTGTTTTTCTGTAAATACTTTTATTCTTTATTTTTATATTAGTTGTATAACAAGTCATCCCTTATTTAATATATGACTCCTTTTGAAAGTTAAAAAAAGTCCATTTCTTAAAGTTAGCGAACATGACATGACTGAACTTGTGGCAATTTAGTAATTTCATCATTTTTGTCATAATTATACTAATACAACCATGGACATATTTTAGTTTTTTTTCTGTGTTCTTTATGCATTAATGTCTATATAGTTTTAAAAACTAGTTTTAATTTTTTATATACTTGTTTTAGTATATAAGATAACTCACATTAAATGAAAATCTTTTCATCAATAGATAATACAAATAAAATCAAATTCTTTTGGTTTAAACAGTTCATATTATTGGACCAAATATTTTCTCTGGTATGGAGATATATGATATATTGATAATTATATTATATATCTGGGTATGCGCATATAATGTATATATGTGTGGGTGCTCGGCGGACAAAAGTGAAAGTGCACTAATTTTAACGTTATTTTAATAATTTTGTGAAAATAACGTTAAAAGAGGAGGATGGTTAATCATGTATCATGTGGTGAAGTTGATAGCCGAAAGACAAGGGAGTACATGCACTAATCGGCCTTTTTCTTAATTGCTGAGTGTTATGTGCCTTATGTTCAAGGCTTGATGCAAAATTACTATCGAGCCGAGGGTCTCACTGGAAGCAGCCTTTTAACAGGGTAGATGTAAGACTGTCTACATTTTACCCTCATCAGACTCTACCTTACCTTTGCTATTGGTGGGATTTACGAGTATGATGATGATGATGATATAATTATATATTCATCTCGACACAAAGCTGAATATCAGATCTTGTAATTTGTACTTATGCATCTAGTAGATGATTTTCAACCCAAACGGATCTCTGACCCATTTCATTTTATATTTATTCCAACAATTTCTGGTACTTTAAATACTTCAACCACAGTTCCAAAACATGTTTATGCATTCCCATAACTTTAAACCAATCCGTAAGGGGCTGGGTTTATTTCGTCACGCATTAAACGTGTTTAGGAAGTTATAAACATTGTAAGCTACATTTCTAAGCATGAATTGGGGTCTAGGATATCAAGAATTCATTCGTTGATCGTAACTCTATCTCTAGCTAAGGTAAGAGTTCTTTGATTGTGTGATGTTAGCTATAGCTTCAATCATGCTTGAAAGTTATTTAATCAAACCATCTTTACTCAGTTCAACAAAAATTAAGGTTATTGCTACTTTTTTTTTTCTTGAACCCTTGGAAATAATTGTTGATGTATTTACATACCTGTTACTAAACAGGAAACACACTGGGGTTATGAACAGATAATTAGCCAAACAAAAAGGTCATTTGATGATGTTAATTGCCTATCCACCATGGTGGTAGTTCTCATGTCATATGGAATATTTGATCATTCCCTAAGACTAGTTTAAGTAATAGTGGCAAATTTGGTTGTGTTGTATGCTAATTTGAAAACGTTAAATATTATGATATCTTGCGTGTTTTAACAGTTTGTGGCGTCATAAATGTTCCATCACATTGTGCGTACAGCTTCTTTATACATTACACTAGGAATGTGTTACACTATATGTTTGGGATTAAATCCCTTTCCTCTTCATGTTTGTTTAAGTTATCAAATCGATTATCCATGAAACCATGATCTTGCGGTAACTTGGCCGAAAAGGTAGAACTTGATTTTGAAGTCCCCACTTCATTTTTCTCAATTTTAAAAGAGGTTAGGAGACCTTCTTTAGGAACCAGATAAGAGAAATCCTAGAGGGAAGTCAAGTAGTGGAGTAGTGGTTCCAAGTCGGCCCAAGAGAGAGAAACAAAGCGAGAGCTTTAGCCCCAATATCCTACGGCCCCCAAAATACTAAAATAAAGTTAAATGCGCATAATTTGGGCTTTGGGATTGTTGACACTCTCGGGTTTGGGCTCTATAATTAAGCATACATATAAATTTTATTACTTGGATAATTTGGATCCCAAAAAGTTTGAGGCAGTCCCTACTTTCGAGTCTCAAATCCAGCTGGAAGACGGGATCGAAGGAGCTGTCAACGTTGCGCCACAAAAATTCAGGCAAACTATCATTGGTTTTCCATTATACTATCCTAAGAGCATTCACAATGGATTCTCTATATTTATATGAGTGTAACTTTTATATTGGTGAGAATAGTTGTAAAGGGTAAAGTTCTTGTACAAATAATCTTAACATACTAAACATACAAATTGAAGGAAAACTCAAAAAGACAAGGTGGCATTTTTGTAATTATCAATAACTATCAAAGTTACTCTACAAATATACCTAAAAAAACCAAACACTCCCCCCCCCCCCCCCACCCAAGCTAAAATGCTAAAAACTAAACCCCCAAAAAACCTAAAAAAATATAAAAAACACACAAATTATTTTATTTTTTTTTATTAAAAAATCGCTACTTTTAGTAGCAGCAAAAAAAAAAAAAAAAATTTTTTTTTTTTTTTTTGCTAACGAAATGTAGCGATTTTTTAATAAAAAATGTTAAAAAAAAAATTTGTGTTTTTTTAGGTATTTTTGGTTGTAACTTTGATAGTTGGTGGTAATTACAAAAATGCCACCTTGTCTTTTTGGGTTTTCCTTCAATTTGTATGTTTAGTATGCTAAGATTATTTGTATTTGATCTTTTGCCTAGTTGTAAATTGTTGCGAGTGTAGGAGAAAAAAAAAGGTTGCTATTCATCAGTAAATTTGGAGGAGATACTTTTCACCTCTATAGTTTTTTTTTAATATTTTTTTGAAAGTGGTTGTGAGTGAAGAAGAGAGAAAAGATGATAATAAAAATATGAGTTAAATGCCATTTTAGTCCCTGTGGTTTGGGCCATTTTGCCAGTTTAGTCCAAAGGTTTCATTTTTAACCTGTGGATCCAAAAAGGTTCACAGTTGCCATTTTAGTCCACTTGGTTAACTTTATCCATTTTTTCTGTTAACGAGAAGGCTAATTTGGTCATTTTGTATGTAATTCTGTTAACTAAAAAGACAATTCAGCCATATAAAATGACCGAAATGGCCTTCTGGTTAACAGAAAAAATGGATGAAGTTAACCCAGTGGACTAAAATGGCAACTGTGAAACATTTTTGGACCCACAGGTTAAAAATGAAACCTTTGGACTAAACTGACAAAATGGACCAAACCACAAGGACTAAAATGGCATTTAACTCTAAAAATATAAAAAATATGATTTAATTGAAAAGAAGAAAGAAAAAGTAGTATTTTTAGTGTAATTATACTAAAAGATTTGATTGTTGTGATTAACGGGTCATAGCGCTTGCCCAGACTCTTTGGATAGGAAGCTATGAAAAACCTAGACAAAAACTCACATATATTAATTTTATTTTTCCTTCCCATATATAGCTAAATTCTTAACATATATACATACGGGTCCTACACATTTATAGAAAAAAATTTACGTACATGTAAGATCCGTATAAATGTATACGGGGAACACAGAAGAAACTGACCACATGATCGTACGGTACTCAAGATATCCACAACTTTTTAAAAATAACCTTATGGAGCTCCTAAACCAAAACACCCCTTAAACATACAATTATCATAAAAAAAAATTATTAAACCAAACATTTATGATCTTTGGGATTCATGAACTTTGTCTTCAATAGCAATAGAATTCTTACAATGAGCAATAGCAGCTTGTATTGCAGCATGCAACTCTTCCATACTACTTTCACTCGTGCTTTTCGCCGGACTCACACACCCTGATGCCAGAAGTATCCCACTGTTCGCCGGAGAAGCCCTCATGGAAGCCGGAGCTGAAAACTGACCTCTTCTCCGACCAACTTTATTCATCATATCCACCGGTTGTTTTCGACTCAGTGAGTTGCTTGAATACGAGTATGACTGATGGTTGTTATACTTATATCTTGTACTATTTAAGTAATTTGACCTCTTTGTTGACTTTGGAAATGATAACAAAGGTTTCACCATTTTCATGTACTTCTTGATGAGTTGACTTAAGTCTAACTTAAGTTTCTTGGTGGTTCTGTCTTTGGTTTGGTCTTCATCTGTTAATATTTCATTGTCTGGCCTTTTTTTCCACTTGGGTATGTTAAAGATTGAAAAGGGTTTGGGCTTTGGTGGGGTGGGAGTGGTGGTGGTGACGTCAGGCTCGTCGGAGTCGGAGAAGGTGGTGTGGTGGTGGCAGTGGAAGCTGGTGTTTCCGATGGGGTTTGAGTGGTGGTAGAGTAGGTTGATAGGGAGGGTAAAACTGTCCATTGAGTTGGTTGATGAGCGAGGGGAGTCAGGGAGGTGGGAGATAGGGTGGTGGAGAGGGAGGAGGTGGCCGTGGAAGAAGATGTCATCCGCCGGAGATAAGTCTATAGCTGCCGGTGGTTGTGGTGGTGATGGTGGTTGAAGAGTGGTGGTGGTTGTGGTGGTAGTTGTATTGGTTTTATGATTGTTATTAGTATCATAAGTGGTGGTTGGTGGTGGGAGTGGGTGGAGGGAAACTGTGAAGGAGAATTCATGGGTGGGAGATGAGGAGGGAGATGGTGGTGATGTGGTGGTTGTTGGTGGTGGTGGTGGTGATGGATAGTGGCTAGTTTCTTGGAGTGGTGTGGATAGTTGTTTCAAGTATGTTTGTTCATCCTCTACTTTATTATCTATAAGTTTCATGCTTACTAGATTAGTGATAACCAGGAACACAAAATTGGATAACAATAATATGGATAGAGAGAGGGAGAGGGAGAGTTTTGTCAGAGAGAATGAGAACAAGTAGAGTTAGGGGCATACTACTTTGAGTTGTTTGTCCTTATAATATAAGGTAACATGCACCATCTGACCCAATCGACCAAAATTAACATAAAGAAAAAAAAAGTTGTGGTGTTGACAACTTATATAAATTTGAGAGAAAAACATAGCTAAATTTGAGTCCATTATACCTCCTCATGTTATAGAATTTGAGGTATTAAGTTATATATGAGATAAGTGAATCTTTGGTTTCTTATATACTTTTGTATTCACTTAGGATAAAGGGTGTGGGGGTGTGGGTTAGCTCATCAATCGTCACATAGGATCAGTAATAGATTGATACACCATCTCCTTGACTCATTCATTATGATTTGCATGGATTAAACTATGGCAAGCATGCGCCTCCTTTCTTTTTTTTAACATTTCCTTTTTCTTTTTAAAAAAAAAAAATTCAAATAAGATAATAGTGGCTTGGGTCATGACCACACCCTTAGGGGAGTAGGGGCGCCCATCACTCACCACACACTCATCACTCACAACATCCAATCAATTTCCGCCATGTCATCAAGCTTTATTCCATCACTAGTGATGGATTTTAGTGGAAATACCCATCACTCACCACACACTCATCTCCATCATCAAAATCATTCACAAAACAACAAAACAACTTAAAATAAAACGTGTGATGTACACAACGCGTTATCATCACCACACGTGATGATAACGGGTGGCGGCGGTGTTTCCTTATGTTCCACGCGTGACCATAAGCCCATAACGGGGCGCCCCGTCCCCACTTAGGGGAGTTTTAGACGGTGGATTAGAAGTGAGTGATATGACGCTGATACAAAGGGTCATGGTGACCATGACGATAATGACCACACCCTATAGCCTTATGTCATTTTATGGGTTTAAATCTAAATTATTTTCAGTTTATATGTATGCAAATAATAGTAAGTATACAAATCTGTACGCAAATACCATTTTACACGTGAATCTATATCTAATTTAGTGTCTGATCATATCATGTTAGTTTAAGTCATTATGTTAAAGGAAAGCATCATACAAAATAAAATAAACTAGATATTAGGGGTGGAGCTATAGTGTTACAAGGTGTAACCTCCGTTGCCCCTTGACGCTTTGACGATAATGTAAATTTTGGGAAAATTTGACTTTTTTCGATTTGGTGACCCTTTTTTAAAAACATTACCCTATGCGGATTTTCTAGATCCACCTTGCTGGATATATGATGACTATGAGACACGTATCTTATAGTTATAATCAAATAGTTATATACATTATAGATAAAAAGATGGATTATTTTCATAATTTTTTTATTAACAAGGATATATTTTGATTTATTAATATTTTAATTCATTTTCTATCTAATGGATCTTTATTCAAGTCATTCTGATTCACTTCTATTTAAGTCTCAATGACCTTAAACCGTGGTTTACACCAAGCTTAATTAGGCGTACATATTGCTTCTTATTGTATCAAAGTCACAAATTTTATTTTTGAGTCTATGTTGGTCAAATCAAATAATTGATCATGTTAGTTTGATGGTCACAATCAATTATATTATCGATATCTGTTGGTCCTAATTTAAATTGATTGATATGCATTTGACATGAAATAAATAAACCTAAAAAATGACGGTTAGTTCACGGTTTAACATATCATGACCAACCAAATGAATTTCTTTCTATAATTGTTTTCTTTTGATTGTACATTTTATCTTACGGTTGTACTAGATGTTTCAATCTCATTTTAATGAATGGTCTCTCTATATGTGTATGTGAGTTGGTCGAGAACAAAAAACAAACCTAAATCAAGTAACTATTTTATTATCAGTGGTTTACAAATTTTAAAAATTTTACTTATTACACACAAATATATATTTGTTATCTACATAAAAAATGTTTAAGGAATTAGTTTATATGTTTTGTTTTTTTTTATAATTTTTAACCCTTACCTACACCCGTTTAGATAATATAACCTATATATAATAACTTACATATTTGTAGGTTTAATACAGAGTGAGGTTTATTTGTGAACACTAAAAAAACAGGGAACAGTAGGAAACAGACTCAAACATACTTCGATTGTACTCATTCCAGCGGCGTTGAAATTGACTCGTCGAACTCTAAATATGATCTATTAACCCTCAACCCTAAATATATTAGGGTTTGACTTTTAGGTCTTATATTAGGGTTTTGCTTTAGGGTTAATCATTAGTATTTATAGTTTAGCTTTAGATTTTAGGGGTTCCATAATGAACCCTCCCACATATATATAGGGGAAGGTTTATATTAGAACGCTAAATATTGTGAGAACTGTGAGAACGAATGGAAAAAAACTGTGAGCACTTTGTCAAAAACAATTCAAATTCAAGAGTTCTTTTTACACTTATCATTATTATTCGAATACAATGTTGGAAATTTAATTTACACATTTAAATGTAAGTGAATTCGTAAATAAAGAAAATTTACACATGTGTAAATTTGTTATATTTACACATGTGTAAAAAATCTAATAAGAGTGATTTTGAGAGAAGAAACGAATTATTTAATGTTGTAAATTCTTTTTTTTATGTTGTATCTTAATTACAATGAATTTTGTTTTATAAAATTGGTTTTGATAGGTTTTTTATTCTTTCTCACGGTTCTCTCAATATTTAGCGTTCTCAAGATAAACCTCCCCTATATACATATACATATACATATACATATATAGGGTCAGGATTTAGAGAAAATGGGGGAAAGTGTGAGAACGGTTATGGATCGTCAGATCAAAACAATCCATGGAGTAGATTGTGCGGTGGCATTTTCGTAAATAACATCAATTTTATTATGTGGGACGCGCTTCATTAAGGGTAAAAGGTTCTTCTACCGCTCGAAATCAAAATGCCAACAAAATGATAACATGCCATTCAAAAAAATAAAACGTCATTAAATACAAAACGACAAAAATTAGTGATAAAATGCGTTGGAGATAACAGGAAGAAGAAACAACACAGTAACTGAAATTCAGTTATTAATATTTATTAGAAAAAATTCCCTCCAAAATTACGCGCCAAAAGACATCATTATATCGCTTCCATAACCACTTCAATCTATCCTTTCTGCAAAAAAAAACATCTTTAACCAAAAACGCCAAAAATGGCAACCATCGTTTGGTGGAGATACACTCTGGCAATCAGGCGATTCGTCCTGCGTTTTTACTACAGAAGGAGGGTGTATGTTAGGACGATCAAGGCAATTTTGAAGATGGAAGAAGAGGTACAAAGAGGTATCCTATCTCTTGGCATCACTCTGGATAACGAATGCCATGAAACACATATGCTTATGAAAGCATTAACAAGGAAATTTGGACCAATCAAAGCAGATGTAAAGCCGGACCCTGTCATGACATCATGGCATTTTAATGATGAAACAGACATGGTGACCATTATATACGACAGCGGAGAGCAGGAAAACTACTGGCTTGAAAACATCATGACAAAGCACGGGCTTGGGTTCTTGGAAGAATTGCATAACGCCACTTGTTTGAACACAAAAATGGACTCAAAAATGGCGTTAATGCAAAACATGTTCAAATGGAGGCTTCAGAATCTTCAAGAACAAGAAGACGATGAAAGTGAAGGTGATGACATGGATGAAGGTCTAGACGAAGATTCTGAGGAAGAAGATGAAGCAAGTGATAGATACTTCTCGGATAAAGTATCTTCTAACGAAGAGTTTTAATTTTTATTTTTATTTTTTTTCTTCTGTGTAATCATCTTTTTTTAAGATAATTAAATGATATATTTCTCTATTTATTTGCAAAACACCAAAAAAATACTACAAAAAGTTATTGCTTACAAAACGCCAGAAATAACAAAAAAAAATTTTCCTGCTTAATATTTTCTCCGTTATTGTATTTTGTCATCTTGGTCTGCATAACGCCATTTAAAAAAAACGGCAAACTTGAAAGATGGGACGTCTATCACCCTAGAAACTGATAAAAGCTGAACAAAACAGTAAATACAAACAGTAACTGAAAAGACGGTTACTTTATTACTATCATTTATTATAATAAAAAATCTCGCCTAAACTACGCGCCAAAAAACTCCTATAAGAGAGGGGTCTACACACAGTGAATTGATCACACCCAGAAAAACAAACGCCAAAAAAATTATCTATGTGACACAAAAATTTAATGAATACAATTAACGCCAAAATAATCTTAGACGCCAAAAATGAAGCAGCATAAATTGGGAAAATAAAAGAAGATTGAAAACACAAAAAAACCCCTCATGCCCTGATCATATCCCGCGCCACGTGTTGGGCCATGATGCGTTCTCACCGTTCTCACACTTTTGGGCGTTTTCTCCTGATCCCGTACCTATATATATATATATATATATATATATGAAGGTTATCTTGAGAATGCTAAATATTGCGAGAACCGTGAGAACGAATGAAAAAACCAATCAAAACCAATTTTTTTTTTTAATACAACACTCATTGTAATAAAAATACAACATCAAAAAAAGAATTTACAACATCAAATAATTCATTTCTTCTCTCAAAATCACTCTTATTAGATTTTTTACACATGTGTATATATAACAAATTTACGCATGTGTAAATGGCAAACTTACACATGTGTAAATTTTCTTTATTTACGAATTCATGTAAATTTGAACGTGTAAATTAAATTTCTAACATTGTAATCGAATAATAATGATAAGTGTAAAAAGAAATTTTCAATTTGAATTGTTTTTTACCAAGTTTTCATGGTTTTTTCATTCGTTCTCACGGTTCTCACAATAATTAACGTTCTCATTTAAACCTTCCCCTATATATATATATATATACATATATAGTCTTAGGATCCTGTAAAAAGGACATGTTTGTGAGAAGTGTGAGAATGCATAAAAATTCATATGTAGACATAATGTTTTGGACTTAGACATACTGTTTTGCATTGTTTTGGCAAGAAAAACTGTAAGACCCTAACACGTAATATCTTAAAAACGACGCAGCGGAAATTCAAGCCTTAAAATTTCTTTCTTTATTAAAAGCACGTAATATCTTATACTTATCGACCTACATACTTACTTGTTTCTAGACACGTTTACCTGTAGATTTCCTTCACTATTACGAAGGTAAATCCATAATTTCACTATCCGAATGCCCATATCATCACTTATATTGAAAATCACCTTTAACATAAGTTATGAGACCTTGAAAACCATTTAAAAAAAAGTCCCATGTCCAAAACAAACAAAATCAAACAAATTGCCAGCATCAAGGTCTCTTGCTGGCCGCGAGAACCTTGACTGACTTCTTCGCAGGGCGCGACAGCATCCACGGTAAGCTACGGTGACTACCGTAGCCTACGGTGGTCCTCAAATGCCTACGGTGCCTTAGGAGTTAGGACTGCCTTACGGCGGAAAAGAAGTGTTCAATACCCACCGTAGCCTACGGTGGGCACCGTAAGCTATGGTGGTGCCTGGTTCAGCCCTCACTTTTCATGCCCAAAACTCTCGTAACTCGATTGTTTTACATCTGTACCACTTGAAACTTATTCCTAATTGTCCGTAAAAACAAATCCTTACATAATTAACTAAAAATTCTTACCTCGGCTCCTTAATCTATACGAATTTCTTTATCGTTACATTACTTATGCATAATTATTCGACCCGCTTAATCCCGCCAATTTACTTTCGGCTTAGTTAACAACCTTCGTCCTATTAAACCATTACTTAGCTTAATACTCTCAATTATTACATAGTCTTTCATGATATCCCATATTCATAAGTATCAACATTTATTATACCTACTAAGAAGTGAATCAAAATTCACTTACCTTTGCCCGTAAGAAAGTTATCACCATTTCCACTTGTTTGCCATTTTGTCTTCCAAGCCTTGCTACACCTTGATGGAAACAAATTCATTCCTTTAATCATTAGACTATACCTTGTGGTTATACATGCCATTCTAATAGATTGATAATAACCCACATACTTTTCTACAAGATTATTAACTAAATAGTCAACTTGTTCGACCCATTTAAGAAAATACTTGCACAATCCATTTTCATGCATATAAACACTTTAAACACACCATAACAATCCTAATCACTCATCCAAAACAACATATAGTGTTTAGGCAACGGATATATGGACAATCATTCATGTTAAGTTCATCATACACATTCTTCACTGTTGCACTTTCTGTACAGCAGCTGTTCTCGACCCATTTTCGCCTTTATACGATCTGAATTAGCTCAATATGTTCACATGAAAAATGTAATATGTTTTGATAGCTTTCCAACCATATATCATATGCCTTAAACCGAGCTACGGTTGATTTTATACGAATTTTTCAAAATCAGGACAACAGCTTATTTTTAGTTCAAACAGCATGCTGTCCATTCGACCCAGCTACTGAATTCATCAATTTTGACCCATTTAACATTTGAACCGAGTCATCATGTTAACTAACGAAATGCAGATTACTTAGAGACATTTCTAGGCATATAAAGTAAACATCCATACGATTTTTCTATGATTTATTGTGATTTTTCAAAATTCAGGTCTGCACCATATTATTTAAGCATTTCATCGAACACTTGGCGGGTTTCGCATTCAAGATTAGTCTCTAACCTATCTCTTGAACACCTTACCCTAATTTTATCAACATATCATTACAAACACACATATGTCACTAAGTTTTAGCATCAAAATCAAGCCCCTATGTCTAGTGTACATGAACGACATCTAGAACTTATATCATAACATCAATTTTCACACTATTTCAACACTCGATTTCACGAGTTCGTCATATTGATATAAAATCCACTTAGTTCATACTTGATTAGTTGACTAATCACTAGATTATGGCCTAAATTCAACAAGTTTGCATCTAGGGTTTTGTTCCTAGACTTATACTCACATCAATTTCACTAAAATATTCAACTTTCATACAAGAATTTCGTTCATGCATGATTATCACAATTTCCGAATATCACCAAAATATAAATTTCGACATACCTCATGATTCCCATGACTAGGTGATCGTTATTATATATTCAAACTCGGATTTGGTCTTCGATTCCTCCTTCAATTTTGAGGAATTGTTCAACTAGGGTTAACACCCATTTTTTTCTTGCTCCTGGTCGCTCCTACGCACACACACACACACTAAATGTGTGTGTTGTGTTTTATTTTTAATTTTAATGAAACAAGTTTCCCACTTGGCAATATTAGTCCCTCATGTTTGTTACTTGATCTTAATTGTCACCCAATTCATTCCTTTACTTATCTTATTAAGCATTTAACTAGGTTTACTAACCTGGTTATTGTATTTCATTCTATTAAACATGGTAACATACTAGCAAATTTAATAATTCAAATTTCTTGGGGCGTTACAAGTCTACCCCCCTTAATGAAGGTTTCGTCCCCGAAACCTTTCTTATTCCTAATAGACCAATTATATTCTCACTCTTGAATTAATTCATTCAGGATGTTTACTATATCCCGCAAACACTTGTGACTTGTTTAAGAGGTAATATTGACTTACCATCATAAGCATATATCTTGTTCCTTGCCTTCTTAATTAATCGTTGGACTTTCATATACTTACCATTCGTTGTGGGTCATTCTATTTCCCTTTCACACATATCATATACTTGATATTTCATTCTAGCGTTAGTCACATGAGTGCTTATCATGGGCTTACTTCGGTATTCTATTATTAGCATTCTGTCCAAGTAGTTTCATTGGCACATGGTAATTTTTAACCGTGTATATATACACGTATTACCGAAATTTGTTTGGGGTTGCCATTACCTCTAGGTAGTTATTAGTTCATTTTCGACAATCTTGAACGAACCTGAACATTCCACTACTTACATTCCTCCTAATTTCTTTCATCTCCTCAGGAGAGGTGAGCATATAATAGTACATATTACTGTGAATATTCAGATATTAATACACTAACATAATTACCATTTCCATACTCACTTGTCCATACTCTTCGCTAGGATTAAACATCAATCTACATCTTCAATCGTTACCTGAACTATTTACAACTTTAGGTCTAGCCTCAGATTTAAATCAGTCACATCACTTATTATTAGCTCCTTGCATGCACTACTTATTATACCACTCCGGTTTGTCGTGCAAGAGCATGATACGAGCGTTTAATCAATTAGTCCAAATTTTCATCCAAGGCCTTTAAATCTTTCTCTTAATGAGATAAATACTTTTTTTATGCTGACCATTACAAGTCGATTATTTCATATCATACCATAATTATCCTACCATTCATTTTGCTCACACGTATAAATAAATTTACAGATTCTTACTTATAAATCAATAATTAAACTTTTTACTAACCTCGCCTTCTTTGCATAGATCAGTGATCCGTCAGCCGGATCGGTCCGCTTCTTTATAGGTACCTTCCATACCAGAATTGGTCTCATTCACTCGTGTAATATGCTCTCACTCGCGAGCATCCTTCCATCAGCTTTATTGCCATCATCACACTAAGAATTCCGTCATTCTTATCTGTAAAATTAACAGTTAGCACATAACCTTTCATAATTGCATTCTACATGGTGTTTGTTTGTCTAAGACTCTTTCACAAATTTCTTACGTACATGCTTAAAACATATCAAACACATTTCATTTCTTACATACAGTCATTTCATTTTGTTGGTTATTTCGTCAACTTTTGCGGTTTGACTTTTCAAGGTCAAACTGGCACTTCTTACTTAACGTAGACGTGTATACGTTCGTACTTCTTTTCCATTCATGCATACTTGTAAAGACTTCATTACATTATTTCAGTATTCTTTTCAAAACCTTCCCTTCTCGTCCACTCTTAAGTTATTGGCCGGGTCGTAGCCCGTTATTCATTCAGACTCTCAAGAGTCATTTAATAATATATCTAACACGTAACTTATTTCAAAATTTCTTTCTTTTAACTAAAATTTTGCTATAACAACCGTTTTCAACAGTTATACTTACTTATTTAGGGGACCAAAATTTTCTTTCTATTTTTCTATTAGTTGCCTTATAATTATCATTTTACTCCGTTTGACCTTTCGGAAGTCTAATTTGTAAATACATTCTTACATATGTGTATCAGTTATTGTCACACCCCGACCACGTAGAACATACAAAACGTGGCGGAAATGTCGGGGAGTGTTGTAACAGAATTAATTGTTTCAAATCCATGGCAATTGAAGTTTCGTTTTATTGATTAAAAGTGTTACAATGTCTTAACAAACAAGGAAATACAACATAATTAACTAGTCTTGCATCTTTTATTGTCACTAAAGCCCAAGTCTGCCTATGTGTATCTTGATCATCTTATGCAACAGCTCCTGAAAAACACATGTGAAAATAGGTACGTCAGCATAAAAATGCCTGTGAGATACATAGGTTTTGTGAAAATGGGTTTCATGACTTATGTTTGAGAAAATGTTTAGTCATGAACCTTGTAATTTGCTTCGTCTTTGTAAAACATTTGAAAACAATAAGTTCAGATGATACGTATAAATAAGAGAATAATGCATGGTTAAATGAATAACCATGTAAACTGAATTTGTATAAGTTAAGTTGTTTGTAAAACAATGAATTGTGAAAAGTATGTTATTTGTATAAAATGTTATATGTATCAAACTGAAATGATTCAAATAACGCTACGATATGTAATACCATACAAACACTTATATATAGGAAGTACCAGCGGCGTATCCACCATGCTTGTATCATATTACACACGCATCGTTACTTAATCACTTACTCAAACCACCAATGTAATAAGTCTATGTTTAAACCAATAGTCAAAAGTCCTTGTATAAACCATGTCAAATGTTTATAGTCCAAAAGTAGTCAAGTAATGTATAACCAAAATGATATGTATGGTAAGTAAAATTTAGACTACTTAAACCATAAGTAAAAATGTACAAAACAAAGTATTGAAGTAAAACTTGGTTTAAATCAAAGTTATGTTTTGTAAGATATATGCATGCTATACTGAATATGAACATTTATGCGGTATTGTGAAAATTCATACATCCAAGCCTTGAGACAGACGGATAACTATGTAAAAGTGAGTTATCAAGAGAATATGTATTCGGATTCGGTCATTCCTTTCATCCCCTTTCCCTGGGATGTCCGGAACGGGATTTGTCAAGTCCTATGGTACCACTACCTACTAACGAATGGCATGATCGGTGTTAATGAATGTATAGTATAGTTTAAACAAACCAAATGTCATACCAAAATGTAAGCATGTTTTATGAAGATAATGTACCTAGTATGCTAGAGTAAACATACAGGGTAGAGCTGTAAAACAATGTGTCCATATGTTACTGGAACATATGCAACAGAGATGCAGTATAAAACAATGTACTAAGTATGCAAAGTCATCATACAAAGTAGAAAAGTCATGTAAAACAATGTACTAAGTATGCAAAGTCATCATACAAAGCATAGAACACCATGAAATCATGTACTATAAATGTACTAATGAACATAGCAAGTATATGATGTGAAAACAGGAAAGCACGAAAGTAACAAGTAGGCACATGTGTTTCACCCCAAAACAGTTTGGAAAACAGTAAAAGAGGGGTCTATGTACTCACTTGAGATTGCTCAGTAGTCCTTGAGTAACAACCAAACAATGCTAGAGATCGCGGATATCAAACGGCACCTAATATAGGTAACTATGTTAATTAACCGGACCTAGATCGGAAGATTGGGTAGCATTAGGGTTTGTAAACCAAACGAGTGTAGAGACTCGTGTCATTTGGTTTAACAAAGCCTACATACTAAATGAAACTTAACCTAAGTGCTTACGACCCATTACGACCCGTTTAGGTAGCTTATGCTACTTTAACGCGTCGTTCGCGTGAAACGCGTTCGGATCGCCTAACTAGTCCTATGACAAGTGTTATATGCCTAAACATGTTACATAATCAGTTATGTGACAAAAGTTTAGGTTACATATGCTTAATTACCAATTATACATGTAAAGGGTATTCTGGTAATTTACCTAAGGCATATAAACTACCTATCATACAACTACTCAAACGATGTGACCATAGGGTATAACCTCGGAAGGTTATTCCCTACCTACTATGGTCACCTAATGTATTTGGTCGGATCCTAATGATCGACCAAATGGGTCGAGTTCGAAGGTATAGGCGATTTATTAGATCGCCTACCCTACGACCCTAGACAACGTGGTAATCAGTGGGCATAGTCCCAAGGGACTATGACCAACGTGATTACAATCACGTTGCGAAGTTCAAACGAACTTCGCATTGACCATAAGCTGGTCAACGCTGAAAGTCAAACAAAGTTTGACTTTCTGACTCTAAAAGCAATAAAATAAAGAAAAGAACGAAAGAATACTTACGAAGGGTCCCCAAATGCTAATCCCGATTCAAGAATCTCAGGTATGAAACAATGGTTTCAACTTAGAGGTTCTCAAATCAGAATTCTTGTAATTTTGAAGCATGGGGGGTGGGGTATTTATAGTAAAAGGTCCACCGTTAAGATCGTTTCATGGAAAACGTGCCTTAATCCCACCCGTACAAGTGTCGGGACCTTATGGTGACTAAAATGTGATCCTTATCAGATGACTAGACAAATGAGAATGTGTGGTGGTGGATCAAACAGCTGCAATCTGCTGTTAGAAACATTTAACCTGGTCAGAAGGTCTGACGCGGGCCGCCTAAGGATGTTAAGATCCTGAGGCGGGCCGCCTAGGAGTCACAGATCAGAACAAAGTTTCAGAAATGTCAGTTTCAGTCCCTGCACGTGTTTAAGGCCATTTCCGACACTTCTAAGGCCCGTAAAGCCAACTTTAAGGCCCTAAAATGTTGCCTAAACATTGAGGACATGAAACATGCTCAAAAATATGCCGGGTGTTGGTTCGTTTGGTCGTACGAACGCGATGTTCGCTTAATTACGACGGAATGCGCATAAGCGCGAAAAACGATCCAAATGACGCGACGAATGGATTTTTGGCAAGCCAAACACTAAAGTATAATATAGTCATGCTTACATAAATTTTTGGATGTCCGGATGTATTCAGAACGTAAGTTATGCGCGAAAATGCAAACTTGTGCACTTTTTGAAACTTTTAGTCCCTGAATGACACAAAAGTTTATTTTAGCATACCGAACACCTCAAAGCCTATTTCTAAGCTATGTGAAGGATATTTATGGTATGTTTAACTTATGGTCATGCTCCGGAATGTCTGTTACAGTTCAAATTGGCATACTTTCGCAGTTTGTCAAATTTAGTCCCTGTAAGCGATTTAACTTGATTTTGCCATACCAAAGCCTTTAAAACTTATTTCTAAGTTATGTAAAGGTTATTTAAGGTATGTTAAGCCTATGTCACTATTCCGGAGTGTTTGTTGCATTAAACTGGTTATATTTACGCATCGGTGCGCGTATAACCTTCCAGAAAGCGATTTAGAGTTTGAAATTGAACAAGAATTGATATGTGCAAATGATACACGTATTTTTACAAATCCCAAGTATGAAATATAATATTTCATTGGTTCGGTATTTGTTTGATGGCCGTGGAGGCACAGGTGTTACAGTCTCCCCTACTTTAGGAAATTTCGTCCCGAAATTTATTTAGAGGAAACTTGTGAGAGCTTGAAAACATGAAGTTGAAAAGATCGAACAATATTGATTAGGGTTCTGAACTTCTAGTAACCTTAAATAACATCATGATTGCAATGTAAGAGGGATACTTATATACAAGTATATGAAGCGTCATTGGTGCGTCCACCGTACCTCTATTACATCGTTCTCATTTCGTTATTGTCGTCACTATCGGTTCTTACACATAATAAATCTTACTGTGGTTACCGTGCACTGTATTTCATAATTATGTACGCGTCCATAATCAGACAATTCCTTGCACAGTTCACACAATCTATTTTATAATGTGTAGGGGAAAACCAAATGAACAATCCTGTGATGAGTGTGACTAGACCGCCATAGAGTCCTTTAAATTAAATCAATAAATGATCTAAATAGACTATCAAGGAGTCTGTTCAGCTACATCACTAGATGTCGTTCTTTAACCAAATTGTGAATCAATCTTTTTGACTAGACCACTAAAGGGTCTCTTATGAATCATGGAGTGGTACTATATAATCCAAGGGTCTTAACTATTACATAGAAGCCCATTAAGGATTGAAGGTAGTACCTTTTGAATATCCTGCTACGAATCCCTCATATGGAGATATGAAAGATCCTGAGAGGATTTGGATAACGAATATCCAGAGTATTAAAAACACAAAAATGCATACAAGAAAACATAAGATGAATAAACACATAATCACATAACCACAAAATTGTTTAACTAGAAATTTGTTCTGCTAACAGAGTACATGTATTTAAAGCACACTAGGAATCCATCTCGTGGATTTCATTTGGTACTTTAAACGTTATCAAGAATCCAACTATAAAGATAGAAAGATTCAAAAAGAAAATTCGATTTCGATTACTAGGAACCGAAGTGTTCGAATTAAGGTACATAAGGAATCCGATTAAGGACTCTGATTTGAACGATAATCATCCACAAGGATCTAATTGTAAAGATAAAAAGATCCCATATGAATTTTAGAAGTTGAAGATGTTTTGAAACCTTGCACTGGATGTGCTTAGGTCAAAACATGATGTAAAAATGCTTATGAAGTTGAGATGCTTGATATATCAAGGCAACATATGAAGCAGAATTTTGAAGGTTAAGTCAATGTATGAGGAAAATATTTTTGAAAACTATGCATGGGGTTCTTTTAAGAAAAATGTGTTTAACGTTTTTGAAACCTTATATATAATACTTTTTGAAATCATAAAGTAGGTGTATTAGGTAGATATATTTACAAAAATGTTTTAAAATCATGCGAGATGAATTTTGAAATTATGTATAAGGTTTTTGAAAGACATGAATGATGCTTTTCGAAATCATGCACTTGATCAGAAAATGTATTGTGTTAATATTGTCTTCAGACTATATGAAATATTTTGAAATTAGGAAGGTTGGTTTTGATAACATGGCCAATGTTTTTGAAATAACATAGACAATGCATCTAGAAAAATTGTTTTCAAACTATATGAAATGTTTTGAGATCATGAAGATTGTTTTGAAATATTGGTACTGTGTATGTTGAAAAATCAAAACGTAATGGGTATGAGATTTGAAAATACCCTTAGTTATCTAACCAAGGATTTAAAGGCACAGATGTGCGAAAAGCACGATTACTCATAATGTCACTTAATTTTCTGTACTTTGTTTCTTAGAGTGAAACGAGTACTTAAAATTTTCGAGGGAATCATGAGCAATCATTTGAAAGAGAGAAATCACAAGAGTAGTTTGTAAGGTACATAGTTCCTTGATGTAGGTATCATAGGAAAAGCCATACACACCTAACAGGGGGTTGAGCTGGTTGGTTGGGGACTGCTTTACCATTGTGAGCGACCATGGCGAAGTTCTGAGAAGCCTTTCGCTTCTTTGACTTCTTAGGGGATCGTTCATCCATGGTCTTTGATTCCTCGATTGGTTTATTGGCTGATGGTGTTGTCGCCTGACTAGGTCCTGCCTGTCTTGGTGACTCTTGAGTGGCTTCATCCTGGAGATGATACATGGCAATAGCTAATTCAACAGTCTTCAGGACTACTTCGCCTATTCGCTGAGCGAATTTTGGCTGCTTGCTCAGATATCTGGGCGTCATCGTGATGAAGAGACATTCTTGAAGAAAAAGAAAGGCGTAGGGAGAAACAGGTGAAAGATTATTGGACAATCAAAACAGAAAGATAACGCATGAAAATTGCGATCATTTGTTTGTTACCTAAGGCAAACAAATGAGACGGTGACTAATCAAAGTAAATGGGTCAAAAATAATGTATCGCGAAGACATGCTCGCCTATAAGTGAACACTCATCCCAAGAATTCCCAGGTAAGCACAACTGGTCTCTCGTCTGATGAGATGTATACGAAGTGCTTGCCTAGACAGAAAACCCAGAATACAGGCATTCACCCTTCCAGTTTGCACGTGTTCACATTATTTAAAACCCAAAACCTTGACGAAGTTTTGAAAACTCAAAGGGGTTCAAAACCATATACTAGAGAGTTCAAAACCTTACAATAGAGGGTTCAAAACCTAGTAATCAATCATCCTAGAACAGATGATTAGTTTTCAAAGCGGTTTTGAAATTTATGTTCTTGTTGTGGTCGTCGCCTAAGGATAGGTGACGGTATTGTTTTATGACTAAACGCAAGTAAACTCGCGTTAGGGTCCTAAGAAGGTTATAGACTAGGTCAAAGCATTACTAATAACCTAATTCCCTATAACCATTGGCTCTGATACCATCTTTTCTGTCACACCCCGACCACGTAGAACATACAAAACGTGGCGGAAATGTCGGGGAGTGTTGTAACAGAATTAATTGTTTCAAATCCATGGCAATTGAAGTTTCGTTTTATTGATTAAAAGTGTTACAATGTCTTAACAAACAAGGAAATACAACATAATTAACTAGTCTTGCATCTTTTATTGTCACTAAAGCCCAAGTCTGCCTATGTGTATCTTGATCATCTTATGCAACAGCTCCTGAAAAACACATGTGAAAATAGGTACGTCAGCATAAAAATGCCTGTGAGATACATAGGTTTTGTGAAAATGGGTTTCATGACTTATGTTTGAGAAAATGTTTAGTCATGAACCTTGTAATTTGCTTCGTCTTTGTAAAACATTTGAAAACAATAAGTTCAGATGATACGTATAAATAAGAGAATAATGCATGGTTAAATGAATAACTATGTAAACTGAATTTGTATAAGTTAAGTTGTTTGTAAAACAATGAATTGTGAAAAGTATGTTATTTGTATAAAATGTTATATGTATCAAACTGAAATGATTCAAATAACGCTACGATATGTAATACCATACAAACACTTATATATAGGAAGTACCAGTGGCGTATCCACCATGCTTGTATCATATTACACACGCATCGTTACTTAATCACTTACTCAAACCACCAATGTAATAAGTCTATGTTTAAACCAATAGTCAAAAGTCCTTGTATAAACCATGTCAAATGTTTATAGTCCAAAAGTAGTCAAGTAATGTATAACCAAAATGATATGTATGGTAAGTAAAATTTAGACTACTTAAACCATAAGTAAAAATGTACAAAACAAAGTATTGAAGTAAAACTTGGTTTAAATCAAAGTTATGTTTTGTAAGATATATGCATGCTATACTGAATATGAACATTTATGCGGTATTGTGAAAATTCATACATCCAAGCCTTGAGACAGACGGATAACTATGTAAAAGTGAGTTATCAAGAGAATATGTATTCGGATTCGGTCATTCCTTTCATCCCCTTTCCCTGGGATGTCCGGAACGGGATTTGTCAAGTCCTATGGTACCACTACCTACTAACGAATGGCATGATCGGTGTTAATGAATGTATAGTATAGTTTAAACAAACCAAATGTCATACCAAAATGTAAGCATGTTTTATGAAGATAATGTACCTAGTATGCTAGAGTAAACATACAGGGTAGAGCTGTAAAACAATGTGTCCATATGTTACTGGAACATATGCAACAGAGATGCAGTATAAAACAATGTACTAAGTATGCAAAGTCATCATACAAAGTAGAAAAGTCATGTAAAACAATGTACTAAGTATGCAAAGTCATCATACAAAGCATAGAACACCATGAAATCATGTACTATAAATGTACTAATGAACATAGCAAGTATATGATGTGAAAACAGGAAAGCACGAAAGTAACAAGTAGGCACATGTGTTTCACCCCAAAACAGTTTGGAAAACAGTAAAAGAGGGGTCTATGTACTCACTTGAGATTGCTCAGTAGTCCTTGAGTAACAACCAAACAATGCTAGAGATCGCGGATATCAAACGGCACCTAATATAGGTAACTATGTTAATTAACCGGACCTAGATCGGAAGATCGGGTAGCATTAGGGTTTGTAAACCAAACGAGTGTAGAGACTCGTGTCATTTGGTTTAACAAAGCCTACATACTAAATGAAACTTAACCTAAGTGCTTACGACCCATTACGACCCGTTTAGGTAGCTTATGCTACTTTAACGCGTCGTTCGCGTGAAACGCGTTCGGATCGCCTAACTAGTCCTATGACAAGTGTTATATGCCTAAACATGTTACATAATCAGTTATGTGACAAAAGTTTAGGTTACATATGCTTAATTACCAATTATACATGTAAAGGGTATTCTGGTAATTTACCTAAGGCATATAAACTACCTATCATACAACTACTCAAACGATGTGACCATAGGGTATAACCTCGGAAGGTTATTCCCTACCTACTATGGTCACCTAATGTATTTGGTCGGATCCTAATGATCGACCAAATGGGTCGAGTTCGAAGGTATAGGCGATTTATTAGATCGCCTACCCTACGACCCTAGACAACGTGGTAATCAGTGGGCATAGTCCCAAGGGACTATGACCAACGTGATTACAATCACGTTGCGAAGTTCAAACGAACTTCGCATTGACCATAAGCTGGTCAACGCTGAAAGTCAAACAAAGTTTGACTTTCTGACTCTAAAAGCAATAAAATAAAGAAAAGAACGAAAGAATACTTACGAAGGGTCCCCGAATGCTAATCCCAATTCAAGAATCTCAGGTATGAAACAATGGTTTCAACTTAGAGGTTCTCAAATCAGAATTCTTGTAATTTTGAAGCATGGGGGGTGGGGTATTTATAGTAAAAGGTCCACCGTTAAGATCGTTTCATGGAAAACGTGCCTTAATCCCACCCGTACAAGTGTCGGGACCTTATGGTGACTAAAATGTGATCCTTATCAGATGACTAGACAAATGAGAATGTGTGGTGGTGGATCAAACAGCTGCAATCTGCTGTTAGAAACATTTAACCTGGTCAGAAGGTCTGACGCGGGCCGCCTAAGGATGTTAAGATCCTGAGGCGGGCCGCCTAGGAGTCACAGATCAGAACAAAGTTTCAGAAATGTCAGTTTCAGTCCCTGCACGTGTTTAAGGCCATTTCCGACACTTCTAAGGCCCGTAAAGCCAACTTTAAGGCCCTAAAATGTTGCCTAAACATTGAGGACATGAAACATGCTCAAAAATATGCCGGGTGTTGGTTCGTTTGGTCGTACGAACGCGATGTTCGCTTAATTACGACGGAATGCGCATAAGCGCGAAAAACGATCCAAATGACGCGACGAATGGATTTTTGGCAAGCCAAACACTAAAGTATAATATAGTCATGCTTACATAAATTTTTGGATGTCCGGATGTATTCAGAACGTAAGTTATGCGCGAAAATGCAAACTTGTGCACTTTTTGACACTTTTAGTCCCTGAATGACACAAAAGTTTATTTTAGCATACCGAACACCTCAAAGCCTATTTCTAAGCTATGTGAAGGATATTTATGGTATGTTTAACTTATGGTCATGCTCCGGAATGTCTGTTACAGTTCAAATTGGCATACTTTCGCAGTTTGTCAAATTTAGTCCCTGTAAGCGATTTAACTTGATTTTGCCATACCAAAGCCTTTAAAACTTATTTCTAAGTTATGTAAAGGTTATTTAAGGTATGTTAAGCCTATGTCACTATTCCGGAGTGTTTGTTGCATTAAACTGGTTATATTTACGCATCGGTGCGCGTATAACCTTCCAGAAAGCGATTTAGAGTTTGAAATTGAACAAGAATTGATATGTGCAAATGATACACATATTTTTACAAATCCCAAGTATGAAATATAATATTTCATTGGTTCGGTATTTGTTTGATGGCCGTGGAGGCACAGGTGTTACAGTTATCCTATTCTGACACATCCATCCCTAGTCGAGCCATAAGCTCCTATTAAGAGTATAACCTTTTTATACATACCTGACACGAGTCAAATCCATTGACTCGTTATCCATACCTTGCGATGGTTATTTCTTTCAAAGTTGTGACATTGCATGCCCATACGTTATGTTCACCTATAAGTATAAAACTTGACAAATCAAAACATTAAATACCGGGTTTAATTGGCGATCACCATTTGACCCGTATGACTCATTTGTCCTTTCAACCATTCTCACATACAACGTTTTTGCATATATATAAATATATGTAAAAGTTTAAAACATAACTTGGATAATATCCGCTTTAAAGAATATTTACTTGCCTGGTCCTTACTTACTTACGAATTCGGACTTTTCATTATTATCATTCATTCTTACTTGTTTGATCCATACTTACTTACGGATTCAAACTTTTAATTCCACTTTTCATTCCTTTCTATGTTTTGAATCCGTCTCGCGGATTCAAACATATTATTCATACCTTTCATTTCTTCTATGTTTTGAATCCGTCTCGCGGATTCAAACATAACATTCGTATCCTTCATTCCTTTTATGTTTTGAATCCGTTTCGCGGATTCAAACATAGCATTCAAATTTCATTGCTTCTATGTTTTGAATCTGTCTCGCGGATTCAAACATATTTTTCATACTTTTCTTTCGTATTTAGTACTCTCAATTTCTTAAGAGTCTTACTACCCCTTTCACCCACACGTCCACCTAGTACCTAATTCTTCCGGACACACCTGCAACAATTATCACGGTCTCACGAATGCCATATGTTTCTTGCGTACTGGCCAGGTACGCAATCCACATACTAGTTTCGTGCCTTCATGTAATCATCACCTTATGTCCGAAGAATTAGGTTTCGGCACGTGTAAGATTTTCAAAATTTCATTACTATACCATCATTATCTTTCATTTAAAAATATTTTTTCCTTGATAGGTTTTACCATTACATATACCCACATATTGAATTTTCGTACCTGGAGTCAATTTGTCTTATTACATGCCTTAGTGTCGGTCCTAGACCGCATTCGCGGATCATCCTCTCCAAACAATTATGCTTACCTTACACATAACATACGGTTAGTTTTCTTCACATACATACTTAAATACATACTTACATTCGCTTCTACCTTTAGATCTTGATCGAGTCCTGGATTGTACGGGTTCCTTGTCACAAGAGCACACGGGTTTGAGTTCAAGTATTTACCTCCTCATACTTGATTTCTCTCAAACCAGGGCTCTGATACCAACTTGTAAGACCCTAACACGTAATATCTTAAAAACGACGCAGCGGAAATCCAAGCCTTAAAATTTCTTTCTTTATTAACAACATTACTTACGGGAAGGCCAAATTATAAAATGTCATACGTTTCATAAAAGGAATTCACAACATTCACACTTGAATTAATACTTCAATGCATTACATTATTCAAACTATGTGACTGATCTTCCGTACAATCCATTTTCTTTGACTCGATCTACACCCGCTTATCTTCGTTATTGGTAGAGGAAACCCATATAATACCTGTGGACATCATATACAACATAATCATTAATCATTGTCACACCATTCGACATTATTCTATAATATTGAAAATTGTATAACAATCCATATTGTAATCTTGGATTCATTCAAGCTTTCTCTTAAATTCTCTTAATCTAAGTTCGGCTTCAATTCCTCATAAACCCGACGATCTCATACCTGCATTACATTCAAATCTCACAGCACATCATTAGTAATCGTCAATACCCAAACGTATTGAAACCATTCCTACGTACATTCATACATGCATACATTCATACGAGCTCTCTCTTACCTCTTTTATTCACGTACACCTATACTACTTGTCATATTCACAACTTTCCATAATATAAGTTTTGTACTTATCGACCTACATACTTACTTGTTTCTAGACACGTTTACCTGTAGATTTCCTTCACTATTACAAAGGTAAATCCATAATTTCACTATCCGAATGCCCATATCATCACTTATATTGAAAATCACCTTTAACATAAGTTATGAGACCTTGAAAACCATTTAAAAAAAAGTCCCATGTCCAAAACAAACAAAATCAAACAAATTGCCAGCATCAAGGTCTCTCGCTGGCAGCGAGAACCTTGACTGACTTCTTCGCGGGGCGCGACAGCATCCACGGTAAGCTACGGAGACTACCGTAGCCTACGGTGGTCCTCAAATGCCTACGGTGCCTTAGGAGTTAGGACTGCCTTACGGCAGAAAAGAAGTGTTCAGTACCCACTGTAGCCTACGGTGGGCACCGTAAGCTATGGTGGTGCCTGGTTCAGCCCTCACTTTTCATGCCCAAAACTCTCGTAACTCGATTGTTTTGCATCCGTACCACTTGAAACTTATTCCTAATTGTCCGTAAAAACAAATCCTTACATAATTAACTAAAAATTCTTACCTCGGGTCCTTAATCTATACGAATTTCTTTATCGTTACATTACTTATGCATAATTATTCGACCTGCTTAATCCCGCCAATTTACTTTCGGCTTAGTTAACAACCTTCGTCCTATTAAACCATTACTTAGCTTAATACTCTCAATTATTACATAGTCTTTCATGATATCCCATATTCATAAGCATCAACATTTATTATACCTACTAAGAAGTGAATCAAAATTCACTTACCTTTGCCCGTAAGAAAGTTATCACCATTTCCACTTGTTTGCCATTTTGTCTTCCAAGCCTTGCTACACCTTGATGGAAACAAATTCATTCCTATAATCATTAGACTATACCTTGTGGTTATACATGCCATTCTAATAGATTGATAATAACCCACATACTTTTCTACAAGTTTATTGACTAAATAGTCAACCTGTTCGACCCATTTAAGAAAATACTTGCACAATCCATTTTCATGCATATAAACACTTTAAACACACCATAACAATCCTAATCACTCATCCAAAACAACATATAGTGAAGAAACACTAGATAAATGGTCGGAACCGAAATATCTAGGGGGTCTGAATCCGCATAAAAGGGTTAGCTCTCTCTCGGTTGATTCAGTTGCTGCTGAACTTCTTCTCCGGTGATTCTGCAAAAAAGAACACCGTTAGCCTCGCCAAG
Organism: Helianthus tuberosus; assembly: GCA_030545235.1. Classification (NCBI taxonomy): domain Eukaryota; kingdom Viridiplantae; phylum Streptophyta; class Magnoliopsida; order Asterales; family Asteraceae; genus Helianthus; species Helianthus tuberosus. The sequence goes on from CM060377.1 coordinate 46,726,887, forward strand.
GGGAGAAGAGGGTTCTCTCCTTGACCCGACTCCGGTGTGAGAATAAGTATTGGTAATGGAGAAGATAAAGTATTTGAGAAGTGAGTGTGATCTGAGTTTATACCTGAACAGTTCTCATATTTATAACCGGGAGTTTGGGAGGGAAAACCTGTTATTGAAAAGATGACGGAAAATGCTAACGCCGTAGCGGTTATATTTTCTTCCGTTAAGTTCTTTGATCCTACGTCAAGTTGTCTCGATCCGATGTGAATGCACACGGATCGTGGTTTGATCTATGGCTGGGGGGTTGCCACGTGGAAAGTGATTTAAGTGGAGATTACTCTCCAATTGCATGCCTTCGTTGTGATTTCAGGGTTGCTTGTGGTGATGACACGTGTCCAGGCGGTTATAACCGTCTGGGTGGTGCACGATTGCATTTCTTTCTAGAAGATTACTGCTGTAATCTGGTGTGACACCTTGCTGTGTGGACACAGACGAATAAATCCCAAGTCTGGGTAAAATAGTATCCGAGTCTGGATATTTAGGCGGAGGTATTGAACAAAGGATTTTAATCCTTTGTTAAATGGGAGAAGGCGCAAGGATTTATGTTTTCCTTTGGGCGCGCGATTATAAATCCCTGACTTCTTCCTCTTTGTAAGACCAATGCGCGGCCGCGCGAGGTCGAAAGGCTAAAAAGGCTGGTTTGTGGTATGGTCTCAAATCCTTTTTATGAGGTTTTTGGGACCTTACCCCTTCAAGTCCCCCCAGTCTAGTGTTGTACTTATGCAAATAAGTGGAGCACTGGACTTATGAGAGGGAAATGTTTTTTTTTTTTTTGGGCGCGAAAAGGTAAGAAAGCTTCTATGAGAAGATTTAAAGAGGGAGAAAGATGTGAAATTTGTTAACTGTGTTTTGACGTCCGATGACGTCAACTGGCAGTAAGAGTGGTTATTATTATTATTATTATTATTATTATTTTTGTCTTGAGATTCGTGGTGGCGCTTGTCAGACTTCATTAATAAGGAAATGACCTTTGTTCCTGTAGCGCCGTTTGGATGTGATGTAATTCTGACGGTTAATGATGGGTAAGTTTCTCCTTTCCCGAGATTGGGTTCTTTTTATATATATTTACCTTGTCTCCTGGTTGATTCTTACCAAAAAAAGATGAAACGTTCTTACCATACCCGTCTTTTTCTGGATGTTTTTAGGGTGTATGAAGCTGCTGAAGGTCTCATGCTTCTTTCTTGTTCACCGTCATTCACTACTACTCCGGTAAAGAATCTAGTCAAACCTGTTTCTCCGGCGGTTGTTGATTCTGACTGCAGGGTTCTTCAGCATACAGATGTTACTGATGGTGCTAGCGTTGTGTTGGATGCCGACGGGTTGATGGCTCGGTTTCCGATGCTTCAAAAGGGAGGATGCCGGTTAGTGTATCAACGCTGGAAAACTCGTCGGAGTGAGCAGGTGTCTGTTGACGATGATTCCGATGCTGGTTAGGTGTTTAACCTTAGGACCAGTTTTCGTCTTTGGTTAATGCTTTTTTGTAAATTTGGTACTGGATAATTTTTTGAAGATCATGGCTATGATCTTGTTAAGTTCTTGTGTTACACTTTTATGATAATGTATATTGTGATGCACTGCTATGCTTGTGAATTGTTTGTTTAAATTTCAATATGTTGCATGTTTTTAATTGCTTTTGGATAGGTAAGGCGAATGAGAGATGGTATTGTGCTCATGTGTGAACGTTTGCCTAAAAGGCGCAACAGCTTGCCTTGTTTTTAGACTGTTCATGAGGTATACAATGTTTGACCATATTGTTTTCGCGCGCACCAAAGAAATTACATGCAATTTGTAATAAACAGTGATATAAGTAAAAATGATGTTTGTATTGATAAGAGCGCAAGGCTTGTGATACAAGACATAATAAAGAAATACATTGCCTATATGTTCTTTCCGCTTTTGGTTCATATGTAACACCTGCACAACTGTTGTGCGTTCCAGGTGCGGGGGACTAGGGTCCCATCGATCCTTTTTAGGGTATATGCCCCTTGCCTAGGACCTCGTTAATGACGTATGGTCCTTCCCATCTTGGCGCTAATTTGCCCGGCTTTTCAGCGTTTGAAGCCTCATTGTCGCGCAAGACGAAATCGCCAGGGACAAAGGTGCAAACACGAACGCGCGCATTGTAATATTTTTCGAGCTTGGATTTGTACCTTGCTTCTGTTATGGCAGCGTTCTCGCGCCTCTCTTCTAGAAGATCCAAATCCATTCTTCGCTCTTGCTTGTTGTTCTGTTTTTCCATGGCTATCATGCGCGGTGACGGTAAACCTATCTCGGCTGGAATGACGGCCTCAGACCCATAGACTAGACTGAACGGAGTTTCGCCGGTGCTAGTCTTTGGCATTGTTCGATGCGCCCAGAGGATGCTGGGAAGTTCGTCAACCCACCCTCTGCGCGCTGTCCCGAGTCGCGCTTTTATGCCGTCAACGATTTGTTTGTTTACACTTTCTACCTGTCCGTTCGCTTGAGGATGCGCAACGGACGCAAAGTTATGCTCGATCTTCATTTCTTTGAACCATTTTTGGAGATCTTCTGCGGCGAAATTTGTACCATTGTCGGAAATAATGCGCAATGGTAATCCAAATCTGCAAATGATATGTTCCCATATAAATTTGCGGATTACCATTGCTGTTGTTGAGGCCAAAGCTTTAGCTTCCACCCATTTTGTGAAGTAATCCACCGCGACGATGATGAATTTTACTGCACCCGGCGCGTCAGGAAATGGGCCAACAAGATCGATGCCCCACTGTTGGAATGGCCAGGCGGAAGTAACAGGAATTAGCGGATTTTTGGGTCGGAGTGTCTTTGGTGCGTGGCGTTGACATGCCTCGCATCTTCTTAATAGATCAACTGCGTCCATGTGCATTCCTGGCCAGTAGTATCCGACGCTCATTATTTTTGCCACGACCATGCGCGGTCCCACGTGTATCCCGCATAATCCTTCGTGGATTTCTCTGACTAGGTATTGGGCGTCTGTTTTATCAACACAGCGTAGTAATGGGCCCATAAATGATTTTCGATAAAGGACGCCATCCGCCATTTCGTAATTTATTGCTTTGTGTTGTATTTTTCGAGCTTCTGCCTTTCCTTCCGGAAGTTTTCCGTGTTGAAGGTACAAGATAATTGGAGACATCCAGGATGGATCTCCCATTTCTATGACGCTTACTTGCTTGAGATGAATGGAAGGGTTGGATAATACCTCTATGCGTACCTCCTTTGCTAAGTGCTTAAAGCTGGTAGCAGCTAACTTGCTTAGCGCGTCAGCGTGCTTGTTCTCGCTTCTGTTTATGTGATTAACTTTGAATGTTTGAAATTGGCTGATTAACATCCGCGCTTGTTCAAGGTATAACGCCATAGCTTCCCCTTTTGCATCATAACGACCATTAACTTGTTCGGCTACTAGCTTTGAGTCAACGTTGGCTTCAAGGTTTCTTGCCCCCATTTTAAGTGCTAGACGGAGGCCTGCTAAAAATGCCTCGTATTCTGCTTCATATTTGGTACTTTGGAAATCTAAGCGTATGGCATATGTAAGTTCGTGATCATCCGGGCTGATCAATCGGAGGCCTGCTCCTGCTCCATCATCATTGGAAGCACCATCTGTGTGTAAGGTCCAGACTCTGTCGTCGAAAACAGGTGTTGGGTTCTGGATTGCCTCACATTCTTGTATTTTATCGATAGGAACTTCAGTGGCGAAGTCTGCTAGAACTTGCCCTTTGATTGCGGGTCTTGGTCTGTAAAAAATGTTGTAACCTCCTAGCTCAATGGCCCATTTAGCTAATCTTCCCGCCACATCAGGTTTTGACAAGATTTGGCCTAAATGATAATTTGTGAGAACTGTGATGACATGGCCTGAGAAGTACCTGCGCAAGCGTCTGGACGCGTGTACTAGTGCTAGAACCAATTTTTCTATCATTGAGTAACGAGTTTCGGGGCCAGTGAGCATTTTGTTGATATAGTAGATTGGAGTTTGGATGTTTTCCCGTTCTACCATTAATACTGCGCCTACCGCTACTTCCGCGGCTGACAGATATAAAATTAACGGTTCTTTTTCTTTTGGCGCGGTCAGTGTTGGCAGCTGAATTAAACATTCTTTCATTTGAAAAGGAGTTTTCTTTCCGCAGTTTCGTAGCGTACTGATAAATGGATAAGATTTTGCCGCATGATTAGCCAAGAATCTGTTCAGGGCTGCTAATCGTCCGGCGAGCCTTTGCATTTCCTTGACTGTTGCAGGTGATGGCATTAACTGGATGGCCTGCACCTTTTCTGGATTAACCTTAAAGCCGTCTCTTGTAACTATGAAACCCAAAAATTTTCCTTCTTCCATGCCGAAGGAGCATTTTGTTGGGTTAAGTTTTAAGTTGACGCTGCGTAAGGAGTCGAACGTGCGCTGGATATTGTTGAGTATTGTCTCTTCTTCATGGCTCATGATGACGAGGTCATCCATGTATACTTCGACAGTCTTGCCAATATCTCCGCTGAAGACTGTGTCCATTAGTCGTTGATAAGTTGCGCCTGCGTTGCGCAAGCCAAACGGCATTTTTGTGTAACAGTAGATGCCTTTATCTGTGCGGAACGCGGTTTTGTCTTCGTCTTCTTTTTTCATCTGGACCTGATGATAACCTTTATAACAGTCGAGAAAGCATTTCCATCTGAATGATGCTAGAGAGTCGACTTTTTTGTCTATCTCTGGAAGCGCGTAGCAATCTTTGGGGCATGCTTTGTTCAGGTACTTGAAATCGATGCACATTCTCCACCCGCCGCTATGTTTTTGTACCATTACTGGGTTGGCAACCCATGTATGGTATTTTACTTCGCGCAAGATTCCTGCATTGAGTAACTCTGTGACTTGCTCGTCCATTGCTTTTGCTTTTTCTTTTTCTTCGCTGAAGTTGCGCCTCCCTTGAGCAACGGGTTCTACTGATGGTTTGATGTTTAGACAATGCTGCGCGATGTCGCGTGGAACTCCAGTCATATCTGCTGGGCACCCGGCAAATATATCTTTGTTGTTAGACAACAATTCTTTCAGTTGTATGCGTGTTGCTGGTGAAATGGCTTGTCCTAGCAGAATGGTCTGCTCTGGGTATTCGTTGTTCAGGACCCATTTCTCTGGTTCGTTTGGTGCCGAAGGTTTGACTACCTTTGCTGGTGGTTCGTCGTCTACGGACATGACTTCTTTGCTTGAATAGAGAATTGCAACTCCGGTCTCTGTCGGAAATCCACAAGCAGCATGTGGAATGGAAGTGATCATGCTAAATTCCCTTTGTGACCTTCTCCCGAGCAAGACATCATGACGTGATGTTGCTGGCATGACCATGAAATTGACTGTAACTGTTCGTGAATGTTCGCCGTCTGATAAAGTCACCGGGAAAGAGATTTACCCTAATGGGAATACAGCTTCATTACAGAATCCAGTGAGGGGAAAATCGACTGGTTCTAAACGTGCTTTATCTTCTGAATCGAGCTGTTTAAAACATTGTTCGTATATGATGTCCATCGAGCTTCCTGGATCTATGAACATATAGTCGGTTCGGTAATGACCGAAAATACCAGTGATAATTACTGGTCGTTCTTCCTGAGGGCCCCCAGGAACAACAGGGAACACGACTTGCTGTTCTCTCCAATGTTGATCATAGTTTCGTTTATTTGGTCTTCGTGACGGACCTCCTTGAACCATGTGTATTTGTTTCTGATAACTGTTATATTGGCTGGATTGGATGTCCCCTCGACGTGGTGTTGGTGGATCCAATACTGTGGTATTAATTTCTTTTCCAGATCTGATGTTCGGGAAATCAGATCTGGCGATTTGAATAACAATTGTGTCTAAAGCAGCTTGGCATCTGCTAAACCAATGTTTTGGAGATTCTTCTAGTTGTAAATTGTTTCTGACGTTTGGTCGAGGACCAGGTTGCCGGTGAGATGACGAATTTTCTGCCATGTGAAAAAGCAGAAACCGGAATGAACTGAATCGAAACGAGATAGAAACTAGAAAAACTGAGAAAACGGTGGGCGCCAATGAAGAAACACTAGATAAATGGTCGGAACCGAAATATCTAGGGGGTCTGAATCCGGATAAAAGGGTTAGCTCTCTCTCGGTTGATTCAGTTGCTGCTGAACTTCTTCTCCGGTGATTCTGCAAAAAAGAACATCGTTAGCCTCGCCAAGGGGAGAAGAGGGTTCTCTCCTTGACCCGACTCCGGTGTGAGAATAAGTATTGGTAATGGAGAAGATAAAGTATTTGAGAAGTGAGTGTGATCTGAGTTTATACCTGAACAGTTCTCATATTTATAACCGGGAGTTTGGGAGGGAAAACCTGTTATTGAAAAGATGACGGAAAATGCTAACGCCGTAGCGGTTATATTTTCTTCCGTTAAGTTCTTTGATCCTACGTCAAGTTGTCTCGATCCGATGTGAATGCACACGGATCGTGGTTTGATCTATGGCTGGGGGGTTGCCACGTGGAAAGTGATTTAAGTGGAGATTACTCTCCAATTGCATGCCTTCGTTGTGATTTCAGGGTTGCTTGTGGTGATGACACGTGTCCAGGCGGTTATAACCGTCTGGGTGGTGCACGATTGCATTTCTTTCTAGAAGATTACTGCTGTAATCTGGTGTGACACCTTGCTGTGTGGACACAGACGAATAAATCCCAAGTCTGGGTAAAATAGTATCCGAGTCTGGATATTTAGGCGGAGGTATTGAACAAAGGATTTTAATCCTTTGTTAAATGGGAGAAGGCGCAAGGATTTATGTTTTCCTTTGGGTGCGCGATTATAAATCGCTGACTTCTTCCTCTTTGTAAGACCAATGCGCGGCCGCGCGAGGTCGAAAGGCTAAAAAGGCTGGTTTGTGGTATGGTCTCAAATCCTTTTTATGAGGTTTTTGGGACCTTACCCCTTCATATAGTGTTTAGGCAACGGATATATGGACAATCATTCATGTTAAGTTCATCATACACATTCTTCACTGTTGCACTTTCTGTACAGCAGCTGTTCTCGACCCATTTTCGCCTTTATACGATCTGAATTAGCTCAATATGTTCACATGAAAAATGTAATATGTTCTGATAGCTTTCCAACCATATATCATATGCCTTAAACCCAACTACGGTTGATTTTATACGAATTTTTTAAAATCAGGACAGCAGCTTATTTTTAGTTCAAACAGCATGCTGTCCATTCGACCCAGCTACTGAATTCATCAATTTTGACTCATTTAACATCTGAACCGAGTCATCATGTTAACTAACGAAATGCAGATTACTTAGAGACCTTTCTAGGCATATAAAGTACACATCCATATGATTTTTCTATGATTTATTGTGAATTTTATTTAAGCATTTCATCAAACACTTGGCGGGTTTCGCATTCAAGATTAGTCTCTAACCTATCTCTTGAACACCTTACCCCAATTTTATCAACATATCATTACAAACACACATATGTCCCTAAGTTTTAGCATCAAAATCAAGCCCCTATGTCTAGTGTACATGAACGACATCTAGAACTTATATCATAACATCAATTTTCACACTATTTCAACACTCGATTTCACGAGTTCGTCATATTGATTTAAAACCCACTTAGTTCATACTTGATTAGTTGACTAATCACTAGATTATGGCCTAAATTCAACAAGTTTGCATCTAGGGTTTTGTTACTAGACTTATACTCACATCAATTTCACTAAAACATTCAACTTTCATACAAGAATTTCGTTCATGCATGATTATCACAATTTCCGAATATCACCAAAATATAAATTTCGACATACCTCATGATTCCCATGACTAGGTGATCGTTATTATATATTCAAACTCGGATTTGGTCTTCGATTCCTCCTTCAATTTTGAGGAATTGTTCAACTAGGGTTAACACCCATTTTTTTCTTGCTCCTGGTCGCTCCTACGCACACACACACACACACACACTAAATGTGTGTGTGTTGTGTTTTATTTTTAATTTTAATAAAACAAGTTTCCCACTTGGCAATATTAGTCCCTCATGTTTGTTACTTGATCTTAATTGTCACCCAATTCATTCCTTTACTTATCTTGTTAAGCATTTAACTAGGTTTACTAACCTAGTTATTATATTTCATTCTATTAAACATGGTAACATACTAGCAAATTTAATAATTCAAATTTCTTGGGGCGTTACAAAAACACTAAACATAACAATTTAAGACACAATGCAATGAATTCTAGGCTTAAAACTTAAAACACAATGTCAAGAACGTTATGTAGTGTGTTTTAAGTGTTAAATAGTGTTTTTTAAATTCACGTCCATAATATGTTGCATTGTGTTTTAAATTGTTATGTTTGTGTTTTTCTTGCCAAAACAACAAAAATATCATGCCTAAGTTCAAAACATGATGCCTACATGTTAATTTCTATACCTTCTCACACTTCTCACGAAAAACGTACTTTTTACAGGAACCTCACCCTATATATATATATATATATATATAGGGGATGGTTCATTTGAGAAGAAAATTTTATTAAGAATAAAAAGAACAAAAGGGTACAATGGTAAAACACTAAATAGTTTTTTCTCATCTCATTTATTATTATGTTTGACTAATTAATTAGTCATTAAGACTATCATCCTCCACACTAAAAAAATTTGCCTACACACATCAAAAGTTATCCTACACATTTCGAAATTTATCCTACACATATTGAAATTTATCCTATACAACTCGTAATTTATCCTACACGCCTCGTATTTATCCTACACTATAAATGAATTTTTATTTTTTGAGAAAAATATATATCTTAAAAATAAGTTACAAATTTAATATAATTAGTTATTAAAGATGAAACTATCAATTAATGATGTATGTAAGTTTACCAATATACCCATATAGTTACATTAAGTACAAATATTAAATGAAGCCTAATAAAGCATTTCTATTGGTTGAAATTTCTTCTTTTTTCTTCTTATAAAGAATTTCTTCTCATTTGAACTATCCACTATATATATATATATATATATATATATATATATAGGGAGCCGTTAGAATGAGAACCACCACGAGTTATGAGAACCGCGAGAACCAAGTGCCACGGAGGGCCGTTGACCACGAAATTTTTTTTACACCTAGATCCGTATATTTTAAGACCGGGTGTAAATTTTGGGTTCAAACGGCGCGCCCGAGGGGGTAGTTTTTTACGCCCAAAGTTTGGTTAAAAAAAAAGAAAAATTAAAAAAACCCAAACTTTGGGCGTAAAAAACTACCCCCTCGGGCGCGCCGTTTGAACCCAAAATTTACACCCGGTCTTAAAATATACGGATCTAGGTGTAAAAAAAATTTCGTGGTCAACGGCCCTCCGTGGCACTTGGTTCTCGCGGTTCTCATAACTCGTGGTGGTTCTCATTCTAGCGGCCCCCTATATATATATATATATATATATATATACACACACTTATATAGGGGAATGCTAAAATGAGAACCACCTCGAGTTGTAAGAACCGTGAGAACTACACCGTAGGGGGCGCAGTGGACCAAATTTTTTTTCATAAACGTAGATGCATGTATAAAAACAACATTTGTAAAAAAAAATTCAAAAAAAAATGTCGTGTGTGTAGTTTTGAGCGCCACAAGTTTGTGTTTACGGGACCCGTAAATCTGGCCGGAAAATTTACGGGTCCCATAAACACAAACTTGTGGTGCTCAAAACTACACCCATGACATTTTTTTTTGAATTTTTTTTTTACAAATGTTGTTTTTATACATGCATCTACGTTTCTGAAAAAAAAAATTTGGTCCACCTCGCCCCGGATCAAAAAGTTCCCGCGGTTCTTACAACTCGAGGTGGTTCTCATTTTAGCGGATACTTATATATATATTGGATGGTTCTAATGAGAAGAAAAAAATTGTAAGATTAAAAAGAATAAGTTTTAAACCAATAGAAATAGTCCATTTTACTTGATTTAATATGTGTGTTTAATGTTTTTAATAAGGGCATGTAGGTAAATTTATAATTGTAATTAATTAGCTAACTAATTAAATTTGTAACTGGTTGCGATCATACTAGCACTAATGCACCGGATCCCATCAGAACTCCTTAGTTAAGCGTGCTTGGGCGAGAGTAGTACTAGGATGGGTGACCCTCTGGGAAGTCCTCGTGTTGCAACCCCTTTTTAACCAATGGGGTGGTGGTCCATTGGCAAAGGCAAAGCCTTTAAAACACTTTAGGATGAGGACGTCTTGGGTTCAAGTCCCAAGACAGCAAGGAATAAAAAGAAATTTACCTTTTAAAAAAATAATAAGTTTGTAACTCACTTTTAAATATACTTTTTCAAGATAAAAAAATTTATGGTGAGAGACAATTTTTGACATGTGTAGGATAAATTTTAATATGTGTAAGATAAATTTTTAAATGTGTATGGTAAGTTTAGATATGCGTAGGGTAAATTTCGGTAAGTGTAAGATATATGGAGGATAAATTTTGAAATGTGTAAGATAAAATGTTTTTTGCTTTATTATTGAGAGATAACATAATTAATGGGAGGAGTTATAAAGTATTTAATATTTTACTATTATGACATTTCTTCTTTTTCTTCTCACATTAAATTTCTTTCCAAATGAACCTTCCCTATATATATATATATATATATTGTGACATTGCCGATTAATAACTATTTTAGGTTTCTAGTTGTTCCCACTATTAGCAATTCCTTTTCATGATTTGTGACCGGAAAATGTTAAGGTATAGATGATAAATTTTATTATATATATTGGTGTTTTCGTTATCTTTTAAACTATAACGTTATAAAAAACATTCGAAGGTACCGTGACAACCTGCTTATTTTTTGTCGACACATCGATGTTTGTCTTGATCAACATTAACGTGCGGATTAAAATATAGAAGTAGATGATACCTTAGTGTTCAAGTGATCATTGCAAAGAAGTAGAATAAGTAAATCCTTAAACTTATGTAATCATTTTAAGAGTTAAATTTATTGGTTCAACTACTATCGAACAGTGTTGCAGAAGTCGCTAGGCGCTCCCTAGTCGGCCGAGTGGGGAGTTGGGAATACTCGGGGAGTACTCGGAGAGTACTCGAATATGTTAAATATAAAGAAATTAATGTTAAAACTATCATTATTCATGAAAAAATTAGTATAACTCATGTCAAAATTAGCATAATTCCGAGTAGTTGACGAGTAGGCCAAGTAGTTGACCGAGTAATCCGAGTAGTCGTTGAGTATTCCAAGGTTCCTACCAAGTATTTGACCGAGTATTCCGAGTAGTTGGCCGAGTATTCCGAGTAGTTGGCCGAGTATTCCGAGTAGTCGCCAAATAGGCCGAGTTTGACCACCTCCGGCTTATAAAGGACGACTTGTAGTCGCCGAGTACTTGGCCTTGGAATCCAACTTTTACAAGCAGTCGCCGAGTACTTGGCCTTGGAATCCAACTTTTACAAAACTGCTATCGAATAATCAAGTCATATTTGTATTTGATTATACTATAAAGTATAAAATGTGTCATAGTATAGAAACTATAAAATGCGTTATAGTATGGATTCAATGACTAAATATTAATTATATTATAAAACTCCAACAATCTATGTGAATATTTCAATTTTATATAGATATTATTTGACAAAGTAAAAATGATTAGATATACATGCTATTTATTAGCAAAAGTTTGACTCACTTTAAAATGAATATTCCGTCACATATTGATATAGATATTATAACAAACATTCTACGAAAAAGGGTGGCAAAAAACTAAGTGAGAAACAATTTTTAAAATTAAAAACATATAGTGCTTTACCCTATAAATCTATATTATATATAATTTGCATATTGGAAAGGCAAGATTAGTCATTTGTCACTTTTTTAAAAGGTGCAAGACAAGACTCTGAAGCATGTTGTAGAATGCACAAAAATATTGAAAGTTTCATTGGTACAATGTTTTATTAGGGTTTCTCATTTCAAATACTAGAAAATCTGAAACTTTTTACACCAGTTTTCTCGTAGGAAATACGTCACAAAACGGCCTTTCCCACGCATTTGTGACAAGTATGTGATGTAGGAAAACGCCTCGTAGGAAACCTGTTTCCAACGCATTTCCTACGCAACTTCCTACCCATTTCCTACAAAACCACCGCGTAACAAACTGCTACAGATCTCCTACAATAATCCCAAGTTATTTTTAATCTATTATTATGATAAAATATTAATTATTATATTTTTGGAATTTTTTTAGCTACACATTTCCGACAAAAAAAAAAACTCATACAACATTATCTGTGACACAATTCTGACAGATAAATAAAAACATTTGTTACAAATTTCCGACGAAACTTAGTTTTTTTTGTGAGAAATTTCCGACAAATAAATAAAAACAGTTGTTACAAATTTCTGACGAAACTCAGTATTTTTTGTGACAAATTTCTGACAAATAAAAGGAAATTAAAAATAAAAATCTACTATTTTTTTGACTGTTTTCCGACAAAAGTTTGTTTTATGTTGTGATACATTTCCGACAGAAAAAAGCAAAGACATTATATTTGGTATGACACTTTTCCGACGACCTGATCTTTTAATAGAAAAAATGCAGAATAAAATTAAAATTTACATTTTTCTAGCAAAAAAAATTGCAGGAATAATCTTTGATACCAAGAACCTGTTTTACAATTTTCATGGAAGTTACAATAACACAAATTCAAAATCGTGCATTGCAACGCAAGTTCAAATATGTTTAAACCGTAAACTAATACAATTTAACATATTTCCCAAAAGATATCAGAAACTATAACTAATTAGAAGCAGGACGCCAATTATTCATAAATTCTTGAAGTTGTTGTTAAAGTTCTTCCCTTGCTTTCCTTTCTTCGTCAAGCCGAGTTGCAAGTAGATTCCTTTCTTCTCAAGCCGAGCTTCAAGATCCACCAATCGAGTTCGCATAACTTGAACCTAAACGTTGTTAAAAAATATATAGTTATAATTAGTAAATACATTTTATAAAGAAATAGTTAGACACAAAAGAAAAGTTGTTTATTAGTTTAATTTCCAAAGATAACAATACATGCATACATTCTATATACATTCTAATACAATAAATTCACATGGCCGGGTTCGATTTTATACGGTTGGTTTTTAATATGAAACGACAAGAACCAACATTTTTAACTTTTAGTAATATCAGTTGGTAATAAAGATACCTATTCTTGAGACTGTTGATACATTGCATGTGAGGGTGCAGACCCAACAGAAGAAGATGTCACGGTCACCAAATACTCTCGATCCGAAGATCCTATCCCGTATACCTAGCGTGTGCGACCTTGTCCAATCACACGTGCCCTCACCTCCAGGTCATCTGGATACTCGCTATAGTTCGGCCCGTAAACATCACACATCGCACTCAAATAATCCCCCTACAATTGATAAAAACACCATGATTGTAACTGAAATAGACACGAATATTATATATAAACAATAGACACGATGATTGTAACTGAAATAGACACGAATATTATATATAAACAATACGAGTTAACTTCAACAATAAACAACACATAAGGAAGATGAACGTGTGGGTGTAAATTAAAGGACAAGGGACCAAAACAGGAATTTACTCAAATAATAAAGATAACTTACATATACTTTTTTGGCTCGTTCCGTACAAAACGTCAATTCCTCCAAGTTATATATGTCAACCTCCCCATCCCATAATGTTTTCTTGTATTCTTTAGTGAGGTGGGTGTCTAGAAAGATTCGTTTAAAATTGGGTTCCTCATTTATTTTCCTTTTCTACAAAAAAAAAAATAGAGTGCAATAAATGTAAGGATTAATTTCATATATACCCTTACAGACAGTGCAAATATCATATAACTTATAATATTATATGTACCCAATTTTAATGGATTTTAACTTAATGACTATTCTACCCTTTCAAAAATACCTCTTAATATAACCAAATAAAAAAGAACTTAAAAATGATTAAAAAAACAAGGAGAAACTATTAACTGAAAATTATTGGTCGAAGATTAAACCTAAACCACCCCCACATCACCGTCTTCATCGTTCTTTACGGCAAACTCCGAACAGATTGATTTGAAACTGTAAATTAATGACTAATCTTGAATCGACTAAAATGAGAGAAATCACCCACCCAAATAAGACAACATTTAATAAATAATCAGAATTTAGCTTTCGTTAGCATTAGGGGTGTTCATGGTTCGGTTTGAAACCATAATACCGCCTAAACCGGTCATCGATTTGGTTTCACGGACGGTTATTTTTCTAAACTTTCGGTCGGTTGGTTTCAACAATTTCAAACCGTAGCAAACCGTTTGGTTTGTGGTTTATATCGAAGACCGGCCATATTAAACCGGACCGGACCGTAAGCTTTTATTATATCTAGAGTAAATTGCAGTTTTACCCCCTGAGGTTAGGGGCCATTGGCACTCTTACCCCCCCTAAGGAAATAAATGCAAAATTACCCCCTACTGTTAACTCTTATGTCGCAATTCTACCCCCCGGATTCATTTTTCTTGACCGGTCAATCTAAACAAGGGAGGGTCAAAGGGTATAAATGTAATTTCACCAAAAATTGTACTTTATATATTAAAATAACCCCTCAAACTCAACATAACCTCACAACCTTACCCCCTAAGTTTTCCCCTCTTCTTCTTCATCTCTTCCGGCGAAGTCTTTCTCCGGCTTCTTCACCGGCGACCTTCACCCTCCGGCGACATCCACTCCATCTTCTTCACCACTCCTTCACCACACTAGCACAAGATGACTGAACAGAATGGCATTATGCATCGAGCTCCACCGGCTGAGCCAGGGCCGGCGACCACACCACCGGCCACCATCGATCCAGATGTGGTCCAGAGATCCTCCCTTTTCTCGCAATTTTCAGGTAAAATCAAACAACAATTTTGATTGTGGGGTAAAATCAAACAACTAGTAATGGATGTTTGTGTATTTGCAGTGGACATGAGGATTCATGTTTCACTAAGATCGATTGTGGTCTCATTGGTGGTCAAGATGCGAGGCCGCCCGTTCCTGCATTTCCAGTTTCTGCCTCAGTAGGAAATGGTTGTGTAGGATACTTAAACTCTAATCTTCTAGGTTCTTTTGGGTTAATATGTAGTGTAGGATTCTTAAACTCTAATCTTCTAGGATCTTTTGGGTTAATGTGTAGGATCTTTTGCTTGATCATAGAACAGGTTATGTTTGATCATAGAACAGGTTATGTATTTGACTGTTAAGTGGGTTAATGTTTGATCACAACATAATGTGGGCTAATGTTGTGTATATTTGACTGTTAAGTTGCTGTTGTATTTGATTTGATCATAGAACAGAACAGAACCTCCGCAATACTTCTGATGCAGAGGTGCTGTCATGGCACTTGGTGCAATCACCATCACTTTCAGTCCCATGCATAAGTGAAAGAGGGTGTATGTGACTTAAGCTGCTGTTGTTAATGTTGACTTGCTGTTGTTAATGTTAAGTTGCTCCTGTTAAGGTGCATATCAGAAGCATTGACTAAAGTTGAGTTGATGCTGTTAATGAATTATCACCTGAGGTTATGAATTATTTGTAATGTGGATGTGCAGTTTGATTTCTAGTCAAACAGGTTTGTACAATGCATATACAGGATGTGCAGTTTTAATACCCAGTCTCTACAAATGCATATAGGTCAATAGGTGTATCAATAGGTCAATAGGTGTATCAATAGGTCAATAGGTGTATCAACAGGTGTATGTGAAGTTACTGAACATGGTTATGGCAGTTACATGATCATAGTTGATGATAGTTATATGTGCAGTTACTGAACATGGTTATGGCAGTTAGATGATCTTACATGATCAAAATGTGCATTTGATAGTTTGATTAGGATATACATTTTGTGCATTTGATCAACAACCTGTTAGCAATCATAACAGTGGTTTGATACATTGTTAGTAGTCATAACAACTTCTATGGTGATTAATAGTCACCACATATTCTAGTCTGGTTAATAGTCAAAATGTGCAGCAGTGGTTTGCTTAATCAGTGGTTAATAGTCACCACAGCAGGTCTGCTTAATCAGTGGTTAATAGTCACCACAACAGGTATGCAACATGTATGCTTGAGTATAAAACACATTGCAGCAGGTAAGCAGGTATGCAACAGGTATGCTTGAGGTATGCTTGATGATTTAAGAAATAAAACAAAATAACTGTGAATTGATTCAGAATTAGGTGTTTATATGATCAAAATCAGATTACATGTGAATTGATTCAGAATTAGGTTTCAGATCATAGAACAGGTTAAGATTTTTGATTATAGAATCATAGATCAGGTTTTTGATTTTGGCGGGAAGGTTTTTGGAAGTTGCAGGGGGTAATGTTGTATCTTAACTCAAAGTACAGGGGGTAATAACAAAGGACAAATTAGTAATTTACCAATGGGGGGTAATTGTGCGACTTAACAGAAATGTTGGGGGGTAAAATGGAAGGGTAATATAGCCATTTCAACTAAGAGTCAACAGATCTGTCATTGACTTTGAAGCCGGGGGTAATTGTGCGACATAACACTAAACAGTAGGGGGTAATTTTGCATTTATTTCCTTAGGGGGGTAAGAGTGCCAATGGCCCCTAACCTCAGGGGATAAAATTGCAATTTACTCTTATATCTATTTTAAAAACCTTTTCATATAGTTTATTTAATTTTCTATATCTATCTTAACTAAAATTATAACTGACCTAACTCTAATTAAATTCATTTAAAGTAAAGAGGTTAAGCCCAATCATTTGTAATCCTAACACTTATTGTGACTGCTCAGTCACGGCAATAACTAAAAGAAACATTAGAAAATCTGAATATTCAAAACCCATCTTGCATTTCCATTTTCCCAGCAATCACATACCTACATACACATATACATGTATACCTATATGCATACGTACACATATATAGTTACATATGTTTAAAATTTAATATAAGAATAATGATATATGTTGTTTCCTACACATTGGTCACAAATACAAAATTTATTAAAAAATAAGCATTTTGCCATTAATGCGTAGTAAAACTACGTGATTGTTTCCTACGCCTTTGTGACAAATCTAATAAAAAATAAACTTTTTGTCACAAATGTGTAGGAAATATAATTATTTTTATTACTAAACTAAATTTATAAATATAATCGTGTATATCCTTGTAATTACTTTTTATTAAATAATGTAAAAATAATTTTTTGTCGAAAATGTGCCACAAGTTGTGACACAATTATGACGGAACGTTTAAGTCAACTAAATAAATAATTTTTTTGTCACCAATGTGTAGGAAATATAATTATTTTTAATTATTATAATAATTTTACTATTATTTATATATATATATATATATATATATATATATATATATATATATATATAAAAGTGTATATCCTTGTATTTATTTTTAATAAAATTAAGTAATATGACTTAGTTATCAGAAATGCGTCGCAAGTTGTGACGCAATTCCGACGAAACGTTTAATTCAACTGAAGAATATATATTTTGTCACAAATGTGTAGGAAATGATTTAATAATTAACCTTTTGTAGATTATTTCTGACAGATCTGTGACGCAATTGTCAAATAATTAGAGTTTTTTATTTTATTTTATGTCATTGTTGCGTCAAAAATTTGACACAGAATTTTAGAAACACATTTGTAGGAAATTTGTCACAAATGTGTTTGAATCCGTGACAAGAATAATTGTGTAGGAAATTTCCGTAGGAATTTTTGCACTTTTCTAATAGCGTGAGCGGGACTTAGGCACCTGCGAATTCAAATTTCAAAAAGCTTCGTATCCTCGTTTCAAATTTTGAATTCCCCCATTGTATTTGAAAACTAATATACTTCCATTTCATTCTCTCTGCATTCAATAAGATGGATGTTCTCTGGTTATAGCTCCTCCGATCATAATGACAGATGGTTTAGCTTCAACATCAAAAGCTCTAGACCTCATTTTCATCTCCTCTTTATTTCCTTCATCCTTTGATGGTTAAAAAATCTAGGGTTCGATGTCAAGAATCACTTGATTTCGAGATCCATAAACGAAGATCCAAGTTGATATGAGATATCCATTCTCTCTCTAAACTTAAAAAACCAGTTTGTTTCGTCTTTGATTTTTGTTGAATCTGTCTGTGTGTAACAATAATTATCTTGATATTCTAATGTTAGTTCTATATCTTGCTTTTTTTTATATATATTCTCAGGCTATAACATCACTTCCAAGAAGCACAAATTAGGTGGTTAAACCCTAGGGAGGTGTTCTTCATAATGCAGAATTTTGAAGAAAAACAGCTTACCAATGAGCCTGTCCAAAAGACACCAGTAATGTTTACATAGTTATGTTTCTTTGGGTGCTTATTTTGTTGAAAAGATGTATGTATATTACATTAGTTTGCTAATATCCATGTTATCTTTCTGATTGAATCCTTTTACTGGTGGTTCTTATTTATATTTAACAAGAGGGTCTCGTGTTTTTACATGCTTGCTATTGCTTGGTAATAGGTGATAATATAAGTAACATGACTTAGTTGTCGGAAATGTGTCGCAAGTTGTGATGCAATTCCGACGAAACGCTTAATTCAACTAAAGAATAGATATTTTGCCACAAATGAGTAGGAAATGATTTAATAATTAACCTTTTGTAGATTATTTCTGACAGATCTTTGACGCAACTGTTAATTAATTAGAGTTTTTGTATTTTCTGTCATTGTTGCGTAAAAAATTTGACACAGAATTATGTAAAAAAAATTTGTAGGAAATTTGTCACAAATGTGTTTGAATCTGTGACAAAAATAATTGTGTAGGAAATTTCCGTAGGATTTATGCACATTTCTATTAGCATGAGTGGGACTTAGGCACCTGTGAATTCAAATATCAAAATCTTCGTATCCTCGTTTCAAATTTTAAATTCACGCCATTGTATTTGAAAACTAATCTACTTCCATTTCATTCTCTCTGCCATTCTCTCTGCATTCAATAAGATGGATGTTCTCCGGTTATAGCTCCTCCGATCATAATGACAGATGGTTTAGCTTCAACATCAAAAGCTCTACACCTCATTTTCATCTCCTCTTTATTTCCTTTGTCCTTCGATGGTTAAAAAATCTAGGGTTCGATGTTAAGAAACGCTTGATTTCGAGATCCATAAACGAAGATCCAAGTTGATATGAGATCTCCATTCTCTCTCTCTAAACTTAAGAAACTAGTTTGTTTCGTCTTCGGTTTTTGTTGAATCTATCTGTGTGTAACAATATTTATCTTGATATTATAATGTTAGTTTTATATCTTGCTTTTTTATACATACATACATATATATATATATATACACACACACATATATATATATATATATATATAGGGTCGGGATTTAGAGAAAACGGTGAAAAGTGTGAGAACGCTTCTGGATCGTCTGATCAAAACAATCCATGGACTAGATTGCGTGGTGGCGGTTTCGTAAATAACATCAATATTATTATGTGGGACGCGCTTCATGAAGGGTAAAAGGGTCTTTTATCGCTCATATTCAAAACTCCATCAAATAATAAAACGCCATACAAAAAAATAAAACGCCAATAAAAACAAAACGCCAAAATTTAGTAATAAAACGCGTTGAATATTACAGGAAGATGAAACAACACAAATAACTAAATTTCAGTAATTAACATTTATTAGAAGAAATTCCCTCATAAATTACACGCCAAAAACACCATTATATAAACAAAGGTAAAACATAGCTTCCATAATCACTTCAATCTATCCATTTCCTGCAAAAAAAAAAATTTGTTAACCAAAAACGCCAACTTAAACAAAACGCCAAAAATGGCAACAATCGTTTCGTGGAGATACACTCTGGGAATCAGGCGATACGTCCTCCATTTTGACAACAGAAGGAGGGTGTATGTTAAGATGGTCAGGGCAATTCTGAAGATGGAAGAAGAGATACAGAGGTAAATCTTATCCATTGGCATCGCTCTAGACAACGAATGCCATGAAAAGCATATGCTTATGAAAGCATTAACCACCAAATTTGGACCAATCAAAGGAGATGTGAAGCCAGACCCTGTCATGACATCATGGCGTTTTGATGATGAAACAAACATGGTGACGGTTACATACGACAGCGGAGAGCAGGAAGTCTACTGGCTAGAGAACATCATGACAAAGCAGCGAATTGGTTTCATGGAAGAATTGCATAACGCCACTTGTACCAACACAGAAATAGACTCAAAATTGGAGTTAATGCAAGACATGTTCAGGTGGAGGCTTCAGAATCTTCAGGAACAAGAAGCTGATGAAAGTGAATGTGATGACATGGATGAAGATCAAGATGAAGACTCCGAGGAGGAAGAAGATGACGCAAGTGATGGTTACTATTCGGATAAAGTACCTTCTGACGAAGGATTTTAATTTTTTTCCTCTTTTTTTTCTTCTATGTAATCTTTTTTTCTAAGATAATTAAATGATATATTTCTATCTTTATTAGCAAAACGCCAAAATAATACTAAAAATGGTTAACCCTAACAAAACGCCAAAAATAACAAAAAATATTTTTCCTGCTTAATATTTTATTTACTCCGTTATTGTATTTTGTCATGTTGGTCTGCATAAGGCCATTTAAAAAAACGTCAAACTTAGAAGATGGGACGTCTATAACCTATAAAACTGATAAAAGCTGATCAACACAGTAAATACAAAAACAATAACTGAAAAGACAGTTACTTTATTACTATAATTTATTACAATAAAAAGTCCCGCTTAAACTACGCGCCAAAAAACTCCTATAAGAGAGGGGTCTATACACAATGAATTAATCACACCCAGAAAAACACAAAAACGCCATATGTAACACCCTTATTATTATTTAAAGGTTTTCGTATAATTTACGAAAACAAACGAGTAATTATGATTTCAAATACATTGAAAATACGGGTTCATTAAACTTTATTTACAGAATTAAAAACTATACAACATATTATGGGTGAGTTCGTCATTTTACATAACAACGATACAAAGTGCGGAAGCTTATTTCTTGATCGTGTTCGGTTCTTCGTTGTGCTTGATCGTCCTCCGGTGCTAAAATTATACTTGAAACTCATAAAACATGAGTTGGATTAGTCATACGTAACTTAAAACGTATTTAAACGAGTCCGAGAAGCGAAACTGATTAAAATAAAATTTTTTCGCCAAAACAGGGTTTTTCGCGCCACGCGAAGGAACCCAGTTGCTCCTCGCGCCACGCGAGGGAGACCGTTTTCCAGCAGGTCTGCAACTCAGTTCAGCTATGCCAGTTTTTACGGAAACGGCCATAACTTCTTCGTTATTGATCCGTTTTACCCGATTCTTTTTCCTACGCGTCCGTAATTTAATCCTCCATCTTATGGAGTTAAAATCCTACATCCAACGTAAGAAATTTTGAGACTTCTAAGCCTTCGACTCGTTACCTTTTTACTGAATTTTAACCCGTTTATACATTTTATCAAACAAACGTATTTGTTTGATTCCTATATCACATACACTTCTTCAAATTAATGTTACCTACCATATTAGGTTCTAATCATAGGTTTATTACACAATTTAAACCCATTCTCGCTCGTGTGCTTATTTTGACCCGTTAAGGGTATTTAAGCACCTTAAAGCTTGAAATCGCTTTCGATCATTTCTAGCATCTTATTTCTACATTTCTTATCAAGTAATCTTCCATTACAACTATAAGTGTGTTGGATCTAATGTGGATATCTATATGTTCCGAGTTTTACCCCGCGGATTATTATTTTACAGCAAACCTCAAATAGAGCCATTTGACTAACGTATTACATCTTTCAACTTCTACACTTATTCTAAGTATTTATCTAATCATGAAACTCGTTTCCAAACAACCTTTAAGGGTTGTTTGTTCAATTTAGCCTACAAGGGCGTTTTGGTCAATTTTGATCCTTCTTGTACGACAAAGGACTTTCAGATACTTGTTTGACCCAAAATTTCCGGTCTTTTAACTATGACCTTGTTTAGAAACCATTATGTTTCTAAAACACTACATTTATGACTTGAATTATTCGGTTTATCTTTAAGATAACCAAATATCTAATTTGACCTTGTTTAACTCTTAGAAAACCTCAAATTCTACATGATGAGTTGAATCATTACACAAACCTGGCTCGGATCAATGTATTGACCCGTTACGATACCTTGCCTTAGTGGCGCTAAGTAATAGCGATGTCACCATTCAATCGATATTTATTCCTGTAATCAAGCAACTCGAAAATACATTAGCCGATATTGTCAAAGGGTGATATTTTCACCTTTTGACCCGTTTGGTCTTATATGACCGTTTACTTTTACGAGATGAATTTATTATCATCTCGTCTACATGACTTATACCGGCTTACACCGTACGGCCAATTTACTTATAAATCTATTTCTTGATTATTTTGACCCCTTTATATGTTACGCCGTAAAGTGTCCTACAAAACTAACGGTTATCGTCAACGAGTGACTACATTGCCGTTTTACCCTTATTAATTGTATTGATTTACCTTATAAGGTAAATCATTCAAAACTCGTTATTTATTAGTCATCACATGACTAAATGACCTTATTAGCTCTTTTTAACCATTCAACATGGTTTATCATTATTGTCTTTTGTTCCGAACCTCGCATGTCGGGTCGAAACATCATAAGTCAAATGTGACTTTTGATTATTCAAAATTTATAAAACCCATAGATATCAAATAAAAGGTGTAAGTTTTAACTTACCTCACATCCAAATTACGCTTTTCTTTTCTCACTTGCTTCGATCGACCCGCTTGCTCCCCAAGCTTCACCTAGCTTGTTAAGCGCCAACTATCATTCATTATTCACAAGGTTGTTAGATTAGTCATTCTAAATCATGACTTTCACACCTTATGAATCTTTGACTACTTTTCTTATTGAACTAAATCATAAATCATGAGTTTAAATTCTTGTGTCAAGACCCACTTCAAATCAAGTATGAACTCTTAACAAATCCCCATTTTGTTCAAGTAGTTCTTTCATACAAGTTAGTATGGTGTTTATAAATACCAATACAACATCAATTTCATGAAATCATCCAAAACGAGTTTAAATTCTTGTGTCAAGACCCACTTCAAATCAAGTATGAACTCTTAACAAATCCCCATTTTGTTCAAGTAGTTCTTTCATACAAGTTAGTATGGTGTTTATAAATACCAATACAACATCAATTTCATCAAATCATCCAAAACCCATTTTTCACGTAATTAGTCAAATAAGGCAATTACGCGTTTCATTCGTAATTTCAACATTTAAACATTCACTTAGGCATTTTAGCAAACACCTTGTGGGCATATTCTATAAAATCAACAATCTATTTTCATAACTAGTTATTTACCCCAAGTTTTAACATCATTCATAAGTTCTTATGTCTAGCATGCATCACAACACCTAGACTTACTTTATGGAAATCAAATAACACCAAATTGATGATCATAAATCTAGTGTTCATCATCTTCCTACAAGACCCACTTAACACCTAAATGGGTGATTCTCAATTTCACATGCATGAACATTAATGCATCAAATTATTGATTAGGGTTCATTCCTAACCCTGAATTTATCATAATTTCATTCAAACATCAATCAACCAAGTTCAGATTTCGATTTCACAAGTTTATCAAGAATTTGAGATGAAACCAAATTGTGAATTTTGACATACCTTGTGATCCCTTCACTGAGGTGATCACTAATTTGTGCTTGAATTTCGATTTGGGTTTGATTTGCCCTTCCAATTTCTTGATTTGTGCTTGTTAGGGTTTTTGAGCTCAAGAGTTCTTGGCTCCTGTGAATATCTCGACCAGAACACACACTTAAAGTGTGTGTTTTGGTGTTTAACTTTTGTTTTAATAAAACAAGTTTCCCACTTGGCAATATTAGTCCCTCATGTTTTATTTTGATAAAATGAAGCTATAACTCACCATTAGTTACTTAATCACATGCTACTAACTAGGTTAATTATTCCTAGTTACTTTAACGGGTTCGGGAAATTATAACCCGTTATGTTTTATGTCCCGTTAATTTGGGCTTTTTATATACTTTGTTTTCTCAAAGTATTTATTTTCCTTTTTAATTAATATTAGGTTTATTTATTTAAGTCCTAATATTTACCGGGTTAAATTTTACCACTAACGGTATTTTACCCGTTCATCACTATTAACGAGGTTTGATTACTAAACCCGTTTTCGGGGTGTTACAAGTCTACCCCCTTAAAGAGGTTTCGTCCTCGAAACCTTTTCTTAGATAATTCATTGAGTTTAAACTCAGTGTATTTAATCCGAGAAATCTTTTAAACATTATTTATACTTTTAACCAATTGTTAGTATTACCAGAAAAGTATGGTAACATCTTTTTGGTTACTTATTGTCTATGTATCTCTTACGACATAATGCAACTTGAAATAACGTAATCTCGTTATTTCCATTAGTTTAGTTAACTTAGCGATATCCATCGCTTTCATATACTATCAAATTCTTTACGAATCCGTTACTTTGTCCCGTTTAAGGGTCTATTTCTTTCCGTTATCATTTAATGCGGGGAATTATAACTAATTCCCTCGCTTAACCCATATGATCCGTAGGTTCTTTCACTTAGCCTCATATGCTATTCCTTTATATTTCCACCTTTTTAAGGTGAGACCCAACAGTTTGTTTCTTTCTATTTATGGCCCAATGGTCTTCTTGGTCCTGTAGACCTTAACACTATGTCTAATCCCGTAGGTTATGATAATCCCGTAGATCATCTTTTATTCAAGTCTTTATTCAACTGTATATATATATATATATATATATATATATATATATATATATATATATATGGTGTCAAGGCACCCCTTTTATGTCTAGAACTATTTACTCTTACTTTTTGGATTTCATTTGACCTTGACCGTAGTCTAAGGCTACATTAGTTCTCTTTCGAATTATCTTTATGACTTTATGACTTCTAACGTCATTTACACATCGGTTTGTCCTACACTTACCGTTACCCGGTTCTTACCTATACTTCTTTACGACCCATTACCCGGGTTCTTTATCTTAGTGTTTTTAACATTTTTGTTTCGCTAGTTTGCGTTTTTCCTGTATATATTCCTTTATGACCCATCACGTAGGTTCATTAATGTTTCGCGCTTCCATTATTCAGTTTGCGCTTACTTGCACTACCAAGTTTTTATACCTTATTTATCTTGTTTGACTTGTTCGTGTGAAATTTCATCACTTGTGAACATCAAACTCCATTCTTTATTCGACCCGTTCAACTTTAAAATAGTTGAGCGTAGTTATTAACATTTCTGTTTGCAAATTCTCATTGTCTTTTAGTCATGACTCATATTCCGA
Source organism: Helianthus tuberosus (assembly GCA_030545235.1). NCBI lineage: Eukaryota > Viridiplantae > Streptophyta > Magnoliopsida > Asterales > Asteraceae > Helianthus > Helianthus tuberosus. Next base: position 46,752,314 of record CM060377.1, read on the forward strand.
GTCTTTTGACTTTCTATTTCGCGTTCCCGTCTCTCGGTTTACGCGTTCTTTCCAAATCCTACCCATTCATCGGGTATCTTTCCCGTAATCATTTTCAAGTAACCATTCTTATATGGTTTTAGACGTTATTTTAATTTATTTGGTCGTCTTAGCGAGATCCATCGCTTTTATTCTAATTAATCATTTATTCTTTATTCAATTCGTTTGACTTGTCCATGTGAATTTCATCACTTGTGACAGTCAAACTTTTATCCCTATGCCTTAGCATTCCTATTGGTCGGTCTGTATTTTTTTTCTTTTTACTTGATCCTTGTCCCTTCTCTCGGGGCTCGTTATCCTTACGTAATACGCTTCAGTCATCCGACTTACGTTTACGTTTACTATCAAATATCTTACTTATTTGATTCATTTGGGTACCATTTAAGTTAGTCCCATTCACCCCACCCTTACTACATCGGACATAAATGTGTCCATCATAAGAAGTTCATGGTACCACGTGTTCACTACTTCCTTGGCCAGAGTAAGCGATCAACACCTGGTATACATGACCTTTTTATAATTTTCACATTACACCCCATGTAAGTAATGCCTCTATTTGTTTCTCTTGTAAACAATATCCCGAATACATTTTCTATTCGGGTTTTTCCAAGTTTTTAATCTACATATGCAACTTTCAATTTCTACATATTTGTTGCATATTACTATTTATGCAATTAAATTTAAAATGTGCACCTGGTAATGTTTGCCCTAACGGGCTTCTCTTGCCATTAGCCTTGTTCACGACCGTAACGCGATTTAGGTCCTTGATGAGCATACTCTTTGGACCGTTCCTCTGTCAAATCTGCGATTTGTTGAACTCTCGCTATCCTCATATGCGAGTGTCCTTCAACTAAAACATATACAACAATTAGTAATTTCAACATTAAAGGATGCCCGTATTATAATACAAGGCTTTTCTACTATATGCATCAACGCGTGTAATTTCGTTGACTATATCTATTCTATATCGTTTTTATTGGTGTAACGTGTATTACACGATAACCATATGTGTTGTTCTCAACACTTTAATCATACTAAACCATTGGTATACATGTACTTACCGGATTTGCGATCAAGCCTCGAACCGAACACATTTGTCAACAACCTTGAGCTCTGATTACCAACTTGTAACACTCTTATTATTATTTAAAGGTTTTCGTATAATTTATGAAAACAAACAAGTAATTATGATTTCAAATACATTGAAAATACGGGTTCATTAAATTTTATTTACAGAATTAAAAACTATACAACATATTATGGGTGAGTTCGTCATTTTACATAACAACGATACAAAGTGCGGAAGCTTATTTCTTGATCGTGTTCGGTTCTTCGTTGTGCTTGATCGTCCTCCGGTGCTAAAATTATACTTGAAACTCATAAAACATGAGTTGGATTAGTCATACGTAACTTAAAACGTATTTAAACGAGTCCGGGAAGCGAAACTGATTAAAATAATTTTTTTTCACCAAAACAGGGTTTTTCGCGCCACGTGAAGGAACCCAGTTGCTCCCTCGCGCCACGCGAGGGAGACCGTTTTCCAGCAGGTCTGCAGCTCAGTTCAGCTATGCCAGTTTTTACGGAAACGACCATAACTTCTTCGTTATTGATCCCTTTTACCCGATTCTTTTTCCTACGCGTCTTTAATTTAATCCTCCATCTTATGGAGTTAAAATCCTACATCCAACATAAGAAATTTTGGGACTTCTAAGCCTTCGACTCGTTACCTTTTTACCGAATTTTAACCCGTTTATGCATTTTATCAAACAAACGTATTTGTTTGATTCCTATATCACATACACTTCTTCAAATTAATGTTACCTACCATATTAGGTTCTAATCATAGGTTTATTACACAATTTAAACCCATTCTCGCTCGTATGCTTATTTTGACCCGTTAAGGGTATTTAAGCACCTTAAAGCTTGAAATCGCTTTCATTCATTTCTAGCATCTTATTTCTACATTTCTTATCAAGTAATCTTCCACTACAACTATAAGTGTGTTGGATCTAATGTGGATATCTATATGTTCCTAGTTTTACCCCTCGGATTATTATTTTACGGCAAGCCTCAAATAGAGCCATTTGACTAACGTATTACATCTTTCAACTTCTACACTTATTCTAAGTATTTATCTAATCATGAAACTCGTTTCCAAACAACCTTTAAGGGTTGTTTGTTCAATTTAGCCTACAAGGGCGTTTTGGTCAATTTTGATCCTTCTTTTACGACAAAGGACTTTCAGATACTTGTTTGACCCAAAATTTCCGGTCTTTTAACTATGACCTTGTTTAGAAACCATTATGTTTCTAAAACACTACATTTATGACTTGAATTATTCGGTTTATCTTTAAGATAACCAAATATCTAATTTGACCTTGTTTAACTCTTAGAAAACCTCAAATTCTACATGATGAGTTGAATCATTACACAAACCTGGCTCGGATCAATGTATTGACCCGTTACGATACCTTGCCTTAGTGGCGCTAAGTAATAGCGATGTCACCATTCAATCGATATTTATTCCTGTAATCAAGCAACTCGACAATACATTAGCCGATATTGTCAAAGGGTGATATTTTCACATTTTGACCCGTTTGGTCTTATATGACCGTTTACTTTTACGAGATGGATTTATTATCATCTCGTCTACATGACTTGTACCGGCTTACACCGTACGGCCAATTTACTTATAAATCTATTTCTTGATTATTTTGACCCCTTTATATGTTACGCCGTAAAGTGTCCTACAAAACTAACGGTTATCGTCAACGAGTGACTACATTGCCGTTTTACCCTTATTAATTGTATTGATTTACCTTATAAGGTAAATCATTCAAAACTCGTTATTTATTAGTCATCACATGACTAAATGACCTTATTAGCTCTTTTTAACCATTCAACATGGTTTATCATTATTGTCTTTTGTTCCGAACCTCGCATGTCGGGTCGAAACATCATAAGTCAAATGTGACTTTTGATTATTCAAAATTTATAAAACCCATAGATATCAAATAAAAGGTGTAAGTTTTAACTTACCTCACATCAAAATTACGCTTTTCTTTTCTCACTTGCTTCGATCGAACCGCTTGCTCCCCAAGCTTCACCTAGCTTGTTAAGCGCCAACTATCATTCATTATTCACAAGGTTGTTAGATTAGTCATTCTAAATCATGACTTTCACACCTTATGAATCTTTGACTACTTTTCTTATTGAACTAAATCATAAATCATGAGTTTAAATTCTTGTGTCAAGACCCACTTCAAATCAAGTATGAACTCTTAACAAATCCCCATTTTGTTCAAGTAGTTCTTTCATACAAGTTATTATGGTGTTTATAAATACCAATACAACATCAATTTCATCAAATCATCCAAAACCCATTTTTCACGTAATTAGTCAAATAAGGCAATTACGCGTTTCATTCGTAATTTCAACATTTAAACATTCACTTAGGCATTTTAGCAAACACCTTGTGGGCATATTCTATAAAATCAACAATCTATTTTCATAACTAGTTATTTACCCCAAGTTTTAACATCATTCATAAGTTCTTATGTCTAGCATGCATCACAACACCTAGACTTACTTTATGGAAATCAAATAACACCAAATTGATGATCATAAATCTAGTGTTCATCATCTTCCTACAAGACCCACTTAACACCTAAATGGGTGATTCTCAATTTCACATGCATGAACATTAATGCATCAAATTATTGATTAGGGTTCATTCCTAACCCTGAATTTATCATAATTTCATTCAAACATCAATCAACCAAGTTCAGATTTCGATTTCACAAGTTTATCAAGAATTTGAGATGAAACCAAATTGTGAATTTTGACATACCTTGTGATCCCTTCACTGAGGTGATCACTAATTTGTGCTTGAATTTCGATTTGGGTTTGATTTGCCCTTCCAATTTCTTGATTTTGTGCTTGTTAGGGTTTTTGAGCTCAAGAGTTCTTGGCTCCTGTGAATATCTCGACCAGAACACACACTTAAAGTGTGTGTTTTGGTGTTTAACTTTTGTTTTAATAAAACAAGTTTCCCACTTGGCAATATTAGTCCCTCATGTTTTAGTTTGATAAAATGAAGCTATAACTCACCATTAGTTACTTAATCACATGCTACTAACTAGGTTAATTATTCCTAGTTACTTTAACGGGTTCGAGAAATTATAACCCGTTATGTTTTATGTCCCGTTAATTTGGGCTTTTTATATACTTTGTTTTCTTAAAGTATTTATTTTCCTTTTTAATTAATATTAGGTTTATTTATTTAAGTCCTAATATTTACCGGGTTAAATTTTACCACTAACGGTATTTTACCCGTTCATCACTATTAACGAGGTTTGATTACTAAACCCGTTTTCGGGGTGTTACACCATATCCTCTAGAAACCACTCCCTTTAAAACGCCACAGATGGCAAAGCTTTCACTGAAATGGATCATTTTTCTGAGGGGGTTAACTCAATAATAATTTGCTGAATGAGATTGACAAATATTCAAGAAAAAAAGACTGATGACAGTGATATGCCATCATGTGAGCTTTGTTCTTGATAGATGGAATAAAGGGTTCAACACAAGTGTAAAATGCTATTTTGGACTCCATTATTACAAATAGCATCAAGCAAGAGTTGATCTTTAATGACATGCCACCAAACAAGAATATCACACCAAAAAATAGGATGCCACTAAGCAGCTTCTTCTGAAAAAGACGGGGTTTAGGAAGGAAAGTTGGCATCTAGCTAAATTATTCAAAAAAGGTTCAAAACGCCAAAAACAAATTCAAGAAGGAAGAGGCTGATGACATTGAATATTGGAAAGAAAAATTAGATTACCAATTTTAATTATTTTTGTTTTCATTTTATATAGTATTGATATCAAGTTATATGTTGTTTTGTTATCTAATTCTCTATAAATAAAATACATTATTATATAAAACGCTAAAAACTACAAACACCAAAACGGTAGTAGAATGAAAACTGGGAGAACAGCTGCTGGCAAAAGCACCTTGTAAAGGGTATTAAAACGCCAAAAAAATCACTAAACGCCAAAAAGAAAAATTGGACTTATTTTAATCTTATGCAAATATTAATTACTTGTAGTGAATTATCATACAAAACGCCACAAACGCTAAAAAAAATTAATCAGAAAACGATATAACGCTAAAAAATTATATATGTGACACAAAAACAATTAATTCAACGCCAAAAAGTTTAATAAATACAATTAACGCCAAAAAAAAACTTAGACGCCAGAAAATATTATACCGCGTTGTGAAAATAAAAGAAGAATGAAAAGACAAAAAAGCCCCTCCGCCCTTCTCTATGCCGCGGGACACGTGTTGGGCCAGGATGCGTTCTCACCGTTCTCACACTTTTGAGCGTTTTCTCCCGAACCCGTTTCTATATATATATAGGACAATGCTAGATAGAAAACCCTAAAAATTTGAGAAAACCCTAGAAAACCCAATCTCCCGACTTTTTTTTTTTTTTGAAAAAAATAATACATGTAATATACATGTTTTTAAGAGTTTTGAGCCAAAAAATCAAAAAAGCGCCGAGTGGATGTTTTTAAAAAAAATAAACAAGTTTCAGAAACTTTCATATTTATATATATAGAGGCCGGTTATCATACAAATCCTCTAATCGTACATTATGTACGCTACAACAACAACAACCGTACGATCATCTCATTAAAAGCGCGTGTTTAAACAATTAAATTAATCTAATTAAAATTAATAAAAGAAACCGCCAAGGTTATAATTTTCCATAGCGAGAACAAAACCCCTGATTATCAGCACCCAAAAACTCAAAATCATTCTCCTTCTCCAAAAACATTACCTGCAACTCATTGCGATTTCAACTACGATTCACTGCTACTCTCCATTGCGATTTCAACTACGATTCAATGAATATTGAGAAAAGAAGCAAAGCAAACAACGACAGACCACAAGCGAAGAATATGAATCCAGGTATCTATTTACATTTGCGATTTAAGGTGTAATATATACAGGGGCTTTAAAATCAAATGCGATTTTGTTTGTTTATTAACGTTTTACCTGAAACATATAGTTCTATAACATTATATATTGATAACAACTTCAATTTTGCTAGGGTTTATTGCAGGAATATTTATTTGTTAGGTTTTGCATTTTTATGCACTTTTCTTAATGAAACTGATGGGTGTGCGATATCATAAAGGATTTTGTTGTGGTTTTAATGACATTTTCGATTTCATATGATAAAAAGCTAGTATGTATAAGTTTGTTTGTTTTAGGTTAAATTAGATTTGCGAATTGATATAAATGCAAATGCGATTTTATATGAGAAGTTAGTTGTATTGTTTAGGTAATGCTTATGAAACAAATGCTAAATCATAACTCATAAATGCAAATTGATAAAAATAACACATGCGAATTGATATCTAACACATGCGAATTGATGGATTGTTTTGCATAATTAACTGACAAATGCGATTTTGTACGTGTTTTTAACTATAGCTTGCGATTTTGTAGAAATAGAATCTGATGAAGACTTTGAAGGACCAATATCAACTCTGATAAAAATTAAAAAGAATAGAAAGAGATTGGTGATTCAAGAAAGTTCAGAAGATGAAGAAATTGTTAAGCCACCCCCAAAAAAGAAAAAACATGAGAAGAAAGAAGATAAAAGAAAATCAAAGATACTCACAAAAAGACATTCAAAAAAAGGGCAACAACCTAAAACAGAACATAGAGAGTTTTTCAAATACAGCAATGAAGCAATACTGCTGAGATGCCAACCTAACTCATATATGGATACTGTTAGAAGATTTTCAAAAAAACAGATAGATGATGTTAGGGATATGGGGTTTGGAGCTATTCTTGATATCAACATCAACCATATTTCGACAAGATTGGCATATTGGCTAGTGAGAAACTTTGATGAGAAGTTCGATAAGCTAAACTTGGGAAAACACCAAATAAAAATAACATCGGACACAGTTTATGAGGTATTTGGTATACCAAAAGGTCCAAAGAAGGTTGAAATAATAGCCGATAAGAGAAAAGTCAAAAAGCAAGACAAAACTGAAAAAAGTCAAGAACCAGGAAATGCGGTCCGGGATACATTCATCCACCAGTGGGGACAAAACGCGAGACTTACCCATGGCTTAATAGCAAATACAATGGAAAATCAAAGAGACGGCGGGAGCCTGTTTAAATTAAATTTCCTTGTATACTGGATGACGTTCTTTGCAGAAATTACAAAGGCAACACTTGCAAATGATAGATGTTTGCTCGGTGTAGAAGATGTTGAAGAAATAAAAAATCTAGATTGGTGCTCATATCTACTCGAAACCTTGCGCCGGACACGAGCGAGCTGGAAAAACTATAAGATACAGTTCGTAGGACCTGTTGCCTTTCTTACGGTATACATTACTACATTTAATAACACATTTAGAATACTAGTTTGTTTTGTTATATAATTACATGATCTTGCTATTCATACAGCTTCTGTACACGCATGAGTACAACAAGAGGCTTAACCTGTTTGAGAAAGCTGTGGAAATACCGGTTATTCGTTATATCACATCTTCAGAGATTGATAAAGTCGAAGAACATATTTCGGATAACGGACCTCTATGGATATCAAGTGAGAGTGAAGAAGAAGAAGAAAGTGAAGAAGAAAATGAAGAAGAAAATGAAGAAAAGAATGAAGAAGAAAAGGGTCCTCCGGAGGATGATTATACACTACGACCGCCGGTTGACACGACGATAAGCTACAAAAGAAGGACTGCGCGTGCAGTACACAACGAAGAAACCGGGGAAGAGCCAAAAGATAAGGAGAACATTGATGAGTTCATGGATTTCGGTTTTGAAATCAATGAAATGTCTCAGATGAACATTGACTTTGAAGTTGGAACGCAGACGCAGAAAATGATGGATTATTGCAACACTCCTGCTCAACTTTCACCGTCGGTATTCTATGACACAGCCAACGAACAACAACTAGAGGCTTCGAGAGCAAACAAAAAGGTAAGTGTATAAAAATGTTAATTTAACTTATTTAACTTTATCAATTATATTTAACTTCTATACTGATATTACAGAATCTGTTGAAAAAGATGAAAGCAAATGTCAAGAAATACCTTAAAATGGTTCGAGATGTTCAAGAGATGAACAAATTAGTGTCAGAGGCAAAAACTAAGTGTTTTTGGGATGTTGATGTTATGAATGCTTGTAAGGAGTGGGATCAAACGCTTCAGAATAATCCCATCTGTCTGCCACCTGAACCGGTTCAAGAGCATGGACCTGCAGCCTCTCCTGTTCATCAAGAACCTGAAAACCCAGCTTCTGAAGTTCATCATGAAGTTGCTACAAACACAGAAGGTAAAGAGGATGAAGAAGCACAACAAGTAATATCCAATGTTTTGCTACAAATGGAATCAGAAGGTAACACTTGCGAAATCAATATTAACACATGCGATATAATGTAAAAATTCACTAAAAATTATACATTTGCGAAACCTATGAAAAACACATGCGATACTATCAAAAACATTTTAGCTTTGATTTCGCACACGATGTCATGTATACACCTGCGATTTTGACTCTGCTGTATTAAATAAATAAAATAATTTTAATCTATAGGTACACTGCAACCAGATGATGGAGGAGTCACAGACACCCTTATTGCAAAAATTCAAACTGTGGAACCGGGTGTATATGCTTACCAAACAACTGCCAATGGTAATAAAAACCCTTCACTTTATGACAAAAATTAAACATCATAAATTATTGTATATCTTAAATTACTCTGGCATGCAGAAACTGGTGAAAATGAAAGTGTTGTCGAAGAGACAGTGAACTTGGCAGAATCTACACAAAAAGTCCAGGAAGAAGTGCCAGAAAAAGACCCCCAACAACTCGATACGGACGTTGAAATTGAAAAGGAAATGGAACCTGAATGCCCTCAGGTAACTGCTGAAGAATTGCATTCAGTTGAGTTGGTTTTGAGCATAGTACCAACATTGGTAGAAGATAAAGGAAAAAAACCAACTAGAGGGGGAAAAACCACAAAGCCAGATCAAGTTCCAAAACAAGTTATACCAAAAGGGTTAAACGAACTACTTTATAAGACGATAGAACAAGCAAAAAAAAGAGGTGAAAAAAGATGTGCAGATCTTGGAGACAAATTTTGTTCACCTTACTGCAATAGAGTGGTGAACATGCATGAAGCACTCTTGACCCAAGAATTAAGTGTGATCCGCTTCACATTTGCTACCTTTGCAGGCTTGCAGTAAGTAGAAAAACATATATCAACAAACAAACATCTAATAAAAAATATACACAAAACAAAAACTAATTATTTATTTTATGCCTGGCAGAGAAGAGTTTTACCGATCCAAAACTGAGGTTGCAACATTCAAAGCTGTGTTTGAAAGCTTCTTCAGGGAACAATACGTAGCATCAAACGGAATAGATGCATTTGTAGATATTCTAAACCTTGAAGAGAAGAAAAGGGATAGAAAATCATCACCACACAGATTCTTCTTGTATTCCACAATGATGGTATGTTTTCATATACATTTTGTCATTTTAAATTTTAAAACATAAATGAATAATAATGATTTCGCAAACTAGTTATCTCTAAATCGCATGTATTATGGCAGAATTTTTTCTTTTGAAACATTTTCATACTGTTTGTAAAATATCGCATGTGTTGTATATACTATTCGCATGTGAAAAAAATCAAATGTTTGCCTTTATACCACTGTTGTAATTTCGCATTTGGTACATACACTATTCGCATTTGGTACATTGTTTGCATGGATTTTGACTCTGGTTACATAACATACAGCCGAATATCTTTTACGACGAGGAGAAATACACAGACAACCAACGACTCAGAATATTTGCCTCGAATTTTGAAGACATGTTAAATAGATATGAGGTAAAAAAACTTGAATCGGTTGACCTGGTCTTTATTCCAGTACTTCAAGGTGACCACTTCTATGTCTTGTGCTTCAACTTGAAATCCGGCAAAATTGAGCTGATTGACAATTCAGCAGCTGAACAAGAATTCAACGAAAGATACAAGGGGCTACCAGACACACTGGTAATACAAAACCCTATACTTATACATGTTATATTTTATGTAAAAGCTACTAACACAATGTTACAATGTTACAGAGAAGGGTATTGGTTTTATACCTAAAAGATGCTTTAAAACCAACACCGGCTATTGAAGAACTTGCAACCTCAGTGATAGAAAGAAAGCAAATGGTTTGGAGGACAAAGAATAACGGCGTAGACTGTGGAGTGTTTACGATGCGTCACATGGAAACCTACAAGGGAGACCAAAAACCATGGGTGACAGGATTTGTGAATGAAGATGAAGTAAACAACAGACAGAAGGCACAACTTCATCTCCTAAGGACAAGATATCTCAGCAAAATCATTCTATCAGAGCACAACATGCATCGTCTAAAAATAATTAAAATGGCCAATGATTTCGACAAAAGGAAAGACAAAGAGAGGTATATGAAAGATCTGGATAATATAATCCCAGAAAGGATGAAAACATATTTTGACAGGGACAATTAAAGTTCATTTGATGATGTACTTATGATACATATTTCAACTGTTTCAACTGCTTTAGTTCTCTCATTTGATGATGTACTTATGATACATATTTCAACTGTTTCAACTGCTTTAGTTCTCTTATTAATTTAGAATATATATTGATGTTTGTTAACTGGCATTTGTGTTCTTATTTCGCATGTGTTTTGTATTAAAATCGCATGTTTCACATTGAATTATTAACATTTGCGAAATACAATTCCATTACATGACAAAACATGCTAATTTATTGGAACATACACCAAACAAAAAAAAAAAAAAAAAAAAACAGTTCATTCAAAAGATGAAAGAAACTCTAATTTCATCTTCATTGAGCATCTTAATATAGTTATTGCACCAGCCAACTCTTTCAACTGTTTCTCATCCCTCTCACCCAAATCCACCATAAACATAACTGCAATTTCTTTAAGACTACTCACTTGCATCTGGGATAAAAAGTTCAGAATTTCTTGTCTTCTCTTCATGTTTTCTGTTACACGAGAAATGTTGGCTTCCAACATCTCTTGACAAGTTTGATCCTCTTGAATCTGTTGCTGAATCCTTTCCCTCAAAACCTGCTTGATACTTGGTTCAGAAGAAGAAGAAGAAGAGGATGATGGTAGATCTGCCATTTTTTAATTGGATGTTTTCAATAGTAATGAAAACATAAAATATATAATCAAAAAAAAAAATTATTGATATGAATTATTGAAATCAATTATTGAACTGAATTATTTGATTTCAATAATTGAAACACACTGTGCAAAAAATAAAAATAATTACTCAAAAAAGATTGGGAAATCAAAAGCACAATTAATAAAAAATCTTTAAGGTTTGCGAAATCTCGAATTAAACTTGCGAAATTATATATATAACTTCATTGTGTGCGAAAACACTATATTTAAACATGCGAATTTATGCAACATGTCCATTCCTTTACTAGTTGGATTATTTTAAAGCATCACATGCGATATATAAAAAGACACATGCGATATAGTAACACAACAATTAATTCCAATAAACACTTAACTTCTACCCCCTGATTATAAATCTAATAAAAAAAATACAAATGAAAAAAAAAAACCAAAACTCACCTAAATGACGAAGAATAAAATGGCCGTTCTGTGTGGAATCAATCAAAACCCTACAATCGAATTCAAAAACGAATAATACTTGAATGGAACGGTTAGGAAACGAACTCCATAATTGACGGTTAGGAGATGAAGAATAATTGACGGGATTCAATTATTAGCAGTCGTAAATGTTAGATTAGAATGTCTGATATACCCTTATTTGTTAAAATTGAATCAGGACACGTGTATGGCTGCTGTTGTAGCGTACATAATGTACGATAGTGAGATTTGTACCATACTCTTTACCTATATATATATATATATATATATATATATATAGGATGAGGATCATTACAGAACACTAACTATTGCGAGAACAAAAAGAACAACTCTAAAACACTAAATTCTGGGATTAAGTTTCATGTTTTTTTTAATTTTAGAGTAAACTGTCATTTTGGTCCCTGTGGTTTAGGCACTTTTGCCATTTTAGTCCAAATCTCAAACTTTTTAAATCTGGGTCCCTGTGGTTTCACTTTTATTGCCATTTTAGTCCAAAATTAAGAGTAAACTGCCATTTTGGTCCCTGTGGTTTCACTTTTATTGTCATTTTAGTCCAAATCTCAAACTTTTTGGAACAGTCAAAAAAAGGGGGATTTTGAATTTTGGACTAAAATGGCAATAAAGATGAAACCACAGGGACCCAGATTTAAAAAGTTTGAGATTTGGACTAAAATGGCAAAAATGCCTAAACCACAGGGACCAAAATGGCAGTTTACTCTAAATTTTATGTTTCTTACATTCATACGTGCATTATATATACATAAAAAACTATATTTTTTTTACTTACACGTAGCTTACATACATGTTGGTAATTTAACCTACACATGACCTACATATGTGTATGTTATACAAAAAGTGAAAATTTTCCATATTTTGTTTTGAATTCTAGTGTAATAAACAATAAATCTTACACTTGCAACATTTTTATTTACTTTTCAGGTTTTTAGGATTGAAAAAATAGGTGATTCATTGTGTTCTGCGTGTTCTCGCAATATTGTGTGTTCTGCATAGAACCTTCCCCTATATATAGGTATATATATATATATATATATATATATATATATATATATATAAATTCTCAGGTTATAACATCACTTCCACTAAGCACAAATTAGGTGGTTAAACCTTGGGGAGGTGTTCTTCATAATGCATAATTTTGATAAAAAAAAAACAACTTACCAATGAGCCTATCTAAAAGCCACCGGTAATGTTTTCAAAGTTATTTTTCTTCGGGTGCTTATTTTGTTGAAAAGATGTATGTCTATTACAGTTGTTTGCTAATATCCATGTTATCTTTTTGATTGAATCCTTTTATTGGTGGTTCTTATTTATATTTAATAAGAGGGTCTCGTGTTTTTTTCCCAGTAAAGATGGAAGAACTGTTGTGGAAGCACATGAACCTGATTGTTTACATGCGTGCTAATAGGTGATAATATAACAGTTGCTAAAGTTAGGATGATAATATTGCTATGATCTACTGTTTTAACCGGGTGTCCTTCATAAGTTCATTTGAAATAAGAAATTAAACATTGATTGATAGTGTTTTTAGTTGGATCATAGATGCAGAATTATGATGTGAAATAGAGGCAAAAGAGAGAGTTAATTACAAAGGTTTGGAGGTTGTTCTATGCGGTTGGATGATTGTACAAACGAATGAGTATATGTGTGTAAAGTTGTGGAGAAGAAAATAGAAATGGAGCTGAAGTACAACATGAAGTAACATGTGGAAGAAATGGGAAGTCGAATACTAAGCACAATTAAAGGCTTCTTATGGTTTAGAAGGTTAATAAAACAATCACGGTTGTTGCCCAGAATTTCACCTTTTGTCTACCCTTGACTAATAATTATTTGTATCTTGTTGTGTTTCTATTATTTATTAGACCGCCCGTAGTGGGGCGTTTTTTTTAAAAAAAATTTGCCCGAAAACGCCCTACCCCCCATTACAGGGGGCGTTTTGGGGCGTGATTTTCGAAAAAAAACTCCCCCGGCGTTTAAATTAAAACGCTCGCTCAAAGAAAACCAACCAATCAAACGGCTATATTCTAACGGCTAGTTCTTTTAATTTTTTTTTCTTTTAAACCTATTATATATATATATATATATAAACAACCAAAACTCATCCATTTTCAACAAAAACAATCTCAAAACCTCTCTAAAAAATCCCACCATTTTTAAAAAAACTTGATGGATTCTCCTAGTTCTTCATCCATGATCAATTTTTACTACAACGAGTATTTTGCGGATGGCGATGGTTCGACCGATGAGGAGATTGAGCAAGAGGCGGTTACGAGTGCATGTCAACTAGCGGTGCGATACGTCAAGCATTCTCGTCGGCCCCAAGCACAAAAAAATAAAAGAGGCTATGTTGAACGAGACCGACGCGCGGCACACGATCGTTTGATGAAAGACTATTTTGACGAGGCGCCGACATTTACGAACGAAATGTTTAGGCGTCGTTTCCGAATGAGTAAGCGGTTGTTTCTACGCATAGTCGACGACTTGGAAGCCAACTACGATTATTTTAAACAAAAACCGGATGCGAGAGGGGAACTTGGATTTACCGGTATCCAAAAGTGTACGTCGGCGTTACGAATCCTTGCTTATGGTAACACTACCGACATCAACGACGAGTATCTAAAAATGGCGAAGAAAACAACACGAGACAGTTTGGAACATTTTTGTCGCGGTACAATTCTTATACGACGAGTATGCTTAGATTTTTTTTTTTTTTTTTGAATCTTATGTTTGTCTATATTTTTTTATAAAGGTATAATTGATGTGTACGGTGCGCGTTATCTTAGAACGCCTACATGGGAGGACCTTCAAAAGATCTACGAGGTACATAATGCCGAGCATGGTTTGCCTGGTATGATCGGGAGCATAGATTGCATGCATTGGCGTTGGGATAACTGTCCGACTGCATGGCGAGGCCAACACACACGGGGTGACCAAAAAGGACCCACTATTATTCTTCAGGCGGTTGCTTCACAGGATCTTTGGGTTTGGTCGGCTTACTTTGGCGTGGTCGGGTCATGCAATGATATCAATGTTTTTGAACAATCTCCGCTGTTAGAGGAGTGGATTTCTGGCAAAGCTCCTAAAGCGTCGTTTTACGCAAATGGAAACTACTACCCTCATGGATATTATTTGAGCGACGGAATTTATCCTAGGTATTCGATTTTCGTGAAGACGTATAGTGATCCTTTTGATGAAAAAAGAGCATACTTTAAAAAGGTTCAAGAGTCTTCACGAAAAGACATTGAGAGATGCTTTGGGGTTCTTAAACAACGCTGGCAATATTTGAGAAATCCTTGTCGTGCATGGAGCAAGCAAAAAATGAGAGATGCTATGTACGCGTGTATAATCATGCACAACATGATCTTGGAAGACGAAGGAAAGGCGATATGCCAGAATTATTTGCCAGAAGCCGTTCAAGAGGAGCATCCACAAGCGTCAATGGAAGAAAGAGTGAATAATGCGCGAGAGTTGCGTTACGAACCGTACCATTCCCAGTTAATGGTTGATTTGCTACACCACGCGTGGTCGGTTCGGTATGTACCACCTGAGGGAGAGGAAGAAACGGAGGACGACGAAGACGAAGTTGGCGAGGGTGAAGAAAGCGAAGATGAAAACAAGTGTTTTTTTTTTCTGTTTTTTTTTTATTTTCGGTTTTTTTTTTTCTGTTTTTTTTTTTATTTTCGGTTTTTTTTTTTATTTTCAGTTTTTTTTTTATTTTTATTTCAAGTAATGTAATTTTTTTTAATTAATGAAGTTTTTTATGTTTTAAATTAAAATAAATAATTGTGAAATGATTGAATGGGGCATTATGGGGCATTATACCCACTACACCACTTTTGCTATAATGCCCCCTTGCTGACTAGGACGCCACGTGTCGTATAATGCCCCATGGTGGGGGCATTATAACCTTCTACCACTACACATGGTCTTAGCCCTTTTCTGTAACTTATACTTGTTAAATAATATATTCAATTCTTCTTAAAAACAATGAAGAGTTGTGCTTTTCTTTGATACATTGTCTGATTTTGTTTATAATGCAAAGAAAGTTTTGCCAATTGTTACGTTAAAGCACCTGACCACCGACCTAACCATACACACTACAATGAAATGGATTAATCGGTTCCTTCGCTTTTGACGTATATCCACCGCAATTATCATACAATAAATATTATACAAACAAGAAAACTGCGAGAAACGAATACAGCAATGCATATTGTCATTTGTCCTCATGGCCGGCCCTAAGGGTGGGCGGGGAGGACCACCGGCCAGGTTCCGATATTTCGAAGGACACGTTATTTAAAAAAAATCCGATATGTATATGTAAAAAAATAAATTAATATGGTATACTCATACAAACACTAACATAGACCCACTTACAAAACTATTTTTATGGTTTAGATTATCCCATTGGTATTAGGTTTAGACCTATAGTTAAGGACTAAGGACACATTTTTTCGAGCTCGAACAAGGTACACAAATTCTCAGGGCCGGCTCTGGTCACCCTCGTCGCATCCTGCTACTAAAACATAATACACCAAGTATCAAAACTTAGTTAAGCAACGCATAAAACATAAAACATAAAACACCAAGTAAAATTAGTACAAAACTTCTTGCTCTCAATAGTCAATTCTCAATAAACCGTGACAATTAATAATTTAATATTCAACAACTTAACACCAACCACTTGTGGATCATAAAATCTTATCTCGTGACAATAAAAAGTCATGTATGACTGGGACAAGGTGGAGGAAACAAATTTTCTATTAAAAATATAGTTTACTTATCTAGACGAAACTTTTATTTTTTATTTTTCAATTTTCAATGTAAAATAAAGTTTTATGACACAATTTAAAAAATAAAGCGATTGTGCTTAACAAAATTAATAACAGTAGTAAACATCTTATAATCTATCAATTATTTAAAAGATTAATTAAGAGTAATTTTAATTATTAAAGCTACCAATTATTTTGAAGATTAATTAAGATTAACTTCATTTGTTGTGTGGGTTATTTCTAGTTTCAATTATTAAATCTCATCTAACCTATTTTAAAGTAAAGTGTAATTTGCGTCTTTATGGTTTTTTTACAAAGTCAGCTTAAGTCTCTATTTCGAAAATTTTGCATCTTGGTCCCTCTGCTTCATGTTTTATTACCCTATGAATTCATTCCTTTAACACCATCAGGATTTTCTATTAAATGCAACCAGAGTTCGGGTGAGAGGCAGGATTGTCTTTTCACTCTCAAGTTAAGAACTCCCTCTAATTAAAACCATTTTGACCGTTTCTCTCTATCATCAAAACTCTCTCTCTCTCTCTCTCTCTCTCTCTCTCTCTCTCTCATCAAAATCATCTCCACCACCCACATGGCACAACCCCCACTGTACAACCATTGCTACACCACCACATCCACTACACCACCACCCTGCTCAGCACCACCACCATCTAACGTTTGGTGTGAGACGAGGGGGTTTATGTACTTTCTCTCTCTACCTCTTTTCTCTCTAAGTCGTCTCTCTCTTCTTACTCAATTCGTCCAAATTCTACTTAGAATTTGCGAGCGATCGATCTATCAACCAGTGAGACCCTCTCATCAAACCTCACTCTTGATCTCTCATGCTTTACAATGGGGAATTTGTCCTCCGCCCAATGGGTTTCAACCAGATCTATTGGAAACTCGAAGAATCGTGCAAAGGATTTACAAGAGGCTGAAATTGGAAGTGAACACTACTAGAAAACATGGTTTTTGTCATGTAATTTTTTGTTACAGAATGGTAGCAATTTCCTTGTTGTCACCAGTTTGCCACCGAAA
Source organism: Helianthus tuberosus (assembly GCA_030545235.1). Classification (NCBI taxonomy): domain Eukaryota; kingdom Viridiplantae; phylum Streptophyta; class Magnoliopsida; order Asterales; family Asteraceae; genus Helianthus; species Helianthus tuberosus. The sequence continues at coordinate 46,769,920 of CM060377.1, forward strand.
ATACGGTGACAAAAACACCCGTGTCAATTGTCCTAATGCCACCAAATAGCCACAATTTTTATATTTTGCTACCTTATTTTTACTACCACAAAATTGGTCAAAATTATTTGCCACCGCTTCATGTTTGCTACGCTCCCCCTTGTTTGCCACTGAGTTTGTCACCGAGTTGTGACGCATTTTCACACCATTTAGCCACTGATATTGTCACCATTTGCCATCGGTTTTTGCAGTTTTGATACCATTTAGCCACCATTTTTTACACAATTTGCCAGTTTTGATACCATTTAGCCACCAATATTGCCACCATTTTTTACACAATTTGCGAGTTTTGATACCATTTAGCCACCGATATTGCCACAATTTTTTACACAATTTGTCACCAAGTTGTGACCGCCATGGTATAGTTATTTGCAACCAATTGCTACCTTTATTTGCTACCATTTACTAATTACTGAAATATTGGTTTGGTTTGGAATATTGGTTTTTAATTCAAAAATTTTTTCTCCCTGCTATTTTCATCAAAATTACATATCATTAAAACTACGAATAATATAAAAAACGTCTAATAAAATCCAAAAATTATATAAAACATATCGTTTTCAAAAGCATATAAAAATACCAACTAAAACATAAAATAACTAAAATTATCCTAATAAGATAAACATCTAAACATTCAAAACCAAGTGTTTATAGCCTATCTTCGAACCATAGTTGTTAATATAGCTTCAATTTGTGACATCCTATCAAGCATAGCATCTTTATCCACCTTATCTTTTTCTTTTTCAGCCAACAACCCCGCAATAATTATATTGCACCTTTCTTTTTCATCTTTTTTCTTAACGAGCTCCTTGATAACTAAGTTCAACTTTTCAATCTACAAAACAACCAATGAATAGAATCAAGAAATCAGAATTAACAAAAAATAATAATGGGTCAAGTTGGTTGCAAAGAAAAAACAAATACAATTGTTAGCATGCAAGCAATTTTGACAGCTACAACTAGTCTTGAAAAAGGTTTATTACCTTTTACTTATTCTTTCTTCAGCCATTTCCATGTTAACTATAGATGAACATGTATCATGCAATCTACTAATTCTACATGAACATGTAATGATGCATCATGCATACAAATATACAATCATGAATCATGACAATCATTGTATTCTGTATGTGCAGAAACACATTGCATTTTCTCTTCTTTATTATTGTAATCTTACCTATTTGGCAAAACAGGCTAGAACTATACCTCATATGTTTCTGTGATCAGTAAGTATATTTCAGCATGAAGGTAACAAATGCTCATCCCTACATACTTAGGGGCTGTTTGGCTAAGCTTATTTTTTTGACTTATTTGTTTTTTGAAAAGTTAAAAGGTGGTTGGGTTAGCTTATTATGTGAGAGGAATAAGTAAATAAGTCATTCCATTATGACTTATTTGCTTTTCAAATAAGCAAATAAGTAAATAAGTCAAAACAATAAGCTTAGCCAAACAGCCCCTTAGTATGCAAGCAATTTTGAAAGCTACAACCAGTCTTACAAAAAGTTATTACCTTTTACTTATTCTTTCTTGACTGTTGACCATCAGTTGACTGCATCCTGTTGTTTTGCATCCACATATCCAGTTACTAACCCAAAACCAAGAATCAAGCTTATATATGATCATTACCTGCACTTGACTTCGACTCCTGCAATATTGACTGGGAGTTGACTTTGACTATAGTTGACTTTATGAGATAAGGTAATTAGTACACTACAGTGATCTGTCTTTGATGTTTGAAGGGTCTGTTTTGTAAAGAGAGTAATAAAGGAAGTTACATGTAAATACTTGTCTAATTTCCTTAGAAGATGCATTCCCAAAATCCCGATTTTATGCTTCAGAAACAGAGCGTATGGGATCATTATCCATATCAGATATGATCAGATTCACATATTTAAACATCATTTCTTCTTAAAGTAGAGAAAACACCCAAATCTCCTATAATTTGAAAGTGATTGTTTTTTAATTCACCATTAATACACTCAGCTCAATCTTAGTACCGCATGTCACAGTGTAAAATTTCAACTTTGACGTCGTTGTAAGAACAAAGACGCCAAATACTCGTGTGAATACGTCTAAGAAATTCGACAATAAAAGGAATAACAAATCAAACCTTCAGCAAATCGAATGAATTCCCCTCTAGTGGACTTGTAAATGGTTTCTTAGCATCTTTATCAGCTTCCCCGGACTTTTAAATGACTGTTCAGATATTGCAGATATTGCTGTTACCTGGAGCTGCCCAAAATCAAAACATTAGGTGTATTTGGATATAAATTTATATGTGAAGTTAAAGTAGGAAGAGTGAAATTAAACTCGTACTTCATTAATGCATGTTATTACATTTAGAACAAAAAGTCAAACCTTTTGACTATTAGCCAAATTTCACAAAAAACAAGGATCTTTGGAAAAAAAAAATGCTACAAATACCATCAGAATATAATAAAATTTCATAAATGGAACCTGGAAATCTTGGGACTGTTGGTGCCATCACCAAATGATGCTTTAAGTGTATAAGAAACCAACTACATGTCTTCCCCTTTCACAAAAAATCCCAGAAAGAGAAAATCATTGGCCAATCCCAAAGAGTCATGATTCATAAAGTGCACAAACTGATAAAAACAATTCAATGAAAGCTTATAAAAATCAATTCAATGAAAAAAAAATAGGAACCGAAACCAAGCTCGATTAACGTATGAGAGCTCTAGCCCGAGCTCGGCTTGGTTCCAGCTCAAAGTTTGAGCTCGGCTCACTGGTAGTTTTTAAAGATCGAGCTCGGCTTGGACTTGGCTCGTTTATTATCTATTAATTAGTATATTTAATAAAAATAATATAAATAATAGACTCGTTTAGGTTTGTGAGCTCGATAAGTGAAGCTCGGGATCATGCTCGTTTACTAAACCAGCTTAACGTTCGATTCAAGCTTGGCTCGTTAACAAGTTTAAATAAGCTCAGCTCGTTTACTAGACAATTTTAAATAAGGGGTAAATGTTACTAAATATTAATAGGACTAGTATCACACTAAGGCTTGACGAGCTTCACAGGCCAGGCTCGAGCTCGATAAAAAAACGAGCTTTATTTTAGGCTCAAGCTCGGCTCATTGTTTCACAAGTCACAACCGCAAATTATCTAACCTTTATATACTTGTCCTAAAGATGTTGTAGCAACAAGCTGTAGGCTCTGGGCTGATGTCCGCAAAAGTTTATGAAATAGGAACACCTAAAAAGATTCAATAGAACCGAGGGCAACCGCGGGGGGGGGGGGGGGGGGGGGGGGTATTCGTTCCTGGTAGACCTAAGCTTAGTAACATACAATTAAATTGTCACTGATATGATTAACTTCAAGATCAATGCAAAAATATAACTTCCCTATTCTACTGACAAAAACACATAGTATAGGCTCTTACTAAGATCCGAAACCTAAATTCCAAAAGAGAGTTTAGCATCTCAACGTGGAACTTTCATCAGTTCCACAAAAAACTATTACCAGAAATCAGATATAAATCTATATGACTAAGTTTGGGTAAAAAATGATACAAGGGCAAAATGGTGTATTATATATACCTGTTCATATTTGCCCAAATACTCCTTATCTCCTTTATATCCCTGAGCATAAAAGAAGGGCTAATTAAATAACAAATATGCATATAATATATAACAATAGACACAAAGACTAGCTTAGTAGCTATGTAGCATGAACTACTTAATCAATTAGCTTAACTAACATTACACATTAATTCAGTGATGGATGTTGAAAGTCTAGATGAACGATAGGTTCTAAACATCTTCAAACTAGTGACAGCTACAAGTGGGTATGACAAGTAGATAAGCAAACTAATGAAATCATTATTGACTATTTGACTGGTACACAAAAAAGATATCAAAAAAGATGAAATCAATGTTCATGTAGAATACAAATGTGAGAATGATGAGCAAAATCACATCCTTAAACTGAAATGTATGAACGATGAAGAACAGTTCTCGACTATGAACATTAAAAAATGAAAGTGAACAGTCTAATTGTGCATATTTGGTGCTTGTACATGGAGAACAAGATAAACAAGGACCTATGTTATGTTTTCTATTACATAGAACAACAAGATAAATTGTGTGTTTTACTCACCTCCATAACAAAGTCACAATTCCAAGTCTAAAATCACCAGAATCGAATGATGATGTTGTTGTTAAATTCAAACGACTGCCTTTGGGGAGGGGGGGGGGGGGGGGATTAGGGTTTTGGAGCGATTGAGAGCGGTTAGGTTTTGAAGCAATTAAGCACTAAAATCACCAAATCGTTGGCAGTGATGTGGAGCAGAGGACGAAGATGGTTCAATTGAGGGAGTAGATGGTTCAACTGAGGGAGATTAGGTTTTGGAGAGATTGAACAATTGGCCCGCTTAATATTGGGGAGAAATTAAAGATAGTCGCTGAAAAAAGTATTTTTCCGGTTACACTTTTACCTAATATTGCTACTCCTAAGACGGTTGCAAAACAAGTGCGCTCAAAGCGGTCACAACTCCCACCAAACTTTTTATTTTTTATTTATTTATCATCATATTGTCACCGAAAACAAACAGTCACAAAATTTGTTACCGTTTTGTGACCTCGTCATATAATTTGCTACCAATAAGATTTTGGTGAGAAAACGGTCAATAATTTTGAGACCATTTTTTTTCCGTGGCAAATTCTGGTGACAATTGCCCAGTTTTCTAGTAGTGGAATGAACCAAAGTTTCATATTCGGTTTTGAATTTGCGACATTAAAAATGATGATGAAGATGGTGGTGGTGGTGGTGGTGGTGAAGTTGGAAATAAATGATGACGATGGTGGTGTTGATATGCATTTTGAGGCATTAATCAAGGATTCAAGTGTTTATTTGGTTACACCTAGATAGGGGTGTTCAAAAAACTCGTGTCACGTAGCTCGCTCGAAAAAAGTTCGGCTCGAAATTGGCTCAGTTGTAAACGAGCTGGCTCGGCTCGGTTAGTAAATGAGCCGAGCTCAAGCTAGGCCTGTCTTGGCTCGTGAGCCGGCTCGATAAGGCTTCCAATATATAAATATAAGTATAGTCACAACTTGTCCCGCATCCCTTGATAAGGTTTACAATAACTAACCTTTACATCCATCATTTCTTTTGTCCCATATCGCTCAGAAAACAAAAACTAAGGGAGTATTTCCTCTATAAAAGAAGACAAAGACAATATACAAAGTGAATTAATTATTTATACTTGCATATATAGCCATTTGGTTATATTACATTGCAATTATGACCCTTAGTCTACGAAGAGTTTCATCTTTGAGAGCTTTTTAATTAGTAAATTTTGCGCTTCTTTTGTTAGTTCGAGCTAGATCAAGCCGAGCCGAGCTAGCTTGAATTTTAATCGATTCGAGCTCAAGCCTCAAATTCCAGCTCGATTTAAAATTCGAGCTCGAGCAGAGCTAGCTCGAATTGAGGTCGAGCCAAGCTCGGGCTGGGTCTGAATCGGCTTGACTCGGCTCATTTACAGCCCTACACCTAGGGGTAAAGTGTTCATTTAACCAATATTTGACGTTAAATCTAATTGAAGTTAGCATGAGGGACTTAGATTGTTAGTAAAAATACGACCTTAGGGACTCAGGAACCAAAATTTCCAAAGTGGGGACCTAGAGTGATCCCGCCCTAAAAACACAGGGATGCAAATTACAATTTATTTATAATCTTATTGACAACTGGTTAATCTTATAGTGAAACTTATAAGAGTAAATTTGCAGTTTTCGTCCCTAGGGTTTAGATCAGATTGCAATTTTTTTACAATTTTAAAAGATTTTTGCCAAAAACACTCTATGGTTTTAAATCTTTGCAATTTCAATCCATGTTACAAACTCCATCCATATTCCTTGTTAAATCTTCGTCACATGTCATTCCAGAGATGATTGAAAGATCCCAAGCACTTAGAAATTAAAAGATGTGATGGCCGGAGAACATTTCTCGAAGGTCAAGATGGATAACCATGATGAAGATAAAGGATTTGTCTAGGGCAACAATTACAGTAAATTATTTCTAGGACTCTTCATCAACAAATAAAAGAATAAAAGGCATGCCAAAAGAAGAGTAATTTTGGCATCAACAGATTTAGGGGGAGATTGTTGGGTTATATAAGATCGGCTAATGATGAAAGCCAAAACCCAAGGGAATCATCTTCCCTGCCTGAAGGAATAAGGTTAGAGTATGATCATTGTTCCAGAAGTTTCCCCTTTGAAAGCTTTTCTAGCAATGAATCAAAATTGCTGATACACGAACTACTACGTTGATAAAGTATTGAAAAACAGAAGTATAAAGTGCTAGATTGATAAAGTGCTGGTTAACTAGTTAATAGCCAAGTCAACAAGTCAAAGCTGAAGACAAGAAGACCAAGTCAACAAAAGACCAGAAGTACTTGATTCCAAAAGCGCTAGCAATTTTGGAATTCCAGCTGTTTTCCTTTGCTTTAGCAATAGTTTTAATGTAAAAGTATTTTCCTAATTGTCCAGTAGTTTTGCAAATTGTTGGCAGTTATATCATTAATAGGTTGTTTAGGGTCGCTTTAATGGTGACGTCACCAGCAGTTCTCTTCTCTTATATATAGAACTACTCATAGTGTAATTTGTAACACTTAGAGCTGAAAAGTAGAAGAACTAAGTGAGAGAGTGCGCCTATTGATTGTACTCGGATCAGATTAAGTCTAATTGATGTCATATGACAATTATCTTCACAAATTCAGTTGTGTTGAATTTGATGTGTTTATTATACTGTTTGATTGAATTCAAAATTGTTTTTTTTTTTATAAAAAACGCACACTAACACACACTCTCGAATCCATATATATGGATGGGTTAAGATGAAAACCACCTACAGTTGCGAGAACCGTATGAACCACTTATTAACCATTGATATTGTGTGATGGATGGTTGAGATTAAAAGAGAATAAAAACATTTTAAAATCTTTTTGTCTTTTAATGTTTTTAATATTTTAATGTGACAAGGGTAGTTTAGTAAAATTACTTTTTTGTGTTATTGTATTAATAGTTTTTTATTACTTTTTGTCTTATTGTATTAATAGATTTTTTATTAAAATCAGACTTTTTTATTAAAATCATTTTAAAGTCAGGTTTTTTTACAAAAAAAAAAAAACAAAAAAAAAACAATTTTGTTACCAATTTTTTTTACAGGTTTAAACCTTTTTTTACAGAAAACTAATTTTTTTTACGAGTATTTTTTTACAAAATTTTTTTACGGGTTTAAACTTTTTTTACAACCCGATTTTAAAACACTTTTTTACAGTTTTAAAACATCTTTACGACCCGGTTTGAAAACAGTTTTTTACGGGTAAAAAAAATTTTTACGCCAAATTTTTTTACGGTTTTAAACTTTTTTACAAAAAACAGATTTGTGTACAAAAAAAAAAAATTTTTTTTAGATTTTTAATTTTTTACCGGTTTAAAGTTTTTTACGACCCGGTTTTAAAACATTTTTTTACGGGTTAAAATTTTTTTACGCCAAAATCTTTTACGGTTTTAAACTTTTTTACAAAAAAACAGATTTTCCGGGTTATTCAAATAAGTCGTGTGTGTTTTCCATGGTTTTCCCATGTTACAACTTCCGTACCAATTCGGTCGATTCGGAATTGATCGGTTAAACCTTCCGTTAGGGAGCCTGGTCTTGATTAATCCGTGTGGTATTCATTCTCGTTCGGCTCTTGGAATCACATCCAGCAGTGGTGGGAACAGCTCGCAAAATCCAACCACTTCACCTACTTCATTGCCCCCAACCCTTTCTCGTACTTCTATTGAAACCTAAAAAAACAATTTTTTTTAGATTTTCTTACAAAAACAATTTTTTAAGGGGTTTAAACTTTTTTACGCCAAACGTAAATTTTTTTTACAAAAAACTTTTTTACAAAAACCTTTTTACAAATTTTTTTAAAGAAACTTTTTTACGCCAAACATCTTTTTACGCCCCCCGACGCCGATTTCGGGTTTACGAAATTTGAGAATCTTAACAAAATGAACTCACCCAAAAATCACAACTCAAAACCGGTGTCTCAGATAAGTTGAAACTTGTCATCATTGACTGAAAAAAATATAAAAACAAAAAAAAAAATCAAAAAACCATCTGTGGATCTTGAAAAAAACGGGGTTTGGCTCAGAGTTTACAATAATATTGGCTGCAAAAAGTGGGGTTACAGGTTCAAAAACCTACCCTCCACCATCCTTGCCACGCCATCGTTATTAATTGTCGGAACAATGTTTCGAACTATCACTGCCAACACAAAAAGACCACCGGCACCACCTGTAAATCATATAATCAGTCAAACCATGTGCACTCAGTTCATCATGTGTAGAAAAACAAAAGACCACCGGCACCGCCGGCTCCATAGGGACCACCAGAACCACCGGCAAAACCCAACTGAAAAATATAAAAAAAACACCGGCACCAACGGGTACCATCGTCACCACCGGGCGCATACCATACCAAATCACATAAGCCCAATCAAAACAACAAAAACATAAAAACTTATAATTTCAACCTCCAAACCATAAAAAGGGTACATAATCAGGATATTTCGGAGTGGGTACTGTAAGACCCTCATTGGAAATTTACACGATTACAACATTAAAATACGCATTTTATTACTAAAAATGCGACTATACAAAAACTTGTCATACCAACATTCCCATATGTTTAAAAACATTCCAAAAACATAGTTGTAAGTGTTTACATAAATCACTCATAACAAAACAAAACAAGATTTAACGCGGAAGCTTCATTTAATGTGTGGTCGGTTCTTGTTCGTCGCTTGATCTTCATCCGGGACTCTCGACATTCACCTATGATTAAAACCAACTTAAAAGTTAGTTTTGATAGTTAAATAACAAGCACAACAAGGTAAATGGGTCAAACAAACAAAATAAACAAAAATTGCAGGTTTTTACCCCGTCGCCGCACGCGACGGTAATTCCCTTTGGGCGTCGCGCGACGCCACGCCCCCATTTCGACAGAATGTTCCTTAGCTGGTGCTGCACATTCCCAGCTATACTATTTCAACTTGATATGCACAAAAAACATGCATAACTTTCAATTTACAAATCCGTTTTACATGATTATTTTCCTACGCGTCCGTAATTTAGTTCTCCATCACGTGGAGTTAAAATCCGACATCCGGATTACAAATTTTCTAGATTTTAAGCCCTCGGCCTTATTTTAACTATTAAACCTTTAGCAAAGCTTTTGACCCGTTTCATAATTTCATCAAACCAACTAGTTTGATACACCTAAATTACTACGGACATCATATATTATAATGTTTTCTATCACACGAAGTTCAAATCATGGGTTATTATACATCGTTGACCCGTTTATACTCATGAGCTTATTTTTGAACCGTTAAGGGTATTTAAACGCTTTAATGCATAAGCCACACTCATTCATTCAATTCTAACTTCATTTACCCCCTTTCGGATTTTCAATTTACGGCAAAGGCCATTTTGATGCATTTGACCCAAAAAGGCTTATGCCTATAATTTTTATGCTTCTCTATAGCTTACATGATCACGACATATGTTCTTAAACCATCCCTAAGGGTCGTTTGCCCGATTTACCCATCAAGGGCGTTTTCGTCAACTTTTGCCCCTCATTTTACGTCGAAGGACTTTCACTACCCATTTGACCAAATTCGTATATTTAACTAAAACTTAGTTATGCATACCTGGCTCGGGTCATAGAATTGACCCGTTTAAGTACCTTTTTGTTTTTTTAAACTTTCTAGTTTAAGGCAACGCAAGCCATGAGTTATTTCCTGTGATCACAAAACTCAACAAACGGTCATCAATTATTATTGTCAAATGATTTTACCAATGTCATTTGACCCGTTTAGTCCGAACGACCGCTTCCCATTATGAGATGATATCTAGTTACTATCTCGCCCTTTTTACCCATCCCGGTTTTCTCCTTGAACTCTTTTTACTTAAAAACCGTTTCTTGTTTTGTTTGACCCGTTATGACTTTCGCCATATGGTATCTATTTGAATCTCTTTTCCCATCCATCCACTCATGTCCGGATTACCATTTTATCACTTTTACCACTTTTACCCGTCACGGTTTACACCATAACGTAATGTTTCAAAAATTTCTTATTTATTCATCACCACATGAGTAATTTACCCTTTTTACCATATATCACGGTTGCTTACCATTTCTCCCTTGTTCTGACTCGCATTATATCGTGTCGGAACATCATATTTCAATTACTTAATAAAATTCATATACAATACTTGCAAATAAGTATTTCGTAAATAATATAAAGGGGCGTAAGCTTTACTTACCTCGCATCCAAATTACGCTTTTATTTTCCTTCTTAATTCGTTTGACCCGCTTCCTTCCCCAAGCTTCCACTTAGCTTGTTACGCGTCAAACTATCATCATCGTTTTCAAGGTGGTTAGTTAATCATAATTTAATACGATTATTCCACCTTACGCGTTTTATATCCAAAATTATCATTCATCGTATTCTAGGTCAGTTTGACTTTTTAAAAGTCAAACGCCTATTAGTATATGAAATGCATAATCAAATCCATCAACTAGTTTAGGCATTCCTTAATTATCCGGTAGGCGTTATCTCTTGGCCACTGTTTTAACCAATGTTCTAACCAAATTTATTGTATTTCCAACACTCTAACTAGTTCAAGCGATTATCATGACAAGTTTATTCATTCATTTTTACAAGAACTAAGGGTTCTCCTTTATAAGTGAGACCTGTTTTATCATACTATTTAGCATCCATCCGAACCTTTAATAAAATCAAGTTTCTTCATATGATCTAGTATATAACACGATTTCATTCATCTATTTACATGAACAAAATTACTAATTTCATCACTACATTCAAGACCCATTTCGAATCATGTATGGTTAAGTTCTTAAACTTGAAATTAGTTTAAGTACCTTGCCTTTACTATCAAATATGATGATTCTAATCACTAGTTAGGCACTAACATCATCGTATTACAAAACCCACTTAGTTCATGCTTGATTAGTTGACTAATCACTAGTTTATGACACAAATTCAACAAGTTTGCACCTAGGGTTTTGTTTCTAGTCTTAAAATCACATCAATTTCACTAAAACATTCAATTTTCATACAAGAATTTCATTCATGCATGATTATCAAATTTTCAAAATGTCACCATATCAAAAATTTCGACATACCTTACGATCCCCTTGACTTGGTGATCGTTTATATATATTCAAATCCGAATTTGGCCTTCAATTGATCCTTCAATTTGAAGATTTTGTTGAGTTAGGGTTTCACCCCTTTTCTTGCCTCCTGATGATCGATCCAAAACACACACTGTGTGTGTGTGTGTTTTGTTTTATTTTTTCTTTTAATAAATAACTTCCAAGTTTTTCCCACTTTGGCCCTTCAAGTTTTGTTAATTAATAAGTAGGCTATAACCTACTTATTTTAAACAATACCTTGTCTTGTTAACTAGGTTAAACATTCCTACTTAACTTAGTGAGTTCGGGAAGGTTATAACCCATTTTATTTTAAGTCCCGTTAACTCGGACCTTCTATATACTTTGTTTTCTCAAAGTATTTATCCTCATTTTTAATTAACATAAAGTTTATTTATTTAAATCTCAATATTTACCGGGTTAATTTTTACCACTAACGGTATTTTACCCGTCTTTACTATTATCGTGGTTTGATTACCAAACTCGTTTTTGGGGTGTTACAGGTACCCAAACAAACACAACACCTTTTAGGTCCACACGTTGCAAAATCCACATCTCAAACAAATGGGTTCATCATCCTTAAAACGGGTGACCGAAACCCTCCAATCCTCAGCAGATTTCACGACAACATGCACCACAGTTTACCAACAATCCCTCTCTCTCTCACCCTACAAGCTTTCCCCGGTATCCCGCGCTACCAGATTTTTTCAGCTTCCGACCGTCTCTACCAAACCCTAACATCTCTCAACCTCCCATTAATCAACAAATGGGTCAACACCCCTCCAACCAGGACCCAGATCGACAAATCGCTGCAAAGAACAGTTCTGTCAAACCACCTGTAACAACCCGACTTTCAGTTGTTACTATTCTTGTCGTTGTTTCTTTCATAAACGCTTGTACTCCGAGATTCGATGATTACCATGGGATAACTATATTTTAAACGCATTTTATATCGCTTATTTATCGCATTTAAACGCTTACTACTTAAACACTCATCGCAACGCAAACTCAACGAGAACTCAAAATGCAGACTTATTTGTATTATTTATATTATTTGTGTGTTTAAATGTTAAATATTTATACCAGCGAGTATCAAACATTCGCTTAAAAAGCTCAAACGCACCCTCACGCAACTCAATTTATCTCGCTAAAACGCAACGCAATGCAACACTTAATTACCTCGCTAAAATACTTAAAGTACACGAACTAACTAACGCAACCAAAAGCACCAAATGAGCACCCAACATGCGAAACGAGAATTAATCACATGAAACAGTTCCCCTCGTATGAAGACACCACCTTCGTACGAAGGCACTGCCTTCGTACGAAGGCAACGGCTTTGTACAGAACCTGTAACACTCTCTATAAATACCAAGCCCACTCCTCATTTCATAACTTGCTGCCATTCTCTCAAGAACACTCTCTACTCGCTTTCTTTCTATTTTCCAGTCAAGATCCACTATTTTTACATGAAACACAACGTTTTCCACAACTATTTTCCATGAGTTTATCTCCGATTTCATCTAAACTTCTCTCTTTTTACAAAAACCTTCATCTTTTTCATCAAAACTTTTGATTTTGTTATGGATCTACACTTAAGTGAGTGTATTGGGCTTAGCTTTGGCTCCCCAAGATAGAGATCTGAATATCTCGCACTCACCAAGTGTTAAATCCATGGAAAAACTATTTTAAACTCAATTTTTACACTAAAACGGACCAAAACTGACATGTGTTTTGTTCACTCGATAGTGGGACGAAGCGGTGTCAAAACCGTCATGAAAAGAACTCAAAAATACATCCGATTCAGGCGAAAACACCATCCCGAACGCATAAAGACGCTGAAACAGTCGCTTGTACAAGCAGGACTGGCTGGTACGAAGCCACGGCTTCGTACGATGGCACTGCCTTCGTACGATGGCACTGCACCCTTCGTACAACCCAGCCCATGTTCCCACATGTGACTGAACTGCTCAAAATGCCTCCCCGGATCTAAGTTTAATCAGTAGCTTAAGGCTGGATGGATGAACACTCGATTTCCCAAAGCAAGACGCGAAGAACACTCGATTTCAGACACGGAAACAAGCTACATGTGCGAAGGCACCGCCTTCGTACGAAGCGGCCCTTCGTACGAAGGTTCTGTTTCCCACTCGACACTCCAATTAGACCGTTTCAGTAGTTTGAAGATTTATGCACTTTTGTTCCCGTACGCAGGCTGATCCGGGGCTCCTTCCACTCCTTTCCAGACCGTGTTTAACTGTTAAGCATGCACTGTGAGTATACTCGACCCTTTTTCGCTTTAACGCACTTTTGGGTGTTACATATGTTCTCTATTAATACACATCACACACAATGCTTAAACTCTTTATAAATGCTAACCGCTCTCGCATGTTATACGTGGATCGCTGAATGCTTGTTTGCTATGTTTACACATTGATGACTCGCCCTACCACCCTTAGCAATGATAGTACTATAGTTTGGACTCAGCATCTTTTATTCAGGGGTGGTTAAGGTTCTCTCACACTTACGTGCGTGGTCACTTCAGTGGACACGTATCGCGCATACTCGCAGTCATGTTGGTTAGCTTGTATCATTGTTGATAGCTTACTTGATTCGCCTCTCTACGTGTTACATGCTGGTTGTGCGTAAACGCTTTACTACTATACTTATGCCAAACTTGTGTACTCACCTTTACATTGTTGTATTAACTTTATTTTAATGTATGTGACAGGTTGATGGATTACTGCTGGAAATGGTCTAGGATTTCTAGAAACACGCTTAAATTTAGTTGCAAGTTTTGTTACGATTTGTTTTGTTGCTTGAGAAACTACTGAACTCCGTTGTGACTTTTGAAGAAATATTTGTTTGATTGTATGGGAACTTGAACCTTATTAAATATTGTCACAATTAGTTGTTATGGATTCTCTCGAGCAACCTATTCGTATCATGCCACATCCCAATGATTCCGTTGTCGGTTGGGGTGTGACAGGTTGGTATCAGTGCCATAACTATAGGGAATTAGGTCGAATCATGCAGAACAGACCTAGTCTATAGTCTAAGTACCAAAACAGACCATTCTATACGAACCTCCTCGGTTCGTATGAACCCACATGATGCACCTTCGTACGAACTCACATGCTTCGTACGAAGGGAGCCTTTCCTAAGGCTAACATGTTCTTCGGTCTAAATATTTACACGCCTTTCCTAAGGCTAAAACAATATACACGTTTGAAGACTTGATGATACTCGTAAAACACAAACGAGTGATTGCTTCGAGAATAGGTGTGAAAACCAAGAATTCTCGATAAAATCACTCACTCCGTGTATTATATCTCGAACGAGAATCTTTCGTTGAGTTAGAAGTGATATCCATATCTCAACGGAAATCTCCATTTCTATCTTGTGGTTGTTGTTACCATAGTTAGGAGCGAAATTGTTAAGTTTGGGGTGAAACCCGTATCTTAATAACACGTTCCATTCCCTAAACTGATTTTTTAAAGATCTCACCAAAGTCTCGACTGTTCCAGTGACTCGGGGCACGTATGGAAGGACAAATGTGGTTAGCCATATTACAGTGAGAGCATGGGTCTATTAGGCCAAAGCGTGTGCCCGAACTTGTTGGGAATAGTTGAATCACTTTGGGTAGTCGATGTCTCAACACCCAGGACACTCTAATTATTTTAAGCCCACAATCGTCATTTTTATGCATCATCGAGTTTATTGTGTACGTGTTTTAAATTTGTGAGTTTCGATTTTTATGCTTATTGGTTTCGTTTTATCGCTCTCCGCTTTACAAAAACACGCACAACTCGCACAGCTCTCTCAATCTAAAACGCTAACTAATCTCGAACAAACTAAGAAGTCTTATTTACCTTAAGATAATCCGAGGAGTATAGCCCTTGGCCCCTCGCATATGCTACGCTGTATCACGCGAATCTCGCACGCACTACCCGCAATATAGAGATGGTGTGCAAAATATGTGTTTATGAGAATTATGTGCTAATACGTGCTTATGTGTATATGTGCAAATACGTGATTAAGTTACTGTGTGGTTATGTGCCTACGTGATTATGTGATTGTGTGCCTTACGTGAATAATAATAAAAATAAATATGTTGTATAAAACGCAAAACTTTTACCCAAAACCCGTTATAATCGAATCTCGTCTAATTCATCATGATGACATCTGCAGAGGAACTCACACTTGACAATGTCATCACTTGGATCTCACACTCACCGAACTGTCTAGCGAAACAATGCTGACAAATGCATCGCCTCTCTCATGGCCAAGGAAATGGCCAAGGTGATCCCTCAAATTGTCAGTGAGATTCACGCTGTCAGCAGCAACTCTTCGGTTGATTCCAAGAATGACGTGCCGAAAACTCCGTTCAGCTTCAAGTAGTTTAATGCCTGCGGTCCTATGGCCTTTACTGGTGAGGATGGACCCAGTAACATGTTTCAATGGTTTGACTCGATCGAAGTGACTTTCTGACAAAGTGGATGTCTCGAGAATCTCCGCACTGTCAATGCCACTGGTGTATTTCAGTCAAGGGCACTTGACTGGTGGACCTCCGAGCACAACAGGCGCGAAAACGATGCAGCCTATGGTCTAGCATGGGAGGAGCTAAAAGAGCTCATGATGAAGGAATTATGTCCTCCCCACGAAGTCCAGAAGCTGGAAAACGAGTTCTGGAACATCAAGCAAATTGGTGGTGATAACGCTGGTCTCACCGCCCGATTTAAGCAGTTGAGCATCATCTGTCTGAGCCAAGTGGACACTACTGAGAAAGCCATCAAGAAGTACATCCGTGCTCTCCCCGACTGTGTCGCTGACTTTTTTCAAGCAGCGAAATCGGCAACAATTGAGGAAACTTATCAGCTCGCCGCAGAAATCAACGACAAGCGAGTCTTGGCTGGAACTTTCAAGGTCTCGACAAATAGTCTCAAGCAAGTTACTGCAACGCCAAGCACCGATACCGCACTATCTCAAGCCCCAAGTCCAATCGTCAGAGTCGTAAGCAAAGGAACTCCAGCAAGAGTTGTGCGACTACTGTAGCGCCGCCCAACAACCAGTCTCGCCAGGTTGCTACTCCCAACGCACCGCCCGCTTAGCGTGCGTATACTGGGAATCACCCACTGTACCCTATCTGCACCTATCATCATCCAGTGGAGACAAACTATCGTTTCTGTGTCAACTGCAAGCTCAGGCCCTCGTCAGCAAGCTCCTCAAGCTCTAGTAACACTGCCAGCTCAATCCCTCAATCCCCAGGTCAACCTAGCACTTCCAGCACCAGTTGCTCATGCACGTGCTTGCTACACTTGTGGTGATCTAGCCACTTTAGCAATGTCTGCCGCAGCGTGTTGTGAAGTAAGAGTCGTAGCAGCAGCCACAACAACAGCAACCACACCAGCAGCAGCAACAGCAACAACAACCGCAAGCTGCCCGCGGGAGAACTTTCAACATCAACCTCCGCCAGGCCCAGAATGACAACAACGTTGTCAATGGTACGTTCCTTGTAACGGTATTTATGCTTCATGCTTATTTGATACTGGAGCCGATAACTATTTTGTATCGTTTGAATTCGAAAAGCTTTTAAAATGTGAACGCGCTAAACTCCCAAAGACCTTCGACGTAGAAGTTGCCACCGGAAGAACTGTTACCGTTAGCTTCGTTCTACGTGATTGTACTCTTGAACTCAACAATCACGTTTTCCTGATCAATCTAATACATATGCAACTAGGTAGTTTTGACATCGTAGTAGGCATGTATTTCTTCGTGATAATTGTGCCGAAGTTTTTTGTTTCGATAAGATGATTCGTTTCTCTCTCCCAAATGGTGATCAATTACATGTTTAATGTGTGGTAATTTTGAAAGAATTGAAGCTTATGTCGTGCATCCAAGCATGTAAGTACTTACACAAGGAGTACATCGCTTTCCTAGCCTATATCGTAGTACCGGAGAATGAGAAGCAAACCGTGAAAGGCGTTACTGTTATTTGTGATTTTCCTAAAGTTTTTCCCGACGAATTACCTGGTTTACCCCCTACTCACGATATTGATTTTCGTATTGATCTTATACCCGGTGCTACACTTGTTGCAAAAGCTCCCTATCGCGTTGCTCCATCCGAAATGCACGAGCTATCTAGCTAACTTCAAGAATTGCTTGATAAAGGCTTTATACGCCCTAGCACATCACCATGGGGCACACCCGTTATTTTTGTGAAAAAGAAGGATGGGTCGTTCTGAATGTGCATCGATTATAGGGAACTTAACAAGCTTACTATCAAGAACCGCTACCCGCTACCCCGAATCTACGATTTATTTGATCAACTTCAAGGTGCTACGTATTTCTCAAAGATCGATTTACGTTCAGGCTATCACCAGTTGCGTGTACAAGAGCAAGACTCCCGAAAACCGCTTTCCGCACTTGTTTTGGCCATTATGAATTCGTCGTGGTCATGCCTTTTGGTCTTACGAACGCACCAGCGGTCTACATGGACTTGATGAACCGTGTGTGCAAAGCCTTTTTGGATCGTTTCCTCATTGTGTTTATTGATGATATTCTTATCTACTCGAAGTCGAGAGTCGAACACGCGCGACATCTTCGTTTAGTTCTCGAACTTCTTCAAGGAAATCTCCTCTACGCCAAGTTCTCCAAGTGTGAATTTGGGCTCGATGAAGTTCAATTTCTTGGTTACATCGTTTACAGTCAAGGAATTCACGTCGACCCCGCGAATATTGAAGCTGTAAAGACTTGGATTACGCCGAAGACTCCATCCGAAATCCGTTCATTTCTCGGATTGGCGGGTTCTTACCGTCGATTCATCGTAGACTTTTCTAAAATTGTTGTACCTCTTACCGGGTTAACTCATAAGGACAAACCTTTTGTTTAGGTTTTAGGACAAGAGAACCCTTTCAGACTCTCAAACGTATGCCTTGCAACACTCCAATCCTCGCACTTCCTAACGGAAACGACGATTTTGTTGTTTGTTGTGATGCCTCTAACCTAGGTCTCGGTTGTGTTCTTATGCAACGAGACAAGGTTATTGCGTATGCATCTCGACAACTCAAAACCCATAAAAAGAGCTACACTACCCACGATCTCGAGCTCGGTACAGTTGTTTTTGCGTTAAAGATATGGCGACACTACCTTTATGGTACAAAGTGTACGGTCTTTACCGACCATAACAGCTTGCAACATATCTTGAACCAGGAAGAACTGAACATGCACGAACGCAGATGGGTTGAACTTCTCAATGACTATGATTGTGAGATACGCTACCATCCTGGCAAGGCAAACGTCATAGCCTATGCTCTCAGTCGACGAAGCTATGTGCATAGTATTCGTAATGTTCAAGCCCAGAATGATCCCGAAGCCCTAATTTGTGACGCACAACACTCATGCTTCCTCGAGAATACCTTGAAGGAGGAAATGAATTGTGGTGCCAAAACTCAGTTGTGAATAAATCGAACGGTATCTTTCACTATCTCGACCGTATTTGGATTCCTAGTCGCAATAACCTCCGGGAGATATTGATGACTGAAGCTCATAAATTCCGATACTCCATTCACCCTGGTGCCGACAAGATGTACCAGGACCTCCGTTCTAGGTATTGGTGGCCAGGCATTAAAAAGGATATCACTCTGTATGTTTCGAAATGCCTAACTTGCTCGAAAGTTAAGGCCGAACATCAATGACCTTCTGGTTTGCTCGAACAACCTGAAATCCCGGGGTGGAAATGGAAAAGTATAGCCATGGATTTTATTACAAAACTTCGCCACACGCCTTCTAGTCATGATAGCATTTAGTTTATCGTTGATCGTCTTACAAAATCTGCTCATTTCATTCCGATACGAGAAGACTTTAAGGTTGAACGATTAGCACGAATCAATACCGATGAAGTCATTTGTCGACACGGGACGCCTCGTGACATCATCTCTGACCGCGATGGTCATATCACCTCACGTCTCTGGGAGACATTCCAATCCGCTCTCGGTACGACTCTCAATCTCAGTACCGCATTCCATCCCCAGACCGACGGTCAGACTGAGCGCACGATCCGCACCCTCGAAGACATGTTTCGTTCGTGCGTTATAGATTTTGGTGGTAATTGGGATTCGCATTTACCCTTAGTAGAATTCTTGTACAATAACCGTTATCACGCTAGTATACAAATGGCACCCTTTTCTTTACCCAAAAAAATACAAATGGCACCATTTGAGGAACTATATGGTAGAAAATGTCGATCGCCTATTGTTTGGCACGAGATCGGAGACGCACAGATCACCGGTCCTGAGTTAATAGAAGAAACGACAAACAAGATTCTCCAAATAAGAGATGATCTTCTGAAAGCTCGGAGTCGTCAAAAGAGCTACGCCGATAAACGCCGCAAACCCCTAGAGTTCGAAGTTGAATATCACGTCCTCTTAAGGGTTTCACCTTGGAAAGGGGTGATCTGATTCGGTAAGAAAGGGAAACTAGTGCCACGTTATGTGGGCCCTTTTAAGATTCTGGAAAGAATTGGTAAAGTGGCCTACCGACTCGAATTACCGGTTGAACTCAGCAATGTACACCCGACTTTCCACATATCAAACCTCAAGAAGTGTCTAACGGAAGAAAATCTTCATGTACCTTTTGAAGACTTACAAATAAACGAGACACTGCACTTCATGGAAAAGCCAATAGAAATCATGGATCGAGAAACCAAGAAACTTCGACGCAGTCGCATTCCCATAGTGAAGGTTAGATAGGAAGGCGAACGCGGCGCCAAGTTAACTTGGGAAATAGAAAGTGAGATGAAAGCTAAATACCCACAACTCTTTGTTATGTCTACTACTTAATTTCAGGACAAAATTCCCTAAAGTAGGGCAGACTGTAACAACCCGACTTTCGGTTGTTCCTATTCTTATCGTTGTTTCTTTCGTAAACGCTTGTACTACGAGATTCGATGATTACCATGGGCTAAATATATTTTAAATGCACTTTATATCGCTTATTTATCGTATTTAAACGCTTATTACTTAAACACTCATCGCAACGAGAACTCATAACGAGGATTTATTTGTATTATTTATATTATTTGTGTTTTTAAATGTTAAATATTTATACCAACGAGTATCAAACATTCACTTAAAACGCTCAAACTCTCACTCACGCAACTCGATTTATCTCGCTAAAACGCAACGCAACGAAACACTTAATTACGTCACTAAAATACTTAAAGTACTCGAACTAACTAACGCAACCAAACGCACCAAATGAGCACCCGACACGTGAAACGGGAATTAATCACACTAAAGAAGTCCCCTCATACGAAGACACCACCTTTGTACGAAGGCACTGCCTTCGTACGAAGGCAACAGCTTCGTACAGAACTTGCAGCGCTTGTAACACCCTGCTTTTTCGTACTTTCTATATTTGGAAACCCTCGTTTGTAATTCTATTTTTGGAAACATTGTACTCTTGTAATCGTTCTTTCATTGTAAACGATGTAAAATCTGAGACTTGAATCATAATGAAATTCGCGTTTTCGTTACATTTATTTTATATACACTTCATACATGTTCACACGTTCAAAAACATCATTCATACGACACTTCATTCATACTTTCTGCAAAAATTGTCAAACTTGCAAACTTGTATTCTATGTGCACAATTTATACAATTTCGACACTTATACATGTATATACTTGTTTTGTATTTAGTTTATGATGCTATAACATAACAAACCCTTAGATATGATTCTTGTACCTAAAATATCCTAATAATAACTAAAAACATCAAAACCTAGAAGCTAGAGGGCCAAAGTTGTAAAAAAAAAACAACAAAGATTGAACTGGATGGGCTCGCAGCCCGCGACCCGACCCGACCCGGCCTAGCCCAACCTTCGCGGCCCGCCAAGTAGTCCAGCGCGCAGAAATTTGTGACCAGCTTCGTTTTTTAGTAGGATTTAGTGTTTAGTTGAGTTTTAAACTCATTTTTATCATTAATTACTGAACTACAACCTAACCTAATCCTTCCCAATAAAACCCAAGTGCCTTCCAAGCATTTCACACTTTGCAAACCATCCACAATACTCTCAAATCAATCCATAATCAGCTGCTAATCTGAAGTTCGAGCAGAATAATGAACCTTCACAAAAGTGAGCATAACTCACTCAATACTTAACATTTTTCATCCATTTTTTTCCACTTGCTTGGAACAACCTTAGGAACATTTCCAGAGGTTTTCCATGGAAAACCAAGCCCTGAATGTCACCAAAAAGGCTCCAAAGTGGACTGTTAGTTTATGTTTTCACTTAAACTTTGTTAATCTTAGTGAACTTGAGTCTATCTCATGTCAAACCTATGTCCTAATGCTCATAATCAATTGAATGGTTAGTTGGGCTTAAAAATAAGGCTGAGAAATGTTAAATCGAAGGTTAAAACCTCACAAACATTCTGTTTTAGTTAGGGTTTTACCCCCAATAGTGTTCAAGCTTAAAGCTTGATAAATGTGTGATAGTTGGACTAGCTCGGGCTATCCTTCATAGAAATCCACTCATTACTTGATGTTTTTCCATAGATTAGTTGTTATTATTTCATTAATACTTGTAAGTTCATGACACTCCTTGTTGTTTATGACAACAAGCGTAGTGGTGAACAATGGAGGTACCTAAATGGGAGCTTTGTTCTTCCTACCTCATGCATGATTTCTATGATACTTAGAGGTGCCTAAATGAAGACTTTAATCTTCTACCTCATACTTGACATATATGATATTATATACACTATGTAATACTTATGTAACAACCAAATAATCGAACTCTTGGTGATGAACTAATGGACATTCACCAAGCTAGTAGATTGTATCATCTTAGGCCTTGACAACTTGTCATGATTCTAATGGAACCTTGTTCCATGAAAACATTTAAACTCTTTTAGAGTTTTATAGTGTCAAGAACAAGTGTCATAGGTGTTAGATGATTATTTTCTTATGTTTAATTTCATGTTATTTAAATTTCGAATCTAAATCTTCCGATTTCCCCAAACTCACACACCTATGTTTTCTTCGTGTAGAAGGAGAAGGTACTCCAAACTAATCCATCCACCAACATCACTCCCGGGATTTCAAGTAGGAAAGCTTGCAAAACCATGAGTATACTCGATCCCGTTTTCCATTTTATCACTTTTCGGAGCAACATGTACATTATTCTAAATCACATGAAACTACTTTAAACTCTATCCATGCTTAACGTGAAAGTATATGATGCTTGTTTAGACTTGTATGCTAATGTAAACTATTTGTGTCGATTATTTGCTTCAATAACTTTGCTAGCCTACCTTAACAATTATAGCGCAATAGGATTAACGCACCGCCCACTATACTTGTGGTATTGTTAAGTTAAACATGTTAACCTCACATTATTCTATTTGGGATAGGCTATTTTAACGCGTTGGAAACTTGGGTTTGAACATATAAGTACACCGTTTCAGCATGCTAGTAAACTTGATTAATATGATTCATGTTTGATATGAGCACTTAAACTGTTTTATGCTATATTATGCTATGTAACAAAAACTTGTATCCTCGCCTTTGCTTTTGCATTGAACTCTATTTTAATACATGTTGCAGGTTGATTGATGAGATGAGGTTACAAGATGAAACAAGATTTAGGTGGACTTAGATACACACCTAGACTTAATTTATCTGTTTTGATGTTATGTTCGTTTTAAAACAATTGTTGTATTTTATTTGGAATCTTTGTATGACATTTAGTCTTGAAATGAACTTGGAATTTAATTTATATTGTCATATAGTGTTATGAAGTCTCTTGCAATCTCGTTTTCGTCTCATCCCGATGTTTCCGCCATCGATTGGGTTGTGACAAATTAGTATTAGAGCCATAACTATAGGGAATTAGGAATAAGTAGGAATGCTTTGCCCTAGTCTATAGTTTTAGGAACTTTGACTCTTATTTGTTGTTTAAAATTTACGCACTCTACCTTACATGCTTCCTAGCAATTCTTCTTACTTGTTAAACTTACATGCCTTTCCTAAGGTTAACATGAATACACTTTTTATTATTTGAAGACACTCGTAACATAAATGAGACGACTTTACCAAAATATGCATTAAACTCACAATTTGGTAAACGACTCTCATTCTACCTTAAACTATTTTTGCACGAAATTATACCATAAAGCTAGGAGTGAAATCCACAACTTAATGGTAATTTCCATTTCAACTCTAGTGGATCCTCGTCAAAGTGTCAAAATTATATTTTGACCCGACGAGTACCAACAACATTTAGGGTACGAAATTGTCAAGTTAGGGGTGAAACCTGCATCTTGTCGATTAAGTCCCATTCCTCGATTTTTAATCTCGCCAAAGTCCCGATTGTTTCAATCGATTAGAGATGTGTAGTAACTAGAAGGGTAAGATACCGTTAATCGCTTCTCGATGAGAGTATCTTACCTATAGGCCAAAGCACGATTTCTCTAATTCGAAAGGAAATTCGACCCACTTTGGAATAGTCGACGTTTCTCTACCCGAAACAATCCAATGTTTTATTGAGCCTCTCTTTTATGTTATCTCAATTTATATGTGATTTTATACTCGTTACTTCGTTCATTTCAAACTTTTTACACATTTCGCACATTTATCGCAATAAAAAACAATAATAATATCTTGTGAACAAACTAAATTTACGATGCTTTCATTATTCATGATTATGCTATGTGAAATTCATGTTATGCTATGTGAAATTCATGATTATGCTATGTGAAATTCATGTTATGCTATGTGGAATCCATGATTATGCTATGTGATACAACTTGAACATTTTATGCTATGTGAAGCAATTGAAACTCTTTTTTGCTATGTGACACTTTATGCTATGTGAATCATTTCATGAAAAAATGATTTTTCCTAAAGAAACATTGTGATCAAGTCTCACCTATTCATTCCTTTTGAATCTCTAGATGTCTTCACCAAACTCTGGATCCTCCAAGAAAGCCAAGAAGTATAAATCAGGCTCAAAGAAGAACCCCAACAACTCCGACTCCATCTCCAAACAAGAGTTAGTGGGTTTAATCGCTGAACAAATGGCCGACCAAATGGCCCGAGTCATTCCGGATATCGTGAGTAAGATTCAACCCTCCAACGAACAAGGTTCCGTCGAATCCAAGGTCGAGCAACCTAAAGCACCGTTCCTCTTCAAGCAAATATGGCTTGCAAACCCCTTGAGTTTTCAGGCAAGGATGGTGCCACCACATTGCTCACTTGGTTTGATGCTATGGAAATCGCTTTCCATCAGAGTGGTTGTCCTGATGATCTACGAACCCAAAATGCTACTCGGGTGTTTCGCTCAAAGGCCCTGGACTGGTGGACCTCTGAGCGAGGCATAAGAGGAGAAGATGCCGCCCACGCCTTACCTTGGGCTGAACTAAAAAGGATCACGAGGGAAGAATTATGCCCTCTGCATGAGCTCAGGAAGTTGGAACATGAGTTTTGGTTCCTGAAACAAGTCGGCGAGATAACAATGGCTTAACCACCCGTTTCAAGCAATTTAGCATTCTCTGTCCTAGCCAGGTCGATACACCTGAAAAGCAAATCAACAAACACATCCATTGCTGCCCTGACTTCTTCATGAACCTTATGGAAGCTGCTCTCCCAGCAACCATAGAGGAAACCTATCGTTTGGCTGCTCGCCTAAACAGCAACATTGTTCTTCGTAGGAATGCCGAGAAAGCTTCCTTGAAAAACACCCACCAAGCCACTATTGAACCTTCTTCATCCCAATCAGCCAAAAAGAACCATAACAAGAAGTGGAAGGCTTCTAGTCAGAATTATGCGGTTGTTACTCTGCCAAACCCTCAAGCCTTACAACCTAACCCTGCAAATGACCGAAAGCCCTACACTGGGATTCATCCCAAGTGTACCACTTGAAACTTTCACCACCCTACCAACGTCAATTGCCACCATTGTACCCATTGCAATCATTTTCGCCATAACACAGCCTACTGCAAGTACAACCCCACACCACTAGCTCAGCAAGCTCAACAAGCTCAACCTTCTCAACAAAACGCTAAAACAGATCGAACCTGCTATAAATGTGGTGATACAACTCACCTTCGTCCTCAGTGTCCTCAACTTAATCGGAAACAACAACAACCACCTCGAGGATGAGCTTTCAACCTAAACGCAAATTAGGCGCGCAACGACAATGACGTCGTTAATGGTACGTTTCTTGTTAACCATCTTTATGCTTCGATACTATTTGATACTGGTGCGGACAAAAGCTTTGTGTCCTTAGAATTTGAATCTTTGTTAAGTTGTACATGCTCTAAGCTACCTAAGTCTTTTTCCGTCGAAGTTGCCAATGGCAAATCTATCTTCGTCGATTCCATTCTTCTTGATTGTCTTCTCACTTTTAACGAGCACGTTTTCACTATCGACCTTATACCCATGCAATTGGGTAGTTTTGGCGTCATCATAGGCATGGATTGGCTTCGAAAGAACCATGCTGAAATCGCTTGCCATGAGAAATACGTTCGTTTACCCCTTCTATCTAGTGATGTTTTACACGTTTATGGGGACCAACCTTCAAAAGGACTGAAATTGATGTCCTTCACATAAGCGAACAAATATTTACGCAAATAGTACTTTGCCTTTTTAGCCCACGTAGTGGAAGAAAAGGGCAATGGAAAGAGCGTAAGTGATGTTCCAGCAGTGCGCGACTTCCCTGACGTCTTTCTTGAAGATTTTCCTGGTCCTCCTCCGCCTCGATCTGTTGAATTTCGTATTGACCTCGTGCCTGGATCGACTCCTGTCGCCAAGGCTCCTTATCATCTTGCACCTTCTGAGATGCAAGAGTTATCTACGCAACTCCAAGAACTTCTCGATAAGGGCTTCATTCGTCCAAGTACCTCACCTTGGGATGCTCCTGTACTCTTCGTCAAAAAGAAGGATGGCTCGTTCCGCATGTGCATCGACTATCGTGAGCTCAACAAACTCACCATCAAGAATCGTTACCCTCTTCCGCTCATCGATGATCTTTTCGACCAACTTCAAGGCGCTACTTGCTTCTCCAAGATGGACACTCGATCTGGTTATCACCAGCTTCGTGTTCTCGAAGAGGACATTCCCAAAACAGCGTTTTGCACTCGCTGTGGACAATACGAGTTCATGGTTATGCTTTTTGGTTTGACCAACGCACCCGCTGTGTTCATGGATCTCATGAATCGTGTTTGTAAACCTTATTTGGATCGTTTTGTCATCGTCTTCATTGATGATATTCTCATTTATTATAAATCTCAAGCCGATCATGAATGTCATCTACGTCTTATCCTTGAGCTTTTACGTACCGAGTGCTTATACGCAAAGTTTTCCAAATGCGAGTTCTGGATCAAAGAAGTCCAATTCCTTGGGCACGTTGTTAGTGAAAAAGGAATCCACATTGATCCTTCCAAAATCGAAGTAGTGAAGAATTCGACCGCGCCTAAAACTCCTTCTGAAATCCGTTCCTTCTTAGGATTGGCGGGTTATTACCGCCGATTCATCTCAAACTTTTCTAAGATCACTGTTCCTCTCACTTCGTTGACTCAAAAAGAGAAACCTTTTGCTTGGGGTCCTGAGCAAGAGGAATATTTTCAAACTCTAAAGAATCTTCTTTGTAACGCTCCTATTCTCACTCTTCCCGATGGGAATGATGACTTCGTGGTATGTTGCGATGCCTCGAATCGTGGTCTTGGTTGTGTTCTCATGCAACGAGACAAAGTCATCACTTACGCCTCTCGTTAACTCAAAATACATGAGAAAAACTATACTACCCACGACCTCGAGCTTGGCGCAGTTGTTTTTACGTTAAAGATTTCTCGACACTACCTATACGGTACGAAGTGTGTGGTTTTCACTGACCATAAGAGCCTACAACACATCTTTAACCAAAAAGAGCTTAACATGCGTCAGTGACGTTGGGTGGAACTGCTTAACGACTACGACTGCGAGATTCGCTACCATCCTGGTAAAGCGAATGTCGTGACCGATGCACTTAGTCGCAAGACTCATGTTAGTAGTATTCGTTGTTTTCACATCTCTAGCGATCTTCACACTTGCATTAGTGAAGCTCAATACTCGTCCGCCAACGAAGGAACCTTATTCGTAGAAGTATGTGGTGCTACTGAAGAACAACTTGTGACCAGATCTGATGGGCTTCAATACTGTCGTGATCGCATCTGGGTGCTAGATCGCGATAATCTTCGTGAATTCATCATGAACGAGGCACACAAATCCTATTGGTGCTGACAAGATGCACCATAACCTACGTACATCTTATTGGTGGCCTGGTATGAAGAGGGACATTGCCACATATGTTTCTAAGTGCCTTACATGTTCGAAAGTCAAAGTCGAGCATCAACGACCTTCTGGTCTACTCGAACAACCTGAAATCCCGTTTGGAAATGGGATAGCGTTGCTATGGACTTCATAACCAAACTTCCTCATACGTCGTCTGGTCACGATAGTATTTGGGTAATCATCGATCGTTTGACCAAATCCGCTCATTTCCTTCCTATTCGTGAAGATTTTAAGGTTGATCGACTTGCTCGACTTTACACTGACGAAATCATATGCCGTCATGGTATTCCTCTCGACATCATGTCTGATAGTGATGGTCGTTTCACTTCGCGTCTTTGGCAAACTTTCCAGTCTGCAATGGGTTCTCATTTGAATCTTAGTACAGCCTTTCATCCTCAAACGGATGGACAGACTGAACGTACTATCCAAACCCTAGAGGACATGCTCCGTTCTTGTGTCATCGACCTTGGTGGTAGTTGGGATGTGCACTTACCCTTGATCGAATTCTCGTAAAACAATAGCTACCACACCAGTATTAAAATGGATCCTTTCGAGGTATTGTATGGTCGCAAATGCCGATCTCCTTTAAGCTGGCATGAGGTTGGTGACAAACAACTTACTGGCCCTGAGATCATACAAGAAACAACGGATAAGATTCTTCAAATCCGTGACAATCTACTCAAGGCTAGAAGTCGACAAAAGAGCTACGCTGACAAGCGCCGTAAACCATTGGAATTTAACGTTGGTGACCATGTTCTACTCAAAGTATCTACATGGAAAGGAGGAGTTCATTTTGGTAAAAAGGGAAAACTTTCCCCTCGCTATGTTGGTCCCTTCAAGATACTCGAGAGGATTGGCAAGGTGGCTTATCGACTCGATTTACCTCAAGAACTCAACAACATTCATCTAACGTTTCATGTCTCGAATCTAAAGAAGTGTCTCGCTGAAGAAGGACTTCAACTTCCTCTCTAAGATTTCCAAATCAATGACACTTTGTATTTTGTGGAGAAACCCGTTGAAATCATGGACCGAGGTGTCAAGAAACTGAGGCGCTGTCAAATTCCTATCGTCAAGGTTCGATGGGAAGGAAAATGTGGCGCTGAATTTACTTGGGAACTCGAGAGTGATATGAAGACCAAGTATCCGCATCATTTCGTTACTTCTTCCTAAATTTCGGGACGAAATTTTCTAAAGGAGGGGAGACTGTAACGCCCTACTTTTTCGTACTTTCTATATTTGGAAACCCTCGTTTGTAATTCTATTTTTGGAAACATTGTACTCTTGTAATCGTTCTTTCATTGTAAACGATGTAAAATTCGAGACTTGAATCATAATGAAATTCGTGTTTTCGTTACGTTTTTGTTATAAACACTTCATACATGTTCACACGTTCAAAAACATCATTCATATGACACTTCATTCATACTTTGTGAAAAAATTGTCAAACTTCAAACTTGTATTCTATATTCACAATTTATACAATTTCAACACTTAATTACGGCACTTATACATGTATATACTTGTTTTCCATTTAGTTTATGATGCAATAACATAACACACCCTTAGATATGATTCTAGTAACTAAAATATCCTAATAATAACTAAAAACATCAAAACATAGAAGTTGGAGGGACTAAGTTGTCCAAAAAACAACAAATATTGAACTGGGTGGGCTCGCGGCCCGCCAAGTAGTCCAGCGCGCAGAAAATTTTGACCAGCTTCGTTTTTGAGCGGGATTTAGTGTATAGTTGAGTTTTAAACTCATTTTTAGCGTTAATTACTCAACTACAACCTAACCTAATCCTTCCCTATAAAACCCAAGTGCCTTCCAAGAATTTCACACTTTGCAAACCATCCACAACACTCTCAAATCAGTCCATAATCAGCTGCTAATCTGAAGTTTGAGCAGAATCATCAACCTTCACAAAAGTGAGCATAACTCACTCAATACTTAACATTTTTCATCCATTCTTTTTCCCACTTGCTTGGATTAACCTTAGGAACATTTCCAGAGGTTTTCCATGGAAAACCAAGCCCTGGAATGTCACCAAAAAGGCTCCAAAGTGGACTGTCAGTTTCTGTTTTCACTTAAACTTTGTTAATCTTCGTGAACTTGAGTCTATCTCATCTCAAACCTATGTCCTAATGCTCATAATCAAATGAATGGTTAGTTAGGCTTAAAAACAAGGCTGATAAATGTTAAATCAGAGGTTAAAACCTCACAAACATTCTGTTTTAGTTAGGGTTTTACCCACAAGTAGCGTTCAAGCTTAAAGCTTGATGAATGTGTAATAGTTGGACTAGATTGGGCTATCCTTCATAGAAATCCACTCATTACTTGAGGTTTTTCCATAGATTAGTTGTTATTATTTCATTGATACTTGTAAGTTCATGACACTCCTTGTTGTTTATGACAACAAGTGTAGTGGTGAACAATGGAGGTACCTAAATGGGAGCTTTGTTCTTCCTACCTCATGCATGATTTCTATTATACTTAGAGGTGCCTAAATGAAGACTTTAATCTTCTACCTCATACTTGACATATATGATATTATATACACTATGTAATACTTATGTAACAACAAAATAATCGAACTCTTGGTGATGAACTAATGGACATTCACCAAGCTAGTAGATTGTATCATCTTAGGCCTTAACAACTTGTCACGATTCTAATGGAACCTTGTTCCATGAAAACATTTAAACTGTTTTAGAGTTTCATAGTGTCAAGAACAAGTTTCATAGGTGTTAGATGATTATTTTCTTATGTTTACTTTCATGTTATTTAAATTTCGAATCTAAATCTTCCGATTTCCCCAAACTCACACACCTATGTTTTCTTCGTGTAGAAGGACAAGGTGCTCCAAACGAATCCATCCACCAACATCAATCTCGGGATTTCAAGTAGGAAAGCTTGCAAAACCGTGAGTATAATCGAACTCGTTTTCCATTTTATCACTTTTGGGAGCAACATGTATATTATACTAAATTACACATCACATGAAACTACTTTAAACTCTATCCATGCTTAACATGAAACTATATGATGCTTGTTTAGACTTTTATGCTAATGTAAACTATTTGTGTCGATTATATGCTTCATTAACTTTGCTAGCCTACCTTAAAAATTATAACGCTATAGGATTAACGCACTGCCCACGATACTTGGGGTATTGTTAAGTTCAATATGTTAACCTCCTGTTATTCTATTTGGGATAGGCTATTTTAACGCATTGGAAACTTGGGTTTGAACATATAAGTACACCGTTTCGGCATGCTAATAAACTTGCTTAATATGATTCATGTTGGATATGAGCACTTAAACTAGTTTATGCTATATTATGCCATGTAACTAAAACTTGTATACTCGCCTTTGCTTTTGCATTGAACTCTATTTTAATACATGTTGCAGGTTGATTGATGAGATGAGGTTACAAGATGAAACAAGATTTAGGTGGACTTAGATACACACCTAGACTTAATTTATCTATTTTGATGTTATGTTCGTTTTGAAACAATTGTTGCCTTTAATTTGGAATCTTTGTATGATATTTAGTCTTGAAATTAAATTGGAATTTAATTTATATTTTCATATAGTGTTAGGAAGTTTCTTGTAATCTCGTTTTCGTCTCATCCCGATGTTTCCGCCATCGGTTTGGGTGTGACAGCGCTCTCTATAAATACCAAGCCCACTGGTCATTTAATAACTTAATGCCATTCTCTCAAGAACACTCTCTACTCGCTTTCTCTCTATTTTCCAAGTAAGATCCACTATTTTTACACGAAAAACAACGTTTTCCACAACGATTTTCCATGAGTTTATCTCCGATTTCATCTAAGCTTCTCTCTTTTTACAAAAAACCTTCATCTTTTTCATCAAAACTTCTGATTTTGTTATGGATCTACACTTAAATGAGTATATTGGGCTTAGCTTTGGCTCCCCAAGATAGAGATCTGAATATCTCGCACTCACCAATTGTTAAATCCAAGGAAAAACTATTTTAAACTCGATTTTTACACTAAAACGGACCAAAACCGAGATGTGTTTCGTTCACTGGATAGTGTGATGAAGCGGTGTCGAAACCGTTATGAAAAGGACTCGAAATTACATCCGATTCAGGCGAAACACTGTTCCAACCGCATGAAGACGCTGAAACAATCGCTTGTATAAGCAGGACTGGCTTGTACGAAGCCACGACTTCGTACGAAGGCACCCTTCGTACAACCCAGCCCATGTTCCCACATGTGACTGAACTGCTCAAAAGACCTCTCCGGCTCTAAGTTTAATCAGTAGCTTAAGGCTGGAGGGATGAACATTCGATTTCCCAAAGCAAGGCGCGAAGAACACTCGATTTTGGACACGGAAACAAGCTACATGCACGAAGGAACCGCCTTCGTACGAAGGTTCCGTTTCCCACTCGACACTCCAATTCAACCGTTTCAGCACTTTGGAAGACTTATGCACTTCTGCTCCCGTACGCTGGTTGATCCGACGCTCCTTCCACTCCTTTCCATACAGTATTTAACTGTAAAGCACGCACTGTGAGTATACTCGACCCTTTTTCTCTTTAACGCACTTTTGGATGTTACATACGTTCTCTATTAAAACACATAGCACACAACGCTTACACTCTTTATAAACGCTAACCGGTTTCGCATGTTATACGTGAATCGCTGAATGCTTGTTTGCTATGTTTACACATTGATGACTCGCCATACTGTCACACCCCGACCGCGTAAAACAACAAACTGTGGCAGAAACGTCGGGGAGTAGTGTGGCAGAATTATTGTTTCAAAACACATGATAATTAAAGTTAAGTTTTACAAGCTTAAGTTATTACATTATCTTAGTTCAAACAAAACACATAACATAAAAGATGATAACTTTCTTGATTTTAGATGGCTAAGGCCCAAGTCGCCCTAAGTGTAGCTCGCTCACATCAAACATTCGCTCCTGAAACATATGTGAAAGTAAATACGTCAGCATAAAAATGCGTGTGAGTAACATAGGTTTAGTGTTGAAGATTCATGACTTTGAATGTTAAAAGGAATGTTTAATGAAAAGTAATCATGAACCTTATAAAATATTTTCTTTTATAAAATCATATGAAAAATCAAATGATATAAAATAATGATGTATGGTTAAGTGAATAACCAAATGAAAATAATATGTATAAAATATGTCATGCCTTGTCTTTGTTGAAGTGGTTTAGATAACGCCACGATATGCAATACAATAAAAGCACTTATATATAGGAAGTACCAGCGGCGTATCCACCATGCTTTTACCATATTACACACGTCTCGTTACTTAAATCACTTATTAATAACCATGAAATAATGTCTTGTTTAAATGTCAATGTCCAATGTCAAATGTCATGTGTAAACAATGTCTAATGTCAAGTATAAACAAATGTCTTTTGAAATCCAATGTCATGTACAAAACAAGGTCTTTGAATTAACCAAGAGTTAAAATCAAAAGTTATGTTTTGAAAACCATTGCTTTTATCGATATGAACATTTATACGGTTTGTCTATCGCATACACTCAAGCCTTGAGACTGTCGGATAAACCCTTATCAGTATCAAGGTTTATCAAAAAAATGTCTTAGGATTCTGTCATTCCCCTTCCGAAATTCCTAGAAAGCGGGAACGGGATTTGTCAAGTCCTATAGCGCTATTACATACTACCGAGCGGCGTGATCAATGTTAATGAATGTACTACTAACCCGTTAAACATACCAAATGTCCTTTTCAATGTAAGCATGTCATGAGAAAGGTCTTTGTAAAACCATGCATTAGGCATACTAAGTCAATATGCCAATAAAATGTCTTTGAAATAATGTATTATATGTAATATGTAATAAAACATGTATAATGTCATGAAAACGAAAAGTAAAGTTATGCACATATGCCTCACCCCAAAACATTTGAAAACGTAAAATAGGGGAACTATGTACTCACCTTTGGGTGCGTTTTTTATATGTTAACACAATCCCTCAAATTGTTTATTCCTCCTAAATTAAATAAGAACGATTTAATAATCAAAAACTCACAAAAATACCTAAGTTTCTCCGATACTTAGAATTTTCACATAACTTCGAGATTTTCTCGAAAACTTATTATTTTTTATTATATTGGTGTATTTGTTTATATATGAGTTCATATATATTTTAAAAAACTTTACGACTTGAACGATTTTATTGGTGACCCTCATCATGTTATAAGCAATATATAGCGCGTCGTAATATATATACTTATTGTGACATAAAATAAATATCGTAACACACATAATCTTGTCAACTATAAACATGTCATCATACACATATTATAAAACACATAACACATTGTAACACATAAAATTTACCCATGAACAACCCATTATAGTGTATGTTGAAAAACACGTATTTTAGCGATTCGGTAACGTTTTTGGGCGCCGGAAGTAAGGTATGACTAACCAAACACCAAGTAAACTTAATATAAGTTAAAATACTTATTTTTATATCAAAAATATCAGTTTACTTACTGATCTTAAACAGTTTGATAAAAATCCTCCGAAAAGTCGATTTTTAACCGTTTTACCGCATAGTTTTGCATCAAACGTTACCCTAACCATCCCAAATCGTAACGACTTGATATTTTAACATAACCCATGTTATTTAATGAATAAAATAGTGGTTATACTCATGATAGTGTAGGTCTCACCTAAAGCACATAAATCATGCAAATTTCACATATTTTACCACTTTCCAAGCTATATGTACAACATGCAAAGCTATCAAACCTATGACAAAGTTTCATGCCATTATAATATACCAAATAATGTTATTTTTAGTGTTTATAATCTTTTCTAAAACATTTTTGTCATACAATCATTTTTTTATCATTCTTTAGCTTTAAATCAACATGCATTCTTATGTTCAAGAGTCTAAAGCACACTATCATATCATCATCATTTCATATGAATTTAAATGCATCAAACATGTAATTTATTCATGTTTACTTACTGATTTTATTGAACATTCATCATATCATGCACAAATCATCAAACACTTGCATTTTAACTATCATTCAAGAACAAGCAACAACTTAAAAATTCTCAAATATGTCTAATAAATTTTTTGCCATTTACATGTCAAAATACTAACATTATTTCAAATTATAACTCATGATTCAATCACCCCTTTATATCTCTAACATTTTTGCACATAATCTTGTTCATGCAAGCAAACATCCTAAACAAGTATTATATATACGGTTATATATACACACATATATACTACCATTTTTATTTTGTATCAAGACCCATTTCTTTTTAGATTTCAAGTTTGTGAAAAATTCCAAGATTCAAGAGAAACTTCCAATCATCAAGAACAACCAAGAATCAAGTGTATGATTTAAACATAAACTTTATACCTTCAAGATTCAAGTGAGTTTTTGATGAGATTTTGATGATATGTAGCTTGAAATCACTTGAAAACACCTTGGAAACTCCTTTGGATCTTCACACCAACATGAAAATAGCTTGGAATGGAGTTTAATCTTCAAGAACAAGATTGAAAAATTGGAAATGGGAGTGGTGGTGGTGTGTACGGTTATGGGGGAGAGAGAGAGGAAGATTGTTTGAGATTTGAGATCTTGGAATGTGAAGATATGCAAGATATGGTGGATTTTATAGAATCCAAGATTTGCATGCATTCACCAAGTGGCAAGGAATAGAGAGAAGTGGCAATCTCTATTGTATTCATATGACAACACACCTATATATGCATACTTACATATATTTAATATGTGTAGGTTAAAAAAACAGGTATTCAACTGGATACCAGGTATTTTATCTAGCGTTTTAATCCCGGTTTATGTCGTTTTAAATTATTTTTATTATTCTATAAAAATAAACTCGCCAAAATATTACTGAAATAAATATCAGTTGCCGAGACTGGCTGTGTTGTCTGCGTTTTGCAGTAGAAACACTGTGTTACGCAGTAACACGCGGTACGCGCTTAAACTTTGAAAAATAACGTTTTAAGTGTTTTAATTTATTTTTCAACACGAACATGATTAAAAATAAAATTTTAATCATAACAGAATATTTTTAGGATTTAAATATTATCCGGGCGGTCACCAACGTTCGTTACGCAGTTTTGTCGCAAATAGTTCTAAATTTCGAATAAACATGTTTTTGCCATACCGAATCCTTCAAAGCTTATTTCTAAGTTATGTAAAGGGTATTTAGGGTATGTTTGGATTATATCACAGTTCCGGTGTATACGTCGCGTTAAACTGATTATGGTTACGTAACGGTTTATGATTTCACTTCCAGAACAGGTTTGAGAGTTCGAAATTGAACAATGATTGAAAACGTGTAAATGTCACAAATAATTAACAACTATTGGAATTAAAAAACCATATTTTTATTAAATATAGAATTGTTCGGAAATGTACTGGGATTAAAATACACAGATGTCATAGTCTCCCCTACTTTTGGAAATTTCGTCCCGAAATTTAATTCGAGGAAACTTGTGGGAAAAGGTGTGGATATTTCGCCTTCATTTGATCCTCTTGTTCCCAAGTAAACTCTGGGCCACGTTTGGATTCCCAGCAAACTTTGACTATCCGTATACGCTTGCGCTTGAGCTTCTTGACTGGATGGTCCAATATTTCCACAGGTTTCTCGACGAAGTGCATCATGTTGTCGACACGAATTTCATCAAGGGGGATGAAGAGGTTTTCATCAGCCGAACACTTTTTCAGATTGGACACGTGGAAAGTTGGATGAACATTTCCAAGTTCAGGAGGCAGCTCAAGTTTGTAGGCTACTTTTCTGATTCTTTCAACGATCTTGAATGGTCCAACATATCGTGGTGCAAGTTTTCCTTTCTTCCCAAATCTGATTACACCTTTCCAAGGAAATACCTTGAGTAGGACGAGATCACCGACTTGGAATTCCAAAGGCTTGCGTCGTCTATCCGCGTAACTCTTTTGACGGCTTCTAGCTGTTAAGAGGTTGTCGCGAATTTTCTTGACTTTGTCTGTAGTCTCTAGAATGAGTTCAGGTCCAGTGAGCTGAGCTTCACCAATCTCATTCCAGAAGACCGGCGAACGACATTTTCGACCGTATAAAGCTTCCAAAGGAGCCATGTTGATGCTGGAGTGATAACTATTATTGTAGGAGAATTCGATCAATGGAAGATGTGAATCCCAACTACCACCAAAATCGATCACATAAGCTCTAAGCATATCCTCCAATGTCTGGATTGTTCTTTCAGATTGTCCATCCGTTTGAGGATGATAAGTTGTGCTCAAATTAAGTTGGGTTCCCATAGCAGATTGCATGGTTCTCCAAAAGTGAGATGAGAATCGAGCATCTCGGTCTGATATGATGTTCAAAGGAACACAATATCGGGATACAATCTCATCTACATAGATCTTGGCAAGCTTTTCCACAGAGAGATCCTCACGGATTGGCAAGAAGTGAGCAGATTTTGTCAAACGATCCACTACTACCCAAATGGCATCATGACCTATACTAGTGCGAGGTAGTTTGGTAATGAGATCCATGGCAATGTTTTCGCATTTCCAAACCGGTATCTCTGGTTGTTCCAATAATCCAGAGGGATGTTGGTGTTCCGCCTTAACCTTCAGACAAGTAAGGCATTTGGATACGTATAAGGAAATGTCTTTCTTCATTCCCGGCCACCAATACTGGGTTCGAAGATCCTTATACATTTTGTCTGCACCAGGATGAATTGAATAACGAGACTTGTGAGCTTCATCCATCAATAAGGTGCGGAGATTGTCTTGAATTGGAATCCACAAACGGTCGATGAAATAATATAATCCATCGTTCTTTAGTTCAAGATGAGGCGTAAGATGATATGGTAATTCCTTACCCACCAAGTTCTGTGAAACACAAGTACATTGAACTTGAGAAATGCGGGTTTGAATATCAGATCGAACTTGAACACAATGAAGCTTGACTCGTTCCTTACGACTTAGCGCATCGGCTATGACATTCGCCTTTCCAGGATTGTAGCGAATCTCGCAGTCGTAGTCGTTTAGAAGTTCTACCCAACGTCGTTGCCTCATGTTTAGTTTTTTCTGATTGAAGATGTGTTGGAGACTTTTGTGGTCTGTGAAAACCACACTTTTTGTTCCGTAAAGGTAGTGTCTCCAAATCTTGAGAGCAAAAACCACAGCGCCCAACTCAAGATCATGTGTTGTGTAGTTTTTCTCATGGATTTTCAATTGTCTTGACGCGTAGGCTATGACTTTGTTCCTTTGCATGAGAACACAACCAAGGCCTAGATTCGATGCGTCACAATATACGACAAAGTCGTCGTTTCCCTCAGGTAAATACAACACAGGAGCATCGCATAGTTTTTGTTTCAAGGTCTTAAAAGCTTCTTCTTGTTTGGGTCCCCACTCAAAAGGTTTATTCTTTTGAGTTAAGGCTGTGAGAGGAACCACAATCTTGGAGAAGTTTGCAATAAAGCGGCGGTAATAACCCGTGAGACCCAGAAATGAACGAACCTTGGTAGGAGTAGTTGGTGTATTCCAATCCTTAATCGCACTGATTTTGGCGGGATATACATGTATACCTTGTTCGTTAACAATATGTCCCAAAAATTGAACTTCCCTAAGCCAAAATTCACACTTGGAGAATTTAGCGAAAAGTTGTTCCTTCTTTAGGAGTTCCATTGTTAGACGGAGATGTTGTTCGTGGTCAGCTCGTGTCTTGGAATAAATCAAGATGTCATCAATGAAGACGATGATGAACTTATCTAAATAAGGCTTACAAACCCTATTCATTAAGTCCATGAAGACGGCAGGAGCATTCGTTAAACCGAAAGGCATAACAGTAAACTCATAGTGGCCGTATCGTGTGCGGAAAGCAGTCTTGGGAATATCTTCTTCGGATATGCGAAGTTGATGATACCCATAATGTAGATCAATCTTCAAAAAGCAGGTAGCACCTTGAAGCTGATCAAAGAGATCATCAATGCGAGGTAGGGGATATCGATTTTTGATAGTGAGTTTGTTAAGCTCACGATAATCGATACACATTCGGAAAGATCCATCCTTCTTCTTTACAAAAAGAATAGGCGTGCCCCAAGGGGAAAAACTTGGATGAATAAATCCTTTGTCTGATAACTCCTGCAGCTGCTTCGATAACTCTTGCATCTCAGACGGTGCAAGACGTTATGGAGATTTGGCAATCAGGTTAGCACCAGGTACAAGGTCAATACGGAACTCGATTTGACGTGCTGGGGGTAAACCAGGTAAGTCTTCAGGAAAAACCTCAGGATAATCCCGAACAACAGGGATGTCTTGAACAGTTTTACCCTTGTCTTTATCCTCTACGACACGTGCCAAGAAAGCCAGATAATTCTTTCTTAGGTAACTCTAGGCTTGGGTGCTTGTCATCAGTTTAAGGCTACTAGCGGGTTTCTCTCCATGAACCTCTAAGGTTTCACCAGACAAAAGAGGCACATGAACAATCTTGTCAAAACAAACCACTTTGCACGGTATTTGGTCAACCAATCCATCCCTACTATAACGTCGAAACTTCCAAGTTGCATTGGCGTGAGATCAATGGGAAAGAGATGATCGTTAAGGTTCAACTGGCAATTTCGAATGACGGAATCAAGTACAAGGGATTCACCACAGGCTAACTCTAATGTCAAGGGTTTTCATAGTTTTGTTCTAGGATTTGCAAGCAAAGGTTCAAAAGTTAGGAATACAAAACTCTTGTCGGCACCCGAATAAAAAAGAATAGAAGCAAGTTGGTTGTTAACATAGAACGTACCGTTGACCACCTTATTGTCGGCACGCACTTCATTGGCATTGATGTTGTATACTCGTCCATGAGCCGAGTTCGCATTAGCCAACTTCGGGCACTTGTTCCTGTAGTGAGTCAGATCTCCACAATTGTAGCAAGACCCAGGCGGAAAAGGAGGTCGTGCAGGATTAGCTGGCTGTTGGGCAGGGTTTTGAACCACTTGATTCGGAGCAGGAGGAGAGCGACATGTGTTAGCCAAATGGCCAAAACTTCCGCAGTTGGTGCAAAGACGACACTGAAGATGTGGTTGATGATGACAATTGCATTTGTTACAAAGAGGTGCAGTACCAACATACTGTTTCTTAGCGGGTGGCGGTGCTGGCTGGTTCTGAGTGTTCTGGTTGGGTTGTGCAGTAACCGCAAAGTTTTGGGAAGCCTTGCGCTTCCTTGACTTCCTCGAAGACTCGGCTTTGTTCTTCTTCTTCTTGTCTTCTCTTGGGTGGTCTTGGCTTCCTGTTTCTTATCACCTTTGCGGTGGAGTTTACCCTTCTTGACTTGAGACTCAGTCAAGGTCGCAGCTAGTTCAATAGCTTGTCTAACCGTGGTAGGGTTGCTGCTGGTGACGATATCCTGAACACGATCAGGCAGACCATCTATGTACTTCTCAATCGCCTTGTCCAAAGGCGTGACCATGGTGGGACACAGCAGGCTCAGTTCTTCGTATCGGTTCGTGTAGGCACGGTGCTCTCCACTATCTTGCTTAAGATCATGGAATTCGTCCTCCAGTGCCCTCAGTTCATGACGAGGACAAAATTCCTTCATCATAAGAGCGCGAAGCTCTTCGCAAGTTTGAGCCATTGCCACGTTGGCACCCCTGTCTCTCATCAAACCATTCCACCATGTAAGCGCCCTCTTCTGAAATACACTTCACGCGAACTCAACCTTTCACTCATTCGGGCATTGAACGTGACAAAACGTACTTTCGAGACTCTCGAACCAATGTAGGAGCCCAGTTGCTCCTTCAGACCCAGAAAACTGAAGCGGCTTAGCCGAATTGAATGTCTTAAAGTTGCACGGAACAGGTGCGTTGTTGTTGTTGTTTGCTTGGTTTAACTGGGTAACTAGGTTCGGGAGTACAGCAGCGATTTGCTGAGTGATCAAGGCTGCCATTGCGGCGTCTTGAGTTTGATCACGTCGAGGAGGCATCTAAACGAAAAGGAACACAAGGAAATGTGTGAGATTGACATAAGACAATCAAAACGAGTATTGAAAACATCGACAACACAAAGGAAGGTGGTCATTTGTCCATTACTTAAAACAAACAAACAACACAGTGACTAATCAAAGTAAATAGGTCTACATAATGCATAATGAAGACATGCTTTAGCCTATAAGTGGATAGTCACCCCAAGAGTTCCCAGGTAAGAGTGACTGTTCTGATTATGTGGATTTGTACGAACACTCTAGCCTTAGATAGAAAACTCAGGGTACAGGCACCCACCCTTCCAGATTGCACGTGTTCACATTATTAAGAACCAAACTTTGGCGAGATTTGAAAACTTTAAAAGCATAAAGCCTAGAAACTAATCATCTAAGGATAGATGATCGATTTTCAAATGGAATTAAGATTTGTGTACTTGTTTTGGTAATCACCTAAGGATAGGTGATAGTATTGTTTTAAGATCAAAACACAAGGTAACTTGTGTTAGGGTCCTAGAAAGGTTATAGTCTAGGTCAAAATTTTACTAATAACCTAATTCCCTATAACCATGAGCTCTGATACCAACTCTTCTGTCACACCCCGACTGCGTAAAACAACAAACCGCGGCGGAAACTTCGGGGAGTCGTGTGGCAGAATTATTGTTTCAAAACACATGATAATTAAAGTTAAGTTTTACAAGCTTAAGTTATTACATTGTCTTAGTTCAAACAAAACACATAACATAAAAGATGATAACTTTCTTGATTTTAGATGGCTAAGGCCCAAGTCGCCCTAAGTGTAGCTCGCTCACATCAAACATTCGCTCCTGAAACATATGTGAAAGTAAATACGTCAGCATAAAAATGTCTGTGAGTAACATAGGTTTAGTGTTGAAGATTCATGACTTTGAATGTTAAAAGGAATGTTTAATGAAAAGTAGTCACGAACCTTATAAAATATTTTCTTTTATAAAATCATATGAAAAATCAAATGATATAAAAGAATGATGTATGGTTAAGTGAATAACCAAATGAAAATAATATGTATAAAATATGTCATGCTTAGTCTTTGTTGAAGTGGTTTAGATAACGCCACGATATGCAATACAATAAAAGCACTTATATATAGGAAGTACCAGCGGCGTATCCACCATGCTTTTACCATATTACACACGTCTCGTTACTTAAATCACTTATTAATAACCATGAAATAATGTCTTGTTTAAATGTCAATGTCCAATGTCAAATGTCATGTGTAAACAATGTCTAATGTCAAGTATAAACAAATGTCTTTTGAAATCCAATGTCATGTACAAAACAGGGTCTTTGAAATAACCAAGAGTTAAAATCAAAAGTTATGTTTTGAAAACCATTGCTTTTATCGATATGAACATTTATACGGTTTGTCTATCGCATACACTCAAGCCTTGAGACTGTCGGATAAACCCTTATCAGGATCAAGGTTTATCAAAAAAATGTATTCGGATTCTGTCATTCCCCTTCCGAAATTCCTAGAAAGCGGGAACGGGATTTGTCAAGTCCTATAGCGCTATTACATACTACCGAGCGG
Source organism: Helianthus tuberosus (assembly GCA_030545235.1). Taxonomy (NCBI): domain Eukaryota; kingdom Viridiplantae; phylum Streptophyta; class Magnoliopsida; order Asterales; family Asteraceae; genus Helianthus; species Helianthus tuberosus. Next base: position 46,812,089 of record CM060377.1, read on the forward strand.
CGTGATCAATGTTAATGAATGTACTACTAACCCGTTAAACATACCAAATGTCCTTTTCAATGTAAGCATGTCATGAGAAAGGTCTTTGTAAAACCATGCATTAGGCATACTAAGTCAATATGCCAATAAAATGTCTTTGAAATAATGTATTATATGTAATATGTAATAAAACATGTATAATGTCATGAAAACGAAAAGTAAAGTTATGCACATATGCCTCACCCAAAAACATTTGAAAACGTAAAATAGGGGAACTATGTACTCACCTTTGGGTGCGTTTTTTTATATGTTAACACAATCCCTCAAATTGTTTATTCGTCCTAAATTAAATAAGAACGATTTAATAATAAAAAACTCACAAAAATACCTAAGTTTCTCCGATACTTAGAATTTTCACATAACTTCGAGATTTTCTCGAAAAGTTATTATTTTTTTATTATATTGGTGTATTTGTATATATATGAGTTCATATATATTTTAAAAAACTTTACGACTTGAACGATTTTATTGGTAACCCTCATCATGTTATAAGCAATATATCTACGATTTGCGCGTCGTAATATATATACTTATTGTGACATAAAATAAATATCGTAACACACATAATCTTGTCAACTATAAACATGTCATCATACACATATTATAAAACACATAACACATAAAATTTACCCATGAACAACCCATTATAGTGTATGTTGAAAAACACGTATTTTAGCGATTCGGTAACGTTTTTGGTCGCCGGAAGTCACGTATGACTAACCAAACACCAAGTAAACTTAATATAAGTTAAAATACTTATTTTTATATCAAAAATATCAGTTTACTTACTGATCTAAAACAGTTTTATAAAAATCCTCCGAAAAGTCGAATTTTAACCGTTTTACCGCGTAGTTTTGCATCAAACGTTACCCTAACCATCCCAAATCGTAACGACTTGAGATTTTAAAATAACCCATGTTATTTACTGAATAAAATAGTGGTTATACTCATGATAGTGCAGGTATCACATAAAGCTCATAAATCATGCAAATTTCACACATTTTACCACTTTCCAAGCTATATGTACAACATGCAAAGCTATCAAACCTATGACAAAGTCTCAAGCCATTATAATATACCAAATAATGTTATTTTTAGTGTTTATAATCTGTTCTAAAACATTTTTATCATACAATTATTTTTTTATCATTTCTTGAGCTTTAAATCAACATGCATTCTTATGTACAAGTGTCTAAAGCACACTATCATATCATCATCATTTCATATGAATTTAAATGCATCAAACATGTAATTTATTCATGTTTACTTACTAATTTTATTGAACATTCATCATATCAAGCACAAATCCTCAAAAACTTGCATTTTAACTATCATTCAAGAACAAGCAACAACTTAAAAATTCTCAAATATGTCTAATAAATTTTTGGCCATTTACATGTCAAAATACTAACATTATTTCAAATTATAACTCATGATTCAATCACTCCTTTATATCTCAAACATTTTTGCACATAATCTTGTTCATGCAAGCAAACATCCTAAACAAGTATTTATCAAAGATCAAACTCAAATCTCATACACACACATATATATACGGTTATATATACACACATATATACTACCATTTTTATTTTGTATCAAGACCCATTTCTTTTTAGATTTCAAGTTTGTGAAAAATTCCAAGATTCAAGAGAAACTTCCAAACATGAAGAACAACCAAGAATCAAGTGTATGATTTAAACATAAACTTTATAGCTTCAAGATTCAAGTGAGTTTTTGATGAGATTTTGATGATATGGTGTAAGACCCTAATTCATGTTTGACCAAAAGTCGCAGCGGAAGTTCATGTCTAAAAATTTCTTTCCTTATAATACCTTGACTTATTTGAAATTTCATTCATCCATTTTTTTTCTTTTTTTTATACTCTTTTACACACTTGCATCAATCGACTCATTTACTAAATAAAAACATAACTTATGTCTGCTAAATTACATACACAAACGTCCCCGTACAATCTATCTTGCGACTCGGTCCTCGATCTCCATTCCTTGATGATCCTCCGTGACCCGATCAACCTGCGCTCACCACATACATTCATAACGTTAGTACACCTTATAAGCATAAATAAGATTCCTCCTTACTGACTATTCATTTCATTATCTCTTTACATTCCAGCTTTCCATCTGATTATACATTCCGTGGTGAGACTTCCTCGTTATACCTGCGCTACACTTCGTTCACAAGGCACGCTATTATTATCGTCAATACTCAATTTCATTGAATACATGCATATATACTTCCATACATACTTATATATATGCATATGTTCACACATAACTACTTACATACATGCGTACCTACATACATACGTACATACATGCCTACATACATACCTATTACATGCCTTCACACAACCCTACATACGTGCATACATTCGTACATACTCACTTGGATATATATGTATATATATATATATATATATATATATATATATATTCACATACTACCTACATACACACCTACGTACATACATATGTTCATATCTTCACGCATACCTACATACGTGCATACGCTCATATCTACCTACTTGCATACCTACACACATACATTCATTAATACATACCACTTATATTCATACATACATACCTTCATACGTATCTACATTTCCTAAAACAAGGAATAAATTAGTCATTCTTAGCTTATACGCGTTTAAAAACGGTCCGGGCACTCTTGACATTCACCTATGATCAAAACCAACTTAAAAGTTAGTTTTGATAGTTGAATAACACGTTTAAACAAGTTATATGGGTCAAACAAACAAAATTAAACAACTTTGGGATTCAGGGGGGGCTAGACGCCCCACCTAGTCCCTTTTTTGACAGCAAGTTCCTTTATTGTTGCTGCACATTCCCAGCACATCTGGATTTTACGGAAACGAGCATAACTTTCTCGTTTTTGATCCGTTTTACCCGATTCTTTTTCCTACGCGACCGTAATTTAATTCTCCATCACATGGAGTGAAAATCCAATATTTGGACAACCGAAATTTATGACTTTTAAGCCTTCGGCTTATTACCCTTTTACCAAATTTTGACCTCATGCATTTATCAACATAACTCTTTCGTTTGACCATAACTTCTTATGAACCTAATAATATCAATGACGTCTATCATAAAAACTAAATTCTCGGATGTCTTACATCCTCTTAATCCATTTTTTGCTCGAAAGCTTATTTTGACCCGTTAAAGGTATTTGCGCATTTTAAGGTCCTTAGCTTACGAAAATCATACTTCTCGCTTTCTTACTTTTACAAAACATTCATTTAGTCAAATAGCTTGTTTATAATCAACTTTTAAGTCCATTTGCCCGTTTTACCCATCAAGGGTGTTTTTGTCAACTTTGACCCATCCTTTACTACAAAGGACTTCCTTAAACATTTGACCAATCCCACGAGTTAACTATAACTCAATTCGCACATACCTGGCTCGGATCAAAGCTATGACCTGTTTTAATATTTCGTGCACTAAATGGCTAGTTAATAGCAACATAACTCCTTTCGCTATACAACCTGTGAATGCATAATACTTGACAACACAATTCATTAGTCGACTTCGTTAAATGGTGATAGCTTCACCATTTGACCCGTTAAGTCTAAATGTCCGTTTTCGTCCTTGTGTGATTGTAATTATTTCCTTATCCCTTCTATGTATCTTATTATTTCATTGACTTGAAATCAAAGTTACCATAATATCCCTTTACCTCAAATTTTCTCCTTCAACCATCGTTCTTATCATGGACACATGTTCCGACCCGTATCAATACTTATCGGAACATCGTACTTCATTTACAAACTTACCATATTCATAATCTATACAATGAATGAGTATTCTACAAGGAGGGTGAAAGCTTAACTTACCTCGCATCCGAATATGTTTCCCGTGCGCATTAGTCCCGTTTGACCCGCTTCTTTCCCCAAGCTTCCATGTCACTTATTAAGCATCAACTATCATATATCATTCTCAAGATAGTTAGCTTGTTCATCATTCATCAAATCCTTTTTTCATCACACGGATCTTATATCAAGTTTATCATTTAACCTTAAAACATGCTAATCCATCACTTCTTATCCATTTTCTTTAAAAATATTTACACATATATGATTTTCAACATTATTAACATGAGCATATCATTACTTCTATCATATCATCAAAAACCCACTTCATAACTACTTTGTTAATCACTTACAAGTGATCTAATCTTAAGTTCTTCATAATTTCATCATACTTTTGATGTGTGTACTACCTTCTAAGCATAGTGTACAACTAATTCATGTATATCCTTCTAATCTCATACATAATTCATCAAATTCCTCATTCTAATCAACATGAATCATCCATGCATAAACATCAAACCTACTAGTATCACATTTCTTTCAATTCCTCTAACAAGAATCAATCATATATGTCAAAATACATCAATAATAGGCAAGAATTTGGACATGGATGATTTACCCATGTCATCATCTTTACCATAACAAACGGGTTTCACCCTTAAACCTCAAATTAACCTAAACCATGAATAATCCATATTCTATATGATGATTCTAACACATGCTCATACTCAGTTTCATACCAATTCATGGATTAGAACATAACCCACTTCGTGAAAGATCACCAATCTAGGTTTTGAGACATATCTTATGATCCCCTCGTGTAGGTGATCATTAATCCGTGTTTATTCATGAATTTAGACCTTGATTTGCCCTTCAATTCGATGATTCTTCATGCTTAGGGTTTCTTGAGCTCATGGAGCTCCTGGCCCCTTCACGAACACACATACGTGTGTGTGTATATGTGTGTATTTTTTTTATAAAATCAACTTTCATTTACCCCACTTTAGTCCCTCAAGTTTGCCACTAATTATAATTGGCACAACTTTCATTTTTTTAATTGTTTCTACTATATTCTTAACTAGGTTGAATAACTTAGTTATTTATTTCATGCTTAATCATATAGGAACATACGGCAAATATAAACATTCGGGTTTTGGGGTGTTACATATGGAGCTTGAAATCACTTGAAAACACCTTGGAAACTCCTTTGGATCTTCACACCAACGTAAAACTAGCTTGGAATGGAGTTTAATCTTCAAGAACAAGATTGAAAAATTGGAAATGGGAGTGGTGGTGGTGTGTATGGTTATGGGGGAGAGAGAGAGGAAGATTGTTTGAGATTTGAGATCTTGGAATGTGAAGATATGCAAGATATGGTGGATTTTATAGAATCCAAGATTTGCATGCATTCAACAAGTGGCAAGGAATAGAGAGAAGTGGCAATCTCTATTGTATGCATATGAAAACACACCTATATATGCATACTTACATATATTTAATATGTGTAGGTTAAAAAAACAGGTATTAAACTGGATACCGGGCATTTTATCTAGCGTTTTAATCCCGGTTTATGTCGTTTTAAATTATTATTATTCTATAAAAATAAACTCGCCAAAATATTACTGAAATAAATATCAGTTGCCGAGACTGGCTGCGTTGTCTGCGTTTTGCAGTAGAAACACTGTGTTACGCAGTAACACGCGGTACGCGCTTAAACTTTGAAAAATAACGTTTTTAAGTGTTTTAATTTATTTTTCAACACCAACATGATTAAAAATAAAATTTTAATCTTAACAGAATATTTTTAGGATTTAAATATTATCCGGGCGGTCACCAACGTTCGTTACGCAGTTTTGTCGCAAATAGTTCTAAAGTTCGAATAAACATGTTTTTGCCATACCGAATCATTCGAAACTTATTTCTAAGTTATGTAAAGGGTATTTAGGGTATGTTTGGCTTATGTTACAGTTCCGGTGTGTACGTCGCGTTAAACTGATTATGTTTACGTAACAGTTTATGATTTAGGGAATTAAAACGCCATATTTTTATTAAATACAAAATTGTTCAGAAATGTACCGGGATTAGGTCTGTAAACGAGCCGAGTCGAGCCGAGCTAGACCTAGCTCGAGCTCGGCTCGAACTCGATTTGAGCTGGCTCGGCTCGAGCTCGAATTTCAAATCGAGCTGAGAATTGAGGCTCGAGCTCGGCTCGATTAAAATTCGAGCTAGCTCGGCTCGATTAACATTCGAGCTAGCTCGGCTCGGCTCGATCTAGCTCGAACTAACAAAAAACCGCAAAATTTAATACTTAAAAATGAATTTCTTCATAGAATGAGAGCTATAATTGTCATTTAATTTAATCATATAGCTAAATATGCAAGTATAAATAGTTAATTTACTTTGTACATTGTCTTTACCTTCTTTTATAGGGGAGATACTCCCTTAGTTTTTGTTTTCTAAGCGATGTGGGACAAAAAAAAAAATGAAGGATGTAAACGTTATCGAGCCAGCTCACGAGCCGAGCCAGGCCAAGCTCGAGCTCGGCTTGTTTACAAACCGAGCCGAGCCGAGCTGGCTCATTTACAACCGAGCCAATTTCTAGCCGATCTTTCTTCGAGCTTTTTTCGAGCGAGTTTCGAGCGAGCCGCGAGCCACGAGTTTTTTGAACACCCCTAACAGGGATTAAAATACACAGATGTCGCACCTACCACCCTTAGCAATAATAGTACTATAGTTTGGACTCAGCACCTGTTTATTCAGGGGTTGTTAAGGTTCTCTCACACTTACGTGCGTGGTCACTTCGGTGGACACGTATCGCGTATACTCGCAGTCATGTTGGTTAGCTTGTATCATTGTCGATAGCTTACTTGATTCACCTCTCTACGTGTTACATGCTGGTTATGCGTAAACGCTTTACTACTATACTTATGCCAAACTTGTGTACTCACCTTTACATTGTTGTATTGACTTTATTTTAACGTATGTGACAGGTTGATGGAATACTGCAGGAAATGGTCTAGGATTTCTAGAAACGCGCTCAAATTTAGTTGCAAGTTTTGTTACATTTTGTTTTGTTGCTTGAGAAACTACTGAACTTCGTTGTGACTTTTGCTGAAATATTTGTTTGATTGTATGGGAAATTGATCCTTATTAAATATTGTCACAATTAGTTGTTATTGATTCTCTCGAGCAACCTATTCGCATCATGCCTCATCCCGATGATTCCGTCATCGGTTGGGGTGTGACACCACCCCCCAACATCAACAGTGACTGCATTTTATCCATCACCGTCACCGCCTACGACACATCGCCACCCCTAACCCACCACAATAACCACCCCCACACCATCATCAAATTGTGTTCTGTTAGAGAGAGAATAAATCTTACAGAGAGGGTTTTCAGATCTTACAGAATGGATCTTACAGGGAGCTCATCATGACATCAACCATCGCACAAACGGGTCGGGTCTCAGATCAGCGACATTCGGTGGATCAGGTGGGGTGTGTGGATGTGGGTTTTTTGAGGTAGGAGGGGGGTCAGAGGAGAGTGGATCTCCATTTACCTTCGCCCCCACCGTCACCCACCACCCCCGTCTTCCGACCAACCACCTCCCACTTCCATCTTCCGCCACCGACCAACCACCTCCCACCATGCCTCACCACCGATCAAACATCTTTTGCTTTCTTTATTTGGGTATGAGACAGAGAGAGATGAGGGAAGATGGTGTTGAACAAATTTGAGAGAGAGAAAAATTAGGGGATTTCAAAATTTGGGGGTGTGTGATATGTCTGTGAATCAGACTTTGAGAGAGAGAGAGAGATGATTTGATAGATTGAGTAAATGACTATATTACCCTTTAGGTTTTAAAATAATAGTGCATACGTGTCATTATCTGATTGGTGGAGAGTGGTTCTCGCGGTTCTCGCAACTGGGGATGGTTTTCATTTGAACCGATCCCTATATATATATATATTAAATTGTTTAAACCCGCGTGTTGGTCAATACTTAGAAAATTAAAAATAAACCTAGCCCAATATAAAACGTTTTGGTCAATACTTAAAAATTAAAAATAAACCTAGCCCAATATAAAACCTAAAAACTTATTGGCCAAATACCTAAAACTTTAAATTATAAAAACTTAGTGCCAATATTGATCCATAAAGCCTAATCCACATGTGAAATATCCAATAATGACTAATTAACTTAACGAGTTTTTAAAACCCGCGTGTTGCGACGGGACCATTAAACTAAAACAAAATAAATATAAAAAACATTGAATCACGCACAAACGGTACGGGTTGTCAACTCACCAAATTTAAACTACGAAAGAGAAAACCCAAAAAATAGGAACACAACCCACAAAATAATGTTTGTAAATCTGGATCATCAAATCGGTCGGACCAGACAACCCGCTTTAAGAACCGAATATAATCACATAATTTAATAAATAGATAGACACAAAACTAAAAGAATAAATTGTATTTTATATAAAAAATAAGTTTACTTTAAGAATGTACTAAATTTATATATTTATATAATATAACAAATAATAAATTTAGCATTGAGTAAATGTGTGTGAAATAGAGACCGGAGAGTGTGAGAAACATATAAGAGTTTGAACCAATCAAAACAAAAGAAATTGAATAGTAAATATGTGTGAGGAAAGAAAGTTGGTAAATTATATAGAGGAAATAAGTAATAACGACATTTAAAAAGAATAGCGGTCTAAATCAGGGAGTACGAGAGCGACCATCGTCGCCGGCCCACAGCCCCACACAACCGTCGACCAGCACCAGTCCACCATTAGTTGCCACCACCCACCAGTCCCGACATGTTTTTTTGTTCCACTTCCTACAATTTAGCCCTAATTGAATAATTGTAAATTGTTAGAGTTTCATGTTTTGTTGAGCCTCAAATTGGGTGTTTTGTTGAGCCCTACTTTAGTAATTGTTAATTGAGCAATTGTTAATGGTTTTGAATTTCAGAATTTAGATTTGATTGACTAAGGGTAATTATGTCTTTTGTTGAGCCCTAATTGAATAATTGTTAATTTGTAAAATTGAGTAATTGTTAATGGTTTTGAAGTTGGAATTGATTTTCAGAAAGACTTAAATGATTGGTGATGATAGCTACCGAGAATGAAATCTTGGAGAGTATAAATTAAAAAGAAGTGATCAATCAATTGGCTATCAAGAATACTAGAAGAGCTTCACGAATCATGAGTTAGCTATTACGGTGTATGATTCTAATACTAGGATTTTGTTATGTTTATTCCTATAACGTTAATGGCCGCATAAAAATTTGGGTCTATAAAAGTTAATTTGTTAGGGTCTAAGTGGCTTTTTTTCGGGCTCATCCAGGGCACTTGAATCCTCATAATTGGCCTTGTGCGGGCTAAATTGAAAACAAGAGCCGCGACTGGGAAGGTAGGTGAAGAAAGGGAGGATCGTGGCTTGGGCACAAGCTAAAGATTTGAGATGCCGCTGGAAATGTTCGTTTCACGAAGGCTTGGACACGTGAACGCGGATAAAGGGGGTAAGACCCACACAAGCTGTAGGTTGGTGGGTATGGCAAACCATGAGCCATCACTGGAGGTGTGATGTCTTAGATCGAGGATGCGGTTAGGCTTGAGTTGATGCCTGGATGCAATAACATGTGAATTAAGTTTTAAAATCCAATTCATAACAAAACAGAATAAGTTTCTTATTTATCTTTATGGTCTCAATTCTAATTGTTAGCATTTGTGTTTGAATAGTTACTTGTATAGGATGTTATATAAATACTCATCTAAATTTTTATTTTATAAGTCTTTTTATCGGAATCTTTTTCTTTATGATTTACGTATCAAAGTTAAATTAAAGGGAAGAGTCGTCCGTGTGTTTGAGCAACGGATCGTGTTCTTGCATGTTAATTTTGTTCTTTGATTTCACTTGTTAAAACGTTACCAAATTCTAGTCATAAAATGAATAACAGATAAAATTATCTATATGAATTTAAAGTGACTATCAACAGTGGATAATAACTTGTAGGTTTTTGTTTTTTTAGGTTTTAGTTATATATTAATTATTAATCTTTTTATAGTGTTGATTCGGTTTGTAACAATACTCATACGATACATGCACTCGGTATAGAAATCAATACGTGTTTTACATCGGACATAAACGATAAAAATAGACACCGTACAGACACCGATGTTGTTCGAACAGTACCGGTCGGTTTAGATTGTCACGGTAGTTGTACCAATATTCATTTTGTGGCTGACAAAGTTGTATAAATAAAAAACTTTCGAAACCGGAAACCCTAAAAATGAATATGAGTACTGGTACCCATATTGATCGGTACAATACGGTAGCAATACGTTGTAGGTTTATCAAAAGAAAAAAAACAATAAATTTAAATACTGGTATCGCAATTGATGTTTATTTGGTTTCGTTTTGGTTCGGTTCACAACGCTAGCAACACAAAATCCGTTATCAAACAAGTAACCATAAAAATGAATACATACGAGTACCAATGTTGTTCAGTTCGGTACAAATGTGTTAAACCAGTTTCAATTCAACTTAGTCCAATATCAGTTAATTGGAAGCAAAAACAATAAAAATAAATACGAGTACTGATACATATGTTGTTAAACCAGTTTTGATTCAATTAAGTACGATACAACACAACATCCGTTTTCAATAAAAATTATATCGCAATGTTGAAAAGAATAAAGATGGAACGCAAACTAACCAAACCGATATCAACTGATATCAACTGAACAACATTGATACCAGTATTGATATTCGTTTTATTGTTTCGATCGTTGTAAGGTTTTATTTTCAATTACCATAGCAAGTGTTAGTATCATAACGAACCAAACAGATGCTAATCGAAGTCCCGCCGCGAAGGGCGGGGGAATCTTGCTAGTTAAAATTAAAATATGTGATCCTGCAAATCCTCATAAAAAGTTACCAATAATTAGTTTTAGAAGTTGACAAATGCCTTTGGGAGACTAGGATGTGTTGGTATAATATCTATCACGTGTGTGATACAAAGAAACATCATGAAACCTTAATGTTGGCATAAAATCAATTTCATTTGCTTTCCCAAACAAATAACCATTTAGATTTTATTGCACAATCAAAGAGACATAATGCCCTAACCATAATTCTCATGGATATGATGCCCGCTTCATGACGCGCCTATTGTTTTATTTTCCCTTGTATTTGATCTTTTCCTAAACCTTAAAAAGTGCCAAAATCTTGCTTTTGTTTGTTCTTTTTTTACCTTAGGTATTTTTGTTGCGTTTCTGAAGCTTTATGTATAACTTTGCAAGCATAAAATTAAATTGTCTTACGTGTTTTGTTGTGCTTTGCTGTAACTATGTGGATCACGAGTTATAACTCCTACGAGGTGATTATTTATATGTTACCATAAGTATCATCTCTTTTAAACTGCTGTCAATTAGCTATTTTGGTTTTCTTTTTGCGAAAAAATGTTAAGTTCTTATATGATTGTGAAGCTACCAGTGTTCACCACAATATTATTGATAAATTGATTGACTTGTTCTTGCATGAGCTTTATTGGTCATTATGGTATGTTTGTCAACAAATCCAAGAGTCATTCCTCACTTTTTTAACAAGAAGCTAGGCTACAAATTCAACCCCTTTGTATGCAGATAACTCTAATTTTTTAATCCCCATAACACTACAACCCCACCAACTCACCAAGTTTTGATTATCGCACCACATGTCACTACTAGAAAACTAGGTTTTTCCGACCGCAATTTTGGTCGCAAACCAGTCGCAATTGCCCTGTTGCGACCGTTTTCCGACCGGAACTACAATCGGAAAAACACCCGTCGCAATTGCTCTATTCCGACTGAGTTGCGACTGCTACTATCTTTTGCGACCCGGGTTTTGCGACTTTAATAATGGTCACAAATATTGCGACTGTTCCTGGTTTTGTGGGACTTCGGTTGCGACGGTCTTGATGCGACCGTATTCCGACCGCATACCTTTTACAAATTGCGATCGTTTTCCGACCGCTTGTCTTTTACAAACTGCGACCGTTTTGCAACTGCTTGCCTTTTGAAAAATTGCGACCGTTTTTGCGGTCGCAATTTTTATTTATTTTTTAAAAATTATTTTTATCCATTTTCAATTTTAACCTGCATATAATGTCAATTTTAAATTTTACATATTATCAAATTTTCACAATTATATAAAACATCCCTCTTGAAACATCAAATACCAAAGTTATCATAACAAAATACATATTCAAAACAAAGTGTGTATACGTTTTGAAACCTAAGTCGATGATTATACGTTTTGAAACCTAGCTTTTAGTATCGCTTCAATGTTTGCCATCCTTTCATTCATAGCCTCTTTCTCCGTCTTATCTTTCTCTTTTTCCACCACCAATCCCGCAATAATATCGTTCAACCTTTCTTTTTCTTTCACTATATCTTGGATAATCGCGTTCAACCTTTCAATCTAATAAAACCAATGCAAAGTGAAATATTAATGGCCAGCATAATCACAATTTATACAATTTATGAAACTTATTAGCTGCTTATACAATTATAGAATAAAGAGAAAACAAATAAAAAATTAAGAATTTGCATGATGACTAACAGAAAACAAATAAAAAAAGAACATAAATATGAAAAACTTATCCTCTTTAGTGACGGTCTTTGGAACAGAACTAACAGAAAGTTTGGTAACACTGCCTCCAGATAGTTTTTTCTTAGCAAAACTGCCCCCACCATATTGATCTGTGAAGTTTATCAATTTCATCATTTGCCGCATTGGATTACACATTCCGTCAATTAACGATTAACAAGAATAAAGCTCATAACTAACATACTTATGATAAAATATTACTATTATAGCACAAATCACTTGCACGTTAATAGGTAATTAAAAAAGAATTCTAATTACAATCTTATATACCTTGTTGCTGCCCTGTTCTCTTGTTGTTGCCCAGTTCTCTTGTTGCTGCTATGTTCTCTTTAGTGACGGTGTTAGCATTGCTTCTACCAATATATCTTTTATCAAAACTGCCTCCACCGTATTGATCTGTGGAAAATAATGCATCACCATATGCTTTCTAAGTTCATTTGAACAACATTTTTTTAGCATACCTGCGACCACACCTTGCCCCCTGCCGCCTCCTGCCACAAACGATTACATAAAAGTACTAGTTAGTCATCATCATCATACTCAGTATATCCCACCAATAGCAAAGCTAAGGTAGGGTCTGAGGAGGGTGAGATGTAGACAGCCTTACCTCTACCTTGTAGGAATAGAGAGGCTGCTTCCAATGAGACCCCCGGCTCAATTGTGGTTTTGCATCAAGCCTTGGACATAAGGCACATAACACTCAGCAATTGAGACAAACGCCGATTAGTGCATGCACCCCCTTGTCTTTTGGCTATCAACGCCACCACATGATGCATGATTAACCGTCCCCCTCTTTTAACGTTATTTTCACGAAATTAGTAAAATAACGTTAAAATTAGTGCACTTTCACTTTTGCCCCCCGAGCGCCCACGCATATATACATTATATGAGCATACCGCAAGCGGGGCGTATAAAAGTACTAGTAAGTAATATGCTAAATACAAAGAAAACAATTTATATCGAAATGGCAGCAAGAGCATCACCAGCAGGTGCAAGGTAACCAATCTCTTTGGGTAGTAAAGTTGCCAAAATCACAACAATTGCAGTAATTGCGGGAAGACTACCGCCCTGAATCTTATGTGTGGCGCATTTGCAGATTGCAAAAGAAACAGCAAGTGCAGTCGCTGTCTGTAGCAAGCCTGATTTGTCTCCAGAACCAGAGTTCACATTATTAACCGTATCTGCCATTTTACATAAGTTAAAGGTGCAAAGATAACATGAAAACCATTTAAATGGATGGAAATTTCAAATAATAGAAAACACAGAATACGGATTACGAACCCTTGCTTGCTGTTGAAGTCTCTGCAGGAAGTTTAGAGCCTATCGCAAACAATACCATAAAATAAATTGCACAAATAACATTGTCTGCAGCTACACCAGCTGCAATAACGGATGGGGAAACAGCAAGTGCATCTGAAACTAGGGCTGTGCAACGGTTCAGAACCGGATCGAACCGAACCGAACCGAATTGGAACCGAACCGGGTTAAACGGTTCTGGTGTAAACGGTTCTTATCGGAACCGGTTGTGAACAAAATCTTAAAATTAACAATTCAAGGCATATTTATTTACCAACAAATATATTAATAATACTACATGTCTTAGAAAGTAGATAACTTAAACCGTATAAAAAAAAGTTGTTAAGTTATTCCTACTTCTTAGTTTCATTAAAAAAGTTGTTAAATGAATTTAATGAATTTATATTATCAAATTCGATACTTTATTTTTCTAATAATTACAAAGATTATACGTATTATTGGGTATTAAACAAAAAAAAAACATTTAAAAATTCAACTTGAATATATATCTTATTGTTTCATCTTGAATATATATGTGTCGATCAGTTTGATACACATGCATAAATTAAAAATTCAAATTAGAATTCATAATAAAAGTTAAGAGACCAAACTTAAATCATATAAATCGAGAGTCATGACTATGAATTTTTTTTTCTATTAAAGCTTTTTTTTTACATTCAAATTAGCCTACATGTAGGGTTTTGCCTATAAAAAAAGAGATAAATAGGTTTTAAAATATTTATAATCCCATCCGGTTATAGCGGTTCTTCAAACAGAACCGTCGGTTGTAATCGGAACCGAACCGGGAACCATTTTCACCCAAATTTAAGAACCGGAACCGGACCCTAACTATAACAATACGGTTCGGATCTAGCGGTTCCGGTTCGGTTCTGACGGTTCGGAACCATAAACTGCTCAGCCCTATCTGAAAGTGCAACATAGTTTATAGCTACAAAATACAAACATAAACATAGTCATGCTCTTAGCATATGATGGTGGCATTCAATAACGCCTTTGAATGAAGAAGCAATTGGTCGCCTTTGTATTTTTTTCTCTGGTTACTTTCTTTACTTGTAAATATTCGACAACATTGGTTAACGTAATGCATTAATTTATGATTAGTTACCTCCTCCTATGTAACTAGCCATAAAAGTGGAAGCAATCTTCCAACTGTCTTGACCAAGTGATCTCATAGGAACAATCATGAATGCCACTAGCTTCCAACTGTCGTTGCAACTGCCAATTATAAGAAACATGAAATCAGAAAAAAATATATACGTTCAACAGGAAAAAAAATCTTCTAGACTCTGCAGATTGTGTATATGGATCATTTAACCTCATTCACTAAATATTTAAAGCTTTCAAGTAACATTTCTCTCCAGTCTAGAATTTGTTAAAATGTGATTTGCGGGACATGAAAAAATAAAAACCCGTTTCTAATGATTCATAGCGACTAGTGATTTGGTATTTTGGCAATGAAAGCAGAGGCTTTATTGAAAAATGAAATATTTAAACGCCTAACGGCGAAGTAAAGCTACTTACATTGTTTAAACTATAAATGATTTCTCTCGTTCTTGCATCACTCTGAATATTCAGACCTATTCCACCAAGCAGACAGCTTAAAAATGAGATCCAAAACCATTCATGTCAAACTATTTGGATCAACGAAAAGCTGATTTACAGACGACTAGAAACATGTTCATATTGTTGGTTATAAAAAATTGAAAAGACCGTCGAAATTTCAGCATTCGATTCTAATACGTGACACAATTATAAATGGATGATTGTTTGTTCATATGAGAAACAAGACCTGATCCGATCAAATAAGCCAAGAAGAGATTCCCAGTAGATTTTATTACATCTCGCATATCGGCTCTAAACAACATCAACGGGATAGTCAAAGGTATAAGGTATTCCATAACAACAGAATAAGCCTTTGCTTCATGAGGAATAATCCCAATATTACTAGCTGCAAGTCCTAACAAGATGCTCACCAATGCAGCACTAATCATTCTCCCAATCTTTGTTTTCTCTGACCTTTAATAACACATAATAAGCATGTCAAGTGCAAAAACCAAAAATATTTCATTTCCTTTTATAGTCAAACATATAATCATCAGAAATATGTTTAACAAAAGGAAGAAATTAAATTACTGTGTTTAAATTTAAAAAATCGAGTAGATGCAAAATTTGAATCCAGATATCATCAAACCGAAACCGAAAAACATAATCGATAATTCGTTTACTCGCACTGTGTACGAATTCATAAATCATAACCTAACTATAATCCATAAACCCTAAATCCTCACTCGAACAACCTATGTTTACAGTTTCTACAGCATAAAATAACTGTAAATCCATATAAACATTTATCATATCGAAATCTAAAACACATGATTCCAAACTAAATTGGTTCTAAAATCGCAGAATTAACAAGAGCATCAACTTCAATCATGTATTCGGATTCTTCATCCATACATTAAACCTAATTATTAAAGGAAATGAAGAGAGAAACTGACCTAATCGAAGTCTTCAATCACGTATTCGGAATCAGTCGTCGGATTTAACACATGGTTTCAAACTGGAATCAGTCGTCGGATTGCTAACATACCGTGAAGTCGCAGATCTGTTGTGACACATACCGTGAGTCGCAGATCTGTTGTGATGAACGAGTAGTTACAATTTCAGAATCAGATCGGTGAAAGGATTTCTTAAGCATATGGTGTTGCGCGGAGTCGTCGGAATCAGATCTATGAATGATGAGGATGATTGAATTTGGGAAGTCGCAGATGAGGATGATGAAAGATTAACGGATCTGTTCTGATTGAAGCTTCTAAACTTATGGCTACTGTCAATTTTAACCCAGAACTTAAGACTATTTGCAGTTTTTACCCTAAAACAGATGAATAATTTTTTGCTTTTTCTATTTTTTTCTTGTATCTGCGACCGCTTTAAACGGTCGCAACGTTTGTTTTTTATATATTTCTCGTATTTGTGACCGTTTTATACGGTCGCAACTTTCGTTTTTTTTTTGTTTTTTTATTTGCGATTGCTTTAAACGGTCGTAACTTTTGCTATTTTTTTATTTTTCTTGTATTTGCGACTGTTTTCCGACAACAAAAATACGGCCACAAAATTTGCTACCGTTTTGCGATCGAATCTGGATTGGTCTTTAATTTTGCGATTGTTTTGGTTTTAGTCACAAATTGGTCGCTAATTTTGCGACCGTCTTATGTTAGTCGCAAAATTTGGTCGCAATTGCCTAGTTTTCTAGTAGTGTGTAGATGCGCATGTGTAGTCTTCTTGTTAGTTATCCAACTTGCGCCAATGAATATTATAAGATAATAGAAACCGAGGGTATTCAAATCCATAATTTCTTCAAGTACTAACATACTTAATTTACAACATAGCAATGTCCATTTCATGTTCGCTAGTATGTGTGCTTAATCTTTAAACTATCATAGTGACATGAAACAAATCAGACACCAATAACTATAGGGTACTCATTTTGGCTCAAAATTGATCGATATCATAATTTTATGTATAACCTACTTCAAAAGGATTGCTTTACATGTAAGTGTGTCAAATTTTATTTGAACATGTCTATATCTTCCCAATGTGGTGAGTTTGGAATAACACAAATTTCCTTTTACTTTTAATATTTTATGTCTATGATGACATCAACTTCTCTCAAAATCTTTAATATCAAAATTTTATGATAATTTATAATTTGCAGTTTTGCACATGTTCTGAGTCAATCCAAAAGAGAAGCAAATCATTTATATATAAGAAAATGATAACCCGTCTATAACTAACAAGATGATAATATACTTCTTTTTTCTAATTCATTAACTTTAAAGTCTTATTTGTGGTTTTCTAGTCGCTCAAACAAAAGTAAGATTGTATGGGTCGAGTGGATGAAAAATCCCATGTTAATCTTATAACGTTTGGTTTTTTCTCTCCGTCTTAGTTTTTGCTAACCGGGTGAGTTTGGTTATATAAGACGCCATTAAAAAATCATTAGATAAGATAGCTTATATTTAATACAATTGTGGTATCTTTTTAAGGGCCGTATAAGGAGTTAACATCTATACCAACTTTGTTTTCATATAATTTATAAGACTAGAGGGTATGGTGATGGTCTTTCAAGGGAGGATGATCCGCCACCTAGGCGCCACATCAGAGTCCTCCCAAGGATGGTCCATCCCACAAAAATAGAGGGTATGGATGATGGTCCTAGAAAAAAGGTAAATTAATTTTTTTATTATTGGTCGAAATCAGGATGTGGCCCACATTTTTTTGGCATTTAGTGCCCGTCGCAAACGTCTAGTGCTTGCCGGAGAAGACGGGGACGTGGGGGCAGGATGGTGTAGTTGCCGGCGCCAGACCTCGACGGTATGGGGGCGTTCCCCATACCGCATAGCCTAAGTATAAAACCTTCAAAATATTCCACATATACATGCTCTTCTAATTTACCATCCAATAATTCGCTCTTGACATCTGTTTTTAAGAGATGTTTTATTATTTAGATATAGTAAAATAAAATAAAATTCTAATAGTCAATTATGATGCAAATAGGCTTATGGTCTATATAATTCAAAATATTTAAATTATAATTGTGGTTCGAAACTTTCTAGGTTATTTCCTTTCTTTATTTATTTACTAAAATAGCATTTAAAAATAAGATATGATACCCATATAATTTATATTCTTTACATATTATTTTATTGAAATATTGTTTTTTAAAATAAAAACACAATTATTGTATTGATTTTATATTTCTAAAAGCAAGTACAAAACTTTCATCTTAAACCACATAAATTGAAATATAGTTTTCTAAAATAAAAACACAATTATTAGTATAGATTTTATATTTCTAAAAGCAAATACAAAACTTTCATCTTAAAGCACTATTCAATTATTTGTATGGATGGTTCATCTTGAATAGTTTATTAATGTGTTGCATCTAATGATTATATGGGAGTATATATTAAAGAATAAGATCACCATTTGTGGTCTAATGGTAAGAAGACTTGGATTTTTTAACGGAGACTTAAGTTTCATCTTCACTTGTGTCACTTTGATAGCTTAGGCAATGATAGATAGAGCCTAGCCTCCGTGTAGAGGTGTCATGCTCTATCTTGAGCCCACTGGGTTTTCGTCCCATCATGTTTTATGCCAGAGAGTTCTGCTCATGTGGTGGCACAACGACAGTAAAATGGCAGCTGACGGTATGGTTTTTCGGGAGAACGCCAAAGCCAAACTCTGAAGCCAGCGTGAGCCAAGTTAAGACACCATAGTCTGGTCGGATGGGGGCAATGGGGCCCCCCAATTTGGGGAGTGCGGTAGCCTAATACAAGAAACTCACCGTGTTGGACCTACAAAAGAACAAATGATATTCAAAAGTCAAAACATGACATTTTGATCAAGAAATAAACAGTAGATGAAGCATTCTTCTCCAAAAGATAGTGAACCTTGAACACTAATCAGAACATCTGTTGAAGACTTACTAACATCTGTTCAAGCCTGGGAACCATTGTTGAAGAAGAACCAAGCATTGATCAAATGGCCAAAGCCCTGTTGAAGCAAATATCTGTTCAAATTAAAAGACCAAACTTCTGTTTAGGCCATACAGATGTTTGATATAAAGTAATAGCGGTTTGAAGATCAGCGGCTTCATCAATCTAACAGTTTTTTTGCTTGTAATAGAGTTTTAGTGTCTTAGATCATATGTTAGATCTCCGCAGATGTTTGCTAACATCTGTGTAATCTTTTCTATTAGGAATGTTAGTTGTCACTATCAGGGTGACGTCAGCTTATTGCAAGCAGACCTTTTGCACTAGTATAAATAAATCTCACACGTTGGAGATCTATTCATCACTTAACACATTCTCTTTTGTATGAACAGATTTTTGTATGATCAGGCTGAGAGGGAGATTATATAATCATCAATGAAAAACGGTTGTTCTTATATCTTCCTGCTTGTGTGTTTGCATTATTTGTCTTTCAATATATAAATTGTATGTTCTTAGTTTTCTTAAAAAACCACAATTATTATAGACTCAGATACGACACACCGTTCCCAAAATGTAATTAAAAAATATTTATATTGAGGGATTTCATGGGAATCAACAATTTACCGATTAATTTTTTATTTATATATATTCTTTTAAACCATTTGTAACACTTCGAAAATTCACGTCCTATAATGTATTGACACGTGTTATAAGCTTTGAACGTGTGAAATAATACTCTGAAAGGGGCTAAAGTTGACAAACAAGGAAAGTATGTGAATATAAGGGTTCAAAATGTCAACAATGGATAAATATACCTTACAATAACCCTACATGATGTTTATACCCTTAAACGAATGAATCATGGATCATACGAAGCTAATTGTGAAAGAAAGTGAGAGATTACAAACTACAGGGGTTAAATGTGTCAACACGTTTAAAATATACCTCTGAGTGACCTTTTAGCAAACCCGAAGCTTTGTAACGATTAATTATGCTCACTAGAATGCATGATAAAAATTTCACCAAGTTTCGTTATCGCATGAGAAAGTTATGATAAAATTCGTATACGAGGAGTTAAAAGCGTCAACGATGAAATTTATGACTTTTCGGGTGATCAAAAGTTAATCAAGGACTACACAAAGATTTGTTATGTCTTGGAGCCCTTATAAATCATTTTGGAAGGCTTATGCAAAAAGGGGGGTTGAAACTACTTTTAGGAGGACCGGGGGGCCAAAAATGCAATTATTGGAAACTTGTTAACCTGACACCAGGCCTCAGGCGGGGCACGTAAGACTTGCCCAAGGTCTTACGTGGGGCGCCTCAGCCTCCCAGATGCAGAAACTTTGGACAGGTGTCTGTCCAGCCCTTGTAACCGACTTTAAACACTTGTTTGCAATACCATGTGTTGCACAATAGGGTTTTTAGGCTCTAGGGACACTTGTGAATGATCTGGGATCCAACATAGAGTTGTTTGGCATCATCTTGTACAATCATGATCACTATATAAAGTTCCATATTATTGAAACTTTGATCATTCATTCCCAACTCCATTTCTGAAGACTTCTGGAGCACAAGTGCAGTCCCCAAGCATCCCTAGTCATAATTAAGACCTTGGTAAGCTTCCTTAACCTTCCTTAATCATGTTTTACTTAGTTATTTAGCATAAAGCCAAACCGTCGTAATTAAGGTTTGACTTATCGATTAATCACTAATGGTCCAGTGATTAGTCAAAATTAAGGTAGTTATAAGTTGGTAATTATGTGGGCAACAAACCCTTAATAGGGCACCCTCTGATTCCCGCTTTAACTAGATCATTTGTCGGGTCAAAGTTTGTATAAAAAGTTAACAGAAACTTAATTTGCGAATTAACACGTAATTAGCAATATAGAAGACGTGTAACCTATTTTATCACTCATATAACTTGGTAACTAGTATAAGAATTGGTCTAAGCTTGTTTGATCCGATAATTTTCTGTTTAGGCTCGGTTCGGAACCGAAAGTCGCAAAACTTTGACTTTTGCTTTGACTTCAGTTCTGACCTGATTTAGATGGGTTTAGAAATACCTTAGAGCTTCCTTAGGAACAGGTTACATGATGGTATAACCCTTTGTGATTAGCTCGTTGATTGTCCGATTCATTTACACGTTTCCGTTAATTGCTTAATGTTGACCATAATGCCCATTTGACCTTAAAACGAGAATTTTGGAAATGTGAGAGGACAATAATCTTTGTTACTGATTTATAAACATGTCCCTAAAATTTCACATTAGTTGGAGGTCTAGATTAGGAGTTATGCTCAATAGCGTAATTAGAAAGCTTTTTGTTAATTAAACGGCGTATTTAGCATAAAGCCTATCTAAACCCAATTTTTGACACCAAACCTTTTACCCAATGATGTAATATAATATCTTGGGATTTTTAAAGATTTTTAATTATTTTTAAACTGATCCTAACCTAAGGTTATTGCCTTGATTCGGTAAATACCGATTATACCCTTTTTGTTATAAAATGAGTTCAACATAGTATTTTGACACCAATTCAATTGCTACTGATTTTATATAATAAATGAAATATTTTGAACTTGTAAACTGATCAGAAAACTCAGATTTCCTATTATGACCCGTAAATCGCTTAAAACGGCTTCTTACGCGTATTAAACACCTAGTATGGGTTTAAAACCATTTTGTCATATAAGACTTATCACCAACTGATATAACCTATTAAATTAAGTTGTTTTACTGATTATTTCAAACCCGAATCTCAGAATTATAATTAATCTCTTTTATAATCTTTTAAATGACCAAAATACCCCTACGGGGCTTAATTTGAGATTAGACTCGTTTTGGGCATAATGGAAGGTATCCTACTGATATCACAACATATTTAAAGCATATTAACTTAGGAAACCTGTTCGTGACTCTTTCTGTTACCCATTATGCGTTATTCGCGTTCGGTTCGGTTTATGTAACTAGTTTGCATAAATTAGCCGAAACGGGTCGAACCTTATCACTTTTATCTCAAAATTCAGAATGTGTTTAGTTTACCCATATTAGACAAGTCTTCAAACTTGTCGGGTCTAAATCACATTCTATTCCGGTCTTCGCTTAATCATGCGTTTGAACCGTATCTTCCTTTAAAACTAACCGGTCTAAGTTTAGGCTTAATTAAAGACCCGTTAGGATTCTAATAGGTTATTATAAACCTTCGTTCCAGAATAGGAGACCCGGTAAAAGCTACGTGCACTTGCTTGTTGTGATTATTACTTGCAAAGGTAAATACTTTTAACTTATTTTCCCTATACGGGCTTGGGGTATGGTATATAAAATACCGCTTGGTCGGGCATTGAATCTTTAATCGAATGGAGGTTAATTCATTGAAATGACCCATTTAAATTGTTTTGTTGCTTAAAGCCTTTGGGGGGTTAATGACCATGTCCCGGATATCCTTGGCATCATTTTACGAAATGGCCACGACCTAAGCACGGAGTGTAGGCGTACACCCGACGGTGCATAAATAAATAATAAGGTATAACCGCCGGTTTCGGGAATAAACCGCCGCGGGACTATATCATGTGGTGTGTCTATTAAGCTCTAACCCGGTGTCAACCCGGGCTACTGAACGCATAAGAAACATGTAATTCTTTTACAAGATTATATTCAAATAATTATCCCAAGTTATAAAATGTTTGTGCCTCGTGCATTTAAATCAACTTTCTAAACCTTTTCAAAATGAGTCAGTTGATTGTATTTACCAGTGTAAACTGACGTATTTTCCCATAAAGATTAAGTGCAGGTACTACTCGAAATAGGCTGGCTTTCTCCTTTGCATCAATAAGAGTCTCGCAAGCTTGGATGCATTTCAGTCTGTTGAACAAAGTTTCTTTTTATTTGATCCACCTGTGGATTATTTTCAACTATTTTGTGATACTTAATATTACAATTTTATTCGGTTGAAATGAATCTATCTTTTGCTTCCGCTGTGCATTTATATATTGTGTTGTTTGACTATAATGATATCAATTATGTCACGATACTCCCCCACCGGGCCCACCGGTAATACGTGGAAATATCGGGGTGTGACAGGTTGTTATCAGAGCCAACACTGAGTGAATTAAACACTAGCCTTTCGTGTTTAATCTCAGTTACACAATTGCACACTACTAAATTTTCGAGTCTAGACGAAGAACTTAGGACTAATCCAAATTGTTTTAATTTTAACTTTGTCATTTATATTTCTTTGTTGTATCTTTCATTTGTTGTAACAGGAAATATGCCACCGAGGTTCCGAAGAGGAGGACGAGGTAAGGGGCCAATCATCGCCCCTAACGATCACGAAGCCGGGCCTTCACATCGGCGAACTCCTTCTGCTACCATGAGTGTCGATCCTCAAGGAAACCGAAGGGCCTATTTGGAGCCCGCTAGGCGATCTGCCTCGATTAGCTCAACTCCTCCTTATCGTCACTCCTTTGGGCCGCAATCAGAGAACGAGCCCGAAGACTCACGCCATTCCTTCTTGCCGTTACAGCGATCCCTTTTGCCCCATTCCTTTGGTGACCCCACTCCTGTCTTTCAGGGTCGGTTCAACCCGGCAAACTATATTGAAGAACCAGTGGGTTTTAACCCACTAGGACCTGAAGACCATTTCTCGGGAGACTAAGCAATGGACATGGACGAGGACACGGATCCCGTCGATCCTGCAACCGGGACCCCCAACCATCCCATCGATATTTCGGATGGTTCATCTTTCCACGGATCACCCTACCGTGGTCCAAACAGTTATCAAGCGAGGTTTAACCAGTATGAGTGCTATTTTACACCCTCTCATAACCCATAGCAGCAGCAGGATCCCTCCGAGGATTCACGTTTCGTGGCAGTCACGCCACCGCCACCGCCACCACCAGTTCATCAAGCACCTCCAAAACCACCAAGGCGTAGGAGAACAGGCGCACGAATATCCGCGCGAGGAGGGGGTTTTCACTTTAGCACCCCCCATCACTCAAGTGGCAGTCACTATCCGCCACTGCATGAAGACCCGCAAATGGGTGGGCCTTCAAACCCACTTTCAGAGGTGAATTCTGCACCTATTGCGCCCGCCACCGTTGGGTTTTGGTAACCCAATTCCTACTTACGCTGGTTCAACGGCGTATAATCCATTTGAGCAGCCGGCTCACACTAACTATAATTATGCTGAAGCTGACCCATACCAAGTAGCAGCAAACTACAACGCCCTTCATCCTGAAGGACCATATGGGACTCCTTGGGGAGTGGGATACCCATCACATGGGTATCAAATACCTGCTCGACCTCCGATTCAACAGCAGCCGCAACCGCCACGGTTTTCCCCACCAGAACAGGAGGAAATCCTCCAAAGACAAAGCAGGGTGGAACGAGACTTTCAGGAAGAACGTACGAACAACCGGGGATTTCTCAAGGGCCTAGCAAACTTGTTAAAAGGAAAGAAGAAGAGGGGTCATTGAATCCCTACATGAATTGTTGTATTTCCTTATTTCAATCTAGTCCCTGCGTGGACATTTATCTATGTACTTAGTCCCTGCGTGGACTTGCATTTTTGTCCCTGCGTGGACATCTATTTTAGTAATTGGTCCTTGCGTGGACTTGTATTTCAGTTAGCCCCTGCGTGGGCAAGTTGTTCTATTAAAAGTCCCGTTTAGGGCAATGTGTACTCCTTTTTATGTTTAATGGAATGTTAAATTATAAAAAATTTCATTTTATCATTGTATGCAATAAATATATTATACATGAAATAAATAAATTAAAAATCATTCATTTTTAATATAATCTACCCATTAAATATTAAATAAGAATCTTAAAGGTATAACCTAGCCTGCATGTCATTATAAGACTTGGCCAAGATGGTAAGACCTGTTTAAAAGATTCGAATCCCTGTTAACATCTGAAAACATGTTAACGCTCTTGGCAGACGTGATTCGTTAAAATCACACGCGTCATTCTTATAATAGGATTCTTCAAAAGATTCCTAACCTAACTTAATGATCTATAAATCATGGGTTTAAATCATCAATTAAGATGATCATATGTTGACCATCCATTGGTATTGTAGTGCCTACGGGCCATACTCATTGTCATGTAAGACAAAAGACAGTAGTAGTCTACGACTCCCTGTCAGAAAAAGGTAAAGAACTATGTTCAAATGATGTGCGATAAAGTGTCGTATATATTAGGTGTATATTTTAAGCCCTTTTTTAACACTTATTTTAGCCAAGTTTTAAATTTATAAAACACGATATTTCACTAACACTAAACACACATATGGGCAAGTGCACCCATTGTTGAGTGTAGTATAGCGTTGGTAAGATACCGAGGTCGTCCAAGGACACAAGAGCTTTTAGTACCGGTTTATCCTCAACGTCTAACCAAAATAAAAGTTAAGAAAAAATGTTTTAAACTAAAAATTAAAAACTAACTAAAATGCTGAAAATAAAAATAAAAGAAAAACAGATAGACAAGATGAATCACTTGGTTCCGACTCGTATCTAGTATAACCTTTGATTATTTCCGCACTTTTGCACATAATTAAGAGATTATCTTAGTTATTGTAGTAGGCCCCTCTTTTGAAGGTGACGTTACCCTCACCCTAGTAGTTTGAGTCAGCAGGGATACAATCCTAAAAGGGTGGATTATTAGAAGATAATGAATTAAGTTATTAATGCAGTATTGTGGTAGGCCCCGCTTTTGGCGTTGACGTTACCCTCGGCTAAGTAGTCTGAGTCAGCAGGGATACAGTCCTAAATAGCCGGGTTATAGTATTAATAGTAGTTAACTTATGAGGGGATCAAAGAGTTTGGACCCCCGCCATCCAATACCGTGAAGTATTGAAGGAGGTCCTACTAAATTTGACCCAGGTCCATTGCAGGACCTCTAAACGCTGAACAATGGCAAGACCTTTACCAAACCGTTCCCTTAACCCCCTACCAGGTAGCCAACATATCTCCATATAGACCGTGGAGATATGAATGGTGAAAATCCTTTATTTTATATAGACAGTAAAATAATGCCAAGACACCACGGACAAACGATAAGGAAAGATCACCTTCAACATAAGTAACTAGTTATTAAAGTCATTAATACAAAACCAATTAAAAAGTGCAAAAGATTAGAAATAAAAAGTATTATACTAGACACTTTGTCTTCACCAAGTGATGTAAGAGACTTAGGCAAACATGGCCTTGATTGTCAAGAACTCTTACGATCAATCTTGGATCCCGAGACGACTCACACACTCTACGATGGACAATGGATGATGGTGGTGGATGATGGTGTTGTGATGGTGGTGGGTGGTGGATGAAGTGTGAGAGAGGTGGTGTGCCAAGGGATGAGATGAAATGAATCCAAGCACTCCTATTTATAGGCTGAACAGAGAGCTGGACACGGCCCCGTGTCCGCTGGGCACGGCCCCGTGTCCGTCTGACAATCTCTCTCCTCATTAATTGTAATTCGCAATTACAATAAATGCGCCTGCTGTACTTTCGACACGCCCCCGTGTCCGCTGAGCACGGCCCCGTGATGGGCAATAGAAGCTTCTATAGGTTTGTCTTTTCTGCTGCTTCTTGGGCACGGCCCCGTGCTGGCTGGGCACGGGGAGTGTCCAGTCTTCTGATTTCTCTATTTTGCTTTGGAAGGTGCCGTTGAGGGGTCGGGCAGTCTACTAATATTCCTTTTCTTGTATTTATGTTGGATTTAGCTGTCTTTTAATCCTGAAAATACAAAAGGAAGACAAAAACACTCTTTTTCCAATATTAGTACTTAAAAAGGGTTAGTTTTATGCCTCATTTGATGTAATTTATATGTTGCATTTTACATACATCAAATACCCCCACACTTGAACTTTTGCTTGTCCTCAAGCAAAACTCTTTAATATGTGGCTTACACTCCCAAATGGAATAGGTAGAAGAGAAGGTTTTTTGGGCTTGTCGTAGAGTGTCGGGATTTCCAAGATCTTTTTGGGTTTTATTTTTATTTATTTACACTCCTATTCGTAATGATTTATTTAGAACTTTCATAAAAGAAATTACTTATTTGGGCATAACATGCCTTTTTTTTAAAATTCTATTTATATACAAGTTCACATACCTCACGGGGAAATCACTCACACTAGGCCGAAGGTGTATTTTTAGTGAATCACTCGAGAGCGGCATGGAACTTATTCCTACCATAGGCTTGCCAAGAAATCAATCCTCCTCCTTTTTAACTTTTATACCTTTGTAGATATCAAGAGGACTTTGTGGGTTAAGGGTTAGGCTAGGGTTAAAGGTAGGCGGTTGGGTTAGTGGTTAGTAGAAAAAGGGCTAAAAGCGTAACAAGTGTCGGTTTTCGTATTTTTGAAACTTTTTATTTTGATGAAGCTTTTATTCAAACTAAGTTATTTTTGATTAACTTGTTTGTTTATTTTCTTTTTGCTTCATCATTATCACACATTTTTTTTTTCACGAAGAACCGAACTTGTTACTAATATAAAGGGTTAAAAATGAAAAAGGTTTTGGTAGGTAAAAGGGTTTTTGTTTGGGTGATGAAACGAAAAGGTTTAGGCTCAAAGGGGCTAACTAGGGGGATTTTTGGGTAGGTGGTAAAAGAAAAAGAAAAATAATGGTGTAGAAATAAAAAGGGTTAGTCCTAATGCCTCCATCATTTACTTACTCGGGTTTAAGTTGATAAGGACCGGGAATGTATTGTCATGGCAAGTTCTAGAGTCGTAAGAACCAAGCGGCTATTCACACAAGAAACGAAAAATGAGCATTTAGTCTAAAGATGTAAATTTGTATGCTCAATAAAGGCTCAAAACTCACTTTTGTGGGAATGGGTTTTTATGTGATCAAGTATATATAATCAAATTTTAAATAAGTTTGCTATGCCTTTTCATAATTTTCTTATGTTGGTTCTTTTTATCACTACGCTATTGGTTGTAAATTCGTAAAAATATAACCTTTTTGCGAACTTGAATTTCCCGAGTTAAACCTAGACAAGTAAAAAAAAATGAAATTTTTGAAAAAAATTTGGGGTGATTAGCGGTTCCAATAGAGTTTTGTGTAAGGCTTGTATTTAGGACTTGCAAAATTCAAGGTTTTAGCATCCCCCCCCACACTTAAATTACACATTGTCCTCAATGTGTCCCAAAACTAAATTTTTAGGTTGATTAGATGTGTAAAATAGTGTTTAAAAAGCAAAAATTTGTGTTACTGGGCACTGAACACGGCCCCGTGTTATCCGGGCACGGCCCCGTGTTCAAGTGCCAGTAACAAAATTAAAATAAGAGAAACAGAAGTCTGGACACGGGGGCGTGTTGGGTGAACACGGCCCGTGTCCAGGTACCTGAACTGGGCGTTTTTCTGCAGGTGGTTCGGCACGGGGCCGTGTTGGTTGGGCACAGCCCGTGTTGAACCTTCTGGAATGGAGAGAATTGTCGGGTTGCCTTGTTCTTGTGCATGGGATCATTTTTCTCATTCCCCTTTTCATCCTTTACCACCATGAGTGTGTTTTATTCCTGAAAATTAAAACTAACTAGAAAACATAAAATTTACCTAAATTAAACTAAGGATAGTTCCGTGGAATGCCTCCATGGTGCGCCACGTTTATAAGGGTCCTTGGCTAGACCCAAAGCCTGGTCATATGTTACCCAATTGGGATGTGTTGCATCCCATGTTACACCGTCGGAGAGCGTCATCCAAGCTTGAGTCTATGACCTTCATGTAGTTGACCGGATCTTCTTCCTCTACTCGCTTTCCACATTCAAATTTCACTTCCTCATCCCCAAACTTCAATGTTAGAGTTCCGTCATTCATATCCACCAATGCTTGGGCGGTGGCTAGAAATGGCCTCCCGAGGATGAGAGGGACATCGGTGTCTTCTTCCATGTCTAGGATGACGAAGTCGGTTGGAAAGACGAATTTGTCAACCTTGACTAGCAGATTTTCGGCGACACCTTGTGGGAATTTGACGGACCTGTCGGCGAGTTGTATGCTCATCTTTGTAGGGCTTGTTGTTCCTAGGCCGAGTCGCTTGAACATTGATGTGGGCATGAGGTTGATGCTAGCCCCAAGATCGGCTAAAGCATTTCGGACGGGGGACTTCCCAATCGAACAAGGGATTGTGAAGCTCCCGGGGTCGATTTTCTTTTGTGGGAGTTTGTTGAGTACTAAAGCTGAACATTCTTCGCCTAAGTTAACTAATTGCAATGATTCAATTTTCCTTTTGTGACTGAGGAAATCCCTCATGAATTTTGCATATTTAGGCATTTGGGTTAGGACCTCAATAAAAGGAATATTAACATGCAATTGTTTTAGTAAACTTTCGAACTTTGCGAATTGCTCATCGGTCTTTTGACGATTTAACCTACCGGGGTACGGAATTGGAGGAGTCTTGGTGGGCTCTTGATTTGGTGTAGAAGCCTTTTCTGGCGCAGGAGGAGTTATAGGCTGGCTAGAATGGCTTCTTTCATTTGGCGGCAATGGAGCATCCTCGGGACCCACGGTTCGATTTCTTAATGTGATGAGATGTACTTGTGCCTTCGGGTTCGTTTCGGTATTACTAGGTAACGCGCCTTGTGGTCTCTCGGAGAAATTTTGAGCTAGTTGATTTAATTGTTTTTCAACGTTTTGAATGCTAGCTTGTTGATTTCTGAAATTCGATTCCAATTGTTGAAATCGATCCGAGTTTTTCTTTTCAGTGTCAGAGATGAGGCGAGATACAGTATCTTCAAGCCTTTCTCTTCCACCTTGTTGTTGAGAAAAATTTTGCGGTTGTTGAAAATTAGTTCGTTGGTTTTGTTGGTTACTACTATTGCCGGGATCTCTCCAACCAAGATTTGGGTGGTTACGCCATCCTTGGTTGTAGGTACCCGTTGGAGGACCCGACGGCCTAGGTCTATTATCCATGTAGTTTACCGTTTCAGTTTGTTCATCTAATTCTTTCATACAACTCCAATTTTCATGTGACCCACCACACCCTTCACAAGCCATAACCGAGGCCGTTTTTGTCATTTCTAGCCTTTTGATTTTTGAAGAGAGGGCCTCGATTTGGGCTTGTAAAGAGGTGCTTTCATCAACCTTATGGGCGCCCGGGGCAATAGATTTATTACCTCGGGGAGTGTGCCATTGAAAATTGGTTTGAGCAATTTCCTCAATTTGGTTATATATTTCATTTGGGCGACGATTACCTAAGAGTCCCCCGGAGCTTGAGTCAAGTGTTTGTCTTGTGTGTGGCAACAACCCATTGTACAAAGTGGATACTTGTTGCCACACCGCTAGACCGTGATGAGGACACTTTCTTAGAAGCTCCTTGAATCTTTCCCAAGTTTCATATAAGGATTCCCCATCCTCTTGTGAGTATGTATTAATTTCAGTCATTAATTTAGCCGTTTTAGCAGGAGGGAAATACTTATACAAAAACTTTTGGGCAAGTTCATCCCAAGTGTTTACCGATCCAACTGGGAGGGTGTTAAGCCAAGCCTTAGCTCGGTCTTTTAGTGAAAATGGAAACATTCGAAGGCGGATGGCGTCATTTGATGCTCCATTGATCCGAAAGGTATCACATATTTCTAAGAAGTTAGTAATATGTAGATGGGGATCCTCGTCCGCAAGCCCATGGAAAGTTGCGGAGTTTTGGAGCATTTGTATCAAATGCGGCCGAAGTTCGAAGTTGTTGGCCTCGACATTCGGTGCATTGATAGCGGCGCCAAGATTGCCTACGGTAGGCCGTAGGTAATCCATGAGGGTACGTTGGTCCGCCATTGGAAGTGGGTCCCCCGAAGCTTTCTCTTGATTTTTAGCTTTAAGTCTTTTTCTGAGAAAGCGCTCGGGTTCTTCTAGGGGTTCTTTTATGTCTCTACTAGAACTGGAGCTCATGCACTACGTAGGAGGTTCAAATGTGGCGCCTGGGTTCCAAATCCTGCAACAAAAACAGAAAAGAACGTTGGTCAGAATGTTCACCACGGCCCCGTGCTCAGTGAACACGGCCCGTGGTCAGAAGTACAGTAATCGTTTTCTGTATCCCAGTTACTGGGAGTTGGACACGACCCCGTGTTGCACCGACACGGCCCCGTGTTCAGCTCTCTGTAACTCAGAAAATAAAAACTGCCAGTGATGATGCTGGGCACGGCCCGTGTCTGACCGAGCACGGCCCGTGCTGAGCTCTGCAGAAGCTGAAAAACTAAGAAAATCCTAAAAATATAAAAAGAAAAATAAAAGATGATTAGGCCGTTGATTCCTAACTTTCTTAAAATCCTTGTGTCCCCGGCAGCGGCGCCAAAAACTTGATGTGCGATAAAGTGTCGTATATATTAGGTGTATATTTTAAGCCCTTTTTTAACACTTATTTTAGCCAAGTTTTAAATTTATAAAACACGATATTTCACTAACACTAAACACACATATGGGCAAGTGCACCCATCGTTGAGTGTAGTATAGCGTTGGTAAGATACCGAGGTCGTCCAAGGACACAAGAGCTTTTAGTACCGGTTTATCCTCAACGTCTAACCAAAATAAAAGTTAAGAAAAAATGTTTTAAACTAAAAATTAAAAACTAACTAAAATGCTGAAAATAAAAATAAAAGAAAAACAGATAGACAAGATGAATCACTTGGTTCCGACTCGTATCTAGTATAACCTTTGATTATTTCCGCACTTTTGCACATAATTAAGAGATTATCTTAGTTATTGTAGTAGGCCCCTCTTTTGAAGGTGACGTTACCCTCACCCTAGTAGTTTGAGTCAGCAGGGATACAATCCTAAAAGGGTGGATTATTGGAAGATAATGAATTAAGTTATTAATGCAGTATTGTGGTAGGCCCCGCTTTTGGCGGTGACGTTACCCTCGGCTAAGTAGTCTGAGTCAGCAGGGATACAGTCCTAAATAGCCGGGTTATAGTATTAATAGTAGTTAACTTATGAGGGGATCAAAGAGTTTGGACCCCCGCCATCCAATACCGTGAAGTATTGAAGGAGGTCCTACTAAATTTGACCCAGGTCCATTGCAGGACCTCTAAACGCTGAACAATGGCAAGACCTTTACCAAACCGTTCCCTTAACCCCCTACCAGGTAGCCAACATATCTCCATATAGACCGTGGAGATATGAATGGTGAAAATCCTTTATTTTATATAGACAGTAAAATAATGCCAAGACACCACGGACAAACGATAAGGAAAGATCACCTTCAACATAAGTAACTAGTTATTAAAGTCATTAATACAAAACCAATTAAAAAGTGCAAAAGATTAGAAATAAAAAGTATTATACTAGACACTTTGTCTTCACCAAGTGATGTAAGAGACTTAGGTAAACATGGCCTTGATTGTCAAGAACTCTTACGATCAATCTTGGATCCCGAGACGACTCACACACTCTACGATGGACAATGGATGATGGTGGTGGATGATGGTGTTGTGATGGTGGTGGGTGGTGGATGAAGTGTGAGAGAGGTGGTGTGCCAAGGGATGAGATGAAATGAATCCAAGCACTCCTATTTATAGGCTGAACAGAGAGCTGGACACGGCCCCGTGTCCGCTGGGCACGGCCCCGTGTCCGTCTGACAATCTCTCTCCTCATTAATTGTAATTCGCAATTACAATAAATGCGCCTGCTGTACTTTCGACACGCCCCCGTGTCCGCTGAGCACGGCCCCGTGATGGGCAATAGAAGCTTCTATAGGTTTGTCTTTTCTGCTGCTTCTTGGGCACGACCCCGTGCTGGCTGAGCACGGGGCGTGTTCAGTCTTCTGATTTCTCTATTTTGCTTTGGAAGGTGCCGTTGAGGGGTCGGGCAGTCTACTAATATTCCTTTTCTTGTATTTATGTTGGATTTAGCTGTCTTTTTGCTTCTTTTGCGTTTTTGAGCTCATTTAATCCTGAAAATACAAAAGGAAGACAAAAACACTCTTTTTCCAATATTAGTACTTAAAAAGGGTTAGTTTTATGCCTCATTTGATGTAATTTATATGTTGCATTTTACATACATCATCAAACCTTCATGCCTTGATTCTCTGAAAATCATGGCTTATGATTTAAAAATGTCCCTATGACTAGGCCTTTTGTGCTACTAATAATACTGCTATTGTTTTATAATTAGGATAAATTATAATAAAAATCCTAAATAACTATGACTAACAAATTAACCAAATATGGTCTGTGTTTACCATGGTTAATGAATTGCCATAAAAGACAATTCCATAATGAACTCCCAAATAAATTATTGTCAACATCTTATGTAACAGTTCAAAGTACATGGCTGACTCGGATGAGATCAACAGTCACCCAAGGGAGGATCATGATAATACCCGAATTAACATAGCGGGTGCAGAGCTGCAAGCATTAATAGACAATGCTGTTACAAAAGCAATAGAGCGGCAGTATAATGAATATAGCGGGACTCGAAGTAGGATCCTATCCACACCGCATTCCAAGCCTAAGACTCATTCTGAGGCTCACAGCAAGCCACCCTCCAAGAAGGAAGAGCCAAAGAAAGGTGATGACGATCGTCACTCTTCAAAACAGCAAAGTGTTCCATCTCAAAGGATCGTACTGAATCAAGGACCCCGTGATAAGGGTTGCTCCTACAAGTATTTTGTTTCATGCAAACCCAGGGATTTCACTGGGGAAAAAGGAGCTGTAGACTGCATGCCATGGTTGGATGAGATGGACACTGTGGTTGATATCAGCGGGTGCGCTGATAAGGATGTGGTAAAGTTCGTGTCTTAGTCATTCAAGGGGGAGGCATTAGCTTGGTGGAGGTCTTTGACCCAAGCTACCGGAAAAATCCCATTGTACAATCTGTCATGGGATCAGTTTGTGACGTTGATTAAGGAAAACTACTGCCCTCAGCATGAGGTTGAAAAGATTGAATCTGATTTCTTGTCTTTGGTTATGAAGAACCTGGATTGTCTGGCCTACCTTACCAGTTTCAATACAATGTCTAGGTTGGTTCCATACCTTGTGACACTGGAACCCAAGAGGATAGCTCGATTTATCGGGGGTTTAGCCCCAAAAGTTAAGGCCAGTGTGAAAGCCTCTAGACCAGCTACCTTCCGGTCTGCAGCCGATATAGCATTATCTCTTACTCTGGATGTGGTCAGGCAGAGATCGCTTAGAAACACTGATGCTGACAAAAGGAAGCGTGAGGATGATAGCTCACGGCGGTCAGATAAGAGACATAAGGGAAACAATGACCACAAAAAGGGTTCTGGGTCTAAGAAAGATGGTCATCAGTCGGGTGATAAACCTAAATGTAAGATCTGCAAGAAACAGCACTTCGGGAAGTGCAGATATGAGTTAAAATCCCAGTCACAGCCAAGGGCATGTGGGATTTGCAAGTCTTCTGAGCACAAGACCTTGGATTGCAAAAAGTTGAAAGATGCTACATGCTATAGCTGCAACGAAAAGGGGCATATCAAGTCCAACTGCCCAAAACTTGCAAAGAAGACTGTGGATGGGAAAAAGACCAATGCAAGGGTCTTCCGGATGGATGCAAAGGAAGCTATTCAGGACGACAATGTGATCATAGGTACCTTCCTCATAAATGATGTTTATGTAAGAGTGTTATTCGATTCAGGAGCTGATAAGTCATTCGTAGATAATGAGTTTTGTAAATTGCTGAATTTACCTGTTAAAACCTTAAGTGTGAAATATGAGGTGGAATTAGCTGATGGTACCTTAGAAACAGCGTCAACCGTGTTAGATGGATGTGTTATATCCATTAGGGACCACTCTTTTCCATTATCTTTACTTCCTTTGAAATTAGCCGGTTTCGATATAGTATTAGGCATGGATTGGTTGTCTCGCAACCAAGCCCAGATCGTTTGTGCTAAGAAGCAAGTGGTGATTAAGACTCCGTCTGGTGAGTCACTTACCATTCAAGGAGATACTAAGTATGGAATGCCTGAGAAAGTGTCCATGCTCAAGGCATCAAGGTGTTTGACGAAAGGTTGTGTTATCTACATGGCGCAAGTAACTATTGATGAACCAAAGCCTAAGATCGAAGACATACCTATTATCTTTGAATATCCAGAAGTATTCCCTGAAGAACTACCTGGTTTACCCCCAGATAGGCAAGTGGAGTTCAGGATTGACATTATTCCTGGAGCAGCACCTGTTGCAAGAGCGCCTTACAGATTAGCACCAACGGAGATGAAAGAGTTGAGGACTCAACTGGATGATTTGTTAAGCAAAGGATTTATTAGACCTAGCTCATCTCCCTGGGGAGCACCAATCCTGTTTGTGAAGAAAAATGATGGGTCGATGCGACTGTGCATCGATTACCGGGAACTTAACAAAGTTACTGTCAAGAATCGGTATCCATTGCCCATGATCGACGACTTGTTCGATCAACTTCAAGGAGCGAGTTACTTTTCCAAGATCGACTTAAGGTCAGGATATCATCAACTGAAGGTCAAGGATGAAGATGTACCTAAGACTGCATTTAGGACTCGTTATGGTCACTACGAGTTCTTAGCGATGCCTTTTGGACTCACTAATGCACCAGCCGCATTCATGGATCTCATGAACCGCGTCTGCAAGCCCTACATGGATAAATTTGTCATCGTCTTCATTGATGATATTCTTATTTACTCGAAGAATCAAGCTGACCATGAGAAGCACCTCCATTGCATTCTGAAACTGCTTCATCGAGAAAAGCTCTACGCCAAATTCTCTAAGTGTGAATTTTGGCTCCGTGAAGTCCAATTTCTTGGACATGTGGTTAGTGAACGCGGAATCCAGGTAGATCCCGCTAAGGTTGAAGCTGTCATGAATTGGCAAAAGCCGAAGACGCCCACAGAGATTCGTAGTTTCTTGGGATTGGCAGGATATTACAGGCGTTTTATTGAAATTTTTTCAAGGATTGCTGCACCCCTAACTTCTTTGACTAGGAAGAATATTAAGTTCGACTGGGGACCGAAGAAACAAGAATCCTTTGATATCCTTAAGCAGAAGCTAAGCAATGCACCAGTGTTGACATTGCCTGAAGGGATTGAAGAATTCGTGGTATACTGTGATGCATCACACACCGGTATGGGGTGTGTGCTTATGCAGAAAGGCAAGGTTATTGCCTATGCTTCTCGACAATTAAAGGTGCACGAAAAGAACTACACCACCCATGACTTGGAGCTGGGTGTCGTTGTATTTGCACTAAAACTTTGGAGGCACTACTTGTATGGAACTAAGTGTGTGATCTATTCTGATCACAAGAGCCTTCAACATTTGTTCAATCAGAAGGACCTGAACATGAGGCAGCGACGTTGGATGGAAACTTTGAATGACTATGATTGTGAGATAAGATACCATCCTGGCAAGGCGAATGTCGTCGTCGATGCCTTAAGTCGAAAGGAAAGAGTGAAGCCTATAAGAATCAATGCCAAGAGCATTAAGATAAAGAATAGTTTGAATGAAAGGTTGTTAGCTGCACAGAAGGAAGCTGTGTTGGAAGCTAACTATCCCGATGAAAAGCTAGGGGTAACTGAAGAACATTTATCCTATGGCAAGGACGGAATTCTGAGGTTAAATGGACGAATATGGGTTCCAGTTTATGGAGGACTTCGGGATGTTATCCTCCAGGAAGCCCACAGTTCTAAATACTCCGTTCATCCTGGAGCTGACAAAATGTACCAGGATCTGAAAGCAAATTTTTGGTGGATAGGCTTAAAGAAGTCTATAGCTACCTATGTAGCTAAATGTTTGACGTGTGCGCAAGTCAAAGCTGAACATCAGAAGCCGTCAGGTTTGCTACAACAGCCTGAACTTCCCACGTGGAAGTGGGAAATGGTGACAATGGATTTCATCACCAAGTTGCCGAAGACAAAGAAATGAAATGATACTATATGGGTGATAGTAGATAGACTGACTAAGTCAGCACATTTCCTACCCATTAAGGAGACCTATAGCTCCGACATGTTAGCCCAATTGTACGTAGATAAGATTGTATCTCTGCATGGCGTACCAGTGTCTATTATCTCTGACAGGGATACTAGATACACATCACATTTTTGGAAAAGTTTCCAACAATCTTTGGGCACACGCTTAAATTTTAGTACGGCTTACCACCCTCAGACAGACGGGCAGAGTGAGCGTACAATCCAAACTTTGGAAGACATGCTTCTTGCATGTGTGATTGACTTAGGTGGTAGTTGGGATAACCACCTGCCATTAATCAAGTTTTCCTATAACAATAGCTACCATACGAGCATTAAGGCTGCGCCCTTCGAGGCCTTATACGGTAGAAAGTGCAGAACGCCCGTTTGTTGGGCGGAAGTTGGAGATGTCCAAGTGTCAGGACCTGAAATAGTCCTGGAGACGACAGATAAGATTGTGCAGATACGTGATCGTCTCAAAGTTGCCAGGGACAGGCAGAAAAGCTACGCGGACTTAAGGCGTAAACCTCTAAAGTTTGAGGTTGGTGACAAGGTACTACTTAAAGTATCACCCTGGAAAGGGGTAATGCGTTTTGGCAAGAAAGGCAAGTTAAGCCCCAGATACATAGGACCATTCGAGATCATCGAATGTGTCGGATCAGTGGCTTATAAGTTAAACTTACCTGAAGAGCTCAGTGGTATTCACAATGTATTCCACGTCTGCAATCTAAAGAAATGTCTAGCCGATGAATCACTAGTCGTACCACATACATATGTGCACATAGATGAGAGCCTGAAATTTGTGGAAAAACCTGTGTCGATTGAAGATCGACATGTTAAGAAGCTTCAAAGGAAGCGTGTGCCAATTGTAAAGTTTAAATGGGATGCCCGAAGAGGTCCCGAGTACACGTGGTAGGTAGAGTCCACAATGAAAGAAAAGTACCCTCATTTGTTTAAGTAAATCTCGAGGTCGAGATTTCTTTTAAGCGGGTGAGGATGTAACACCTCGAAAATTCACGACCTATAATGTATTGACACGTGTTATAAGCTTTGAACGTGTGAAATAATACTCTGAAAGGGGCTAAAGTTGACAAACAAGGAAAGTATGTGAATATAAGGGTTCAAAATGTCAACAATGGATAAATATACTTTAAAATAACCCTACATGATGTTTATACCCTTAAACGAATGAATCATGGATCATACGAAGCTAATTGTGAAAGAAAGTGAGAGATTACAAACTACAGGGGTTAAATGTGTCAACATGTTTAAAATATACCTGTGAGTGACCTTTTACCAAACCCGAAGCTTTGTAACGATTAATTATGCTCACTAGAATGCATGATAAAAATTTCACCAAGTTTTGTTATCGCATGAGAAAGTTATGATAAAATTCGTATACGAGGGGTTAAAAGCATCAACGATGAAATTTATGACTTTTCGGGTGATCAAAAGTTAATCAAGGACTACACAAAGATTGGTTATGTCTTGGAGCCCTTATAAATCATTTTGGAAGGCTTATAATGCAAAAAGAAAGGTTGAAACAACTTTTAGGAGGAGCGGGGGGCCAAAAATGCAATTATTGGAAACTTGTTAACCTGACACCAGGCCTCAGGCGGGGCGCGTAAGACTTGCCCAAGGTCTTACGCGAGGCGCGTCAGCCTCCCAGATGCAGAAACTTTGGACAGGTGTCTGTCCAGCTTTTGTAACCGACTTTAAACACTTGTTTGCAATACCATGTGCTGCATAATAGGGTTTTTAGGCTCTAGGGACACTTGTGAATGATCTGGGATCCAACATAGAGTTGTTTGGCATCATCTTGTACAATCATGATCACTATATAAAGTTCCATATTGTTGCAACTTTGATCATTCATTCCCAACTCCATTTCTGAAGACTTCTGGAGCACAAGTGCAGTCCCCAAGCATCCCAAGTCATAATTAAGACCTTGGTAAGCTTCCTTAACCTTCCTTAATCATGTTTTACTTAGTTATTTAGCATAAAGCCAAACCGTCGTAATTAAGGTTTGACTTATCGATTAATCACTAATGGTCCACTGATTAGTCAAACTTAAGGTAGTTATAAGTTGGTAATTATGTGGGCAATAAACCCTTAATAGGGCACCCTCTGATTCCCGCTCTAACTAGATCATTTGTCGGGTCAAAGTTTGTTATAAAAAGTCAACAGAAACTTAATTTGCGAATTAACACGTAATTAGCAATATAGAAGACGTGTAACCTATTTTATCACTCATATAACTTGGTAACTAGTATAAGAATTGGTCTAAGCTTGTTTGATCCGACAATTTTCTTTTTAGGCTCGGTTCGGAACCGAAAGTCGCAAAACTTTGACTTTTGCTTTGACTTCAGTTCTGACCTGATTTAGATGGGTTTAGAAATACCTTAGAGCTTCCTTAGGACCAGGTTACATGATGGTATAACCCTTTGTGATTGGCTCGTTGATTGTCCGATTCATTTACACGTTTCCGTTAATTGCTTAATGTTGACCATAATGCCCATTTGACCTTAAAACGAGAATTTTGGAAATGTGAGAGGACAATAATCTTTGTTACTGATTTATAAACATGTCCCTAAAATTTCACGTCAGTTGGAGGTCTAGATTAGGAGTTATGCCCAATAGCGTAATTAGAAAGCTTTTTGTTAATTAAACGGCGTATTTAGCATAAACCCTATCTAAACCCAATTTTTGACACCAAACCTTTTACCCACTGATGTAATATAATATCTTGGGATTTTTAAATATTTTTAATTATTTTTAAACTGATCCTAACCTAAGGTTATTGCCTTGATTCGGTAAATACCGATTTTACCCCTTTTGTTATAAAATGAGTTCTACATAGTATTTTGACACCAATTCAATTGCTACTGATTTTATATAATAAATGAAGTATTTTGAACTTGTAAACTGATCAGAAAACTCAGATTTCCTGTTATGACCCGGAAATCGCTTAAAACGGCTTCTTACGCGTATTAAACACCTAGTATAAGTTTAAAACCATTTTGTCATATAAGACTTATCACCAAGTGATATAACCTATTAAATTAAGTTGTTTTACTGATTATTTCAGACCCGAATCTCAGAATTATAATTAATCTCTTTTATAATCTTTTAAATGACCAAAATACTCCTACGGGGTTTAATTTGAGATTAAACTCGTTTTGGGCATAATGGAAGGTATCCTACTGATATCACAACATATTTAAAGCATATTAACTTAGGAAACCTGTTCGTGACTCTTTCGGTTACCTGTTATGCGTTATTCGCTTTCGGTTCGGTTTATGTAACTAGTTTGCATAAATTAGCCGAAACGGGTCGAACCTTATCACTTTTATCTCAAAATCCAGAATGTGTTTAGTTTACCCATATTATACAAGTCTTCAAACTTGTCGGGTATAAATCACATTCTATTCCGGTCTTCGCTTAATCATGCGTTCGAACCGTATCTTCCTTTAAAACTAACCGGTCTAAGTTTAGGCTTAATTAAAGACCCGTTAGGATTCTAATAGGTTATTATAAACCTTCGTTCCAGAATAGGAGACCCGGTAAAAGCTACGTGCACTTGCTTGTTGTGATTATTACTTGCAAAGGTAAATACTTTTAACTTATTTTCTCTATACGGGCTTGGGGTATGGTATATAAAATACCGCTTGGTCGGGCATTGAATCTTTAATCGAATGGAGGTTAATTCATTGAAATGACCCATTTAAATTTTTTTGTTGCTTAAAGCCTTTGGGGTATTAATGACCATGTCCCGGATATCCTTGGCATCATTTTACGAAATGGCCACGACCTAAGCACGGAGTGTAGGCGTACACCCGACGGTGCATAAATAAATAATAAGGTATAACCGCCGGTTTCGGGAATAAACCGCCGCGGGACTATATCATGTGGTGTGTATTAAGCTCTAACCCGGTGTCAACCCGGGCTACTGAACGCACAAGAAACATGTAATTCTTTTACAAGATTATATTCGAATAATTATCCCAAGTTATAAAATGTTTGTGCCTCGTGCATTTAAATCAACTTTCTAAACCTTTTCAAAATGAGTCAGTTGATTGTATTTACCAGTGTAAACTGACGTATTTTCCCAAAATGATTAAGTGCAGGTACTACTCGAAATAGGCTGGCTTTCTCCTTAGCATCAATAAGAGTCTCGCAAGCTTGGATGCATTTCAGTCTGTTGAACAAAGTTTCTTTTTATTTGATCCACCTGTGGATTATTTTCAACTATTTTGTGATACTTAATATTACAATTTTATTCGGTTGAAATGAATCTATCATTTGCTTCCGCTGTGCATTTATATATTGTGTTGTTTGACTATAATGATATCAATTACGTCACGATACTCCCCCACCGGGCCCACCGGTAATACGTGGAAATATCGGGGTGTGACACCATTTGTCTCCTAATGGGCATTTTTCAGCATGTCAGCATCATAACGCCCCTTAAAAATGTGTAATGATCAACTCCTCTTAATGCCTTTTCAGTCATTACTTTCTAGTTTTTTTCTCATCATTTGAAGAACACAAAATCAGTGGCGTAGCTTGAATGAAAAATTAGCCCAAGGCTGGACTTTCAACGTCCAAATCAGGGGCTGGACTCTCAAAATCCAATATTTTACACTACAAATTAAAATCAGATATTTTCAATAAAATTAACACTACGAAGAGAACAAACAAATTGCGGGGGCACCACTGGCCCCTATGAAGCTTTGCCCCTGAACAAGATACTGTAAATCAAATAAAATTGGTATTGTCTTAAAGAAAAAGTACATGTGGCTACAACAAGGTGACGGATGGAAGATGGTATGGACGTCTTCTAGGTGTCAACTTTCTTTCTTCGTCACCTTCTTTGCATCTGCTAAGAAGAAAAAAACAAGTTAAAATGGTTTAGAGACCTGGGTCTCTGACTACCCTCTGACACTCAACATTAGTGCTTTATCCCATATAAGTTTATAGAAAATAAATATATAGATGTGTATATCTGTATATGAGAGAAAGAAAGCATAAAAGGAGGTGATGATAGAAACCCGACGGCTTAGCTGCAAGCAGCTCATATGGTGTGGTAGTAGCAGATGGCTACTTTGCTCACTAAGTGAGGGCTTGTTGTGAGACCAACATAGTTATATGTAGCTAATATGGTGTGTTAGCAGCTTAACGGCTCTTTCCTTAGTAAGTGGATGCTTCAGCAACTCGAGGGTTTCTTCTTTAGCCTTAAAAAGAACATATACATTAAGAAAGAGAAAAGGTTAGATGCCTTGGGTTAGTTCTAGGCAAATGAAGTCAGAGTAGAGTGAATATTGGGAGAGAGAGAGAGAAGTTGAACGTGGGTGGATATTAAAGGGTCCAAAGGCCTCCTTTTATAGGCAAGAGTTCCTTCTCAAAAGCAAAATATGTAGCTGTCTTAACTTCTTCTTTTGGGTGGCTTCTCTCATCATTTCCTTGTATGTAGTATGACCTTTTCCTTTTGGTGTAAGAGACCATGTCTTCCTCTTCCAAGGGAGATTTGTGAGTTCTCAAGCAAGTATTCCTAGGATCTACTGTTATATTATTATTTGACTCTCTAACCATTACAGTTCCAGTACTGTAGCAAGGTGCATGGGGCCATTTTAGCCTTTGACTAGAAGCCTCAACATGTGTAGCTACTCGGCTTCTTGGGTTCTTAGATTCTCGACTTTTTGGAAAGTGGGTTTAACCACCGATGCCATCAGCCCCCCAAGTCATAAGTAGCTACGACGTAGTTATGGGTGCTTATGCCTTAGTTACATTTCTAG
The DNA here is from genome assembly GCA_030545235.1 of Helianthus tuberosus. Lineage (NCBI taxonomy): Eukaryota > Viridiplantae > Streptophyta > Magnoliopsida > Asterales > Asteraceae > Helianthus > Helianthus tuberosus. The sequence continues at coordinate 46,855,123 of CM060377.1, forward strand.
CCTTCTAGCTCATAAGCTTCTTTGTTCCTAGCTTCGAGTTGAGTGATTTAGCATATGCTCTCTAGACAAAAGTTTAACATACGTGTTTTAACAATCCCAAAAGGAGATGCTAAAATATCTCATCACTTACATCTTTATTTTGGTCAAAGATCTTGAAAATAAAGCTAATCCATCTAATATGGATTGTAATCATAATGTTTATCCCAATCATCATAGTAGTCGAGTACCATCTAAGGGTTGTGGCCAGATACATGAAAGTTTTTAGCAAGTTACGTTTTTGGACTAAGCAACTGTTGCAAATTTGATATGATTTTACTCCGAGATTAGGTACCTTGTCGTATAGTCCTAGTGGATAATGGTAAGTAAGGTATCATGTGAGCTACGTGAAGTAAAAGGCATGCTTCTTGCACACGAAGGTGGAGCACATTGCTTCTTCAGCTATCTTATATTGATAAGACTTTGTAATAAACTTCTAGGTGTTCTTAGAGAACTAGCATTACAGATTTGAGGATGCTCATCAAAGGTTTTTTATTGGGAGAGTCTGAAAGGTGAGTTTGCCATTCTCATTAGAGGAGATTCAAAAACATAAGTTTGAATGGAAATGCCGTGTTGATGAGCTTACTATGGACAAGTATTGGCTTTGAACATAGGTTTTAGCAGGTTACTACATGCCTTTTTTATAATGTTGTATTCATATCCCCTTGCCAAGGTTTATGGTAAGCTATTTAAATGTGAGTGCCTTAGCTGCGTGTCCAAACAACCCTTTGAGCATTGCTCTAGCTGTTAGCTCTTTGCTGAGCATGAGCTCGTGGATTCCGCCCATCAAATACAACAACTTATACTTCCAAAATCTTTAGGTGTTTTAAGTGTTGTCATAAATTCCTTTGTGTGATACAAGAGATGGAATCAAGTAGGTAGAGGCATACAAGGTAAAGGAATGAGCTTCTTGTGTGCTTATGGTGATACCGATAAAGTTCTTTTGTATGAATATAAATTTCTATCATTCGAAGGTGAGCTTCTCGTGCTCGAATGTGAGCTTCTTTCGTACAAAGGTGATCTTTTTGGTGCATGTTGTTGAGCTCTTGCCTATAAATGTGAGTTTATAACGCCTCCTGGTGAGTTTCTTTTATGTGAAGGTGAGCTAATTGCATACGAAAGCAACCTTCTAAGGTGAGCTTCTTTTCTTGCTTGTTTAGGATGTCTCTGATAATCATGACCATTATGTTTATTTATTTTTCCGAAGTGTGAGACTAAGTATTTATCCCTTTGCCTTTGTTTTTCGATAATCGCCTAGCATTTCTATGTAAACTCATGTTGCCGAAATATGTGGACAAGCTTCTTGTCTAAGAAGCTTATTCATAATCATAGTTATCTAAACCAAGAAGGTTGAGCTTTTTTTGAGCGAAGCATTGTCTTTTGTTCTTGCCAATGTCTCTTCTTGATGCGATATTCCTATTTCTGATTTTGTTTTAACTGAGATCTTTCTCGAGCCAATGGAGTTTGTTGATTTTATTATGCCCCCCTTAGACCATCGAAGCTGATAAGATTCTTTGCTTCTCAGATCATTGACTATTGGACTATGCAAGAACCTAATATGTTTCCTGCTTCATGTGTTTCGACTAGGTCAGCCCACTTACTTACGTCAGTAGTCCCCAGAAAAGGTGTTTTGGTGAAGTTTTGGGTGTGTCTGACGTAGGCTGTCATGCTTCTTGGCTCCCTAGATTCTTTATTTTTGTATTTTGGTTACTTGGTCACTAACCTACCTGGTTCACTTATAAAGCTGCTTGAATTTGCAGATGTCAGGAATGTGTACCCTTGTATCAGGGACATGTATCCTTGCTTAAAGTTGTAATGTACAGTCGATGTAGACACTAGGCCTATGTAGCAGCAAAGTAGACAAGATACCTACTATTTTGAAAATACATATTTTGTGCATATTAAAGTATTGCGTGAAGATATCATAAAATTGGGATCTCTTTTGACGATGGCGTACAAAGCATAAGTGGTTTTTACATACGAGTGCAAGTAATAAATCACCTTTTAGAACGTGGAAAGCATGAAATTAGGTGAGTTTGTGTATATCTTGAGATTTACTAAGAGTTTTTATCTCTTGGAATGTACAAGGTTTTCAAGAATTAACAAATGTATTGTTACGTATAACAAGTATGTTCAAATCAGATTGCAATGTAAAGAGCAAGAGTTTTGGAACCTAGTAAACAGTGTTATGGTTGTAGAAATATAGGAGGTGAAGAAGTGACCTAGGAAGGATGTCCTCTCTAGCCATAGAGAAAACACTTAGGAACATGAGCGGAACTACTAGAGTTTTTTTGTTCTAAGCAGCGCAACCCCATGGTGGGATCCATGTGTTGCTACAACAAGGTTATAACTGGAAGATGGTATAGACGTCTTAGGTGCCAACCTTCTTTCCTCGTCACCTTCTTTGTTGGATCTGCTAAGAAGAAAGAACTCATTAGAAGGGTTCATACACCGAGGTCTCTAAACCACCCTCTGACGTTCAAAACTAGTGATTTATACCATATAAGTAGGATGTCAATAAGAAAATAAATGTATATATTAGTATATGAGAGATAGATAGTATAAAAGGAGGTAATGGTAGAAACCCGGACGGCCTAGCTACAAGTAGCTCATATGGTGTGATAGTAGCAAAAGGTTGTTTTGCTTAGTAAGTTAGAGTTTGTGATGGGACTAGCATATTTATGTGTAGCTAATATAGGGCCTTTGCAGCTTAACAATTACTTCCTTAGCATGGGGATGCTTCAGCAGCTCGTAGGCTGCTTCTTTAGCAAGCAAACACCTTTCATACATGAATTTAGAGATTGTTCCACTATCTAGATACACTCGATCTATGGGGAAGCCTTCTAGCTCAGCTTCCATAATGACTGGGATGATGATGCGATTGTTTAGGTATGTTGGGTGGGTATGTATTGCTGGTTCTAAGGTTCCATGCGAGCCTTTTGTCACAGCCCCCGACCACACCCTGGGCAGGAGTCGTGAGGCAGTAACAGGTGGTACCGGTGTTTATGAAATTTGCAGCGGAAAATATTATCTGGACCGTAGTTACGGAATATTTCAGAGTTTGTAAAACAACAAACTTTAATATTAAACAAATGGGATAAAACCCATATTACAATCAAATGTTTTTATAAGGATAAACCCTAATTGATAAAACATAAATTTCTTCATTTTATTCAGGTAATCATAGCCACTTTATTTAAGCCTTCAGTGCTCCATAGCAGCCTTCTATTACCTTCACAGTAAGTTACCTGAAACGCATTTGAAAATATTTTATTAGCAAAAAATACTGGTGAGTTCATTTATTTAAAAAGATACATTGTTATAATTTACAGCATCAAGATTTTTTATATTTGTTTATATCTATCAAATACTCAATCAGTATTTGTCACACGGTGGCAGTTCCGATATGACGGTGGTCATATCACTAATTGGCTAACTTTCATTCAATAGTGAAGATTATTAAGTAGTGTATACAAACCCCACATACCGGCAGTAATTTCAGAATATAAAAACTTAATCACTGTAAGTATAACTGAAAAACATTTAGGGTTTGAAATGCATTTGGTAAAAAGAAAGAATGACTCACTTTGTAGATTTAGGGATTTATGTTAAAGCTTCCTGGTGCTAATCCTGAGTTCCTAATAAAAATACAATGCAACATGTGTCAGTGCATCAACCCAATTCAAACTTTAACGATACATCACGAGATCAAAGCCCCAATGTAGTTAACAAAGTATAGCCTTATTCAGGAAGAACTTTGGCATCCGTTGCTGGGTTTTGGATCGATCAGACAGGGTATCGAATCAGTGATCAGGGTTAAAACACTTACAACGGGGTAGAGTTTCACAGATTTAGGGGTATCGTGCAAAGAAACAGCAATACGAGAGAACATATGAACGTGAATTCTGATCGTAAATGTGCAGAAACTTAAGTCCCATGCTGTTAGATTTATAGGTCAACTAGGACCCTCCGGCGCGTCGCGGAGGGGTCAAGGGGATCCCCCGCGTGTTGCGACACCCACCTATTTTGGCTAGATAGGCTTCGTTTCACGTATAGCCTTGCCACACGTCGCGCTCGGATAACACGTGTCCTGGTACTCCCCCGCGTGTCGCGGAAGATTTAGGGGTATTCCCCCGTGCCTCCTGGGAGTCTAGTTACTAGTTACTTTGTTTTTTGTACTGTTTTGCGTCGTACAAGTCTGTGGTTTCAATCAGGAGTCCTTATAAGGTGTTTTGGGAGTTGTTACACCTTTTTAGCAACTTGCTTCCCTTCTACGCTAACCTTGTTGACCCCCACTTTCTTATTTCCATCTTTAATTTCTTTAACAAGGTGACCAAGTTCACCTGACTTTATAGCCTCCTCAGTGTTTTCGAAGTTGGAAGCAGTCATTGGGATGGTGACCGATATCATTATGAAAATAACATCACTTACTTGAGTCACGCTTGCTAACTCGCTTTGTAAGAGTTCGAGATGTCAGAAAGAATCTCTTGTGGGGGTGTCAATTCGAACGAGGGGACCTTTTTCTGTTATTAGACACTTTATGTTCATAAGGTCTACTTGAACGCTTCTCGAAAAAGGGTTGAAACGGGGCTTTTTCATGGTGATGAGCTACTGTTTTGGTTATCATTAACACGCTCGTAGGCTTGGTTATCCATGGCTTCCTATCCTCTAAAAAAGGCTTTAGCCCTATTGAAGGTTTCTTCGAAAGTCAGAGGGACATTATCATGAAGGTTTTAAGTAGCTTCTTTGGTCATATGACATTCATGAATCCTCCCACACACATCTTTACGGTTGGCCTATTGTAACCTAGACCCTCCTTCTTGTGCTGCTCCATGAAGGTTTTCGTATCCTTATCATATTTTTATTGGATCTAATAGAGAATGGTTGTATCCTTCGTATATCACCTTTTTCGGGTGAAATTGGCCCAGAAGCTCTTGTAAAGATCATTAAAGGACTCAATACTCTTTCCTGGTAAGTTGCTAAACAAGAGGCAAGCTGAGCCTATTAACGTTTGTATGAACATGAGGCAGTATTCCGCTTTGTTCCATCGTTCTACAACCGCTGCCTCAGAAAAAAATTGAAGGTGATCTTTAGGGTCTTGTGTTTCGTCATATGTTTTCACATTTTCCGACATCTTAATCTTGGACTGGAATTCAAAGTTTGCAATTCAATCTGAGAAGCATGACATCTAGTTGGGCTTATAAAGCCAAGATGGTTCACCAGGATCTGTCCTTTAGGGTGGTTTTATTGGATCTGTTTTACCATGTTGACAACTGGCTGACTAGTAGGAGGGAAGCTTTAAGGCATCTGCTAAGGATAACTTTTAGGACAATGTTGATTATATTGAGGCATCATGTAAGCATCCATATTTGGCGAATGAAGTTAGGATACATGAATCCAGGATGTGTGTATGGAGATGGTACTGGGCAGCTAGCCCTTACAAAGACAAAGGTAGTTGTGTTTCTGGTAAGAGGTAAATCCCTCAGAACTACTTCAAAAGAGGTTGGAGGAGGTGTTGCTGTCTAAGAGGGTTGGAGTAGTTGTTCAATAGTATACCCCTAGTTCCCTTACTGAGCAGATGAGGAAGCAGTTAGGTTTACCCTTTTTGTGAAGATTCCCTTTTACTGTTTAAGTATGGTTTGTAGTTTGGACTAGCAGGCACCTCGAATGGCTGTTGGAGGAGTACTTATGTTTAAAGAGGCAAGCATAAGAAAAAAAAAAGTTATCTTAGATTCTTTGTCAAAAGCAAGCCTAACCCTAACACCTTTTGCGTGTTCGTCTCTAATATAACAGTTCACGAGTTCCCTAATCTGATGGAAATTTTGCCTAACTCCCTTAGGAGTTAAGTCTATTATTTTGATGGGAGTAAGACGTTATCTCTAGGGAAATGACTGCTTCCCTTAAAAGGTGATGGTGTTTGGAACTGTTGAAGGTCATATAACGAGGGTTCGACCTATGGTCGGTGTGTTGTGGATGAATTGCAGCCTGCTCGTCTGCAAAATTGTGACCAGAGACTTGTTGGTCGATATTTGCAGATTAGTTGGGAGGGGCGTCCCGTCCAACCATTTTAAGATGGAAAACTTAGGGAAAAAAGGTGGACTACCAAGATCTACTGTTCTAAGTAGCACAACTCCACGATGGGTGTCACCTGTTGATACAACAAGGATACGACTAGTCATGCTTTAGTAAATTCCACAGCTTCAAGCTTTTGGGTATCAGGTTAGATGAACAATACCGTTAGTCTAACCGCAGGAGTGGGTCTTCTGTCATGGCCGGCCCTGAGAATTCATGTACCCTGTTAGTCTAACCGCAGGAGTGGGTCTTCTGCCAGGGCCGGCCATGTGAAGGTGACCTTACCTTTTCGGTGAAAGTACTCCCAATGGATGCGTGTTCCCGGTCCTCTCGTAGTAGGGAAAGGTCCTCTCAATGCTCTAACGCCCACACCGGATATGGACCGAACTGTCTCACGACGTTCTGAACCCAGCTCACGTACCGCTTTAATGGGCAAACAGCCCAACCCTTGGAACATACTACAGCCCCAGGTGGCGAAGAACTGACATCGAGGTGCCAAACCTTCCCGTTGATGTGAGCTCTTGGGGAAGATCAGCCTGTTATCCCTAGAGTAACTTTTATCCGTTGAGCGACGACCCTTCCACTCGGCACCGTCGGATCACTAAGGCCGACTTTCGTCCCTGCTCGACTGGTGGGTCATGCAGTCAAGCTCCCTTCTGCCTTTGCACTCGAGGGCCAATCTCCGTCCGGCCCGAGGAAACCTTTGCACGCCTCCGTTACCTTTTGGGAGGCCTGCGCCCCATAGAATTGAAAGTGTCTCCCTGAGACTGTCCCTTGGCCCGTACGTCCTGACACAAGGTTAGAATTCTAGCTCTTCCAGAGTGGTATCTCACTTATGGCTCGGACCCCCCCCCCCCCCCCCGCCCCCACCCCCGCCCCCGGAAGGAGGCCTTCTTCGCCTTCCACCTAAGCTGCGCAGGAAAGGCCCAAAACCAATCCCAGGGAACAGTGAAGCTTCATAGGGTTTATAGATTTTGGTATCTATGTTGATAGCAGTCAGTGCAACGTTACTTTAACGAGATGCTATAAGCTAGGAACCTAATGCGTTTGGTTTCTAAGCTTCTCGATTATATTGAGAAGTGAGGTCTGGGTACCCATGTCATAAATTACAAACAAATAACTGAACACTTGATGTATATACATATCGACTGTTATATACGAATGTACAAGTATCGATGCTTTTTTTTTCTGGGGAAGGATCCACTAAAAAGTGGATTTTGCCTAAGTAGCCTAAGAAGGAATCTTAACCATTCATTTTTCAAATCAATGGTTAAGATGAAAGGGTAGGAGAAAGGAGGAGTGCAAGGGTATATTGGGAAAATCCTATTTATGGACTTTCTCTCTCCACATGCAAGTCACATGCATATTCCACCCTTATTTTTTAAACGTTTATAACTTTTTTATACGACATTATTTTTTCATAAAAATTTCACCGTAAAATCGAGCGTCTTTTTATCTTTAATTTGAGTACCATATTGCTATATAAAATATGAAGACTAAAAAAACCCACTTAAATGTGTTGTATTTCTATGTTATATAACATTTTTTGTGCTGAATTTTTGTACTATATTTTTGTGCTAAATTTTTTGTGCTGAATTTTTTTATCTTAAATTTTTTTTTCCTCAATTTTTTTGTGCTAGATTTTTTGTACTATATTTTTTGCTAAATTTTTTCATGCTATATTTCTTTGTACTACATTTTTTTGCTAAATTTTTTTGTGCTATATTTTTTGTACTAGATTTTTTGTGCTATATTTTTTTGTACTGCATTTTTTGTGCTATATTTTTTATACTAGATTTTTTGTGCTATATTTTTTTGTACTAGATTTTTTTTTGTATTTTTTAAAAATAAAAGAAGTGCCACATGTCATTTTCACTCCAATTTATAAAGACTAAAATGTCCTTGATTCCTAATTATTTGGAGTGCCACATGTCATCATCACAATCCTTCTTAGGCTACTTAGGCAAAATCCACTTTTTAGTGGATCCTTCCCCTTTTTTTTTCTAATTTAAAGTGTGTATCTACAAATAAATATATTTGCAATAAAAATATCTCGTAATAAAGTTACCAAGTGTTACGGTGTTCGTACTTCGTGGTACCCGCCTAGGACAAAATAAATAAGTAAGATAACCCATAAACGTAGATATCGAAGACAAGATTGCATGCATCACGAGAAGAATCTTGGTCACAGGTTTCTTTTTTCTTTTTTAATTTGTTTATGCACAATTGGTGAGGTGAATCTTGCTTTTATTCGATTTTGTGGTATTATTTAATTTCCTACATGATCTTCCATAATCTATAGACTCTCTAACTATGACTAGCTCAGTCAATCCCTTAATTGAAAACTATATTCAATCAAATTCTAAGATGCTTGAAAGCTTCTTTGCTTAATTCACTCTTGTCCGCAACTTGGATACGGTGGTGTGCAAAAAACCGAATTAACCGACCCATATCCAAATTAACCGCAAAAACCGAACCAAAAAACCGAACCATAACAAAAACCAGTGCGTCTGTTAATTGTTCTTTTGAACATCAAAAGTACTGGATCGGTTATGGTTATCAATGTTCCCATATCCACCATAGCCTAACTGACATATAGTAAACTCTTTGTCGGATTTAGGATTTTCGTCGTTTTTTTAATATTAGAATTTATGCAAATATATCATATCACTTTGTTTTAATATTCGGTATTAATATTATAGATTATATATATATTTTAGTAGTATGTAATATACAAATATGTAATAACAACTTATTTCATGTTTTAAAAATAAAGAAACTATTTTTAGCTAGGCCTAAATTCATGGTTAACAACACCTAACCGACCCGCTATAACCTTCAAAACCGATTGACTAAAATCATCATAACCGATTGGCTATGGTTATGATAATTCAATAACCGACTAGGCTAAAATCGACCCAAACCAACTCATGCACACCCCTACTAGGAAACTTGTTGCAGGCAAACAAAAGTGACACATCTAATCTAACGGCTGGTAAACCTAAAAAGAATAACCGAACTGAATTTAAACTGAAATGAAACCGAAAAAACCGACGAAATCGAACCAAAATAACCGACGGATTCGATTTTGTTTTCTTTGTAAACCCAAAACTGAGGTTCGGTTTTGCTTACTTAATGATTGAGCTTAATCGCCTCATACCAAATTGAACACTAAAACCGAACCGAACCAAAGTTGTTTGCATGTATGTTATACTGGGTTTATGGTCCAAATTATTATTTTCATGCAAAATTATCATACACAAGTTCATCAATAGGTCAAAAATTTTAGACTCAAGTTTACTATTTTGGGCCAAAATTTTAAAACCCAATGTAAAACAGAAAACCAACCCAAAACCCAAAAAACAGAAACTTCGGTTTCGGCTTGGTTTGAGGCTTTGAGCCCATAACCGATCTAATGCACCCCCTTCAATATACGTATGTTTCAAGAACCACTTTTAATTATAGTTAAGGTAGTAATCATATTTTTTCTGAACGGTAAGAAACGACGTGTCAACCACCGTGACACCGGACGTTATGGCCAAAGTCGACTACTCGACCGCCGCCAGCCCCTTGACTACACTAATACACTAATGTTTTTAGAACTTTTGGTTCTAAATAGATGATATATAGTTTTATATAATAGAAATTGTTTATTTTATTTGAAGAATAGTATTCTATTCTAATACATGATTTATTTTTAACTTTTTTTTCATTATGCGCTTAATTTTTCTCAGGCCTTCGCTTTTTTTGCGCTTTGCGCCTAGGCCACAGGCGAGGCCTATGCACGTTGAGTGCGCTTAGCGCCTTTAATAATTATGGGTGTATGTTGATGTTGGACCAGAATGGCAAATTGGGCCAAAGGAATTTTTTTTGAAGGTGCTTATTCTTCAGTTTGAACTTTGAACGATTCAACTGCATGCAGAATCGAATTGGAACCCTTTATAACTGAACCCACTTACAAATTTTGTTTTTGGATCGCTTTTAAACCCAGAAGTAAATTGGGTTTTCGGTCCTGAAAGTTCCAAACCAAAAACAAAACCAATGAACGTCCCTATTTGGTGTGCACTTAATTTTTACAGATTTTACTAATTCGCCATGAGTAGTTTACTATCTCCATCTCAGTGTACAGTGTTAACAAAAACTGATTAATTCAATATGTGTAATTTTGGTGATTAAGGATTATGTAAAAAGTGGTAAGTGTGTGAGAAATGTAAAAAATATTCTAGTGATAAACACCGGTCCATCAATTATATTAATGAATAAGGGTAATAATGTAATTTACTCTCAAAATCAATTCAAGAATATGTGTTAACTGTTTTAGGAGAGATTTTAGGAAACAAAATTGTTTTCTAAAATTTGTACATCTGATCGTTTTAAATAAAATTTATTCGATTCACTCGTCTAAAATCATCTATCATTCATATCTTCTTTCATCATCTTTAAATCGCAACATACATGATGCAACAGGAAGATACATGTTACGTTATGGTGTTTTATGGACAACCGAATTATGATGAATGGATTGAGTTCATAATGGATGACTCAATGGAACAAGACGATCCAGTTATCGTGTTTTACACCTGCAATTCCAGTAGATCTTCGTATGGTGTTTTAAACCTACATTCTAGTAGTTGTTCTTCTTATTTTCTTCGTATGGTGTTTTACACTTGCATTCCAGTAGGAGTTCTTCGTATGATGTTTTATACCTGCATTCATGGTGTTTTACACCTGCATTCCAGTAGTTGTTATTCGTATGTTCTTCGTATGGTGTTTTACACTTGCATTTCAGTAGGTGTTCTTAACATGTTCTTCGTATGGTGTTTTACACCTGCATTCATGGTGTTTTACACCTGTATTTCAGTAGATGTTCTTTGTATGGTGTTTTAAACATTCGTTCCGGTAGATTTCATATCATGCTATACGTAAAAAAAATCTCTATATAAGTATAGCAATAAGGTACTCATATTAAAGATAAAAAAACTCGTTATTATGGGGTAATTTTTTTTAAAAAAAAATTACGTATAAAAAGTTATTGACGATAAAAAAGATGGGTAGAACTTGTATATGCATTTAGGTTGATGACAGTTTTTTTATTTAAACAACACAATATAAAAAGACACTATTGCCATTAATCTAGCCAAATTAGTTAAAAAAAATAAAACATAATTTACATTTTAAGCTTTTTTTATCTCAATTATTAACTAAAAGATTTAAGAACTTAAAGCACTTCTTACACTTCTCACACAACCACCGCTTTTTACACTAACCTTACCCTACTTTTGGTAAGCATAAATAACATTATGACATTACATAAAAAAAATTGTGCTTCTAGCCTGGTGGTGTGCAAAAGTCTCTCCTCTGGAGGTTGAGTGTTCAAGTCTCGTAGTAGACAAATGTGTAGATTAGTAGTAACATTAGTGGATGTGTGAATTAGGTGTTCTAAAAGAACTTAAAATTTTGTTTTTATAAAGTTAAAGGGTTCACTAAAATACTTGATGCTAATATTACAATAAAAAATCACGAAACTTAACTGAATTTAGTGAGCTTCACAAAAAAAAAAAAAAAAAATAGTAACTGCAAGAATTTTTAATGAATTTTTAAATACATAAAACAATTTTCTGTATGTATGATATATTAACAGTACTAATGAGTTTCTAAGGAATCTAAAAGACAAACGAATTGATTTATTTTCTTAAATATAATGTTTAGGTTTATGATTACGTGTAGATTTATTATATAATAAATAGGGTTATTGGATTTTATCACCACGAATTATCGGCTTCTGGCTGTTGCCACTCACAACTAACACTTTGACACCCGACACTCTCAACTTGACTTTTTGTTTGTCCTGGCACCACCCAGTTAAATCTCTACTAACTGGGTTTGTTTTTTGTCCGATGTGGCACAAGTTTGTTGAGTTGGAGCTGATTACGTGGCGATGATGTGTCTTTAACCTTCATCTCCTTCTTTATAACACAAGTCCAAAACAAACCCTAATTTCCTCATAATCATCTGGCGAACTTCCTACGATCAACCGGTAATATAACCGTTTTTACTCTTCAGTTTTCATTAATTCACAGATTCTATTAAATCTCGCCGGGAAACTTTCATTTCTCCGGCAACACCGCTTTTATATCACAGCTTTTAACGGTTAATCGGTGAAATAACTGTTTTTATCGTTCAGATCTTTGTGAATTCACAGATTCGTTTATGATTTCGTCGGAAACTTTCATTTCTCCGGCCACACAACTTCTGTATCACAACTTTTAACGGTAAATCAGTTATATAACCGTTTTTCTCGTTCACATCTTTGTGAATTCACAGATTCAATCAAATCTCCTCGGAAAACTTTCATTTCTCCGGCGATAACGCTTCTATATCACAAATTGTAACCGTAAATCGGTGATATAATCGTTTTTCTGTTCAGATCTGTGTGAATTTACAGATTCGTTGAAGATTTCACCGGAAATTTTTCATTAACGCTTCTAAATTACCACTTCCGACACTATTTTGGTGATATAACCGTTTTTATTGTTCTTTGTGAATTTTGTTCGAAGACGGCTCAGAGGACAGAAAAAGAAGAAACATAATTCAAATATGTTTTGGACTTGTCTGGTGTTATAAAGAAGGAGATGAAGGTTAAAGACACATCATCACCACGTAATCAACACCAACTCAACAAACTTGTGCCACGTCAGACAAAAAACAAATCCAGTTAGTGGAGATTTAACAGGGTGGTGCCATCACAAACAAAAAGTCAAGTTAAGTATGCCGGATGTCAAAGTGTTAGGGGAGTGTGGGTGGTCACTAGTGATAGAATTCCATCACTCACAAGCATCCAATCAACTCCTGCCATGTCATCAGCCACTATTCTATCACTCACAAGCATTTTGTAGTGGCGGTGGTCACTAGTGATAGAATTCCATCACTCACATTTTTTTAAAAATTTTTATTTTAAAATTAGAAATTAAGAATAAAACACTAAATTATAAATTTCATTAAAATTAAAAAATAAATTACATAGCAAAATAAAAAACAATTAAACATTGGAAAAAAAAAAACTTAAATTAAACGGGTGGCATCTCCCAACCTCACCTTTCGCAAATCTCGCGCTTTTGTTGAATTACAACCGACTTAAATGGTTCGTCGAGACAGGCGTGCGGCTCACACAAGATTTTTAAATCATTTTGTTATTCTACCGTTTTCAAGTGTCCCATGTACGCCTGCTCGCGTTCAACTTTTATGAACATAATTTTTTCGTTTCTTTGTTTGGCCTCGTTGTATTGCGCCAATTTCGCCTCTTCGATTCTGAAGATCGACTCCGCCACCACTTCCTTTCCTTTGCTTGACGATTCACCACTTCTCTTGCGGGATGGCCTTGTAGGTGTATCTTCTTCAACGGGGTCGTCAACGGGTTGATCGGGTTCGTCAAGGGGGTCCTCGTTTAAATTCATTTGAGGCAAGTTATCCGACGCGGAAGTCGTGTAGTTCCCCGAATCGGAGGTCTTTGATCTTTTCGGACCTCCTGTTTTTTTTGGAGCCGTAGGCCTAACCACGTCGACCAAATCAACCGGGACCCATTTCGGGTGACGCCTCACAACGTCCCATGCCGCCACGTGTGGAAAACTCCTCTTTTTGTAGAGTTGGCAATACTCTTCGGTGGCTTGTTGCATGATTGTCGCCTCGTTCGCTCCACTTTGTGGATTTCGGTTCTACAAAAAATATAAAAACTTATGTATTTAAAAAAAATCTATTTTCTGTTTTTTTATAAAAAATTACTGTTTTTTTTTACAAAAACTGTTTCTGTTTTTTTTTTTTATAAAAAATAACTGTTTACTGTTTTTTTTAACAAAAACTGTTTTCTGTTTTTTTAAATATTTTTTCTGTTTTTAAAAAAAATAACAGTTTTCTGTTTTTTTTAAATACTGTTTCTGTTTTTAAAAAAAATAACAGTTTCTGTTTAAAAAAAATAACAGTTTTCTGATTTAAAAAAAAAAAAAAACTGTTTTCTGTTTTTTAAAAATAAAACAGTTTCTGTTTTTTTTTTATAAAAAAACAGTTTTCTGTATTTTTTTTAAATAACAGTTTTTTTAAAGATTTAAACTTTATAAAAAAAACATACCTTTTGAATGAAACAACCGTTGAACTTACTAATTTTCCCGTTCAAATCCGTCCATTTCGACGTCATTTGGTCCATGTTTCGTTCCTTTGCACCGGGAAGTCGGCTAAAACGATTAGTGACCCGCCTCCAAAACATATCATTTCTTTGCTCGTTGGAATGTTTCTTGTTTTCGGAGATGTGCAAGTACGCCTTCACCAAGGCCACCTCCTCCTCGCTCGTCCAATGTTTTCGAACGGTTGAGACAATTTCTTGAACGTCGTCATTTTCTTCTTCTTCCTCTTCCTTTTCTTCTTTTTCTTCTTCTTCTTCTTCTTCTTGTTCTTGAACGTAATCATCATCTTCATCGTCGTCAAGACTTTGTTGTGGTTCACAATACGCGTTTGCAAATTGACGGATGAGGGTGTTGTCTTCTAGTAGTGGGTCGAGTTGGTGGGGTTGGGTTTGAAAGTTTGGAAACGATTGGGGTTGAAATTGGTGAGGTTGAAACGGTGGAACGAACGGTTGGTTTTGATACGTTTGAGATTGAAAGGGTGGATATTATTGGGTTTGAAACGGTGGATATTGTTGGGTTTGAAAATGTGGGACTTGCTTGGGTTCGTCTTGCAACCTAAAGCGCGTCGGCTCGCCAAGATTCGCTCGAACCTTGGGTCTTACGGGATTTTTCTTCGTACCCGAACCTCTTTTTTTCGAATCCCCACCTCTCTTGCTTGAACCTTCCATGTGTGTTGTAAAATTTTTTAGATTGAGTGAGAGAATTTTTGAAATGAAATGGAGAATTTTTTGATTTTTTGAAGTAAGTGGGGGGAATGGTTTGTGGATTTAATATAAAAACCTTCAAAAAAAAAATTAAAATAAACCCAACGTTCATATTCTTCCAAGGTCAAAAAAGCTAACGGTAATATTTCATTTTCCACGCGTGATGTTTTCAACGCGTTAAGATGTTCACGCGTTGTTTTTGTGGGCGGCGGCGGTGTGCAAAATACTTCCACGCGTGATGGGGTGGCCATCACGGACCACCCCCAGTCCCCTTAGTTACGAGTGGCAACGATCAAAGACTGATAGTTAGGGGTGATAAAATCCAATAACCCTAATAAATAAACAAGTAAAGGTTTGTAGCTAGAGGTGACTCACAAAAAAACTTTTTATGATTTTAACTTTATTCCGTTTGTCTCTCATTTTCTTTGTTCAAGGCTCTATGTTTTCTTTTATTTTTCTCTTAAACTATCTGTAGTGATGAGTGAAACAAATACTCTATTTTCAGGCATGAAACGACACGTGGTCGTCTAGTCAGCAAAGGGACATTTATTAAAAAGGAGTGTAATGGTATAATGTCTCATGATACCCCAACAATGATTACTCAATTATTATCCTTTTTATAAAAATAAAACAAATAAATGAGTTGAAAATTTGTTTTTGGTCAAAGTTTGAAACTTTTAAACAATCCGGCGTTTTAATCAAAACGCCCAACAAAAAAACGCCCCAGAGGGCGATGCGCAGGCGTGAAAGGGCGTGGATGGGGGAAAACACCCAAATTGGGTGCCACTACGGGTGGTCTTAGGGCCGTTCCCCAGAGCTCGATAACAAATAATAAGAATTAACATAAATAAACAAACAATTAAACAACTTAATATAAACAATTTTTTTAACTTAAATAAACGTTTTAATATAAAGAAAACAATTAAAAGTAATAAAAAGAAATCAAACAAATAGAAACATACAAATGAATATGATGTATAGGGCTACAAACTCAATACTTTTAGAACCTTTTTTTTCTTTATCTTTGGGTTTTAAGACTGGAAGATTGAACAAATGCTTTTTTTTAAGAAAACAGAATATGGCCAGTCTTGAACCTAAGACCCGTGTATTGATAAATAAGCACAAAACCATTAGAGTTACATCTATGATAATTTTTCATTTGGGACTGTAAATATTTTACATATAAATATAACGAAAGATAATTCTTTTGGACCCTCAATATATTTCGGGCGTTGCTCGATAGCACGCCTTATATACCCTCTAAGACGGTAATGTTCTTGCACTTTTTTTCTCATTGGTTGCAAATTTTCTCTATTTTACAAGCTATGTTTTCTTTTACTTTTTTCTTACACCTTTTTTAACTCATTGGTTGCAAATAACACCTTATGAAAAGAGGGGTTGCTAGGCCATATATTCATTGTTAAAACTAGCATGATGCCCACGCGACCAGGCGGAAGTGACACATCGTATCGCGATACTCGTTTTTTGTAGTTTTTTTATTCATATAATATTTATTGTAGCATCATTGTGATAGAATACATCAAAAGCCAAAGTAATTGGGTAATCCATTTCATTGTGTTGTGCATGGTTCAGTCAGTTCAGTTATTATACTCAATCGAAGTTGAAACCAAAGTAAACGGTTTGTCTATTTTATTAACCAATCGATTTTCGGTTAATCACTTCGGTTTATTCGGTTAGATTGATGGTTTTCGGTTTGGTTCATTTAATTTCAGTTAATAGCAAAAACCAAACTTGGGTTAAAACTTTTGCTTATAATTTGAATTTTTTCCGCTTTCGTTACCCCTTTTTATATGAAAGGTTGCCCCTATAAGGATTTTCTAGATCCACTACTTGGAGATTACCTTTTCCACGTCAAATTTCCCACGAACTTCATGAAATGGTCTTTCCTTCACCGAAGGATTTGTTGTTGAAAGTCGTTTGATTTGTGGTGTTAGCATTAGTTAATTAACAAATGAATCTAAAAAGTAAGATGTTCAAAGAAGTATGCATAGAGTATTTTTATGTCTTCTATATGTCATTATATAAATCGTCACTATACTTTTTATAATCATTTTTTCAACAAAGAAACCAAGAAGAAAATGGCAACCCCAAATCCATCTTACAATTATATTCAATTAGTTGGGTCGTTCGGATGGCGTTAGAAAATAAAAGGATAACTTAAATTAGTTGGCTTACACGTCAAGAATATAGTGTTAAAAACGTGTATTAATCATTAATGATTTATTATTTAATTTTCAGCTATGGTGATAATTGGGAACTAATTCACGTTGTACTGAATTATAAGTTCGGTTTTAAGTATCTCAGGTAACAAATAAAAACATTTTGACAGCTACGGTCAAATTTTCTAACAGATTGGCCAATCATGGTTTTTATTAACAATATAAAACATATATTTAGAGTTCTTATCATTTTATGCAGTGGCGAAGCTTGCCCCCCCCCCCCCCCCCCCAATTTTTCCGAAACCGGGGGTGGAAACGTATATACCTAAAAATTTTCTATACGAAAGTACTATTCATAACACTACGCATCGAAAAGTTCGAGGGGTCGGGTGCCCCCTCGGAAGCCTTCTGAGTTGCGCCCCTGATTTTATGGTAGTATTAGTTATACAATTTTATTTTATTAGCTTTACGTCTACATTCAAAGTTTTTAGTTAGAACATGACAACGAAAAACATTTCATTGTCCTCACATGTTTTAAGTTTAGTACGTTGAAATTTTAGTGTTGTTCCAATATGAATTTTCATGATACGAAAAGAACCTGTCTTAATGTGAGAAACGAACCATTGAAGTGTACCAATTCAATTTGAATAGATGAAAATATGTTTAACGTGGGGATATATTAACTCAATCTAGCACGTAGATGTTTGGATCTAAATTTATTTATCGTTGAAGTGCTGGTATTTTAGGTTGAATTGTTAAAACTAGGATGTACACGAGTCGGTTCGGCTCTATTTAAAGCTACAAACTGAACTATATTCTATATTTCGGTTATTATAATTTCATAAGTGACCGGTTTCGATTATAAACTGTTCGGTTAATTCGGTTATTGTAGAGTATGATTGTGTTAATTTGGTTAAATGTCAGCTTTTAACGTAGAGGATTCAAGCTAGTTTTAATTTATAGAGGATATATAATAACTGAAAACTAATATGTTATATATAAAAAAATATAACAAAAATTTCAACTTATAATATATTATTTGTAAAAAAATAAATAGAAAGATCAAATAGGAAGTTAATTTTCGCTAGGAAGGATAGGAAGCCATAGGATTATGACATGTGGCAAATTTTAAAATAAAGAGAAAGGGTATTTTAGTCAATCCAACTCATTCTTCTTCCTTTTTCAAAACCCAGTAAATTCAAAAACCCATCATTTTCAAAACCCACCATCTTCAACTATTTCTTCACTTTCTATCTCAATAATCACTACATTATAGTGCGATTTTCATCACAAATCAATGATTAAGAACCCGATCAACGTGTTCTTCAGTTTTTTTTTGAAGAAAACCCAGTTTAATTTCATAAAAAAATCTCGTTTTTTCCGGTGATTTTGGAGATAATCACTCGATTCGTTCGATTCGAGCGTTGATA
Source organism: Helianthus tuberosus (assembly GCA_030545235.1). Lineage (NCBI taxonomy): Eukaryota > Viridiplantae > Streptophyta > Magnoliopsida > Asterales > Asteraceae > Helianthus > Helianthus tuberosus. The sequence goes on from CM060377.1 coordinate 46,873,719, forward strand.
AGTGTTTCTATCATTCAAATTTCGTCAATTGATGAAGAAATCGGCTTCGATCCATGTAAGAAATTCTTTAATTTCATTTTCATGATCTAGGTTTTTGATTTAGTCATTGCGTTTTACGATCTTTGCAGGGGTCCGGGGGCGGCAGCCGCCGGTAGCGGGGTCCCAGGGGCGGCAGCCCCTGGCGGGGTCCAAGGGGCAGAGCCCCTGGCTGGGGTTCAGCTCGGAAAATTTTTTTTTCGATTAAATTGCTGTACTAAAAACGCATCAGAAAAATTAAATTTCCATAAATTGGCTCATTTCGAAGACAGTAATTCGTAGACAATTCAGACAGTTCACAGTGACAGACAGTTTTATGTGTCCATTGCGTTTTAGAAATAAGAGAGTTTTATGTGGTTTCTGGCTATTGCGCGTTTTAGAAAAAAACACATTTTTAAGTGTTTTTAGTCATTGTGTTTTAGGTAAAACACATTTTTTAGGTGTTTTCAGTCCATTGCGTTTTAGAATGAGTCATTTTTAAGTGTTTTCTGGCCATTGCGTTTTACATATAAGACATTTCTTTGTGTTTTTTGTGCATTGCGTTTTAGGTAAAACATTTTTTATGTGTTTTCAGTCCATTGCGTTTTAGAAAACATACATTTTAAGTGTATTCTGGCCATTGCGTTTTACAAATAAGTTATTTCTTTGTGTTTTTGGTGCATTGCGTTTTAGGTAAAACACATTTTTATGTGTTTTCTGGCCATTGCGTTTTACAAATAAGTCATTTCTTTGTGTTTTTAGTGCATTGCGTTTTAGAAAAATGTCATTTTTTAGGTTTTTTTTTTCATTGCGTTTTACGTAACTGGTGGTTTTTCTATTGCGTTTTACGCAACTGGGTTTTAAATTTTTTTTTTAAAATATAGCAATAGTATACTCGTTTTAAAGATAAAAAAACGCTCGTTTTTTTGGTGCAATTTTTATAAAAAAATAACGTCGTATGAAAGAGTTATTAACGTTTAAAAAATGGGGGTAATTGGAGGAGAGAGAAACTATTGGCTTGGATTGACTAGAATGCCCTTGAACAAACTCACGCGCCTTTTTTCTTCATTTCAATTTGCCTGATTTAATCTTAGCCATTGATTAACTTAATGGATGGTCAAGATCACTTCCTATCGTTCCTAGCTAAATAAACTTTCTATTGTATCTCCACCCATGGTTTTAGTGCCGATTATGTTTGGTTATTTATACACACATAACTATAACCGACCATAAAAACCGGTTATCAAAAATCAAAATCAAACCATCCGTGTTTTTTAGTGGGTTCGTTTATTTCGGCTTTATTTTTTCTGCTATAGTTTGGTTATTCATTTTTCTCTCACCCGTGTTAAATGCTTCAGTTGAGGGATTAGGAGGAACATTTTAGAAACAATCTATACTTTCTATAAAAGCAGAAAACCCTAAACCCTAAACCCTAAACCCAGTAACATAAGAAAAGCTGAGGTGGCAGCTGTAGAGGCTGTCTAACAATGTTTTTCTTATTTCATTATTGCATCATTGCATCATAAAACTTAATTTAAAATACATTTTAAATTCAAACTTTTGCCCTTCATTTAAAAGTCAAAGTTTACACTTCATTCAAAATTAAAACATCTGCTCTTCAGACTTTCTTCAAACCTCTGCTCTTCATAAGAAAAACAAACCTCTGGCCAGATTCAAAATTCTGGCTACAGATTCAAAATTCAAAATTCAAACCATATATTCGAACCCTATAAATAAGATATTGTAATTTGGCTCCACATTCAAATTTCAATTCATCTCTCTCACTCATATTCTTTAGCATGTCTCTTTCTCTCAAATGCGTAGCTCTCATGAATCAGCCGGTTAATCTCCGATTACAGTTCTTTGTTCGAACATTTGTTGATTGTTTTTACACATTATCGTTCCAATATCATTGTTCCAACATCGTCTTTCCAATGAAGCTTCCCATCACACATCAACATCAACATCGTGAAAAGTTGTATGTGCTACCTTCTTTGATGGGAGAGTTGCATTGTTCCAACATCGTTAAATCAAAATTCAGCTTTTCTTATGTCACTCAGATTTTCTTCTTTAATAGAAAATATAGATTGTTGCAACATCATGAAAAGTTATATGCGCTACCTTCTTTGATGGGAGAGTTGCATTTTAAGTTTGTGGCTTATTTTTGTTAACTGTAGTTATACTAATTTAATTTGATTATGAAGAAACAAGTGTTGATAGTGTTGATAGTTTTTATTGACAGTCACATTTTAGAATATGTTAATATGCAAATTGATAGTATTAAATTAAATAAACATACATAGAAAGATAAAAATTTATTGAAATATGCATAAACTATTACACACTAGAGTTAACAGTTGCTAGGATTTCGTAGACTCTGGCCTTTCACCATGTGATTTCATTCTCTCTTTTGTTTTTCAGATCAGTTAGCATGTCGCAGATTTTCTGATCCTGCTTTAGTAGTTGTGTGTCAGAAACTCTTCTGCATTGTTCTGGAAATCTGATGGAGGAGAGTGGAGGACTTCATCAAGCAATGCTATGCTGTTCCAGGTATTGTTGTAATTAGTGTCATTGATTATGCCGACTTTTCTGTTTAGTTCCTTGTCTGATCTTTTTTCTTTGAGTGACTACATCGAGAATTGTGTTTTAAGATTGCTGGTGTCTGACAAGGTGGTAGAAGCATCTGTTTGCCATCTAGATTTTTGTTGGATTTGCTGATTTTGATTTGTTTTTGACAGACAGTGATTTGTAAGACAATTTGTTGATGTTTTGAATCAAACTAATCATCAGTCTTTTATAGTGTTTAAAACGCGTCTATATGGTAAATGAAGAGGTTAATTGTAATTATGATAACATGTTTTTTTCTTTGAAGTTTTAAAATTTGTCCCTTGGGTTTCTTAATGTTTAATTTTATAGTTTTCCCATAAAAGCTCGGATTTGAAAAGGTTTTTGCATTAAAAGGCTGCTGTTTTTAAATATAAATTTATATGTTTATATTAAATCTACACGTTTTGGTTGATTAGATTATTAAATGTACAATCAGTTTAAATCTGACATCTTAGGCTGTTAGATATTTCACTATATAAACTCATTGCCACTTCACATGTTTTTCATCATGTTTTGCTACGAAGATATCATTCTTTCACATCACTTGAGTAATATATAAGTTAAAATGGCGTCATACACTTCTGCAGAGTCTGATGATTTAAAGCAACGCTTTATCAGGAAAATTGAGGAACACGTGTATGAGAATAGGGCTACTCTTCAAGAGCTGAAGAGATGTTTTGATGGACTGCACGTTGGCATGTTCACGAGAGAGTAGGTTTCCAAAAATCTGGTGCGGATGCCTTCAACTTCCGTTCGTAAGCTTTGTGTTATCAGTAATATAGAGTGCGGTGATAGAGACGTGGAGTTCATGGCGATGTTGAAGGATATACATAAATGGAGTTGAAGCTAAAATTTCTTAATTCTTGTTATTGTTAGATTTGAAAGTTTCATTATTCAGTATGTTATGTAATTGTTGATCTTTTAATGTCATGAATAAATGAATAAATTTTAATCTTATTAATCTTTGTTGTCGCATTTTACTTATTTAGTATTTGAGTTTGATTTAGATTATGTTGATGTTGAATTGTGTGTGAACAGATGTTTGGTAAGTCAACAGAGGTTTAATAGGATTAAAGGTTGGTTTAAGGGTGAACAGATGAGTGCAAAGACAAAACAATGTATAAAATTTGATCATTAATAACAGTTTTTTTGAAGAATTTGCTCCTCCAAATTACAAAGACTCAATATTTGGAGTTGTAAAAGGTCTGTTGTAGCTAAAGTCTGGTAAAAGAGAACATTTGCTGATGAAGAAAGATTGAAGAAGCAAAGGTCTGCTATGGGTGAACAGATGTTAAAGAACAACAGATGATATTCAAAATATGATGCTCAACATAGGTTTTTATAGTAACAGTGGTTAGGCTAATAGCAGATGTTGGGAGTTTGTTAGTCTGTTAGATTAGATGTTGCTAACTGGGTGAACATTGTAATTGCAATCTTTATATAAACATGCTACTGACATCATTCTTCTCATTCTTATGAAACAACTGTTTATCATAACGACTGTTGATTTACTACTGTTGAATAAATGAATAAATTTTAATCCTATTAATCTTTGTTGTCACATTTTAGTTTTACTTATTTTAGCAAGCATAAGTATTATTATATAGTTTTGAATATCATCTGAGGATTGCAGACCGATATTGGTGTAGATGTGTAATTGTGTCTGAGTTTGATTTAGATTATATTGATGCTGAATTGTTTCTGAACATATTTTTATAATCTATAATATATGATCATCAATAATAGTTTTTTTTGAAGAATTTGCTCATCCAAATTACAAAGAGTCAATATTTGCTGTTGTAAAAGGTCTGTTGTAGCTAAAGTCCTCCAAAAGAGAGCATCTGCTGATGAAGAATGTCTGAAGATGCAAAGGTCTGCTATGGGCCAAGAGATGTTAACGAACAACAGATGACATTCAAATTATGCTGCTCAACAGAGGTTTTCATAGTAACAGTTGTTAGGCTAATAGCAGATGTTAGGAGTTTGTTAGGCTATTACATGTTGCTCACTAGGTGAACCTTTGTAATTACAATCTTTGTATAAGCATGTTGCTGACATCTATGAAACAACTGTTTATGCTAACGAATGTTGACTTACATTGTTCCTAACCTCGGTTGTTGGCCAACAGAGGTTTTCAAACAACTGTCATCCGTTATCACAAGAGAGGTTCTGACATGGACAAATGTTAGCTAAAAATTCAAACACTGCTGAAAGGTATCATCTGTTCTCATAAATTCTGTTTATGCTAACGACTATTTGACTTACACCGTTCCCAACCTCTGTCGTTGGCCAACTGAGGTTTCTAAACAATTGTCATCCATTATCACAAGAGAGGTTTTGACGTGGACAGATGTTAGTCATCAGATATTTGTAACTACTGCCACGTTAGCATTCACTTTTTCTCTCTATATAAAAGCTGTTTCATCCCTAAATCGAGCTTCTACCACTACCGTCTCGAATTCAAAATTCTCAAAAGCAGTTTCCAACATATTAAAAACCCTCCAACATAAACCTTGTTTCATCCCTAAATCACCTTCTTCTCCAATCATGGCTCTGAACATCAAAAACCCTCACAACTACCTCCCCATCTTCGAGAAATCCAGCAAAAATACCAGCTTTCACTCAATAATTGACCTTTTAATGTCATCAAAATACAAACCAATCCTTACTACAAATCAATCCTTACTGTTGATGCTCCGGTTCATACGGAAATGCTCCGAAAATTTTGGTTTAATGCTGAAATAGAGTTTGAAGATGATAATCTGGTTGCCATCACATCTAAGGTCGAAAAAAGTGTGGTTCGAATTTCCCCATCTACAATTTCCACTACATTTGCATTGGACGACTTGGGAGGTAAGACCAACATTGAAAAATGTGAACTTCATACAAAGTTCATTGAAAGAGGGTATGATGCACAATTGAAGGAAGTTACTATGTACAAACCAAACTTCCCTCCGCCAATGAAATTTTTGTTCCACACTCTTTTAACTTGTCTCTCAGCCAAGACCACCGCATTTAATGAGATACATTTAAACATTCAGTATTTGGGTTATGCTATTTTAGCAAAATCTGATTACAATTTATCACAAGCACTGTTTTCTGATTTGTTGACTAATGTGAAAAATGTATAAAAATTGAAAAAAGGTGCTCGTAATAATACTTTTCTGTTGAATCCAAGACTTCTAAGCTACTACCTACGAAACCAAGTGTCACAAACATATTTTGAACAAGGTGTAGCTTTTCAAATAAATAGTCTTACAAGTAAAACTTTTACCAGACTTATGGATAAAGAGTCAAATGTTTCAAAAAATAGAAACAAAGGGGGATGGGCATGTTCCAGATGCGTCCACATCTGTTGCTCAAATCTCTGTTGTTGAGCCAACTGCTCCTGGTGATCATGACACCACAACCGGTGTTGTGAAACTCACACCAGCAAAACGCAAAAAGAAACTTGCCACATCCAAAAAGCCCACCAAAACCAAACAAAATAAAAAGGGTCATCTGGAAGATGAGGTCATAGAGGTTAACCCAGTGACAACACAAATGTCACTTGAAACCACTACTGCTACTTCCTCACAGTTGTTGGAAAGATCTCAACCCATCCAAACTCCTCATGTATTCTCACAAAAGGATCATGTTGTAAGCACAGAGACACCACAACATGAAGTAGACCTTTCATATGAAAGTATGTTTAAAAGTCCCTCTCCCAGGCCAATCTTGCTTTTTACACCACAACCCTCTTCTGACGTTCCATCAACAATATTACATCTGTTTGAAGCAATTGAAATTCAGAATCAAAATAGACCCTCTCATCCACACATTACTGAAAGTATAACCCAACAAATGACTGTGTCTGAACCAATGTTGGTGCATCCGTCTGTCGCCTACGTCTTGTATCGAGTCTTGTATAGAATTAGAGCATGAGAATCAAAATAGTGATTTTTAGAGGTGATTCCGCTCGAAATGACACCTTGTCATTTCGAGCTAAATCACATAATTTTCTGATTCCGCTCGAGAGTGCCTATTTCTGATTCCGCTCGAAGTTTACATGCTGATTCCGCTCGAAATGACATATTGTCATTTGGAGCGAAATCAGAAACCCTATATATAGGGTCATTTGGGGCGAAATCAGGAAGAGTGTGTGTGTGTTGTCTTCCGGTGAGCCACGAAGTGCTGCCGAAGTGTTGTCGTGATTGTAATCAGCATTTTCATTAATAGAAACAACAGATTAAAGTGAATTCTCCATGAATTGAACCGAAACACTTGTTTCCGCCTCTTGTTTTGGTGATAAACTCTTCTGATAGACTCGTTCAGGTCCAAATTCGATCCTACAAGTGGTATCAGAGCTCAGGAAGAAGAGTTCTAAACAATTCAGCTGCGATTTCTGTTTTTCTACACCTTCTTTTCAAATTGAACATCATTTCACGGTCAGAATCGATTCAGATTTGCACACATTGCTCGGAATCTTGTATTGACAAAGCCTTAGAAGTTTCAAGTCCAAAATCGAACTAAATCTTGACAAAATCATGATTCAGCTCGAAATTGATCGATGGTATGATGACATCAGCTTGATTTCGCTCGAAATTTAGTCTTGATTCCGCTCCAAATCGACTTTCAACTTGGTTTTGCTCGAGAACTGATCTTGATTCCGCTCCAGATCAGCTTTAATTGGTTGATTCCGCTCCAGAATATTGACTAATTTCGCTCCAAGTAGTTCTGCTTGAAAGTTTCTTGTTGATTCCGCTCGAAATCTGATTCAGCCTGAACTTAAGTGCTGATTCTGCTCCAAAACAGGTTCAGCTTCAAAGTTATCGAGTGATTTCGCTCCAAAGCAAGTTCAGCTTGAAAAGTCTAATTCCGCTCCAAAGCAGGTTCAACTTGAGAAGTTTGATTCCGCTCCAAATGAATCTGTGATTCAGCTCCAACAAGTTTGTTGATTCCCCTCAGAAACAGATCTTTGCTGATTTTGCTCCAAAGTTACCAGATCTTTGCTGTTTTCGCTCCAAGTTATAAAGTCTAAGATTTCGCTCGAAAAGAATACATTTGCTATATCACTTGAAATTGAAAATTGTGAACTTTTGAAGATTAAAACAATGGACAACGAGTTCTACAATGCCTTTGCTAGTCCTATCACAATTACTCAGAATGCTTTGCTTGAAAATGAAACCGGGACATCACAGAAACCACCTAAGCTCTTGGATATTGATGATTACAATGGTTGGTCCGAACGCTTTGGAAATTGGGTTGAAGCTTATCACTTGGATGCTTGGGAACACACTGAAGTCCCATATGAAAGGCCCACAAGGAATGGTATTCAGTTAACTATCAGAGATATGAGTGCTGAGGAGAAAAAGAAGTATAGAGATGAGAAATTGATGGTGAGTCTGTTACAACAAGCGATCAAAGAGGACATTTTGATTTTGCTTCAACATGATGGAAGTGCTTATTCAATCTGGACTGAATTGGAAGCAAAGTCTATAGGAAGTGATGATATGCTTAAAAACAAGATGTCTCTCATGAAGAAAGAATTTGATCTATTTCGTGGGTTGAAATATGAAAATACCAAACAAATTATTGAGAGATATTGTAACTTGGTGAGAAATATGATGAAATTAGGGATAAAAAAGGATACTGAAGAGCTGATTGAGAAACTTGCTGATGCGTTACCACATGATACTTGGGGAACATTCCTGATGATGTTGAGAAACAATCAGAAAGAATATAAAAAGTTAACACTAGGTGAATTCATCAAACATTTGGAAGCTCAAGAGATGGAGCAAAGGAAGATCGCCAGGATGAAGAACTACGATGGAGAACAAGACATCGGCTTGTATTTCAAGAGTGGTGTTAGTGTAAAGACAAATTTTTCTCCAAAGGTTGAAACTGCTTATAACGCAAAAGGTTCTTCTGAAAGTACATCCCAGGGATCAAGCAGCACAACATGATTATCTTCATTTCCAACTTATGATCCACAGTTTTCTACAACAAAGAGTGGCAAAGTTCTTCAATGCAACATTTCTTTAAAGCTTGAGAATGATCAGAATTATATTGAGGAAGTTGCAAAAAGTCACATGTCTTTGTTGGTGACCGTGCTTGAATCCTATGGAGGCTTAGTTGCAGGGAGGATCGGAAATCCAATGCTCACGAAAGAGGATTACGATCAAATTGATGCCGAGGAAATGGAATTAATGGATATTAAATGGTGTATGGCCAGTGTGTTGAGACGGGCTGAAAAGTTTAAACAAATCACAGGCAGAGATGATTTTCGCGAGGCACATGTTTCACCTTTAGGTTTCGATAAGTCTAAAGTTACTTGTTTTCGTTGCAGGGAAAAGGGACATTTCAAGAGAGAGTGCACAAATCGAGAAGCGAGTGGAGCTCAAAACCCTTTCGGAAAAAACGATTACTACAAAAAGGCGATTTATCATCAAGTCACACAACAGCCATATCAACAACAACAGGCACCACATCAGGCTCAAACTGCACATGGAAGGAATGTGATTGAAGATTCTAAGAGAGCGTGTCTGGTTAATCAGGGCAAGGATGGTGGATTTAGCTGGGATAAATACATTCCAACATAAAGTAAAGTGTGTTTGGCAGATCAAGATGATGAAAAATTGCCAGAAGGGTTCAGTTGGGATAATTTTTGCCCAGATAAAGAATTTATGGAAAAAGAGATGTCAAATGTTAAAGCCTTTATTGCTAATGCTTATGATGAGTATTGGGCTGCAAAATATAGAAGAGTCAGGGAAGCTGAAGAAGAAAAATTGAGAAAAATTGAAGAAGAGGAAGAAGAAGAAGAGAGGTTAAAAGCTGAACCTGAAGCCGAGAAAAAGAAAAGAGCTGAGTTTTTCCAAACGAAAAGAACAGTCAAAGATGTTCCTGAATTTGAAATCAAAGTTGATACTGAAGCAGTCAAAGTTCCTGAAAAGTGTTTGAATTGTGATTCTTTGATCATGCAAAACAACGAGCTGCTACACAACATAAAAAGATTGAAAGAATCTTATGATACTTTGAACAGAGAGATTAACAAGTACACTGATTCGAACAGTGAACAAGCAGTTGCATTGAATACACTCAAAGGAGCTTACATGAGACAGCTTGATGACGTCAACTATTACACAGAGAAGTGTGCTGAGCTGGAATTGAAGTTGGCAACACAAAAGATTGAAACTAAAAGAGTCAACAATTTATTGAAAAGTTACTCATGTTCTACTTTTGTTGTTGACAGGATTTACCCGATTGTTGAAAGAATGAAGACATTTGAAGTAGAGAAGATTTCGGAAGAAAAGAATTCCGAGACAAAAGAAGAGGATGAAGTAGAAATTTCTGGTAAGAAACCAAGTGTTGTCTACAATAGATGTCCGCCCCCGGTCGAAAATGGATATTTGTCTCGAAATCCAAATTCCGAAAGAGTCAAAAAGGCAATTAACTTACAGTGGGAGTCAGGGTCGTCGGATAATTTGCCAGAAAATATTGATGTTACATTCACATCGTCTGATACTGATCATGAGTCTGAGTTGATAAAAAGTGTGGTCGATCAGGTGTTAGACAAAGATGGCATAGAGGAGTCAAAACCGGAGTCCAAATCCGAGTCAAAGTCTGGGTCTGACAAGTCAAAGTCAACAATCAAAAAGGACAAACGGGTTTATGATAAGGAATTTTTGCTATCAAAATCTAATTTGAATGATGAACCAGTCAAAGTAGCATATACTTTGAAAGACTCTGACAAATTATATTCTGATGAGATTTTTCCAATAAGAGGTGTTAAAACTGATATGATTAAAAAAGTTTTCAAACTAACAGAAATCAACATTTCTGAAATAAAAGATATTAATCTTTCTGAAAATCCAAGACCTTACACCTCAAGAGTGCAACAAAGATTAAACAAGAAAAAGGGTTACAGTTCTGGTTCTGGTATTCATAAAAAACCAAACCATAACTGTAATTTTAAAAAGAAAGGATTAGGATTTAATCAACCGAAAAATTATAAAAATGAAAAATTTTATAAACCAAAAACTGTGTTTGTTTCAGGAAAAACGACAGAGGCTGAGAAAGAGCAAGGATTCAGAAAGCAGACAAATCAAGAATTCCTTGCCAAGAAACAAGAAGAAGTGAAGAAAAGTGTTGCTCAGAAGTGTACAGAGACAAGAACCTGTTTTCAGTGTAAAAATAGTTGGTCATATTTCCAGGAATTGTCCAAAGGCAATACAGACAAAACAGGGAGTCTCTGGTAAACTCAAAGAAAAAGTTGTTGAGAAAACTGAACTTAGAACCAGAAAATTTACAGGTTTTGAAAACTCCACTTTTGAAGTTGGAGAATGTTCAAAGAATGTGGTAAAACGAAAAGAAAATCTGAAAAACCAAATATGGGTGGTTAAGGGTTCAGGAAACAGTTCTGGTGATGAATCTGATTCCACAAAATCAGAGGAGCCACATGTTAAAGAAAAGGTTGAGAAATCAGTTCCGAATGTGGATGATGTGAATTTTCCACCTTTGCGTGCTGAAAATTTTAAGAAGAAAGTTGGAAATGTTGAAATTTCAAATCAATTTTATTTTGACAAGAAGAAATTTGATGTTGATAAGGCTTTCAACAGAAATGTGAAACACATTTTTGGAAAAATGGTCGATGGTAAGGCCAAAGGAATGAAAGAATTTTATGCTTCCAAAAGAAATGTTCACAAGTCTGTTGAAAGTAGAGATGAAGAAGAGGTCGTTACACCCAAGGAAGGTCAGGCTTGGGTGGATATATTTTTCAAAAAGTAAAAACCTGACTTGCCGGAGCTCCCAAGTTGGTAATCGCAGAGCATGAATCGGCATCATTCTTATGTTGTTTATGAAAATTGTATTTGTATAAGTGCGAATTGTCGGAACTCCCAGGTTGGTAAGTGTGGAGTAGGTATCGGCACCTTGAGAATTCAACCAACAGATGATGATTGGTTGAAAATGTTTGATTTTTTTTTATCTTACAAGTTGTTAATCAAGGTCATTAAGTTGAACTTGATTTAACTATCATTTAAAAGTGTTGGTAAACAATGTGATGAGTTTTCCCCAAATTTATAAATGGTAAAATCAACAAAGCTAATTTTCTGGAAAAACCATTTTGATTAAAACAAACTTAAGTGTTTTGAAATCACAATGGGAAAATAGTTTGTTGTGAGGGGGAGTTCTGATTGTTTATGCCAAGTGGATGGAGAATTGAGGCAATTCGATATCAGTTGTCATGTTCTTGTACAGTTTGTTTTCAATTTTTATTTAGATGTATTTGTAGTTTAGGGGGAGTATAATTTCAGAAAATCCAAATACATTAGATAATTTGAAAAAAGCCAAAAACATGATAAAATGAAAAATGAGTTTTGTTGTCAAAAAGAGGAAATGATAGTACATAAGTGGACTGTCACAACACGCTAAAGAAATGGAGAGATAAAATGTGATAAACGGTCTCACTAAGGATGTGGCGGTAGACTCAGCTAGACTAGTAGATTTGCGATAACAATACAAACTTAAATGAAAAAGCCTAGTTCTAGTGGGAAACATGGTCGAAAGCATAGTACTTAATTTTGTCCTTCTTGACTGTGTGCCTACTCAGTAATCGCTGATTGTCTAAAGACATAAAACTGGTTAAGTTTGTGAACTTTCACAACTTTGCTGAAAAGTCGCCGTGATTGTGCATTTTATTTTGCAAAGACTTAAACTTGTCTTATTTCTTTATTTTGTTTAAGCATCGGACATCCTCTGCGTATACGTGAGTATCGACCTGGATGTTGTTGCCTAAACGTTCTGCTTTATTTTCTTTGGTGTTTCGTTTAAGCTTTGGACCTCCTCTGCGTATACAGAAGTATCGACCTGGTGGTTAAAGCCTAAACAACTTCAACTTGTTTTTATTTTCTTATTTTGTTTAAACATTGGACTTTCTCTGCGTATACGGAAGTATCAACCTGATTGTTAATGTTTAAACATTCTGCTTTATTTTTCGCACAAATCACAGTTGATAAAAGTTTAAAGGCATTACTTGAGTCAGTGTATTGCATGATGAGGGGATATGCTAAGATCGTGGGGTCCATAAGAATTTTGTGCAAATTAATATACCTTAACGTATCGGTAAGCATTTTGAAAGTTTTTAGTTTGAGTTTAAGTGGACAACAATATCGTCAATCAATGTGAATCATTTAGAGTTTAAAATGTATTAAAGCTTAACGGTGTTGGTGATTGGTCTCATAAACTGATATGATCCTCTTGCACAAACTCACAAAAATAGTGTCTGTATATATTTCGTTTACTGCATTTCTGTTTCATTAAAAAATCCAAAAAGATTTTAAGTGTGTTTTAGCATAAATTTTGTAAAAATCCAAAAAGATTTTTGACAACTGTTGTTGAAAAGCTGACATTCAAAATTCCAAGTGCTAAACTTGATGAACAGGTTTGGGAGAGAGTGTATGATTAAATTTTTACAAGTGGTTTACAGAGAACAAATTATTTTGAATATTTTCTGCAAATGGTTTCTAAATTTTAAAGATTTAATCTTTGAGAAACTTATGTGTGTGGTAGATAATTGCAGATATGAAGATTGACCAAAACCAGATTCCGATATCTGAAAAGATGGTGATTTCCAGACTCCGTTCCCAGCTTAGTAAGAGGGGGAGTCTGAAGACATCAAGAGAGAGCTCAGAGTTGGTTGGGATTCTGGAAGAAAGAGAAAGAGATTGATTGAGGATGCTTACAATGGAGAATACTTCGGAGAGAAGCATGAAGACTGATAAAGACTGAAGGTTTGACAACCGAAGACTCGACACTGAAGACTTCGTCAACATCCGAGGGGGAGTTTGTTGGTGCATCCGTCTGTCGCCTACGTCTTGTATCGAGTCTTGTATAAAATTAGAGCATGAGAATCAAAATAGTGATTTTTAGAGGTGATTCCGCTCGAAATGACACCTTGTCATTTCGAGCTAAATCACATAATTTTCTGATTCCGCTCGAAGTTTACATGCTGATTCCGCTCAAAATGACATATTGTCATTTGGAGCGAAATCAGAAACCCTATATATAGGGTCATTTGGGGCGAAATCAGGAAGAGTGTGTGTTGTCTTCCGGTGAGCCACGAAGTGCTGCCGAAGTGTTGTCGTGATTGTAATCAGCATTTTCATTAATAGAAACAGCAGATTAAAGTGAATTCTCGCTGATTTGAACCGAAACACTTGTTTCCGCCTCTTGTTTTGGTGATAAATTCTTCTGATAGACTCGTTCGGGTCCAAATTCGATCCTACAACCAATTCAATCTGCTATCCTACAAACAGTTGAGGCGGTTATACCCATTGAGTTTTACGAAACTCTTGGTGGCAGTTCAAGTGGAGTAGTCACTACAACTGTTGAACCTATTGGTTATCATTTGGACAGTGGTTACATCATTAAGACTCCTTTGAAGGCAACCATTGTTGTGGTTACAACTATAATCTCTGCTTCAGTGGGAAGTCTCCAGAACCAAGAAAAAAGGGCATTTGTTTCTGATGATATTGAGTCTTCTCCTATTATCAAAACAAACACAACCACTACAGGTGGGAATTCAGATGGTCCTATTAAAGTAGGTGATGAATTAAGTTATAAGGATGACGGTTAGAATTTCTACCATTGAAACAGATGTTGCTGAAATGAAAGAATTGATAAAGCAGATGATGGAGCTTTCTAAAAGTCAACCTAGCACTCAGCAAATTGCCAATGAGCTTTGGAATTCTGTGCAACCCATCCTTCAAGCTCAGAGGAATTTGGCTGAAAGTAACCACAATTACCATTTGGAATTTATCAGAAATATGGTTGAAGCTAGGTATAAAGACACACAAGCAGATGCTAGGAACATTAAGGAACATCTGTTCAAACTTACTGGCTATACCCCTACGTCAATCATTGAGAAAGATGATGATGATGATGCCAAAAAGGGGGAGAAAGATTCACTGAGAAACTTGCCAGTTGATTCAAACGATAAACCAAAACCAAAGGTGCAACAACAACCAGAGTCAGCTGAACAAAGATCTTCTGCAAAAGCTTCAGAAGCAGGAAAGGAAAAAGGGATTGATGAGATCCTAAACAAGAAAGGTGAAGAGATAGCTTTGGAAAAGCAGAAGAAGCAAGATACAAAGGAAAGCATTGCTACTCCTACAGAAATTGTATCTTCTGCTAAACCTAAATGCAAACCTTCTCCAGAAAAAACCATCACAAAAGAATGAGAAAATAGCTTTAACACCATCATCACCCATTCTGCCAATAGATGCTGATATAACAAAAGTATCAGCAGATCTTAGCCAAACAGCTGCTGAGACACCAATTGTTTCAGCAGAAGTTTGTCAAACATCTGCCATGTTCATTTTCACTACACCAACAACATTCCAACCACCTCCAACATCACAAAGACTTCCCACACATTCACCTTTACCACCAAAATGTGCTCCTTCACCAGAAATACCTAAACCCAAACCTTCTCCTGAAAAATCACCACAAGAGAAGGAGAAAATAGCTTTAATAGCATCATCACCAATTCACCCAATAGATGCTGATACAACAAAAGTATCAGCAGATGTCAGCCAAACAGCTGCTGAGACACCAGTTGTTTCAGCATAAGTTTGTCAAACATCTGCCATGATCATTTTCACTACACCAACAACAATCCAACCATCTCCAACATCACAAAGATTTCCCATACATTCATCTTCACCACTAAAACGTTCTCCTTCACCAGAAATCATATCCACACGTAAGAGAAAAACCCATGTTGTGTTTAAAGATGATGTGGAGATTAAATCAATAATCCCCGTATCATTTGCTCCCATTCAAAACAGTCCATCCTCATCATTTCCACCCAGAAAACCCACTTCATTCCTTCCAATTGCTACACTACCATCAGTCATTCCCCTGGAAGCTCAATATCCTCTGGAGTTAGTCATTGTTAACGAAATTGAATCATTCTTCACAATAGATGATCCATGTAAAAGATCATTCCCATCTCTTTATGGCTATAAGAAGCCTCAAAACTTAGATGAGTATCTGAAATTAAAAATAACACATGCTAAGGTTATAGCAAGAAAGAATAGCATAGGGATGGATGGCAGGGAATACCAGAGGTTCTTATCATTTCAGCTTAGCAAAGTCAGAAAACTTGAAGACTTTGCTAGGGACCTGAGTAAATCCATGTCTGAGAGGCCAATAATTCCTTAGCTTCAGATGCAATTGAGGGATGATTAGGTTGGACACATTATGAAGTACAAACCATATAATGCAACCAGAGATCAATTCAAAGACTGGTCATCAGATGTTCTTAGAGAAGAAATCAATAGAATCGCAAAAATGCGCAATTATCCTCTAGTAAAGCCAACTCCACCTAATTGGAAGAAAGTCAAAACTGTGGATTCAGATGAGGCATTGAAGTTTAAAAGAATGAGAGCAGAGCTTGTGGCTGCTGGTTATGGTTCAGCTAGATCCATTGCTAGATGGTCTAAACTGAAGATAGTTGAGACCTACAAAAAGCTGGAAGAACTTAGAGCTGAAGATCCAAATGTTCCTCAAAATCTAGTCTATCCTACAACTGCTGCTCTGTCTTAAAAGATCCATACTCCTAAAAAGCTTCTCTCATCGTCTGCTTTATCCGAATCCATTGCAAATTTAGTTAGCAGACCACAATCACCAAACTCATCTTCAATAATTCTTTTCCCAAGAAAACCACTTGATCCAAAAATAGTAAAGTGGAAGTCATGCTCAAAAACCCAAGTATTGACTTTGATCAGATCAGATGGTAGTGTTGAAGAGATTAAAATGGATAGTGCATATAATCTGAATGCATACGATCTCCAAGATTTGTTGGACCTTCAACTTGAAAAGGATGATGAAGAAGACATGTTCTCCATGGACTTTGAACTAAATTCAAAGGACAAATCCGGGAGATGTTGATGAGAAATAAAAATCAGTAATAAAGAAGGGTTTTGGTATCATCTGTTGTATAGGGATATTGTTGGATTAGCAGCTGTGACATTGTCTCCAGTAGCATATTTAACCAGGACACAACATGTAGCAAAGGAGATGTTGCTGCATAACACACTCTTGATTAAGCTTTGATGAAAGTTGTTGAGGCAGGTGATCGTGTGTTCGTAGTTAATGTTTGTTGAAACTTAAGTTGTATTCGAATTCTATTAAGTTTGTTAGACATCTTTTATATGTACTTATGTCTATAAACAGTTTACATTATCAATGGGTGGATACTCCCTTTTTTCGATAGGAGAATGGAAATAGTCGTATGTAACTGATATATTAACCAATGATCTATGTTTATAGTTGTCTTTTAGCTATAATAGATAACACGTTTTGGTACAATATCTATATACCTATCTATACTTTCTATTAAAATGTGTTATGCATGGTTTTCTGAAAACCACCCGTGTTTGCACACGGGTCTTACTACTAGTCTATTGTAATTTGTGAATGTTAGATGTAGTATTTTGTAAACCCAAATTTAGAATGATTAACACAATCACACAATTCCATCATTGTTAACACACACTTAAGGGTCTTTACTTGGTATTAGAGCTAAGGACGTTAAATCGGTGCATACAATCGTCACCATGGTTCTCCCCCGCGAAAACCGATCACAATCACCTGTCGTTTTGTCGATTATGTCACCTCTGTTGCCAACACCATTGTCTCTACTGCTGCAATCAACTTTTTCATCGGAGCTTCGCCATACTCATACCCATTGTCCATCTTCGCTACATTCACTACAAAGGATTTCGCAATAGCGACGACTTATCGCAGCTAATACTCCCAAAAGTGGCCGCTAATAGTTTTAGCGGCGACATGTCGCCGCTAGTGAACCATCGCTAATACCTGCCATATCTCTGCTAATAGTATATGTTGCCGCTTATTCTTTTAACTTTTTAGCAACGACTTTTGTTTTTAGTGACGACTTCTGTGGTCGCTAAAGCCATCCATGACACGTCAACAAATATCATTAGCGACAACAATAATTCAAACAATTCTTCAAATGACACCAAGTTTAAACATAAAACTACAACAAAAGTATTTTGGTTGGTTAAGTTAAAGTTTTGAAACTCCTAAATTCAATACAAAATACATCATTCTCCCTCCTCGTCCGTGTCATTTTAGTTGCCTTTTCTTGATTCCTTCTTATCCATATCTTGGTAGAACCGTTCCATAAATCTCGGGTCTTCAAACAGTTGGTCAAAATAATCCTACAAAATAAGATATACATTATTAGTTGAACAATTTAAACACTTTAAGACTTTTAACTCCTAAATGGTACATAAAGTCTAGGGACGTAGATGACACTTAACTCCTAAATGTTTTAATTTTTATGTTTTAATATTAATAATATATATTTAAAAACTATACTTTAAATAAACACTTACAAAATTCTCCTCTTCCAACGGGCTGGCAAAAGTCCCATCGGGTAGAGTATGAGCATGAGCGTACGTTTCCAAAGCTTCAACATTATGTTGAACATTAAAAATTAGATGATATATTGAATAAGCACTTATATGTATAAACCATTACCTTTTTAAAAGACCACCTGCTATATGATGCCAACCCCCCGCAGTTTGCGAACTGTTTCCTTTCAGGATGTGTGAATATAAACTCCCTTGTTGCCTTTCATTTATTTGCGAACTGTTGCCTTTCACGATTTTCCACACCCATACCCATGGGGGAGTGTCCCTTATTGTCTCTATCATGCCGCCTTCCTAATGATATAAACTCCCTTTTTGCCATATTCTTCCGGTCTCTGTATCGCTTCATGTAGACCGATTGGATGCCATCCTTGAGCCGACTACGTTTGCAATCCCGCTCAATTTCCTCAAAATTAAAGCGCCGCTAGGAATTAAACAAAAGTTAGTCTGTCAACTAAAAAAGAATCATAAACCAAGAACATATAAAATAACTTAAACTAAACATTTACTCTGAGATGTTGTTCCATGGCATTCTTTTCAGCAGCAGAAACTTTAGCATACGATTACTTATCAAATTCAATGCTTTCCCACATATAAATCCCCACCTCTCGACCGAACATGTCACAAGCTTCACCAACCGGGGTATATGTTACGAGTCTATAAAAAGGGATTGAAACAAGGCCTCCCGTCTTATTCGCCTGCAAAAGTTTTTTATTTTTTTCTTTTCCCCTCGTTTTCTTCTTTGGGACAACTACATATGTATTAAAAAGTTAGTTAATCACAATATATTTTTTTTATAAAAAATGAATAAATATAGTGAATAAATAAATTATAATAACACTTACGGTCCTCCTCGTGATGACCTCTTCGCCCAAAACCCCCCGGGAGGTGGCTCATCCGCACCATCACCGCCATGGCCTCGTGGCATTACATCAGCCATGATGTATAACAACACAACTCACATTGATATCATTTCCTGAAAAGTTACAAGATATAGAATAGAAACATACCTATATGAATAATGTTTGAGTGAATTGCAAAAATTGTCATTTATCTTTATACCACTTTTCAGGCGGTGCCCTTTATGTTTAAAATTGATGAGTTTTATACTTTATGTTTTGACATTAAATGACTAATTTTGTGTTACATTAAATCAAAATGGGAATCGTAGTTATTTCTCAAATCTAGTTTAAAAATGTTCATTTATGTTAATTTCTTAAAATACTATTCAATCTACAATTAGTTTTGTGTGTTCCATTTTTTATGAAAAAAAAGTCTTATTTTTTTTCTCTTTCAACTCTATGTATTTTCTAAATAAATTTGGATATGTTACGACGGTTTTACATGATAGTAAATAACGATTTTTAAAGTTATGACGTATTCAACGTTTTCTTTTTACCCTTACAATGTGTTTTCTTTCTATGTTTCGTTGTCCAAATGCGCGTGTGATGTGCTTTTAATCTACGTTTCCACGTAAAAAAGCATTACACCGCAACATGCGGGCGATTCCACGAATTTTTAATTCATTTCATATATTTAAAACTTTTTTGTATATTCTTTTTAAGAAGTTTATATTTTAGGGGCCCGTATTTTATCTTCGCACAAGGCTTACATATTTTCGAAGATTTTCGAAGATGGCCCTGGAGTACAAGCTTAACTTGAAGCTCATTTAGTAAACGAGGTTAACCCGAAGTTTGATTAAGTTCGTAAACCTAAATGAGAGGGTAGATGGTGGAGACTAGTAGCAGGCAGGGTTGGGCGAGCCGCACCCCGGGTCGAGACCTGATTTTTTTACAGGCCAGATTAAAAATAAATTTATATATTTTAAAAAATGAGAAATTAAAAAAAATTATTGGATCCTCAATTAATGTAACTAGTTTTATATACAATGCCGCGTTGCGGCGTGCTCAACCAAATCATTCTTGATGTGATAACATGTACGTTTTACATTACAACGCATACCACAATCACGTTTTACATTACAACTCATATCGTGGTGACGTCTAGCAATTGCGTGCAAACACTTAGAAAAGGAAAAGATAAGAACTTTTTTTATAGTCAACCAAGAAATAATTGAATTTATTTAAATAATAAGAAAAAAAGCACTTAAACGGGTTAGATGGCCAACCCGTTTTTAAATGGATCAACCCCTCTTTTTAAACCCAAATATAGAACAATCAATACAATCACACAATCACACCATTGTTAACACACACTTTAGGGTTTTTACTCAAATTATATCAGGCTACGATTCGAGTTACAGGAACAAGGGCCAAACCAATCACCAAAGAATGGAATCGTCGATCGAAAACACTTGACAACCTACTGGAAGCAGTTTTTCTTGCCATCAGACATTTCTCCATCAATAAGGAATCTGATGCGATCATTAAACACATTCCTTAAATTTTAGCTTTTTAGGGGGAACCTCCCTCATAATGGAAATGAATCCTTCCGATAGTTGGGGGGACCATATAAAAACATTGGTGGAAGGCACCTCAAGCCCTTCTGCTGATGCAGGGCCCGTTTTTTTAAATCGTCCTCTAGTAGTAATTATGTTGTAAATAAAATATTAGCGTAAACACACTTGGTTTTTACTCTTTCAATATTGATCAAGTTTTTAAACATATGGACTTAATTAATGAAAAAACCCTCACCTAGAACCTTTACTTCAAGTATTTATTATATTTATAAATTTTATTTTAAATATTGTTCAACCAATTATCCTTAAAATAAACCTAATTACGAATGTATGAGTTGATGCAGGTATTGTCCGAAATAGACATGTTTAGTCTTGTCGATGTATCTAAGTTAGAACTTAGATCTAACTCCGTGACTTTCAAATGAAATTGTGTTAAAGTTTATAAAAAATTAAAATTTGAAATGACCAAAATGATATATCTTGTTGTGCTTAATTAATGTGTGCTTGTGTTGTGTTCTTAATGAGGTTGTGTGCTATATTTATGATTTATGTTCAAAGAAGTTAAAACAAATCAACAATATGTATTTTTTATGATGTCACGAAAGGTAAGGCGAGATGTAAAATTGTAACGACGATTACAATCGTCATTGACAACAATAGTTGTGGTGGTGGTAGTAGTCGTAGTAGTGGTAGTAATAGTGGTAGTAGTTGTGGTAGTAGCGGTGAGTAGCAACATTGGTGCATGTAGATGCCTTTTTAATAAAAAACGTTCAAAAACTAAAAAAATAAAAAAAATTCTTAAAAAACAGTAAAAAAGGTAAAAACAAATTACAAAAATGACTTTTTTATTAAAATGGCTTACAAATCTTTATACGCAAAAGCTTCGATTTCTGTTTTTTGAAAAAGGTAATTTTTAGGATGTTGAATTAAAATTTTAAGATATATTTAACATGTTATATACGTTGTTACTTGCTTGCACATCAAAGAGTTGGTCAAACATTAAAGGGTTCTAGGCACTAGATAAATGTGTAAATTTAAGAGTATAAAGGGTGTGTTAGTAGATAAAAAGAAAAAAAAAGTTGATGATCAAATTTCACACGATTCAATAACATATTATGATATGTTTTTTTAAAAAAAAAGTTCATAATCTTTTTCTTATCACGTTTTATAAGAAAGGGGAATCTTGTCACGTATTTTTCTTCATTGACATCCACATATAAACATTGGGGCGCATCTAGGCCACTTTGGGAGAGTATAATATGTTCAAGATTGCTAAAGCTAGGGAGCGTAGGAGAAAGGATTTAGGGGTAGTGAAGTTTATAAAGGGAGGGGATGGACGTGTACTAGTAAAGGAACATGACATTAAGTTGAGATGGCAAAACTACTTTCAAAATCTTTTCAACGACATGATGGACCACCAACAACATGGTGAAAACCCTACTATCCAAAGGCAACAACGGAATAATTGCTACTATCGGAGTATCACACATGGGGAGGTTAGGACATTGCTTAGGAAGATGGGAAGGGCTAAGGTTGTTGGTCTAGACAACATATCAATTGAGGCGTGGTTATGTTTAGGAGAGGAAGGAGTTCAATAGCTAACGTCTCTATTCAACCTTATTTTCAGGTCTGGAAAAATGCCAGATCAATGGAGGCGTAGTGTTGTAGTACCCTTATATAAGAACAAAGGGGACACCCACTGTTGTGAGAACTACAAGGATTAAGCTACTAAGTCATACTATGAAATTAGGGGAGATGATAATTGAGACTAGAATTAGGAGAGAAACCCAAGTTACGGTAAACCAATTTGGTTTTGTGCCAGGGAGGTCAACTACAGAAGCAATACATATTTTAAGGAGGTTGATGGAAAAGTATAGGGAGAAGAAACGAGATCTACATATGGTGTTTATTGACCTAGAAAAGGCATACATTAGTGTGTCACGTGGCCTGATTTGGGATAGTTTGGAGGGTAGAGGGATACCTGGGACGTATATAGACATAATTCGGGATATGTATGGTGGGACCGAAACTTGTGTTCGTGCGCCAGTAAGGGATACTGATTTTTTCCCTGTGGAGATAGGACTCCACCAAGGGTCTGCATTGAGTCTGTTTCTCTTTGCAGTTGTCTTGGATGAGTTGTTAAAGTCGTTGTTGGAGCCGATTCTGTGGTGCATGCTTTTGCAGATGATATTGTGTTAGTTGCGGAGACTAAACAATGCCTGAACGAGAGGATAGAAGAGTTACGGGCAGCTTTAGAAGGTTTAAAGATTAGTCGCTCAAAGACCGAGTACCTTTGCTATGATTTCAGTGGGACAGTCGTCCACGAGGATATCTAGATCACCATCGATTGTTAGAAGGTGCCATAGGTTACTGAGTTTAAATATTTAGGATCATTTGTACAACAAGATGGGGAGATAGATAGTGAAGTTGCCCACCGCATCCAAGCTGGATGGTGTAGGTGGAGAGCAACCGCTGGGGTATTATGTGACAGGAGGTTCCCAACTAAATTAAAGGGAAAATTCTATAGGGTTACCGTTAGAGCCGCTATGTTATATGGAATAGATTGTTGGGCTATTAAAAAGACCTACGCACGCAAGATGGAGGTAGCAGAGATGAGGATATGCGGTGGATGTGTGGGCATACAAATTAGACCTTATGAGAAATGAGGTTCTTAGGGAAAGACTAGTGGTGACTAGTATATCGAGTAAGATTAAGGAGGAGAGATTGAGATGGTTTGGACATGTGAAGAAGAGGCCGACGACGACACTAGTTAGAGTAGTGGACGCCCTTTGTGTGGAGGATAGGAGGAGTAGAGGATGACCCAAATTAACTTGGGATGAACAGATTAGGCAAAATTTATTAGAGTTACACCTTTTTGAGGACATGGTCCAAGATAGGAGTTCGTGAAGATGTAGGATTAAGGCTAAATATTTTTAGGAGAGGGTACGGTAGTGGGTATGTGTATGTGTGTTTCTCATTTGAGCTTTTTGGGTTAGCGGTTAATATTTCCTACTTTTTAGGTGGACTTTACATTGTGATTCTCATCATTTGTGTGTATGTATGTCCCTATTGCTCTAGGACGTTATATATATGTTTCCATTATGCTATGTTACTCAGTCACCATGTATTTTGTGACCGTAGATTTATATTGCTATATATCTAGTTCAGATAGTTTGACATGCAGTTTGGTTTCGAGCCGGGGGTCTTTTCTGGAAGCAGTCTCTCTATTCGTATGGATAGAGAGGTAAGGTTTGTCTACATCTCACCCTCCTCAGACCCCACCAATAATCTATCAGTGGGATTTACTGGGTATGGTTGTTGTTGGTTGTCCTACTAAAAGGAACCCAATGAAAAAAGTTCTTAGATCCGCCACTGTAAACGACAACTATAAACCCACAACTACTCACAAACCAAGACCCTACAATGTAAGACCATACGTAGTGGTATGGGTGAATAATGCCCCACCCATGAGCGTTTTCCGCCACGTGTCATCCTAGTCAGCAAATATGCGTTTTTCACAAATGGGCGTAATGGTGATAATGGCCAATAATGCCCCATCAATCATTAAACAATTATCAATTTTTTTAATTAAAACTAATAAAATTCATTAAATAAAAACATTATATTCTTAAAAAAAAAACCCGAAATAAGAAAAAAAAAATTAAAATCCTAAAACGGGCTGAGTTGTGTCTCCGGTACCGTTTCTATCTCCGGATCGGTATCTAAACGCAATTACATGAAATAAAAGTTCGAAAATCCATACAAGAAATAAATAAATAAAAAATACTAACGGAAAAGGATTTTACAAAAGAGTTTTTTTTTTGACAGGTATTTTACAAAAGAGTTGGAATAATTAAAAGGTTGTACAAAAAGATAAAGAAAACTATTTATTTAATTTCTGTGTGCGCGGTTCACTGAAACAAGATGGAACCGAAGAGTTGTTGCATTTTCCAAGGTGTCCCTTGGTTTTTCCTGTAGATTTAATATTTGATCACAACTTCATTTCCCTATTTATATTCATGTGCTTTTACAAGTTTATACAAGTTTGAAGATGATCAGGGAAACTGCAATTGGAATTGATCTTGGAACAACATATTCATGTGTTGCAGCCTGGTTCGATAGGCACAATCGTGTCGAGATCATCCCTAATGAACAAGGTAACAAAATCACTCCGTCATGCGTTGCATGGGATGGAATAGAAATGCTAGTAGGCGAAGCCGCTAAAAACCAAAGCATCTGGAATCCTAAAAACACTGTTTTTGGTAAGTTTCATTTGATCAATAAGTATTATTAAACACTAGACATTTCATTTATGTAGTATTCATTCTTTTATTTGATGACATTTTTAAACTTTTTGTTGTTTAAAATAACAATATTCAGATGTTAAACGTTTAATGGGAGCTAGATTCAGTGATGGCATAGTGCAAAAAGACATTGACACAAGACCGTTTAAGGTTATTGAAGGGTCTGGCGAGAAGCCAATCATTGTATTTGAACACGAGTCCATAGAAAAGAAGTTTTCACCAGAAGAAATATCTTCAATGATTTTAAAAAATTTGAAAGAGGCTGCTGAAGCATTTCTTGGAACAACAGTTACTGATGCAGTGATCACTGTTCCTGCGTATTTTTTAGTGATAAGCAGCGCCAGGCAACCATGGATGCAGGTGTGTTGGCGGGCCTTAATGTCATGCGCTTGATTAATGAGCCAACGTCAGCCGCAATTTCTTATGGTTTAGATAGGAGTGCTAACATAAACTGTCCAGAAGAGCAAAATGTTTTGATATTTGATTTGGGTGGAGGAACTTTTGATGTGTCTCTTCTTAACATCACCAAGGACGGAACCATTGTTGTTAAAGCGGTGGGTGGTGATACTTACTTAGGTGGTGAAACTTTTGACAAGTTGATGGTAAAACATTGTGTTTAACTATTGAAGAATAAACAAGAGAAGGATGTGAGTGGGAATGTGTTAGGATCGGACTCTCACACACGAACTCGGACCACACACACACTCTGCTCTCACACACTCTGCCACTTTCAAGAACACAAGGATTTACGTGGTTCGGTCTAAACTGACCTACGTCCACGGGTAACTAGGAGTTTATATTTCTGGAGAGGTACAAAGTTTACAATACAAATGAATCTCTTATATAAAGATTGAAGAAAGAGAAGAATGAACCAAAACATTATCCTGTGAAATAGGTTACATGCATTATTGGTTCACCCCTGCCCCTTTATCCTCTTATCAACTTGATCAGCATTGTGACCTCAGCTGAACAAGTTGTCAAGTGGTTTGGCTTCACACTCAACAATCTCCCACTTGAAGCCACGGGATAATCTTCACCTGTGCTTCAACTGTGCATCTGCATTTCTGTAAAAACCTTTGATCTTAGCTCCTTCCTAGTTACCCGGCCTTCTCTTCAATTATCCTGAAGGCCCGTTGAAGCTTCCGTTAGCTCCAACACATCAGTCATGGCTAAGTCTACCACTGACCCATTCTCTGTTCCTATCGGCTCCCACTGACATGAACTGCCCAATCCTGGAACAACCTGAGAACAAACACTCTCCGAATAAAGCAGATTATCAACTGGAGAGACTTTGACAGCTGGAATACTGGTTCTCTTAACCCACTGTTGTCTGGTAACTCTGACTGAAGCACGTCCCGTGCTCTCACTGCCACGAATGCCCCTGACTGGTTTTACTGAACCTTTTCCAGCACGTTCATCCTGAATCTGACATGTGGCTCTGGGTTTGCCATCTGCAAAGCAAACCTTCTTCTGCCCATGAGATTATGTGAACCGGATCTTGGTCTTCTTCTGAACTGGGACGGTTACTCCCTCAGACGGTAAACTGACCATATACAGCGAACCCCGTTTCTTTCCTCGAGCTACGACTAGATTTCCCTTTAGAACCTTCCACTGCACGTTCTTGAACTTAACCTCGTGCCCCTGTTCATCCAACTGCCCAACATAAATCAACTGTTTCTTCAGACTTGGAGTTACCCGGACATCTTCAAAGTCTATGAACCGACTGGAGTCTTCAGATCTAAGTCACCCATGCTCGTCACATCAAGAACCTCACCGTTCGCCAGTCTTACCTTACCAAAATCACCTTCTTTCAGATTTCGCAGTGCTTCACTACTGTGGGTAGCGTGAAATGAAGCACCCGAATCCATAACCCAGGAATCCACACTGCTCTCCACACTATAGATCAAAACATCATCATCTGAGTGGGCTACTGCAGCGTTAACTTCTTTCTTCTCATTTGGACATTGATTCCTAAAATGTCCTACCTCTTTGCAGTTCCAACAGGTTACATCACCTCGAGCCCTAGACTGACTCCTATTTCTGTTCTTGCTCCGACTATCTCTATTATTCTTCCTTCCCCTGCCAACATTCAGTAATTCACTCGATGATCCACTCGAACTTCTCCTTCTGACATCCTCGCTTAGAATAAGATCACGAATCCCTTCAAAAGTAAATCCGCTGGTACCTGATGAACTGGAAATCGCTGTAACAGTTCCGAACCAACTGCCTGGCAAAGAAGATAACAGTAGCAAAGCTTGAACTTCATCTTCGAATTTGATGCCCACTGACGCAAGTCTGGCCAAAATCGAATTCAACTTGTTGATGTGCTCTGTGACTGAACTGCCTTCCCTCATCCTAGTATTCACCAGCTCTCGAATCAGAAATAATTTATTAGCTGCCGAAGGCTTCTCGTACATGTTAGATAGGGCTAACATCATGCCACTTGTTGTGGTTTCCTTCATGATGTTGAATGCCACAGTCTTTGATAACGCCAATGTAACAACTGCCCTGGCTTTCCTGTCTTTTGATTCCCAATCTGCTGGTTCTACCCTTTCTGGTCTAACTCCTGTTAACACAATATCAAGATCTTTTTGAACCAATAATGCCTCAATCTGCATCTTCCACCAGCTAAAATCTGTACCGTTAAACTTGTCAATTTGCACCTTCCCGTCTTCTGCCATGATAACTCAAACACGACTAAACGAAACTGAAATTGAAAAAATAAACCGAAAATCAAACTGAAACAACCGAAACAAGCACTGGTCTACGGTTCTGTTTCTTCGATCATCAACGAAACGATACTCTGAAAATTTGCTGGTTTAACCGGTCAAAAAAAAAAAACTGATCTTGAATTTTTTTTAAACCTTCTGCCTAATGCCCCAAAAATTTTTTTAGTTCTTTGAAAAAAAAAAAAAGTTTGGCTACTACTGCCAAATGATTAAATAAAAAGAACTAAACCCAATTTTTCTTTAAAGTTGAGGGGCCTTTTGATAAAATTGAGAAACTCAATTTTCCACCAGAAAATAAAAGCACGTATGTTTCTTTTCTTCTTCCCCAATTCCACCAGAACAAAAAAAAAGAGTCTGCTCTCTCTCTTTTCTTCTTCTTCTTCCTGCGATGAACAGGAGACTGGGTTCAACCGGAACCCTAGTTCGATCTCACTGGTTCAGCTTCTTCTTCTCTCCTGTTCGTGTGTCAAACAAGAGCCAAGCTGGGTTCAATCGGAACCCTAGACAGCGGCTGCGGCTGGCAGCGGAATATGACCGGCGGTTCTGATGGCGGTGGAGGCGTTTCTGATGGTGGTGGAGGCGATTCAGATGGCGGTGGAGGCTATTCTGATGGTGGAGGCCGTGATTCTGACGGAATCCGGCGGTGTGGGCGGCAGCGGCTTCGAACAGAAAATGGCTGACGTGAACAATCCGGTAGAAACTGATGCAAATCGGAACCCTAGTTCAGATTTCTGCACCTTCAGGTATCTTCTTCTTCTACACCTTCGTTTCTGTTCGGTTTCTGTTCATTCTGATTGGTTTCTGTTCGGTTCAACAACACGAGCCTGAGCTCTGATACTAGTTGTTAGGATCGGACTCTCACACACGAACTCGGACCACACACACACTCTGCTCTCACACACTCTGCCACTTTCAAGAACACAAGGATTTACGTGGTTCGGTCTAAACTGACCTACGTCCACGGGTAACTAGGAGTTTATATTTCTGGAGAGGTACAAAGTTTACAATACAAATGAATCTCTTATATAGAGATTGAAGAAAGAGAAGAATGAACCAAAACATTATCCTGTGAAATGGGTTACAGGCATTATTGGTTCACCCCTGCCCCCTTATCCTCTTATCAACTTGATCAACATTGTGACCTCAGCTGAACAAGTTGTCAAGTGGTTTGGCTTCACACTCAACAGAATGAAAAAGCAATGATGAGGTTGAAGATTGCTTGTGAGGAAGCAAAGAGGGAATTGTCATCAACAACTCAAACACCGATTAACATTGAGTTCTTGTACGAGGGACATGATTTCAAAACAAGGTTCAGCAGGGCAAAATTTGAGGAGATAAATGCTGGTTTTTTCAACATGTGCATGAAGCACGTGGAGGATTGTTTGCGTGATGGAAATATGCACAAGAGTGATGTTGATGATGTGGTTATTGTTGGTGGGTCGACTCGGAATCCCAAAGTACAACAAATGCTGATGGAGTTTTTTGATGGGAAACCACTTTGCAAGAGCATTAACGCCGACGAAGCTGTTGCTTATGGTGCTGCAGTTTTGGCTGCAAAGTTAAGTGGTTGTGGAAACCAAAAGGTGCAGGATTTGATTCTATTAGAAGTGACCCCTCTTTCTCTTGGCATCGGACATTGTGAGGATGATATGAGTGTTGTGATTCCTAGGAACACACGCATACCAACTATGAAGGAAGAGGTTTATGGTACATATGCTGACAACCAAGTATCTGTGTTATTAAGATGTATATAGGGGTGAGGGCAGAAAAATTAATGAAAATATCTTTCTTGACGAATTCACTCTTCATGATGTTCCAGCCGCTCCTGCGGGTGAACAGAAGTTCAAGGTTTGCTTTAACATAGATGTTAATGGAATTCTCCATGTTTCAGCTGAGGTTATATCCACAGGTAATAGGAAAAGTATCACAATTGCTAGGAGTGGAGTTTTAACTCAACAATGACTTCAAGAAGATGGTGGAAGTTTTTAGAGCAACGACTATGAGCATGATAATCAGATCACCGATGGTGTTTCTGTTTTTGAACTTTTGTATGAAGACAAAATTTTGATGTATGCTGCCTTATGAAAAACTAGAAACAGCTCAATCTTGCTTAAACAATTTTATTTTGTTGCGACCTCTCTGCTTTTGTCATATTGGCTTCTGAATTTTCGTACCATCTATAATGTTATGAGCGGTGCATCGTTCGTTTTTACCAAATTACATACGCATCTAGTCATGTATCATATTAGCAACCCCTTCATACATTCTTGTGATTTAGTTTTAAATGTCTTAGAAATGATCTTATTATAAATTAACAATATGATTCTTTGCCATCTAGGTCTCCCTTTCTTTTGAGTGAGCATAAAAACAAGGTATTTGACTCACTTTTATTTCAGGCTCTTCAAAAATTATAAGTGAAAAAGCCTTTAAATGTTTATTAACCTCGATGGCTATCATAGAATTGTATTAATATACCTGTGGTAGTCAAAAGATGAAGCATTTGAATGTTATTATAAGTTTGAGTTAATTGTCATTTACATCTCTTTGGTTTGTTCATATTTCAGACCAAATTTTAAAAGGGGTAGGCTAAATGTACCCTCTCTTATTACTTTTTATACCCCCTTCCATAAAATCATATTAAAGCTTGTAATATTTACCCGCTTTAAAAATTATCATTTTAAAAATATTCTCTTTGTTACAAAACAACAAATTCAAAAGTGTAAAAAAAGATTACAGGTTTTTTTTTTTTAAATTGTTTTTTAATTTTTATTTAAAAAAACATATTTTTTTTAAAGTTCTCGGATATTGTTTTTAAAGACACTTTTTAAATAGTATTTTCATTATGCTTTTATATTTAACATTTTTATAAATAAATACTAACACTTTTTATAAAAACAACAAAAAAGGTTTTGAACTCTGTTTAAAAAAAAGTCTATATTATGTTTTCCTTCGTCTAGTTTGTATTTTCAAGATCTTACTTTTATAATTTTTAATACTTTAATTGTGTTTATAAAATAATTAACAATTTTTATTTATTAAAAAGTAATAAAGTTTTTTTCTTTTAAAATAGTGTTTATAGCCCTAGCACATATTAATCATTCAAACCATCTTTGTAAGTAAACAAATAAACAATAGGTACTAAAATAATTTTATCAAACTATAAATTAGCAATCTATATAAGTTCAAATTTAATTAGCGTGAGGAGTATGTTATAAGCAAGTTAAAACCAGTTTAGGACTTTCGATCGAAGTGAACACTTAAAAAAAATATGTTTTTTAAATTAATAATTAATATAAAAAAACGAAAATTTTGAAAAAAAAACGTCTACAATATTTTTTTTTTACACTTTTGAATTTGTTTTGTAACAAAAAGAATACTTTTAAAAAATATGACATGTATAGGGGGTAAATATGATAAGTTTAAATGTGATTTTATGAAATTGGGGTATGAAAAGTAACAAGAGGGGGTACATTTAGTAGCCCCCATTTTAAAATTATACTATTTTATTCTTTGAGATTAGGAACTTGAAGATGAGGCCGCTATATCCGAAGACAGAGGTAACCCAGGAGCGAAAAGAAAAGAACTGAAGAGAAGGGGAGATGGCTGCAAGAGAAGGAATTAGGGTTTTTGAGAGAAGAGGAAGAAGATGGCTGATACCATTTAATAATAATGATTCAATCTCATCAATTGAATGAGGGAAAGGGAACTTTTATAATCAAAGAATTACAACAAACTCTTCTATGATTAAGAAGGTTAACAAATAAAAGAGATACACAATAAATATAAATATTTTACAAATCTTTATCTAATACATACTATCATTGTAGAAAATACAAAAGAAATAGCAAGCTATTCCAGACCTAATAATTATAATTATTTACATATATAGTATTGCTTTAGCTATTATACATGCATGTGTGTTTAAGCGTTTTTTTAATCATGTATGATATCAGGAGTTTGGAAACTTCTAAGTGAAACCATTGTATAACTTTGAAGGTGTTTTCAGTGATTCTCGCTGCTTCTTCTCTTCCGAAAGCAATTTTGCAAATCTACATGTATGTGTGAATATAATAGTATTAGACTATTAGTTGTAAGATGATATAATTTACCAAGAGTTTTCGTGCATACTTCAAACTAAAATCTACTGACCGTTTAAGAGCTTGGGCATTGGTCTGGCCATTTCCCATCGGCTCAGACAATCCAGTCTTTAGATTAACTCTTGAAGCAGGCTTTGCTAGTAGGTTTTCACCAATTTCTTCGAGTTTCAGCATGTTCTCTTTCGTTGCAATATCCACCAATGCTTCATCACCGCTTAATGTATCTTCCTGGTTAAATTCATCGGTTATTTTGTGTTTGTATGTGGTTTAGAAACGAGACTTGTACTTTTAGGTGTTTTCTGGAACTTCTAAATGCAGTTCGCTACCTTGGGAGGCAAGCTTGCAAACTCTATTTAGTTTGGTAAAAACTATATAGAGTTGGCTTGTCGGGTTTTCTTCCAGGGTAGAGAATCGACTAGAAGTACAAGATATTTCTGTAAAGTTGAAAACACATAGAAGTGCAAGTCTTGTTCCCGACAACCTGCTTAAGAATATTAACTCAATTATTTTATAAACTATAGCTTTGAAACAAATACTCAAATATTACTTGAATTCGAAGGTAGTTTTGTTGGGAGTGAACTGCTTGAAAGAAAACTGAAACGTGGCCATCGACCATATCTCCGCTTGCTTGAGTGAATACATCGATGATAGGGTTAGAACCGTCATGGAGCAGCCAACCTAAAAGACCCCATTTAGATGCCATTTTCGCGTTGTATGGTTTCGATTCTTTTGGTGCACCGGTGCCGATTGAGATCATGAGGAAGCGACCATAATCCACAGGGTTAACCGGAAAGAATTCTGGATCTTCTCTAAAAACTTGTTTTGTTACTTCACTTATTGCAACGAGCATCTAAAATAATGAAAAATGAGATCATCTCTTTTCTCACTGAAATAATAAGAATATAAATTTCAATAGCCTCAGTTTCTATTTCCTCATAAAAAAGAAGTATATCCGTACATTTCCAACAATCAAAAACAAAACATATATACAAATTGTTTTTCGTTATAACAAAACGAACAAAATAAATCATTTATTTTTCAATATTAGAATCTTTTAAAATATAAGCAAATCATTTATGTTTATGTATCTTTCCTAAGATTAAGAAAAAAATATGAAAATATTTAATTTATCTATGCAAGTCACGTGTAAATTATATCATTTATATATAACCTACGAATGTGTAGAATATACTATCTACATATAAACACATATGTAGGTATCATTTAGAAATTAAAAGAACATATGAACAAATTATTTCTATGGTTTATATGTATGTATATAACATACATATTTTTGTATGTAAGAAATAACCTTATTTTAGAAAAATGAATATTTGATAAAATAAAATTTTAAAAGATTTAGTTTTTCTTTTTCTTTTTTGAACGCTTAAACTATATAAAATCCGTCTTCTCCGGGACTTGAATACTTAAACTCTAATGCCTTTACCAATTGAACCCAACCACTACCCTTAAAAGATTTATTTTTGTTTTTTATTCTCGCAATAATTTTGTGTTTTATATATACGTATCTATAATATACCGGATTATTTGCAGCAACACCACCATCAATTAGATTATATTCTTGATCATTTCCACCATCATCGTTGTTCTTGAAATAATAGGATGGGAAATAAGTTGGAGCTGCCGAAGTAGAAATGCATATATCTGATAACTTAGCATTGTAGCATGGATTAACTTCCGCCTGTAAGTTCATACAACATTCATTACCGCACAAGTTTCAGTACTATATAATAAAAACGACATACATCTAATGTTGTTAAAGCTAGGACATAATTCAATAATATTGTCATTAGAGCATGTTATATTCAAAATTTTTGAGATTGAAACCTCATAAGTTGAGAAAATGGTAGGTTGTAGACGTTGGATATCGAATGTAGGAATGACAACATTGGTTAAGGTATCGTTCAAACGAGTGTTTCCTAGTTTCTCCCTAATTATCTTCCGAAGATACTTTCCATCGTACTTTGGTCCAAATTGCATGTTAACGGTCTTGATGATTGATCCCCATATACCCCTATAAATGTAAATTAAAACCTTGTTAGATTGTATTACCACAAAGTTATAACATTAGATGAATTAATTAGGACAATTTAAAATCGGTCATAGGTTAACCATTGTTGTGGAAATATTTTTGGGCCATGTTCCATATAGAACGGTACAATATCTTTGGCTGTGAAGAGAGGTCGATTGTTTTCGTCTGGAGCGGTTAACATGGATGTCACAAGACCACCTGTGCTTGTTCCTGCAATGATGTCGAAGTAATCTGCAAGTCTTACATCGTTTCCATCCAGTTCCTACATGATCATCACATATATTTCGTTATGCATCGTTACATGAGTGAAATGTAGAAGTCTGGCGTTTCACGGTGGTGTAACCAGAGGTGGTTAAGAGTGTCCGATGACCCACCAGTCACTAGAATTTGGTGGATTTTTATATTTAAAATATGAGTTCTTTAGGAAAAAATGAGTTGGACCCCTTATTTATAAATGGTATAGAAGAAAAACTTATGACAGCTTACACTACATGGTTTTGGCTCACCATTTTTTTTCCTTAGGTAACATGATAAACATATACCTGAAGTTGAGATTCGAGTAAAGCAAGTATAGTGCCAGGAATGATCCCTCTAATACCTCCTCCGTCGATGCTAAGAATGGTGATCAGTTTTCCTTTTGTAGCCGCTTCAGTGTGGCGTGCTTTCGCCATTGATATCTGCTTATAGCCGAAACGCCGAGAAAAGTTCAAACTATGGAAAAGACAATTCAACAAATAATGTTATTTCACTTGTACAAGAGAAAATCGTGTGTTTGGTGTTTATATAGCCATATTGCTGCTTGATATGATGTAATCATAGACATCCAATTTGGAGAGTTTAAAGAGTCTTCTCATGCAACGTGAAAACACATAATTTATTAAGAGTTGTATTAATTATTTCAGGAGAATAATTCAGAGTTTATCAGCAACCTATCAATATCAATGCCAAAGAGGCGTGCAGCAAGTTTCATTTTATATTTGCTACTGTATCATATACAAAACTACACTTTTATTTTAATTACGATGAAGAGAAGTGGTCCTAGCACACATCTAAAAGATACACGCATATAGGTTTTATAATTTGTAGAGCCTAAATGTCTTATTATCTTTGTAATCACTTTTAAATTGAAATATTTCGATGGTACTCTAAAAACTCTAACTAAATAACTCAAAAATAAATGCAAGAACTAATAATGGATTTGTTATAAAATATCTTTAACAAAATTAGACAAAGGCTTTCTATATATAGGTAGGAAACTGTCATAATTAATGTTTCAACTGGCGGTTGATAATTGTAGTTGTCGGCAATTATTCGGTAACATAAGTCGAAAACCCTCAAAATAAAACCTATAGACAGTAACACCGTTACTCGGATGAACATGCTAGGATGCACAAGCCGTTATAAGTTGTTATTAATAAATAACTAGTGAAGATGAATATGATCGGATGGTTCCGCTGATAGCACGATAATACTCCAGTGGTCCCTCAATGATTTAAATTTGTTGTTAAAAAAAAAACTAGTTACCATTGCTGGCACTTCCTGTTGATTGGTAGTAACTTGCTACAGTCCATCACTTGCCACTAATAAACCAAGTTGCCCTTGCCTCTTGGATCGCACCTAGGGTGTTGTTGCTCCTGAACCCTCACTGAGGGTGGGGTCACGCAACCCATTGGACCTCCTGATTCGTTGGTTCTTGAAATTACAATAGTTTCGAACAATGAACCCTACACTTCCTAACTTGTATTAATATGTTATACTCACTTTGTTCTTAGTAAATCCACCTATAATAATGTAACGCGCTGCATTTTGATACTTTATTGTCTCGGCATGTCCCGATATACTTCCTACCTTGTGATGCTTTTACACTCAAGACGATCGATCACAATGAGAAATGAAACTATTTGAATCTTAATTTTTGTTAAACTATGTGAAACTTTTACTCTATGTGATGATTTTGTGATGCTTCTCATATATGAACGATGTGAATCTTGACTCTTGTGATGCTTTATATATGGACGATGTGAATCTTGACTCTTGTGATGCTTTATGTGTAGACGATGTATTTACACTAGATTCTTGACACTATGTGATGCTTCGATACTTACTGAACGAGAAACTAGCTTGAACGCAATCTGGAAACACAAAAACTTCTTGTGTTATTCGAACATCTAGATGTAATGATGATATAATAACGATTACTCACAATAATACGCAACGCAACGCTTAACCTCGCTCGCAAAATGAACCAAAGTCGGAAAACTAAACCGGCTGTCTGAATGGACACCCGGTCGGATGACCATCCGACCGGATGGGGATTCAACAGACGCCATCCGATCGACTGCCACACACTTGCACGCTTAACCCCATTCGATCGAGGTCATTCGACTAGCCCTGTCACTATCATCTATAAATAGGGCATTTAACCCTTCATTCTCACCTTTCACTCAGCCATCCAATCACACGCAAAATCACTCTCAGTCACTTTAATCGCGATTCAAGGCAAATTCGTAAGTATTTCTCCTCAGAACTTGTACAATCTTCATCACTAATCACTTCTACACCACATTCTTCATCAAAATCACACGAACACTTCAACTTTTTCTCGAAAACCAACTGATTTGGACATCTTGAAGGTGGTTTTCACTCGGTTGCTTATGCAAACTGTTGTGGGGCACCATTTAACCAAGATTGCTTTCAGATCTAGCGGATTTTCACACTTTTTATAAAAGATCTAAAGGATTATCACACTTTTATACCAGATCTAACGAAATTTCACATGTTTCCGGCTCGGATCTGATAAACTTCAAGTTTTACAACTGATTTCCAAACTTTTCTTCAGTTTTTATACAAACCTTGGTGAAATCGGACTCAAAGAGACTCTCGACTCATTCCTTAGTCGAGAGTCGGCTTAGAAACCGATTCCCACAGGAAAAACGTCTGATTTACGAGTCCGAACATGAAATTCCATCAAGAGCAGCTCGTCGGTTCGAAAGGGGTGATACCCATCCGATCGAAGTAGCTGGGTTTGGTATGTTTCCGATTGTTTGACACGTTGTCATGCCGACTCCGTTAACTCAAGGTTTATAAAATTTTCGAAACTTCACCCACTAACCATCTGTTTGAATGGTCATCCGATCGGATGACCATCCGTCCAGATGACCTTTATGATAACACTTGCTGTTTGTTTTTACAGGACACTATGATCAAAAACTTAAACAGTTCACAGACACCTACATGCTATTCGAATGGCCATCCATTCGAATGGCTATCCGCTTGGATGACCATCCGATCGGATGGAGTCCATCCGTTTGAATGGCCATCCGTCTGGATGACCATCTGACCGGATGACCATCCGCTCGGGTAGTCTGGCAGACACTTTAACTCGATTTTCGCACTATTCGACACTCTGTTCTCGACTGGGTCAGCACTTAGAGGACTTATGCTCTGTTCCTCCCACGCAGGCTGATCCAGCGCTCCCTTCGATCCAATCCTACTGTGTTTAGGATTCTAAGCACCCACTATGAGTATACTCGATCCTTTTTTGCTTTAACACTTTGGGATTCAACACGTATTCTATATCGAACACTTGACACTTGAAACTTGTTTATAACATACTCTATCCGCATTAAACATGAAAACATGATACTTGTGATACTTGAGTCTTTTATGCTATGTGAACGTTTGATTCTTATGTGTAGCTCGCCTTAACAATTATAGCGCTATAGGGGTAACGCACCGCTCTTTGAGTCTTGGGTAGTATTGTTAAGTTTTGATTCTTTTACCTCCTCTTCATTGGATGAAGTAGGAAAGGCACGTAAACGCGTTGGAGACTTGGGTTATCATATGAACCACGTTAACTATCTTGTTGAAATTTGTGATATGTTGTTCATGTTGGATATGAGTTTTATACGTTTAAACTAATATGCTATGTATTCAAACTTGTATACTCGCCAACATTTTGTTGATTGTATTTTAATACATGTTGCAGGTTGATAAGTTTGGACGTGAAGAAATCAAGCTAGGATAATACTTAGAAACTCATCTTAGAGAAACAATATTTTGATACAATCTGTTAGATCAATTTATGTATGACATTTTGATGCTTATTATGAAATCTGATTAATTTATATCAAAACAAGTAGTGTTATGGATCATTTGAGCAATCTGATTCGCTTAGTGGCGCGTAGGGGTGTTCATGAGCCGATCCGATCCGATCCGATCGAGGGTCTGCTCGTGCTCGGATTGAATTACAACCGATCCGATCCGATCGGATCGAATTTGCAAAACCGAGCACAAAAGTGATGCTCATGCTCGGATTGAATTTGAATCGAGCAGATCATTTTCGCTCGGTTTCGCTCGGTTTTTCTCAGCACCGAAATTAAAACATGTGTAGCAAAACAAAAAAAAACTGAAATCAAGACTATTATAAGGTTACGTTCAACAAAAACAAATCCTAACTTAATTAAAACATGTCCAACACTTTACCAATAAAAGCAATACATAACTAAAATCATGATTCTAAAAATGTTCTTAACAATATCAAGAAGCAAAAAATAAAGTGCGATATGTGATTGTGTAATAGAGAGGACTTTAGCAAGTTATACCAAGGACTTCACCCTCATCATGAGATCGAACAATCCAATTATGGGATTGTTTTTGGAATTAGGAATTTAGGGTTAGATTTTGGTGTGTGGCAACGGCGAGATATGCATATCGAACATTCGAACAATCAGTTTATGTGATTGTTTTAGGAATAAGGGATTTAGGGTTAGATTTTGGTATTAACTATTAAGTTGGGCTAGTATATTTTTTGGCTTTTAATTTTTCTTGGGCTAGTATATTTTTTAGTCTTTTAATCTTTAAAATCTATAATATATATATATATATATATATATAGGGGAAAGATAAATCGAAAACCCATGTGAGTTGAGAAAACCCAAATAAACCCTATGTAACATTTTTATTTTTTTCTAAAAAAATAGGGAATGTAATATAAATGTAGACGTGAAAAAAAATGAAAAAAACGCTTACTAGTTTTTTTTTTTAAAATGTTGAAAATTTTTATGTTACATGTTTTTGGACATATATATTATTTATCCTGAAATTTGTAACATTTAAAAAAAAACTACTCAGTGTTTTTTTTTTTGTATTTCTTTTTTAAAAATGTTCAAATATATGTATATTACATTTCCTATTTTTTTAAGAAAGGTTTCTTGAGTTTACATGGGTTTTTTACAAAGGTTTCTTGAGTTTACACAACTCAAGTGGGTTTTCTCTATAGTCTTCCCCTATATATATATATTATTTAATAAAAATAATTCGAGCGAAACCGAGCGATCGACGAGCGAGAGGACCTTTGCTCATGCTTGGATTGAATTTGAATCGAATCGATCCGAGCGGCTCATTTACAAACTGAGCGGGAATCGAACGAGCATTTTTCGAGCGATCGTCGAGCGATCGTCGATCGTCGAGCGATCGTCGATCGTCGAGCAGTTTGGACAGCCCTGGTGGCGCGCCCCGATGTTTCCGCCATCTGTCGGGGTGTGACAAATAAAATGATATTTATGACACTATTCATAGTGGTTTTCATCCTTAAGTGGTGAGAGTTCTAGTCCTATAGTAGACAAAGGTAGGGCTGCAAACGAACCAAACAAACACAACAAGTCCTTGTTCATGTTCGTTTGTTAAGAAATATATGTGTTCACGAACTGTTCATGAACGCTTTCTGAATAAGATTTTATGTTCGTGTTTGTTTGTTAAGGAAATGAACTTGTTCGTGTTTGTTTGTTAATTTTAGGCAACGAATGAAAACAAACGATAATGAACACAAATGATCACAAACTATGTTCACGAATACAAATACTAACAAACGAACACAAACAAACGTTCATGAACAAAATATATAATACATTGACACTTACTAAATATTTTATTTGTCAGAATTTTGAAGTATTTAAATAAAATATAAAAGCTAAGAAAACTAATGAACTATCGAACACAAACGAACACGTTACCGAACGTTCACGAACATAAATAAACGAACGCGCCCTTTGTTCATGTTTGTTCATTAAACTAAACGAAAAAAATTTCTTGTTTGTGTTCGTTTGTTTAATAAACAAACGAACACAAACGAACTTCTCGCCGAACAAAAGTGCATGAGTTTATAATTTAAAAACCATAGGAGGCCCACAAAAAATTGTAAAATATTCACACACACACACACACACACACACACACACACACACACATACACACACACACACACATATATATATATATATCATTCGGTTCAAGAAGGAACCACTACCAGTTGCGAGAAACATGAGAGCTCCTCTCATCCAATAGAGTTTTAACACATCACCAATAATTGATTTAATTCAAAAATGTATTTTAGTCTTTTTCTCTCAATGACGAACACAAACGAACTTCTCGCCGAACAAAAGTGCATGAGTTTATAATTTAAAAACCACAGGAGGCCCACAAAAAATTGTAAAATATTTACACACACACACACACACACACACACATATATATATATATATATATATCATTCGGTTCAAGAAGGAACCACTACCAGTTGCGAGAAACATGAGAGCTCCTCTCATCCGATAGAGTTTTAACACATCACCAATAATTGATTTAATTCAAAAATGTATTTTAGTCTTTTTCTCTCAATGTTACATCACATCTCTCTTACTTTTAAAACACATCACATCACCATTATTTCTCTCCTTTAATCTCTTTTATACTTTTTATATTTAAATTGAGAAAAAATGTCTTAGATTTTAAATTCAAACATCAAAATTAAAATTATTATGTGATATAGAAAATATAAAAATATCATAAATGATATCTATTTCTTTTTGCTCTATTTTCCCTAATTATAACATAATGTTCTTTATAAAATACAAGCTATATTTGTCTTATATGTTTATTAGAAAATATAAAATTATCGAAAATGATATATATTTCTTTTTACTCTATTTTCCCCTAATTCTGACATAATGTTGTTTATAAAATGCAAACTATATTTGTCTTGTATATTTATTGAGAATTTCTGTTTTACTCGTTAACGTTTGATGACTTTGCACTACAAGTTAAAAAAACATTCGACAACGTGCGTAAAAAAAGTTTTGACAACGTGCATAAAAAAGTTTTCACAACGTGCGTAAAAGAAGTTTTGACAACGTGTGTAAAAATAGATTGACAACGTGCGTAAACATTTACACGAGCTGACTATGAGAACACCTCTATATAAAAAATAAATAAATAAATGTTTTGACAACATGCGTTGAAAAAGTTTTTTTACGCCCCTGATCGCCGACCTGAGCTCCTCTAAACGTCACGCGTAAATCTAATTTTCAAACGTATGTAAAAACGGAAGGCGTAAAATATTTTTACTTACGTTTGAAAAATATTTTTACATAAGTTGTCGAATATAAAATATTTTTTTGAACGGTGTCGAATGAAAAAAAAAAGTTTTTTACGCCCATAATCGTCAGTTCGAGCTCCTCTAAACGTCACACGTAAATCTATTTTTCAAACGTATGTAAAAGCGGCACACGTAAATGTTTTGTTTTTACATACGTTTGAAAAATTGTTTCTCGTACATTGTCCAATGTAAAAAAATTCGTGCACGGTGTTTAGTTTTTATACGTTTAAACTAATATGCTATGTATTCGAACTTGTATACTTGCCAACATTTTGTTGATTGTATTTTAATACATGTTGCGGGTTGATAAGTTTGGACGTGAAGAAATCAAGCTAGGATGATACTTAGAAACTTATATTAGAGAAACAATATTTTGAAACATGTTTTGATCTATGTTTTGATACAATCTGTTTGATCAATTTGTGTAAGACATTTCGATGCTTATTATGAAATCTACTTAGTCTATATCGAAACAAGTAGTGTTATGGATCCTTTGAGCAATCTGATTCGCTTAGTCCCGCGCCTCGATGTTTCCGCCATCGGTTGGGGTGTGACAGATTGGTATCAGAGCCATAACTATAGTGAATTAGGAAAAGTAGGAATGCTTTGCCCTAGTCTATAGTTTTAGGACTGTCTCTTATTTGTTGTTTAAAACTTATGCATTCTACGTTACATGCTTCCTAGCAATTCTTCTTATTTGTTAAACATACATGCCTTTCCTAAGGCTAACACAATACACACTTGGACGTTTGAAGACACTCTTGTAACACAATCGAAACGACTCATCGAAACAGGGGTGATTCCCGCCTTTGATGATGACTTTCATTCAGCGATGCTTGTATTTCTGCACAAAATTTACCCTCAAGTTAGGAGTGATATCCAAACCTTGAAGGAGATTTCCATCTCATAATCTAGTGGTCTTATCTTTTGATAAGTACCAACAATATTAGGGTACGATGTTACTAAGTTAGAGGTGAAACTCGCATCTTGATAACTAGTCCTACTCTTTGATTTTCAGTCTCACCAAAGTCTCGAATTTTCCAATCGATTAGGGACGTGTAGTAACCGAAAGGACAAATATCGTAGACCTAACATCGACGAACGTATTTGTCTAGTAGGCCAAAGCACGTTACCTTAATTTAAAAAGAGGCTCGATTTACTTTGGTTTAGTCGACGTTTCTCTACCCGAAACAATCCTATGTTTTATTAGCCTATCTTTTATGATATCTCGATTTGCATGTGGTTTTATACTTGACGCTTTGTTCACTTCGAAACCGTTACACGAATTGCACTATCTCAGCAATCTAAAACAATAATAATAATCTCTCGGGAACGTACTAAATTTATGATGCGTTATTCAATCATATTACACTACGTGGAAGTCTTGATTAAACTATGTGAAACATGTTGAACGTTTTGTGATGTGTGGAATAACTTGAGCCTTTTATGTGATTATGTGAAACTTTATGCTACGTTACGTAATCGTGAAACTATATTATTAAACGAAACATTATGGTCTCGTCTCATTCGATCCTTTCTTGGATCCTAGATGTCTTCAAGTCACCTCTCTAACCCACACAAGAGGTCAAAGGTTAACACTCAGAAGAAGATGATGTCTTTTATGGCTGATAAAATAGCACGCATTGTTCCCAAGATTGTCACTGAAATCCAGGGATCAGACACTCCTCCCTCCTCTGTTGACTCAAAGGCGGTCCAACCGAAGCCTGTGAGCTTTAACTACAAACACTTTGTCTCCTGCAACCCTAAGCCTTTCACAGGCAGTGATGGGGTGAACGCAATGTTGGAATGGTTCGATAGCTTTGAAGTTACTTTAATCAACAGTGAGTGCCCTGAGCATCTCAAAACTAGGAGTGCAATTGGTGTTTTCCAAGGCAGAGCTTTGGAATGGTGGACCAATGAGAAAAACATACGCTCCAATAAGGAAGCTTATGCTTTACCTTGGGCTGAGGTTAGGGAAGTAATGATGCTTGAGTTATGTCCTCCCCATGAGAAGCAAAAGCTCGAAGATGAGTTCTGGCATCTTAAACAAGTTGGAGATGACAACATGGCTTATACTACCCGTTTCAAGCAACTCAGCATAATTGCACCTCACTTGGTGTCTACTCCCAAACGTATGATCATGAAGTACATTCATGGGATACCTCCTGCTATGCGTGACACCATTGAAGCAGCTCAGCTCGACTCCATTGAAGAAGTTTACGTCTTGCAGCTAGTTTGAACAACAACCGCGTCCGTGACAAACAGTTTGGCACATCTACTCCCTCGAAACCAGCTAACCAGATCACGCAGCAACCCAGTGGCAACAAGGGTAAGAAACGAAAGTCTCAAAACCCTACTTGCAATGCTATTGTGCCTGCTGCTACTCCAAACCCTCATGCTGCAGAAAACACCAAGAAGTCGACACTGGGGTTCATCCCAAGTGTGCCACTTGCAACT